>PUFA01000016.1:16710553-17334226 GCA_003508835.1 Eonycteris spelaea
ATACTGTCTGTAGTAGAATTGTCCATA
The DNA here is from genome assembly GCA_003508835.1 of Eonycteris spelaea. Classification (NCBI taxonomy): domain Eukaryota; kingdom Metazoa; phylum Chordata; class Mammalia; order Chiroptera; family Pteropodidae; genus Eonycteris; species Eonycteris spelaea. Next base: position 16,710,581 of record PUFA01000016.1, read on the forward strand.
TTAACTAATCTTGGAAAGAATTCAAATATACACCAACTAGAGAGTGGACAAATAACTTTTGATGCATTCACAAATGGAATATTCTTCCTTAGTAAAAATTAATGAACTACAGCTTCATTTAATACTGTGGATGAATCTTTAAAATGTAATACTGAGTTAAAAAGCAAGTTATAACAACCAAATACAGTATGATAGCACTTTCAAAAAGCTGAAGAACAAATGAAACAATATACTATTTCTAAATAAATGCAAATTATAAAACTATTAAAAATAGGGAAGTTATGAAAAATAAAATTCAGCTTGGGAGGATAAGTCAGTGGAAGCAAGAGGAAGGGAGAGGTGAAAGTGAAGGTAAATGAGACAGTTCTCATGATGTGCTAGGATGTAAGTCAGATTACAGGCATTAATTTCATTATTATACTCTATAACTTGTAGATATGTTATATTCTTAAGTAAATATCAAATTTTGCACAATATAAAAGAGTGAATAGAAGTGCCAACATTTTCTTCCTGAACCTTAGTGTAGCCCTCGAGGGCCACTAAATTAGGCAATGGAGTCGCTGTTATTTTTCTAGTAGGGAAATGAAATGCTCATATTCCTGTTTTAAAAAGAAGATTTTTAAAATCAACATTATAGAGCATAGATAATCCATATGAGAGATCTTTAGCTTCTCACCAAACACAGTGACTTTGGGAACAAATTATATGGAGTGGGCTTGAGAGCTATTTAAGTAGAGCTAATGGGATTTGGAGACATGTAATGGAGATGACAATCATTTAAGATGCCCATTAGTTTTGTAGATTGAACAACTGATGCCATTAACCAAGATAGAAAATACAGTAAAAGAAGCATGATTATGGAGTATAACAATAGAGAAGATAGTATTCTAAACCTGAGGGTTTGAATCATGTAAACAACATAAAAGTGAAGTCTTCTAGTGATAGATAGAAATACTTTCTGGAGCTCAGGAGAATAATGAGCTCTGAAAATAAGAACACAGATGTCACCAACACACCAGTAACCATGACCACAAAAGTATAAGATCTTTCAAAACAAGAACAAGTCAAATTAAAAAAAAAAATGAAGAGAGCTATACTGGATTCCTAAGGCTGTTGCTCATGAAGGATGCTGAAGAGAAACTCTTGGGGCTACAGAAGAACCAGGAAAGAATGAGAAAGCCAACTCAAATGCCCCCAGATAAATCAAATCAAATACATCTTGCAAAGCCTTTCTGTTTCAAACCTGAAGACCAGCTGTCTTAGCTCCTTTGTGAGTCTCCTATCCATGGATGGATCTAATGGTTTTCAAATTGTATGCCAGGAATTCTAGAGCTACCTGGAATGGTTAGAGGAATACTATTCTTCATTCCATAAATACAAAACTTTAACCTACCAGGCACTATGTAAGGGTCTGCTCTTACAGTGCCAAGGACTAGTTTATAGTTCTAAAAATTGGTTATGAAATATTTTTTGTTGATAATAAAGAAATCCATTCATCATCATTATATATATGGCATAATAGGATATATATATGTATATATGTGTGTTTGTATATATATATATACATGTATATATATACACATATACGTATATATACGTATATATACACATATATACATATGCACACGCACACACAGCATTGGGCTAGAGAGTATTGAGAATTGAATACTAGTAACTCTCTTTGCCATAATGAACTACAGCATTTAGCCCAGAAGAATGTCTCAGGAACTAATCATAAATTTAGTTTGTGGCATAAAAATGACTTCTTAGGAAAAGCAACATTAAAAATGAGACCAGACCATCTAAGCATGGAAGCACCATAATTTTCATGAAAAATTTTATTTAGAAAAAATAAGTGTTATGCTATAAAAATAATTAAAAACCATTATACAGAAATTCCAAATTACAGATCATGTTGACTGTGTTAAAAACATCTAATTTTGATTAGTAATGTAGGAGTATGTATTTCAAAAGACCTGGAGAGATATATACAAGATACTTGCTGCTCTCAGATAGGAAGGAATTGGAACCAGGAAAAACTGTAATATCTTTCTTCATATGCTTCTATATTGTTTGACTTACTGCAATTACAATGCACTAATATTGTAATTAAAGAGCAAATACTACCACTATGGAAAACAGCATGACGTCTCCTCAAAAAACTAAGAGTTGAATTGCCCTATGATCCAACAATTCCTATTCTGGTATTTACCCGCCCCCCCCCCCCCACCACAACCTGAAAAACATTTATCCTCAAAGATTTATGCACCTTGATGTTCATATATAGGAGCATTATTTACGATGGCCAGGACATGGAAGCAATTGAAGTGTCCTATGATAGATGACTGGATAAAGAAGCTATGGTACCTATATACAATGGAATATTAGCCATAAGAACAGATGAAATACTGCCATTTGTGACAATGTGGATGGACCTCGAGATAACCATGCTAAGCGAAATAAGTCAGACAGAAAAATTGAAAACCACATGATATCACTCATGTGAAATATAAATCTAAAAGCAACAAATAAACACGACAGACAGAGACTCATGGACATTGAGAGTGGATTAGTGGTTACCAGAGGGAAGGGGAAAGGAGAAGGTAGACAGAAGTAAAGGGGGTCTAATATTTGGTGATGGAAAAAAAATCTAACTATGGGTGGTGAACATACAATGTAATGTATGTATGACGTATTGTGAATTGTACACACAAAACTTATTGAATGTTGTTGATCAATGTCACCCCAATAATTTTTAATTAAAAAATAAAATAAAATAAGCAACTACTCAGTAGAAAATTTAGAAATTCACATTGCTTCTTTGGATTGTTGTTTCTCCCTAAGAATTTACAAATATTGTATTAAAAAAACACACACACACAACACATAGTGACGACCTAGGAACTAGGGAGCAAGTCTAAGATTGGATTTAAGTAAAATTCCTCTTGGTTGCTTTAAACTGAGAAAGTCCCCAGATCACAGATCTTATAATTCCTCAGGAGAGCTGCAAGCCAGAGATTTGTAAATTAACTTTTTATACAGTGCTTTTTTCTGTTGCAGAAAACATGAGTCCTTTGGCATTTTTAATGACTAATCCAAAGTTATGAAATAAGGTAGCAATAAAGACTAATAGACGCAGCTGTGCTTTGATTCTGTACTTTTCATATGAAATCTACTCTCAGAGGCATTTTCCCTATTTACCTTCAAACTGTAACATCTGTGTAGTTGTCGTCTACCATCCTGCCGTCACATCTCAACGTGGGTTTATAAAAAAGCAATTCAAAAGAAACTTGGTAAGGTTAAAAAAATCTAATTAGTGGGGTTTTTTTCCATGAAAGCATTCTTTTTCATTGCAATCAATATGCCTTAATGAGGCTAACTGAATGAGGTGAGGTACAATTTTCTGATAAAATATTATTAAATCTTGGGACTAGCTTAAGCAAGTTAATCTTAAAATTTAAGTACATTTATGCAAAACATTAGATGTATAGAATGGAAGAATAACAAAATAAAGTAATTAACAATAAAATGAGTAATAACTGAAAAACCTAGTAAAATATTGACCAATTAACTTTGTCTTTGGCTACCCTGGTTAATCAAATACTTTGTGACACACATCACTCTGTATGAAATGACATTGCTTTTACCCTAAACCAGGTTTCTATGAGCAGTGTTTATATCAGAGTGATTAACTGGGAAGTGGGTGGAAAGATAATATTTTAGCAAATTCCCAGAAATTCACCAGGAAGGGCTCTTATCTCTGCAACTCCTTAAGTTACTAGTAACTTGATGGAGAAATAATACTTTCAACTTGCAATTTTATCTCCAATGCTTTATTTGATTTTAAAAATCTCCAGTAAAAAGGAAAAGAGAAAAACCATTTCCAATAATACTTCTATCAGTGAAGGAGATTAATGAATTAAATGAATAAATAAAATATGGGTGAATATTCTAATGTTTCAAAAACAAAGAAAGTTAACTATTCTAAGTAAACCAAGATGGAGGAAACCATTCCTGAACTATTACTCAAAAAATATAAAATCTCTTATTAGTTTAAAAAATGCTTTAATTTATAGAGCTCTATTCTATGTCTTGATTTTTAGATCTAAATTACAGTATTTATATCCAAAAATGAAGCTAACAACTCTGAAATATGCATTTCAATCAATAGATATTGGCCTTATGGTTCTTGAAATTGAGGGCACATATTTGCAAGATAGCTAGCTGGGAGTGGGAGTGAGGGGTGGCTGTAGTTGGGACATAGATGATTCATCCATGGCACACTCAGCCACCTCAGTAACTTCTCATTGCTAATTACAAAGCTTTTATGATCTGCTCCTTACCTGAGTTTTAGCTGCTTCTCCTTCACGTCTAAATTATAATTCACATATTCATTCCCACTCCCAGATCTCACTTCCCATCTCCTTCCACTATTCTCAGGATGCACCCTTTCTTTTCTGTTTCCTAAGGAAATTCAGTTTCCTTTCTTCTTCACCTGGAATGCTCCTGTGCCCCAGATCTCCAAGGCAGCTTGCTGAAATCCTACTCTTCATCAAGACTTAACTCAAATGTCTTCTTTAGGAAGACTTTCCAGACTCCCTCTGTAACACATATAACATAGATACATACATATACACACACATGATTGAGACCAAGTAGAGTCAAGGATGCCCTAAGTTATTACATTATATTATTATATAATATATTATATTATTACATTTTAATATTGTAAACCTATAATATTATAATTATTTGCTTACATGTCTGTCTCTCCCATGACTATATCATGAGCTCCTGAAGGGCAGAGCTTTATCTTTGTATCCCAGGTACTTACCATAGAGCATGCTACATAGTAATGATTCTATAAATGCTTGAAGAATGAATAAATGAATTTATTCTTATCCTTCAAGATATATATCAATTTCCCTTACTAATTTAAGCCTTGCAGATTCATCTAAGATAGGAATAAATTCTGTCTTTTCTGTGCTTCATAATTATTTATTCCTTGCTTATGGTTGTTACTACTAACTTTCCTGGATTTTTAACTGCATCTTTCCTATTATCTAGCTTATCTGAAAAAGATGATGCCTTCTTCATCTTTTCCCCATATAGTACTGTGCTTTGAAAATGTTCTCCTCAATGCTTGCTGAAATAAATTTATGTATTTGCAGTGTTTTCTCAAATATACATAATTAAATAATACAGTGTTTCCTGAATGGCAGAGATAATCTCAGATTCATTTTTATTTGTCTGGGCCCAACACATAGCAGGTGCCAAACAAACAGGTGCTGGGAGCATAAGAGGAGAGAATGACTATTTGAAAAGCAAAGACCCTTTACTTTGTTCATTATCACTGTTGACAACAATCTGGTCCTTAAGCAAACACTGGGAGTGAGAATAGGTAGACTCACTCAGCTTTAATAGCTAGCCTCACTGTATACTTTTTCTTCCAGTGTTCAGGTGTCATGGAAATAATGACTCCAGAAGAGATAATGACAGTTTTTAATTTCAGAAGTTAGGGAAATATTAACTTTTTTTTTTTGCAAAAAGCTTTATTGTTTCAATTTGGTCCAAGGCATGTGAGAGGGTTGGAGGACGGTTAGAAGGCTGACTATTGGTTACAAGGAGAGGCCCAGGCACAAAGCCAACAACAGGGGTTAGCAGAGGAACCCCTCAAAAGCCTCTTGGCTGCAAGTCTCTTAGTCATGCTTGAGGGTGAGCTTTTCAAGAGATACTCGCCCAGGCGGGCCTGAGGGCTGGCCAGCCTGCAGAGATTAGTCAGGTGGTCTCCCATCTTCTTGATGAGTTTCACCTCCTCATCTAGAAAGTGGATCTCCAGGAAGTCACAGAGATGGGGGTCTCGGAGCATGAAGATCCAAAAAGGCCTGGTTCAGATTCTTCTCCATGACCATGACGGCTTCTGTGGCACCCTGAGGTTTACCCCACTCATCTTGAGAAGCTTTTGCAGGTCCTGGAAAAGCGCGTGCCCGCCATGCTAGTTTTGCATCTTCAAGAGACACTAGGTGCCCTCGCATTTCTCCTTGGCCAACTTTCGAAGAAGTGACCCACACCTTCCAGAGCCACATCATTGCGTCAAATAGAAGCCCAGAGAGAGGCAGGTGTAGGAGGCCCTTAGATACAGGTTGACCAGGAGGTTGACAGCAGCCTCCGCCTCAGTGGAATAATTCTGACAGATTTGAGAGCTCACCATGGTTGTTAGGCAATAAGGAGTTAAGCTCAAAACACTGTGTTGGCTGGTCTTGAAGGCCAAGGATGGGTGAGAAGGTTCTGAAGATTGCAACTGGAAAATAGGTTGGAGGGTGGTTGAAGGGTGGAAGAAGGAGCATCCCTGGATTTGTTCCATCTAAACACTGTTGAAGCAAGAGATAGATCTGAGGGACCACTGAGGGCACTGCCAAAGCATTAACTTTTTGATTCACTACCCTATCCCCTAAAATGGTGACAATACTGCAAGCAGTTGGAAATAGATGAGGCAGTCTCCTTTATAGTCGTTGATTGAGAAGGTGACATATGCTTTAAGCACTGAAATCAATAGCCACATGGAAGAATAGGATAGCTCTAGTTACTGAGAATAAAATCTTCAAAGATCTCATTGGTCCATTTTTTGAAAACTTTTACATGCCATCCTTGCGATAGTCTCTTCATATATTCTCATTTCATTCTCTTAATCCTGTAAACCAAGTTTTATTGCCCTCTTTCTACTGAGGAGAAAACTGAGGCTCAGAAATTTTCATCAATTTACCCAATCTTATGTAGCTATACTGCCTTATCACAGGATGTAGTTCAATTTGGTTGGAAATCTGGGTGGAAGAAAATCTTTGACTTTTTCTCAGGGCTTTATTGTGTGCAGTAAGTGACTCATACATGACTCTGTGACTTACAAACAAATTTTTATTACCCTTTTTCATCAGAAGCACACATAAGAATTAGAAAACTTAATTTTTAATTACCTAAAGGGGGACACATTAAGCTGTACATTAACTATCCACAAGGCAGAATGATCTCAATCAGCAACTTCAGCCAAGACTTTTATCTAAGTTAACCCCCCAAAATGGCCTATTGAGTTCTATTCTTTTTTTTCCTTCAAAGTTTTATATCTCTGAGCATGCATATGGGTAGTATACATCATTGTGAAGATGCTGCACCGTAAATAAAACATATCTCCAAGTAACTGACTCCACTTCAAGAATTTAGCTACTGCTTCTGAGGAAACTTAGCCAAAGCTGAGCTTTTTTTAATCTTCTACATCCTCTGACTTCATAGACCACATTAACTCTGTGCTTGGGGCACTCATATCAGCAAACATGGCCTACCCATCACCAACATAGCTCTAAAAATATTGAACTATAATATGTAAATGTTTATGGATTAATTGTGAGAAAAATTAGATATCTCCATAGATATGTGAATACAGGAAATACATGCAATATTAGTTTGCCTACATCAATGTGAAAATATAAATGTTACATAAGATGATTTATCATTTAAATATGAAAAATATGCTTTCTAAAACATGGTCCAGATCTCCTTTCCTGAGAGAAGCAGCCATAACAGCAACAATAAAACTTTCTTAAGAAGCAGTTGGTCAAGCTTATTACAGGCCATCATGTCAGCTGTCAAAATGATGACTTCCTTAATTTGACCCCCTCTGACTTAGCAGCTTTAAATCTTCTATTCTTGGCTCTTTAAGATATATTTTGATCACCAGATCTAAACATAATTGTCTTGTACTAAATATCATCAAGGTTACGTGCGGTTTATATTTTAAAACTGAGATAAAGGGAGAAGACTGTGTCCATAGTGAACCCACCAGGATGTCTTTATCCTAAAGTCAAAGGTAAGAAAACATCTAGTGGATTTGAGGAAAAGAATCAAATCTTTGGGAAGAAGCACATTAAAGGCAGAAATGATTAATAAGAGGTCATGATTTCAAAAAGTTCTCATTGTAGTTATATCAAAGATTCTTTTTGCATATATTTATAATATATAAGTAAATCTAAATATTCTTTTATTTTCTCTAACTTTCATGTAAGTAGTCTAATTTAGACTAAGCAGGGATATTTTTCTTCCTTTTTCTTTTTTTTGCCTACTCTTTCTGCTCAATTCTTATTATAAACAGAAACAATAAATATATCATTCTTTTTAAGAATGCTCTTAGCCTAATTTATTAGGAGAATCTGGAATTTTGCCTAACTGAGAGGGTCCATCTAGATTGATCTAATCGATTTTTCAATATGTGTATGACAATTCAGTGTGTAATGGTCATGCCCTGAGTCCTTTATGACTTTGGGTTTAAATGAGTATGGTTAGTGTCATTATATTTTAGAAAACCTCAGAGTAGGTCATCAGAGTACAGGAAGCACAAGCCATACTTTCCTTCCAGTACCTCCAAATGCATGCTGAAAGCCTGAAAGCAACAACTCTTTCCTATGTGAGAATTAACTTCTATGCTTCATTACACTTTGTTCTGTTCTTGGTACTTAGGTGAACATTACTGCTCTTTTTTAGATGCTAGCACAGAAAAGAAGCAGAGGAAACTTTTTTTCTTCCATTTTCTTAAACTTTCTAGGTCAGATTCTCCAATTGCTTGTTCCTTCTAACAATTTTCTAAAGCCACACTATTTGACGCAGTTATGTTCCACGTACTGTTTTAGGCAATTTCCTTGTGTCATATGGTTTATTTCTCATAATAATTGAACTAGTATTATTATCTCTATTTATTCATTTCAAAAATAATAGTTAGCAACCTGCCCAGGGTCACTTGCTACTTAATAGAAGAGGGATTTGGAAAAAAATGTATGAAGGAGAGGTATTTCCTAGAAGGTGGTTTAGAACCAGGGAAAAGCAAAGCATCAGTAAGTTTTCCACTGACCCTGAGATTTCACTCACCATCTTTTTTTCTTTTATCTTCAAAGCCTTGTCTATTTAGCATCATGAAATCAAGGTTGAGTATGAGGAGCCAGAGCCAACTTAGGTCTCAGATTTGCAGGTAGTTTGCCTTTGATGCCCATCCATCGTTTTGTTCAGAAACTCTTAGCCTAAGCCTTTGGTTTCCTAACACTTTCCTTTTGTCTGCTGTATGCTCCTATTTTCATTTTTTGGTGTCACATTGCAACCCACCTTCCTTAGGCATTACCCTGACCGAGCTTTAACCTATAACCATTCTACTCACTAGCATAGTGTGCCTGTGGTATCTTAATATGTATGGAGTTTGTCCCAACTAGAAGATAATAAGAGAACTGTTAAGTTGCTAATAGCTATGCAAGTTAATATAGTAATATATATATATTATATAGTAATAATATATATATATATATATAGTAATAATATAGTAATATATATAGTACTATATATAGTACATATTACTATAATATAGTAATATTTATATACATATATATAATCTAATTCAAGTGAAAAACTTGGTAATTCCTCACAATCCTTGCATCTGTATTTGTGGTATCTGTTTAACTGAGAGTTAAGATAACTAAGAAAGAAGGCATAGCAATGAAGTTTTCAAAGAATATTCCCTCTAAATAATATACTGTAAGGTAAACATGTATTTTTTTCACTTTACCAGTTAAACTTTATTTTTATAAATCAGAATACATTCATATAAAGAAGTTTGGTTTTTAATTAAGGTTCCTTATCAAGGATCTGTGTACTATTAACATTAGGAAATTTGAGACTCTTTTGAAATTATTTGGTGTGAATGTTTGTGTTTGAATTTTGTTAAAAAGAGAGTACATAAATTTCACGAATGTTCTCGAGGAGGTCCATGAATACCTGTCCCATCCATCAAAAAAAAAAAAAAAAAAAAAAAAGAGAAGTGCTATGAGCCTAGAGTAATGATAAAATGAACATGGTCTCCCAAAGGCTCCATTTGATTACTAAGTTAAGCAGTCTCTTTCTTCTCTGAAAATTAGTTTCTTTTCTACCAACCCTGGCCCATTCGTAGGCTTCTCCAGATGTTTTCACTACCTTTTTCTGGCTTTATCTATTTCACATGTATCTGTTTGTCGGTTGCAGTTAAGATGTAAATTCCTCATTTTACAAATTTTTGTGGCATACTCTAACATGTTATATTCAGTGTACTAACAAAACATGCTCGTCTACTTCTATAAAGACTTTTAAATAATTTATATGAAAACTTGTATGCCATAAATACAGATAGCCAGAATAAAGAATAAAAGGTATTAACAACCAAGTAGAGAAAAGAGGAGGAAATTCTCCCAGGAACCAGGGAGAAGATGCACATCTATTAGTGCTGAGATTTTGGCAGCCAAGGAAAAACAGAAATATGAATGATTACATAGATCTCTCTACATGAAATAAAAAGACCCCTGTTTTTCAGAAGAGAAAGCTTTTCTGACACTGACTTCTATGAGGAATACTTCCCAGGTCTTCTTCACATTTTTGACACTTCTCTCAACAAGAACTTCAACAGCCTCTCTTCTCTTCTACTCTCTCCCTCACTTCCATACCAGCAAACACCTAATTGGGTTGCAGATTATCAACAGTTTTCAGAACAGTGTTTCTTTCCCATAGGTTCATGGATGTCACTAAGATCTTTCATTCATCAACTCATTTACTTGATCAAGCCGCTTCTTGGCCACTGTTCCTTGATAGATGAAGAGACAATTAACATGGTAATGTGGCTTAGGAAAGGCAAGTTTTGGAAATGTTATTAATTATAGTGTAACATTTCACGTGTCTCTTTTGCTTATTACTCATCATCCATTTTTACGATTTAGAAAAACCATGATAGCAACATATTGCTCTCTGGAGATTTCCTGAAATGTATACCTTCTAAGATGTTGATTAAGAAGAGATTTACCAAAGAACTTAGATGTCAGACAGTCAGTTAGGAGTTGGCATTCTGCTACAAAACAAGAAAAATGACTTGTCTTTCAACCTGGAAAAAGACCACCATTTCTTTATCAAAAAGTAGATGGCCATACATTTGCAATCTCTAATGCTCTTTCATATGCCTATTTAATTCACATATTTGAGACCATAAATTATGTGAATCTTGGTTACCTACTCCAAGGCATTGAATGTTCTTAGACAGAATTTCTAAAATGTTTCCTTTCCAAAGAAGTCCTGTCCATGATCATAGAGATCCCATAATTATGTTGTTATATGGCACAGTGGATCATAAAGAAGGGAGATTATCCAGGTGGACCTTACCTAATAACACAAATTATTTAGAGCAGAGAACTTTCTCTAACTGGTGGTGGAAGAAATCAGACAGATTTTAAGTATGAGAAGGATTTAATATGCTATAGTTGGTTTAAAGATGCAGAGGGTCTGTGAGGTGGAACAAGGCCCATTAACAGGATCTCAGTCCTACAATAATAAGGAACTGAATTCTGCCAATAATAGAAATGAACTTGAGAAAGAACCTTGAACATCAGATGAGGATGCAGTCAACTGATATCTTGATTTCAGCCTTGTGAGACCCTGAGCAAAGAGTCCAGTTACATTGTCCTAGATTTTCAACCTACAGAAATGTAAGATACCAAATGGGTGTTGTTTAAAGCTCCTAAATTTGTGGAAATTTGTTACACAGTAATAAAAACTAATACATTGAAGCTCATATCTCCTTTCATGGAAGTCCGATTTAATGCCTCTGAACTAAAGTCTATTGATTCTTAATCCATTTAAAGGTGATACCTTGTATTGAAAAAAATTAGGATTGGAAAAAACTCAGTTTTTAAGGAAACTGGATATTTATGCTTTCATATAACTTTTAAATACATAGTTTTAAGAATTAAACCAGTTTTCTCACCTCCTTCTGGAAGTATGTATGTGTTTCCTATCAGAAGTGTGTGTGTATATATATATATATATATTATATATATATATATATATATATATGTTTACATATTTATTTGTTTATCTATTTTTACCAACATAAATGCTTCTATAGTGGAAAAAATTACAAACTGATAAAGGGATCCTTTCTGAGATGAGATAATGTTTGTAGTCAATAATCAAATTTAAACACCTGTCACCTCTTTGTAAGGAGGATCTAGTTGGTACGTATTCGTTCAATCAGCCAATATTAACTGAGTGCCTACTTTATTTCAGGGCTTGTGCTATACATGGAGGAGATATGAATTTAAAAAGAATAGTCCTTCTCTCAAGGAGGAGTTCAAGGAGCTTGCAGTCTATGAAGAAAGACATAAACTAATTATAGACTTTTGATGTGATGAGTGGAATGTTGGGGTAAGAACAAGGTGCTGAAGAAATATACAGGAAAAATGTAAAATCCAACCTTGATTGGTTAGGAAAAGATTCTCCAAGGAAGTAAAATCAAAGCTAAATTCTGACAGAGTATGAGATGAAGCAAGGGGAAAGGGAGATAGGGCAAAAGTTAGGGTTTGAGATGAGGACAACCCTCAATGAAGTCCAAAATGCTATAGATGTACATGATACATTTAAAAAATTAAAGAAAGAATAAAATAGAGTTATAAAAGCCTACAATTCTTAAGGATTATGTGTGGGGTGCTAATAAGTTTGGATTTTATTCTGGGACAAATGAGAAACTCTTAAAACTTCTAATCAACAACGTGCCAAGGTTAGAGATATTGATGCTTTAGAAATATCTCTCTGGCTGCAGTATGGAAAACTTGTGTTACGGAGAGGTCATTTTGGCTGCACAGTGAATAGATTTTGGTGGGGGAAGCTGAGCGGAGGAGGTGGGAAAAACAAAGGTGGGGGCAACAAGAAAGCATTAGAATAAGCCATGAGAAAAGGGCGGCTTGAGCTAATTTAGCTGCAATGGGGAAAGAGACAAATGGACAGATTTGAGAACATTAAAGAGGCAGAATTGACACATATGTGAATATAATGACAGGAAATACTGGAGCTCACCCAGGTTACTTCTGGAGTTGGTAGATAGGGCATAGGAATCCTGAGGAAGTGGAAGCCTTCGGCAACAGAGTTATGAGTGGAGTTAATTGAGCCAGATGTCCAGTCAGCCATTGGATATACAGAGGTCTAAATAGGAGACTTGGAAGTCATTAGCATGTGGATGTAAACTTAAGTCACATAATCCACAAAGAGTAAGCTATGCATAGGGGATTCAGTTAAATCTCTGGGGAAAATCAAAAGGGATAGTTAGGTGAAGAAGATCCTGAAAAAGGAGATATAACAGAGGGCCTTAAGTATCATATGAAATAGGTAACTCGCCACTTTCATAATTTGGCATTATTTAAATGTTTCTTTTTTTATTGAAAATCCATTTTTGGCTTAAAATGGAAATTGGAAATGAACATTCTTATGTCATTACATAAATCTATGATTACTATGGATAATCTCAATCTCATCCACATGTGATTTCAATTTCCTCTCATCATTATTGTAATAACTATAAAATTTACTTTAACCTTCATAGTCTCTCCTGAAAATATAACTCATATATACAACAAACCACCGGATGCTGCTATTTGGATAGGCCACAGAAATCTCAAACTCAATATGTTTCAACTGATGAGCCTTAATCCAACATGTTCTCCCTCATTTAATGTTACCGAACTCCATTCACCCAACCATAATTTTCCTCATTCTCTCTCTTCACAAAATGTCAGTCAGGAGCCATAAAATGTCTATTTCTGAAAAATCACTGGAATCTGTTCCATGTTTTCATTCCTACAGGCACTGCCTTAATTCAGAACTACTTGCCAAAATTATCAAAATAGCCAATAGCCTCTTCATTATTACATATTTGCTTCTAATATTGTCCTATAAGTGTTTTCTTATTGGTGCTACCAATATTATATTTTAAAACTAAAATTTAATTATGTCACTCTTGCTTAAACACCCTCAAAGTCATGCTTACATCCTTAGTATAAAGACTCAAATTCTTTAGCATGACTTACACGACTGATGAAGACAGTTCCTACGTATAAAATGCTTCTCATAATAGAATCACAATAGGAAGTGGTTATCCAGCCCCCTCTCCCTCCCCATGATATTATAACCCAGCAACCAGGAGAGGTCATATGACTAGTTCTTACAGAAGACACAAAAGCTGAGTGAAACAGCTGGAGTGCCAACCTTACAGAGAAAGTTCTGGACATAACAACTAGCCTTAACCACACAAATGACAGCCTTAAGAGAAAAAGAATCTGGTCCCTGAATCACTGTGTGGAAGGGAGCTCCTAGAGGATCTGTAGGACACACCCTGGACTGTTACCTGAGAGAAAAATAACATTTGCTGCATTTGAGTTATACATTTTGAGACATGTTTGTTACCATAGTGTAGCCTTTGCCAACACAAAATCTTTATAATTCAATCCCTAATGATGTATCCAACTTTATCCTCCACCATTTCCAACCAATACCAAACTATTGAAAATTCCATAGATAATTCATGCTCACTCTTGCTTTTATGCCTTTGTTCCTGCTGTTCTATTGCAAAGTTATACTCTCTTTGTCTGTTCATGTAAGACAATATCAGGCATCAGTCCTCTGGAAAATATTTTTCTCCTTATTATGGGCTGAACTGTGTACCTTACCCTAAATTCATATGTTGTAGCCCTAACCCCCAGTACATCAGAATGCGACTGTATTGAGAGACAGGGACTTTAAATTAATAAAAATTAATTAAGGTAAATGAGATCTGTAGGGTAGGCTTTAATCCAACCTGACTGGTATCCTTATAAGAAGAGGAAGTTTGGGCACTCAGAGAAATGCCAAGGGTGCACTCACACAGAGAAAAGATGATGAGAGGACACAGTGATAAGCTGGCCATCTGCAAGCCAAGGAGAAAGGCCACAGAAGAAACTCAAACTGCCAACATGTTGATCTTGGACTTCCAGCCTCCAGAACAGTGAGAAAATAAATTTCTGTTGTTTAAGCCACCCAGTCTGTGGTATTCCGTTATGGCAGCCTTTGCAAACTAATACACTCCTTTAGGAAGGATGTTTGCACCTCTCAAATTCAGTGGCATTCTGAGCATATCTCCTGTTAGCACTTATCACAGTTATTTTTCAACCATCAGTTTACTTGTCTGTCTCCCTAACTAGGCTGAGAATCTTTGAGGAAAGTCACTCTGTCTTCTGTATCTGCTTCAGTAACCCCTGACAATATGGCTGAACATTTATATGAAATGAATAAATGTTCTTTAGAATAAATAGATTTCTTCTTTAAAACTTGCAGCTTACCAGTAAGTAACTAGTTGAAATTTTCCCTTATTGTTAGCCTCCTGACGTATCTGACCAGAACACCAAATAGGCAGCATTGATTTTGATAATTGGATTTTATTACTAGAGCCCTACCATGCCGTGTTTTAAATTGTGTGGGCATCACTTAAAGATGAAGTCTCCATACCTCTGCATATGTACTAAAGTCCAAAAGATGAAGTTGGGCTTTAGGCCAGAAAAAAATCTTTCAGTAAAGGTGATCGGGTTGTCGTAGTAGACTGCTTTTGTTAGCGTATCCATATTACAAATAGCCTCCTTTTTCCAAGAGCTACCTCCTTGTGCAAAGGCGAGTTTAACCTCATTGATTTATTTATTTACTGACTTATTTATTATTTTTGATTTAAACAGATTTTAAATTCCTTTGCTGCATTTCTTTGGCACGAGTTTACGGTATAAAAAATAAATAAACAAAAAACAATTGGAATAATAATTATAATTTTTAAAAAACTCTATCAATAACTTTCAGTCATTTCTTTATGTTTTAAATTTTGAAAAAATTTAAAAATTAAATAATCTAAAGGGAGAAAACCTATATTTGGGCTATTCACACCTCTGACAAATAGATAAAAACAGATCCAGGTACCTCTTTGCTTGGGTATATTCATTAGAACTAGTGCCAGGGACTTAGGCAGTCAGAGGAGCTCCAGAAGTGGCCTGAGACCATGTGGACTTCAACTAGAACCACTCTGGTTCTCCTTTCCAGAAAGTTCAGATGTCTAGCATGAACCCTCTCCCATTACCTTCATGAGCGCCAAGATAAAAGCTCCTGAAGCCACTCCAGGTAAGATCTTCATAAAGGCAGGACCCCCAAAAGTCCCCCCAGCACTCCTAAAACCACTCTGTTCTACAGAGACTATTTCCAGAAATGTGAGCCAACCCCAAAGGTAGAATATCTGGGGTCCTTATGCAGGTGACCTGGGGTCCTTATGCAGTGGTGGATTTAAGCCGGTCTGTAACCATACTCAGTTGGACTGGACTGGACTTGGATTTAGTAAAACTAGATCCAAGTTTTACTAATAAGATCTGTTTCCTAAATTTGGAAGTGAGAGTGAGAGAAGCTAATCTCAGTCTCTTTTGAGTGGCTGACACTGAGAAAATTAAACTCCAGAATTGTGGGACAATCTTTTGCTTTGAGAAACAGAACACTGGACTGAAGAGCGAGAGAGCCCAATACAGAAGGCGCGCAGAGAAAAATAAAGACTAACAGGTGGTTACAGGGGAGGGCTGAGAGAAAGAGGTGGGGGAGAGGGAATGAAAGACAGTGAAGAAGGGGGAGGAAGAGATAGAGGAGGAGAGGGAGAAAGAGAAATAGAGAGGCAGCTGTAACGCCAATTCTCATTTCTCTTTTCAATTCCTTGTGAAGTCCTATTGTATTCTTTCCTCTTGGGTTCTATGAGAATCTTATAACAAATTCTATTTGGGTTTAGAAAGAGATTTCTATTATTTATAAGAAAAGCAGTCCTTGCTTGAATCATTTGGATAGTACAGTTGTCTGTAATTTTTGATCACTCAATTTATTCTCCCTTGGTTTTAGCGATAACACTTCAATCACCATTTTGGAGACACTTTCTAGTTCATAAGATTCATTAGGGCCCACACCAGGCCATAGTAACAAGAAGGGAAATATGATCCAATATTAGCCCAAATATCAGCTACTATCTCCATCAGTAGTATTTGATAGAATTATGGAGAGGTTGTGAGAAGTTGAAGCATTTTTTTTTTTCCTTGAGTTTGCTAACTAGTAAAACTGACAGCCTACAGCTGCTGGTCATCTTGCTACCATGAAAAGAGAAATCTTGAGAATGAAACCAGCACCAAAGGCACAGAAAATGATAGCAAAAATTCGTACATTCTACATACATCATTGAGCACCAAGATCCATCTGTTTTAAAGCCCTATTATTTCATCAGTAAATGTCCATTTTTAAAAGCCAGTTTGAGGTGGGCTTTGTGTTATTTGTAACAGGAAAGTTCAGATAGGCATGGATATCATTCTCTGTATATGAAGTTTTATGTAAATGTCTAGCATTGCACAAAACATAGTAGATGCTCACAGAATATCTGCTACTGAACAAAGAAGACAAATGCTGCCTACTTAGCCATTTTTCCGGGGAGATGTGGTTTTATTTTAATTAAATTTATTTAAGTGACATTTGTCAATAAAATTATGTAGATTTCAAGTGTATAATTCAATAATACATCATCTGCATATTGCGTTGTGTGTTCACCAACCAAAGTCAAATCTTCTATTATCATATATTTGACACCTTTTACCCTTCCATGTCACTTTTGGATATGTCTTTTTACAGCCTTAACTCTTCATTAGAATATTTCGTCAAATCAGTGCTCTATCATATGTGGGTTTTAGTCAGAGGGATTATACGAGAAGGATTATTACTTAAGTCTTTGCTATTTCTTGCCACCTTAGCCAATCAGTTACAACATTTGTCCTCCAAATGCCAAATCCTAAGTAGTTTTTCTTTCTCTATCTTGCTACCACTATCTTAATGAGAACTCCCCATCTGAGTCAGCGTAATAGCCTCTTGATGAATCTCGGTGTCTCCAGACTCTTTTTCTCCAATCCATTTACCACGATGTAATGAGAAACATCTATCTAATCACAGTGTCTGGCTGTGATCATTATACAAGTTACAGATAATGTATATAAGGGAACTAAAAATGTGCATGGCACATCAATTAAAATTAAAATCTCCACAACTATGAAGATATCACAGAAATATTAACAGGTACTTACATTTTTTAGTACTAACTATATACTTGGTGCCTTACTTTATCTAATTTAACTTTTACATTGACAATTTGAGGTACTTTTAAAAATGAAGAATCCAACACCCAGAGTGCTTACATAACTGGACTAAAGTCACATAGTTAACTAGTAGATGTGATTATAGCCAAAAGCGGGTGCCTGATTTCAAAGTTGTTGTGTAATTTCCCTGCTACTACCTATTGCGTCTCTCTACAATATAATTCCTATATTTTCTGAGCTGAACAGCAAACTAAATATTACCCTTTCTAACTTAGATAAATTAATAATAATGAGGCACAAAAGCTAATTCAAGAAAATGCCCCAACTCTGCTGCAGATCCTTCTCTTATGTCTATGGGTTTACAGTTTTGTGAAAAGTAACCCATGAGAGACTTTGCTTTCAGTTGAAACTGTGGGATAGGCATTTATTACAAAATACTGCTCTCAAATTCAGACTGTGTCTCTGCCACGAGGCATGTGTCTATGCATATAAAATCCAGTTAGTTACTCTAGTAGACTAAATCGGATGCTTTCCAAGGACATGGAGTTGTGGGACAATGGATCTTAGACAACCTAATCTGACTGATTTGGCATAGGTAAAAATATTTATTGGTTTGTTTGTTTTTAGAAAAAGTTTACATTCATATATCAGTGAGACTGAGCAAACCTAACTAAATACTTCCATTATTTGCCTTATGTCAAATTAAAAGAAAAAAACAAAGCAGAAATTTCTTCCTCACAGAAAAGGATATATATATATATATATATATTATTTATATATATATAAAATATATATTAAATACCTGATTTGTGGAAGTATAGGAGGAAAACATGTACAGTGTAGAATATGTTTCTTAATAGAGAGAAAGGATTATGATATAGACAAACTCAGTGGGATTCTTTATATTCTGAACTAAAAACTCTGTCCAGAGTCCACCATTGTTGATTCTTCAGGAGGCAGAAAGTGCTAAAGATGACTGAATTTAGATTGTGATGAATTCAGTGAAGACTTCAAGTATATAGCTGACACTAGGAAGATCTTAGTAAGGAGATTCTGAAATTATTTTCAGGTATGTCATAATTTCCATTGAGATAGTAACCAACGTGGGATGAAAGAACAAAAGGAATCTCAGGATTTTGTTGATATCTTCTTTCCTTGTTCCCTCACAGGTGAAGATCCTGAGGCCCCTCATTTGCAGAATCAGACACCTCTTCTGATGATATCAATCCATATACACTCTCTACGAGCATGAACTCTGGGCTCATGCCATCTGGACTTGAGTCCCAGCTCCACCATGTATTTCTTAATAAATATACAAGTTACTCACTCCCCTCCTTTATTTACCAAACACTTGCCTAACAATTATCCTGATCTAGGCACTGTTTGAGGCTCTTATACTCTTAAAAACCCAAAAAGATTGTTATCACTCGGGTTTGCAAATGAAGAAATTCATTACAGAGAATAAGGAAATTTCCCCAGAGAGAGGATAACAGTCAGCAGTCAGCTCCAGGCAGTTTGGTTCCAGAACCCATGCATTTTACCACCACTTAATTGGTTGCACTAAACTGTGGCAAATAATCATTCTTCCTCATGAGTGTGGTAAAACTAAATTGAGATAATCCACACAAAGCATCCTATAATAAATAATAGGCATATATCCGCAGTCAGTCTGTGGGGTCTGGAATTAGTCTGTTGAGGTAAAGCTGTTATGTCTGGAATGCCCTAGGTGTCATGGGACTTTCCCCAACAGCCCACCCAACTGGCACAGTGCACACATGGACTTCTTTAGTTTTCCTGTTTGACATTCCTGTTTCCAAAGGGACTGCGGCCTAGACCTGACCTCCAACTCGTTTGGCTGGGGTCCTGACTGTTTTGCTCCACGAATCAGGTGTGCATGGTCACAGGTCTTACGTTCCAGGCCCTGCTATACTTTACTTTCAGTTGTTGATTTGCCCCTGCATGTCCTTGAGCAAGTTTATATCATGCCGGGTATAACTATATAAAAAGGTTTTCGGTGACCTGAATCAGCAGAGCAAATTAGAAAAGAAATAAACTTGAGGGTCCCAGACCTGAGTTTGAACTTACCCTCAGCAGGGTATTTTTAGGAAAGTCAGTTATCTGCTTTATGACTTTGTTTGTTCATTGATAAAAAATAGGGATAAGAATTTTTATTCACAGGGTCATTGCTAGAATTAAACATATCACATGTGGGTATATCTAACTCTGTTTAAGCTAAGGTAAATGTTAACTACATTTCCTTTCTCTCCCTTTCTGAAAGTAAAGGGGAGGTCCATATGTCTGGAAAAATAACTCAATTTAACTTTTGTATTGGATAAGACACAAATTCAGGTTCTCGCACTGCTATAAACTGAACTTCAGGTAGCATTGCTGAGACTCATCAAAGCTGATGAGGTCATGCATGCATTGCTTATATCACTATTGAGTACTTTCAATTAAAATAACCAGCATGATGTCATAGAAACAGTTAGACTCCATACATGTTTGTTTATTTATCTATGTATATACATGTTCAAAAAGTTTATACTTATACATGTTTTGGTATGTTTTGTTTTGCTAGGATGCCTGATTGTTTGCGCTTGGGAATCCTAAGAAACAAACTGATTTTTTTTTTTTAAGTCCAGGTAATTGAAATAGAGCATAAAAGCCAGACAACACAATAAGATTTCATCAGGGCCGTGGACGCAGTGAGTGTAATGGAATAATAGGGTTTTCCTGTAATGCCTGAGAAAGAGCCCATGTCACACTTCACTGCTTGGGAAGATACAGTAACTACTATCATACAAAACCAACATTCCCTGTAAAATTGAACATGAACCTTTGAGCTTTGCATGTCGCTGTTATTCTGAAAATAGCTGCTTATTAACTTACAGTTATTTGTGTGATATTTAAAGAAAGTGGGAGACATAATCTAATCACTGAGACTGGAGACTGGCACAGCTCCATATGCAATTAGTTTAGCTAGTGTGTCTGATAACTCTTTTATGTACTTCATTCCTTGTACAAGATATTTCTAAATTATACAGAAACAGATAAGCACGGTTTAGTGAAGCGGTCCTTGCATGAACTGAAAAGGAAAAATGATCAGCGGCATTTAATCTGAATTGTGAATAATTTCTCAAATTGGTCTACATTCTTAGTTTAAGAATTTGAGTTCTTGATTCAGGTGCCTAAAATTAGGGTGAATATTTTGATTTTGATCAAATTAGGATGCATTGAATGGGATTTGTGAAATCTTTGTTACGGTTACTGCATTTTCAGGATGATATTGCACCTATAGATATATGATAAAAGCTAAGTTTTCTTTCCATTTTCTTATCAATCTGAAATATGTGCTCAAGTTCAAATCTCAAGTCTTGAGTCAAAAAATAAGAAGGGCTCCTTGTATGACATAAAGACATATCCTTTGAACCTTGTTCTCAGTCTCTGTACCCCAAACATGGAGGCAGGGAGATGAGGGAAAGACAATGAAGAAGCAATGTGGGTGAAGTGGGGTGAAGTGCAAGCTCATGTGTCATATCCATTCAAATATATCAGCATTAATAGATTTTAGTGCTCAAAAGTATTTGTGATAGGCTACTTTAACTCTCTGGCATTCTTTGCTGTAATTCAGCCTCACCTTTAAATGCTCCTAACCAGAGAGGGGCTGGGTATAAATTAAAGTACCAGAGCCAAATGGGAATTGGGCTGCCTTTGACAGTCTCACTTCTTCTGTGGATGGTTCTCCATTCCAAATGTTTACTCTAGATAAATATCTCACAAACAAACAAAAATTAGAACATGCCTCTCAAAGGCTCTGCTAGTACTAAAACACTTTCTTAGAGTTGAGTATTAGAATAGATTCTAATGTAGTTTGTACTTTATCCACAGACCTCCTCCATTGTCTTTTCGTGTGTAAGGTAAAGCCATTGAGAGAAAAGTTTTTAGTGATGGGGAGGGAGTTACACACTTACACACAAATGGACTATCTCGCACACACACACACACACACACACACACACCACACACACTACACACCCATGCATATGCCTACAGATAAAGATACAAAAGATTTGTTTCTTACAAAATATTTGGAACAGTTCAAGTCCCTAGGGTTAAAGTCTCTTCCCTTAAGAAGTTTGGTATTTCATAATTTTCTATGTACAAAATACTGTTCCACATTCTCCCTATGCCCTAAATTACTTTCTGATGTTTTAATGACGAATAGTCAAGCAACATTCAGTTAGCTCCACATTGCTAAATTATCCAAAGGAACTGAGCACCTTCTCTTAAAGTGTCTCACAGCACCACAGAACACTGAGTGGGAAGAAAAGGATATTCAGACAAAAGGAATGGCAAGTTTAAAATTGAAGCCAAGAAATGTAAAGTAGTTCAGAAGACTACAGTTCAAAGGAAAGGGGAATGATGAAGTTAGACAAATGGTAAAGGTCATGATGGATTTTGTAAGCCTTGTGAAAGAGTTTGGAAAGCAATGATATGCATCATTAACTGAAAAGAAAAATGTCAAAGACATTTGTACTGAGACTTAGCTTGCCAAGAACTGTGCAGTCATTAATGCATTTCAATCTGGGCTGCTCGTATTTTAGTCAGGGTGTCACCTGATGAGAGAGAGAGTGGTAGCATAGATAGTGAAGACCTGAATACTCCAGAGTAGCACTGTTCAACCCAACTTTCTATACTATCCATTAACCACTAGTCACGTATGGCTATTGCAAATGCGAAATAAGGCTCCTGCACTGAACATGGAAATTGCCTTTAGGGCAGTGGGTAGTGAAGGAAAAATAAAAATAGGTTTGTTGAGGATTAAGTGATAGAAAAAATGGGCAGAATTCCACAATCCCTTCTGCAAATCAGGACAATATTAAGGATGCAGCCAAGTTCAATGACTGCGGGACACACCAGATTTAAAGAGTGAATGTGTCAAAGTCCAGAGGAACATTCTAGCACAGTCTGGTAAGAGTTAAGGAGCAGGCCAAGCCTGTAGGAGAGTCATAAAAATTCTTCAGGAATTGATTCATTAAAGCAGAGTTGTATTAGAAACACAAGATGTGGTCTCCAAAAATTGACTTTAATCAGTCTTAAAGAAGAAACAGCCTGAACTAAATACCCTATTGCCTGTGAGGGGATTAACTAACCCAGAGGAAAACAAAATAGAAGGCACTTTGAATGTCTTTGCACATTTAGAACTGTTGACTGTCCACTGGTAATGGACACAAGTTATAAATGACTATTAGTCCGGAACTATGAGGGGTTCCTTTTCAATACTCTTTGCCTGCAGATCTATACTATGAAATATTTCAGGTGACTGATGAGGAAGAATTGAGACAGACCTGTAGGACTAATTCCTTCATCTTCTTATAAGCAAACTAAGAGAGTTTGTTGCTAATGTTTCAGGAGAAAAAAGGGGTATGCTCTATTAGCAATCAAGTACATCAGACAGAAGTCAGATAACACGTTAGAAAGCCAAATATGCAAGAGATATTTTAGAGTGAGATTCTGTTCCACAGAGAGCTTACACTGATGTAGTTTTCTTAATTATGACTCACCTTTTAGATGTAATATCCAATGATAAATTTCAGCATTTCATGCTGCTCTTTAAATATATTCCTTTTCTTTTTAAGTGAAGACACTATTAATCATTTAATTTTAATGTGTCCAATAAAACTAAATGTTAACCATCTATTGTTGCTTAATTATTTTCATCTTTGTCTAAATTATATTGTTTTTTTATCTTAGCTTTTAATTGCTAGTTTATAAACTTTCATGTTTTAATTTTTTACTTGTTTTTAAATAATAAGAGAAAATGGTAACAAAATATTCAAATAATTTTGCGGCACCACTGCCCAAGACAAATTTAGAGACATGGCATAACCTATAAGAAGAAATAGTAAAAAAAAAAAAAAAAAAAAAAAAAAAAAATGCTTGTTAGCTGATTACAAATCTCTAAATTTGGTATAGAAAAGGTCATATCATGGTGTCAGTGCATAATTCACAAAACATAGATATTAAAACACGGTGTTTCCAAGTCAAGAGCAAGTTCTTTTGTTCCCTCTACCCCACTATATTTTGTCCTTATGGGATGGGGAGGTGTGCCAGTGTACCTTCAGCAGGGAAGTTTATAGGTTGAAAGGGGTGAAGATTGATTGGGCAGCACTGAAAAAAGAAGGAGAAAGAATACCAATATTTACTGAACACCTAGGTACTTAAAGATGCACCTAATTATCTTGCTTATTCTTCACAGCAACTCCTTCGCTCATCACTCAAATATGTCTTTACTACCTTTAATATTCCAGGCACTGTGCTTGGTAGAGACAAGGCTGAACTAGACCAAGCAAGTCTCTGCCCTTGTGAAACCCATATTCTAATATAGATAACAAACAAGGAAGTAAACAAATAAAAACAAATTAGCAAATAGGATAAGCTCCATGAAGAAAATCAATGAGCTGAGGTAGCAAACAGGAGAGGGAACTACTGCATGTAGGAAGGTCAAGAAAGACTGTTTCTAGAAATTTATTTAACCAAAGAAAGAAAACCAAAGGAAAAGAGAGCCGTCCATGTAGGAAATAGAAAAGAAAAGCAGATGACATGTGAGAGGTCCTAGGATGAGAAAGATTGCTGTCCACTGAGTTATGAATGGGCAGCGGGGAGGGGAGGGGGTGTTGAGGCTAGAATGGAAGTGGAAAAATTATCAGCAAGCTCTTGGTGGTGGTGTAGCTGAGAGACAAGATTCACCTGAGTTAAAATAGGAGTCTTAGAGATGAAGGGAAGTGAACAGTATCACTTAATATATTTTGGAGGTAGAAATATATTTTATGGTACTACTTGCCCCATTTCCTTATTACTATCTCCATGTAACAGATGAGAAACAGCCTCAAAAATTAGGAAATTAACTAAAACTCTTATAATAACCATGGGATGGAGTTATGAACCCTGCCTTCCATGAATTCTTTCCACTGCATCCAACTCCTTTGCCTTTTTAATTCAAAGTTAATGTAGGTTTTAAAGGGTTCTAAAAGTAAAACCTTTGCCAGTCTAATGATTTTGAATTAGAATATGCTTTATTAACCAGGGCAGCTTACAGATTTTTCAGTTCATAAACCTATTACTTTATTTTATCTGAAAGGGGCACAGAATTCTACAAGCACTCCAGATACATTTCTTCTGCATAAAATGTCAAAATACTGTTGCATTTCTTCCAGAGATGTACTACATTATTATCGGCCTGTGGAGAAGTTTCCACTGACTAAAGCAAGAACTAGTTGCAATTCTGAAATATGCACTGTTCTTACCATAAGTCTAAATTGGGTTATTCGAGTGGCCAACCTGTTATTTCAGCTTTGCTAAAAATATGCCTGTATCTGCCCATATTTAAAATGGCCCTGGTTGCTGATAATCTCTCAGCTCACCAAGTAAATCAACACATGGAAAGGCTTAACATCAGTAGGCTTGGAGTCAAGAGCTGAGCTGAAAAGGACCTTACCCTTTTAAACTCAGAACTCCTACAGTTATTTCCTTCATATTTATTCTGTCTTTACTCTTGAGATTCTGGGAAGTATATTAGGGTTGCTCACCAGTGCTTCCATTTCTCATTTTTCTTGGCACACAGTAAGATTGTATTTCCTCACTCTCTGCAATTGACATGCCATAGTACTTGCTCTAGAATTATTTAGGAGCTTCTATACAATTCACTTCACTTTCCTACTACATAACCTCATCTTGACTGGTACAGCTTCCTTCATACTCGTGATGTGAAGGAAAATACAAAAAATTTTCCAAAATTAGAGACAGTATATTGGCAGAAAAATTTGAGGAGATTTTTGAATTCGAATAGAGCTTCATTTAATCATTTGAAACTTACTCTCTGAGCCTTCTTTTTCTCAGCTGTAAAAGAGAGACAATAGCAAAGTTTGCTCTAACAATTTAGTATGTCAAATGCCTAGTAGGATGTCAAACTATAGATGAGGTTCAATGTTCAATAGTTATTTTTATGACGAATAATGATAAATAGACTAAAAATCTAGAAGGGTATATCCACGAGGCAGAACTGAATCTGAAGAGACTACAGAAATGGAGAAAAATTTGTCATTTATCCCCTCTCACTTCCGCTTTCTTCTCTCCCTGCAAGCTTCTTCCTTGTCGCAAACACGGCTTTCCCTCCCTCAGTGTACCCTGTTGCTTTCTCAGCCTTCTTTCCCTCCTCTGTCATGAACCACTACCAGGGAAGTATGTATCACTCATTAAATCACTTATTAAAAGTAGCCGCATTTTAATGGAAATTAAATGAAAGGACTAAAGCTCCAACATATCAATGCATATATTTGTATGTGGTTCAGTGTTTCAGTTATATATGTTCAGTTATATATGTTACATATTGTAAAATTTTTTAAAATGTTACTTCCGTTTTTTCTTTGCGTCATATAGCTTCACGTCTTTCTCTGATTCCTTTTGCCAAGTAACACACAATCAAGAGGTTTCCATTCACGTAATAAGTATATGAAAAGAGAAAATAAAAAGAGAGAAAAGAAGGGTGGGAGGGAGGCACAGAGGAAGGGAAAGTAGGAAGACAGGAAGGGAAGAAAAAGAAAACTCCCTACTAAGAAAAACAATTCTAAATTCAGGTGGAGATACTTTGCCTTCTTTGAATGGTCTGATCTTGTTCTATCAACAGAGGTTGGAAGGACTTGGCGTTACTCTGCCCTTGCCCTCTTTCCCCAGTAGAGATATAAAAACTTTTCATAACACTTCTGATAATATCGCTAGAAATTGTCCATTAGTTCTCAAAGCAGGACCTCCTGCCTAGAAGACTTTTAGCCCTATTTGATTTTATCATTTGTTCAGGGGTAGAATTATTCCAGAAATATATTTTAGGGCCTAATCTCATCACTATATATAATTATACATTCCTTTTTCAAACAGCTAACTAGATTATCTAATGAATTCCAAAGAGAAAAAGAGATTTCCCAATACTCAGTCTAGGATTGGTTTTAGCTGAACTTTTGCTGTTTATGCCACCTCAAGTAGCATAAACAGCCTCACATAAGAGGAGAGCCTGTACAGGTTTGGGACAAGTGTCTCCATCATGAGGAAAGGTTAGTTTCTTATATAGTCTCAGAGGCTGGAATGTAAAATGTAAAATTATTAAGTACACGGTGAATGTTGTCAAACGGATCATATCAATGCAGTTCTTCTATTTCCTACCATAATAAGTATACATAGAGATACCCTAAGTAATTATAGACATGTATAATTAAGTTTTATTGGGAATGCATTTCAAGAAAATAATTTGTTCAGCTATGTACCGGATGAGTAATAATTGGCTGCTGGCAAAATCTCCCACCGTGACTGTGAAAACACAGCAAAAAGCAGTGATACAAAAATAACTTTAGAAAGATGTTGAAAGCTTCACTATTTTTCCAAAAACAATTGCATCACTTCTTAGAAACATAAGTACATGTCTTTTCAACCATTGTTTTTCTTTTTAAAAAGTATAGAGGGAGTATGTAAATACAGTGACAAAATGAAAAAGTACAGCCAATGGAATTATACTGGCACCACCTACAAGTCAGAGTTATAACAAGAATATGTGTATTAAAAATAAACACTGAACAATGTCCTGTTCAATCATGAGTATCTTTTCAAAGACACCAAAGCAACAAGATGACTTCAAGGAGGAAAACAAATAACAAAGTATCTTTTCTTTTGGTAAGGAAAAGGGCATGGCCCTGATCAGTTGCGGAAAAAAAATCAGTCGAGGATTCACAAAATCAAACCACTCCTTAGAAAATAGAAGGGAGGTAGTATGTCAAGGGAAGAGTAGTAGTTAGCCCCCAGATTGAAATCATAACTTTCCTAGTCCTAGGAGAATATGAACTACTTGCACTTCCTAAGGTGCAGCTACATTCCCAAAGTTCTAACCTCTGGGCCTCATTTGACAAACAATTCTCAAGATTTAGTGTGCATCCAGAGGGTTTCTAAAATGTAAAAGCAGATTGCTGGGCTCTAGTCCCAGAGTTTCAGATTTAGTAGGTCTGGAGTGGAACCAAAGAATTTGTATTTCTACTTATTGGAAATTATTCGCAGGTGATGTTGGTGTTCCTGGTCTGTGGGTGATGCTTTGAGAACTACTGTACTGCATAAATATTGTCAAGCCTACTCAATGAAAAGAATCACCTGGAAGGAACATATTTATTTATTTGTTTGTTTATTTATTTATTATTAAATTTTAGGGGGTAACATTAGCTAATAAAATTATGTTTCAAGTGTACAATTCAATAAATACATCATATGTATATTACCTTGTGTGTTCACCGCCCCAAGTTAAATTTCCTTCTGTCACCATATATTTCATCCCCTTTATCTTTATTTACCTCCTCCCATCCCCCCATCCCTCTAATGACCACTAAATTGTTGTCTGTGTCCACGAGTCTCTCTTTTTCTTGTTCATTGCTTTCAGTTTTATATCCTACATATGAACAAAATTATATGGTGCTCAACTTTTTCTGTCTGATTTATTTCACTTAGTATGATAAAAATACGAAATCACAGGTCCCTGGCCAGACTTCCAGGGAAGAGACGAGGATTCTCTATTTTAAAAGACTTTGAGTGATTAGTATGATTAGGTAAATTTGGGAAATGCTACACCAAATATCCATGAGTTTCATTTCAGCGTCTGTCATTTCCCCACGTGGTACTAGTCGATGGGTTTTACGATATGACAGTAGTTGTGTAATGAATTAAGAGTAGCACAACCACTAAATTCTGTAACCCTAACATGCTGGCTTTATAGACCAACCATAGAACCTCACTCTTTTTCATGAACAGGTTCACTGGGAGACAGTCTTAATAGCACTGGCCCTGGTACCATGATTCAGTCCAGAGACCACCCTGAAACAAAATCAGATAATGTAGCTTTTTACTCTTTAGCTTCTCTTTATCCCATAGCCTGCATCTTGCTTGAATATTAATGGGAGCTCTAGCCTCAGGCTGTTTCTTCTTTAACTTGGCCAGCTCTTGCATATAAATTTTGTTCTAAGAAGTTTTATTTCAAAATTACCTTCTCATTTTTTGGCAGGAATATTCTTGCTGGCACCTGCTGAGGAAATACCATTGGTTCAGCAGCTAGCTGATAGTAATTCAAGTTATCTTGTTAAAGGATGGTAGGAGATTTGCAAAAATCTTAGGTAAAATTATTTGGGACTCTATTATGTCCATGTGCCTCTTTGGCGCACTCATAATTCCTATCTCTAAGATACAAATTTCAGGCACTTACTCAAAAATTGTGGCATTCGGTAAATGACATTTTTTAGACAATCTTTTACTTTGGAGGAATTTATAGTAATTTTAAGAAAATGGCCTCACATATATTATCTCTAACCTTTTCATCAATTCTACAAGGTAGGTGTTACTCTCTTTTACAAATAAGAAAATTGATGCTAAGTAAGATTAAAAGCAGAATTTTCAAGGTTACTCTCACAAGGTTGTGCCATTCTTTCTCAGTTCTGTCTGCTATGTCTCCCTATAGGCATAGAATTGAAATTCAGGTCCTTTACCAAGGTAAGAGATGACACAGCTAACTAAAAAATTATTTTATATATAGGCTTATATTCATCTCATTAATTTTTTCTAACGGCAATCATCCCAGGTTCAACAAATATTTACAGTTGTCTTCTTCAAGCATCTAAAGACTCATCTATGCTTAAGTTTAAAGACTAACCAAAATAGCACAATGTTAAAGAGGAAAAGTAAATAAAGAATCAACTCTCAACTAAATGCCACACTTACCCATAGTGTGTGTACCTAGTTGTCTTAAGCATAACTCACATAGATTGCAATCAGGTCACTTAGACTCTCCATCAAGTTTTTATTGAACAATTTCTATGTGCTTAGTACAGTGCTGGACTCTGTAGGTACAAGAGATATGTAAAGCATGGGTCCTGCCCACAGGGAGCTTACAATATGGTTGAATTAAAAAAAAAAAAAAACTACAAAAGCTCTTGAAAATACATATTGTACAAATTTTTTATATAAAAAAATTTCAGATAATGAAACAAAATAAAGCCTTAGAACATAAATAAAATGAAGAAACACTTTTATCTATGAGATGAGCCTAGAGATATTTTGAATTAACAAAATATTTAGTAAAAGACTGGATTAAAGAAAAATAGAAGCAAGAATATTTTAAAGACAGTAATTAAACATTTAAGTATTCATAGTGATTGAAAGTATATCAAGCAAGGTATGTTTCATACAGACCCTTAAGGTACCTAAATAATTACAATATCTTAACAGCAGGTTCCTTTTGAATATGCTTCCAACTACCAAGGATGTTGATAAATTTTTGGGTTCTTAAGTAGTTTATATGGTTTCTTTGTAACCTGGATTTCATCATTTGTTTAACTTTTAAAAGTCATTCTTGTAAATAGTAAAAATGTGGTCAATTCAACTCTGTCTAAATTTTAATATATTTCATAAACCAAAGTCCTCTTCTAACTATAAGAAATATACACATTTACACATAAAAGATAATGTCTCTAATTTTCTCCTCCATCCTTGGGAGAATTTGGATAAATACAGCTTCTGATGGAAGTTCAATCTTCTAACCCTAACATTCTTTGCTTTCTTACCTCTCCCTGGCTCTAAGAACTTGGCATGGCTTGGCATACTTCTCATTACTGTGGCCCAACCTCTCTTGGGTGCAGCTCAGCTGTGTTGTTTATTTGTTTGTTTGTTTTGTTTTGTTTCACCCTGGGTCACAGTGGTGTTAAATGAAAGAACTGGTTCTGCAATAGGATGGAGGTGGAAGTAGGCAGGAGTTCATTTCTTCCAATGCAAAGTCATAGGTTTAAAATTACATAGAATATATTATATGTTGTCAGGAACTATGTCTATACAGCCCACTTATAAAGCATATTAATGTCACAAATTTGTTTTGCATATGTATCCCACAGCGCTTTACAGCAATTACTATAATTATAA
This sequence comes from Eonycteris spelaea, assembly GCA_003508835.1. NCBI lineage: Eukaryota > Metazoa > Chordata > Mammalia > Chiroptera > Pteropodidae > Eonycteris > Eonycteris spelaea. The sequence goes on from PUFA01000016.1 coordinate 16,741,570, forward strand.
TTAAACACAGATCAAGCACCATTTCTCCATGTGTAACATTCTTTGACAGTTTCTAAGAAATTTATTTTATTTTGAAGTTTGATCCTATCCTCAATAACTTCATTATATAATCATGGGAATCTATGTTAATTAAAGACATTAAAGAAAATAAGATAAAAGTACCTGTTAAAAAATCAATAAGTATATTACTGAATAATGATCCGGAATATTTGATGTTACAGAGCTTATTGTTTTGGGTGAATTTACTATGCAATGCATACATTTCTGAGGTTAAAAACAAAAGTATCAAAAGTGTTTTTTATCAACATGTACTGTCTTTATATTTCAACCTATTTGGACACAGATCATTTCTAGTTTTTTGAGAAATATCTTTGCCATATAGTCATTATTTTTCAAGCTTTTCCAATCATTTTATTACTGTATTACTTTCACAGATAGAGCTTCAATAAACATTTTTATGTCAAACTTCATGTGACTATTCTGTCTGGATGTAGCATTTTTAAATCAGGAAAGTTTAACATGAAATTTACCAAGTTGAACAACGACATAGAAACAAAGGGCTTTCTATCACATTCATTGACATTTGCAACTACTAGTCTTCTACATAAATTGTTCCTTTGTTGAGAATTTACAAAATAACATCTTTCTTGGTGTCAAATACTGCACTAGTGCTGGGAGACCTATTAAGAAAATATAAGAAGAGGGTCCTGACCACCATGGAATAGAATTTTGTCAAGAGAAAAAGATATATATAATGAAAATATTTAAAGAATCAATCAATAATCATCAAAATGAGCATGATATAACTTCAGAGTTGGGAATAGACGTGAGACAAGAACAGATACTTCAATTGTTTAAGGCCTAAGGACAAAGTGAGATTTGAACATGAGGAAGGAGGATAGATTTTGCATGGGTAAAAATAATCATGAAATATTATAAACAAGAATAACATTCAGAGGTCTAAAGTTGATTCTGTTCATGACATTTAAACTCGCACAGTCAGACAGCCAGTTTATAGTTGGCAATGAGATCATATTACATAGTCGGAGATAAGTCTGGATAAAGAATTAATCACAGTTAATACTTACTGAGTACCTATTGTGTTACACTCACTTTACATTTATTATCACAATAACCCCATAGGTAGCTACTATTAACTTTGGTTTATAGATTAACTCATTGAGATTCCACGAGATTAATTAACTTTCTCAAAGTCACAGAACTAGTGAGTGGCACAGCCAGATTTAAATCCAAGTTTAGTTTCAGAACCCAGGCTTCCATAACTATATCATATTTTTTATAAATGAAATATCATTGTAACAAACTTCACATCCTACTGTGCTACCGGAGAACAGTAAACCTGAAATCAAAATACTTGACCTTGGATCTGATTTCTTACTTATATTAACTATGTGACATTGGAAAAGCCCTCTGTAAACTTTACCCTATTTTGTAAAAATAAAATAATAGCTAGATGACTGTTAGACAACTACAAAGATGGATAATGGGCAAATAGATGTAATGGAAGCATAAACATTCCTATGATGATTGGAAAAATTCTACTTGCTCAATAAAATTTGTTGAATTTAAACCAGAATCAAGAAATTGTATAAAGCATTGTTTATACTGCTTTATGGTTGTTCCATGAGGCCTTTTCAAATACAGATGTGAGTGAAAAGAATTATAGTCTATAGCTAATTCACAACTGGCTAAACTATTTAAGAAAAATGCATCAATTATTTTGGCTTAATTTAGTTGGCTGAAATGACAATGGAGTCACGGTATAGGCTTCTATGGCAAAAATGCTGATATCATATTATCTTTTCTTCCCAAAATGTCCTTGTAGGTGACAGTGTGCCCCTTACTTAGTACAGTTTCTAAAGAAGGGACATTAAATAAATATGGGTTGAATTAAATAAAATAAGGAGAGAGAAGGGAAGGAGGAAGAGAGTGGGAGGAATAAAAGCAAGAGAAAAGAAGGCTGGTTGAACTTATAAGCAGTTAAGATCATATTAGCTAAAAGATATTAGATGGCTCGAAGTCTTTTTTGAAAGTCTGCAATATTTCTTATTTCAATTCAGACAAAATAGATTTCCTTCATAAGAAAGTAACAAAATTTGATATTTGATAACTATGTCACTTATTAATTTTGCCTTTTTGTATGCTACTAGAGAATGAATTTTAAGAAATCCTGAATTTACAATGGTAAGTCAGAAGGCTGTGCTTGAATTTTTTATTGCTTTAACTCAATCATCCAACCTCATTATTGTTTTCTATGACACTTCAAGAGAGCCCTTAACTGCATCACTCTTTTCAGTCTTTGAAGACAGAGAAATAATTAAACTGATTCCTGAGTTACTAAATGACACATAACCAGAATATAAACATAAGGACTTTGAATTTCAATCTTAGCTCAGAAGGACACATTTTCAAAACATTAATCACATATTTTGTGTAAATATATTTTGTCTTAATACAGTTCTGCCTTCAACTGGTATCCTTTTCTTATGAACTTTATCCTATTAAGTGAATTCTTGCTCTCAATATAATGACTTTACATTGTCAAAAACTTTTACTAATTTTTCAAACTCATTATAAAATCAAAACAACCACATAATGTACAGATGTCCACATCAGTTGAGACTCAAGTAAAGGTTTGAAGTTGGCGACAAACTCCTGGAAAATGGGTTTTTCTTTTTCTCACTTTTTCATCAATCATCATTTGTGAAATCCTGTCCAACTTCTTAAATATGTACTCAAAATCTGGTCCAAGAAGACAGTTTAACATTCATAAGTGTGGGTTATAGCAATAAATCTGGTCTCAATGGATACTATTGACAAGAAAAAAAAACATTAAAATAAGAAAAATAAAATATAAACAATCTAAATCAAAATATAAAATTCTCTTTCTCAGGTGGGAAGAAATACTCAAACTCGGGGAAGCAGTAATTGCAATAAAACATCCATCTCTGCTCTTTCATTATCTGTAAGAATAGAGAGAAAAATATGTAATAAGCATGAATAGGGATACTTTTTTGTGGAGAGGGTGTGAGGAGTAAGATGTAAGTAAGAAGTACAAATATTTTAGACATCGAAACATTCTTGTTTGAATTACATGTGTGCTTTCTAAATAAAAGCAATTTAAAAAACTGGATTTTGAATCACTCAAGCCTCTGGATCATTTAATTATGCTAAGTATATGCTTTTTTTCTTAGTAATTTTTCTGGTTTCTAAGTTTGCAATGTAGGAAAATAATCTAATAATGAAGCAATATCAATTATAGACACATCGAATGGTCGAATAATGTTGCCAGAAAAACAAACCCCAATCAATCAGTATATAGCTATACGCTAGAAAGATATAAGGAGAAATACAAATTCAAATAGCTATGAAATACAGTTTTTCTCCTATCAAACCAACAAAGTACTGTGTGTGTATGATTTTTAAGATAACATACAGTGCTAGCTAGAGTGAAGCAAAGCAGAATCTCTCACACATTGATGATGAAAATTTAAATCTTTATAATTTTTTTGGAAGCAGTCAAACTGTCTATATCTTTAAAAGATATTAAAATTTTGCACATTATTCTAGTGATGACAAAATAAATAAAGTGTCTGTTTAAATATAAATAAATAATAAATTTGTACATATTCTTTATTTCTTAAAGTAAACTTATGGCAAAAACAATCACAAATATTTTTTTTAAAACCCTCTTTGTTTTAGCCTTTGGGCAATAATATAGTTCTGTTCCTCATGGTGCCATATTTGAATGTGGATTATGATTAAGTAAGTTATAGTATATCCTTTCAATAGACTATTGTATAAGTATTAAAATTAGTTTAAAATAATTTGTTAATTGCCTGGGTAAAGCTTTTTATGTTAAATTAAAACAAGACAATAATGCACATATAATGTTATCATAAGTATGTACAACAAAATCAAGTAAAAGGGCGGGGCAAAAGATGAGAGAAATATACTCAAAGATGGTTTTTGTTGAGTAGTGATAGTAAAGTTTAGTAAGTTGCCTAACTTTATTTTCCACCAAAGTTTATCTAGAGACCCTGACTTATCTTTATAATGAGAGGAAAGTATAATGATATTTACATTAAAAAATTAAAAATGAAATTAGAGTGAGCCTACCAATAAAGAGATAAAAACTGTGTATTTTCCTTCTTTTCCATTTATTTGTTTTCTAGGGAAATTGGTCTTTATAGCAAAACAATGCCCAGAATATGTATATTACATGCTGATATTTAGGGAAGGATGTAAGACCAAAAAAGGTGGTTGATTAAAAATTTTTTTGGCCTAGTGATTTTTAAGTTATGTTCCAGAATCAATCAGCTTATTCTTATCCTTTAGGCATATTGCACAGTATATCTCTACTGAAAAACACATTTAGATTTTCCTCTGAAAAACAGATATGATTATCTCTCAGTTACCTCAACCATGGGAGAACAAATGGCCAAAGAAGTTTAGGTACTTGAACGTGCACATCCATCATAACGACTTTTTCTGAGCAGAGAAGTTATTGTATCTGGCCTTATCCTGGAAATGAATAAAATGAACATACTGACTTTCACTAAAGTGCAGAACTTTTCACATTTGCTCATTAAAATAAATAAAGTCTATATCAGCAATAAAACCCAGAGGTTATCCATTCAATTTACCCTCAGTCAATAACAGAAACATTGAAAAGAGGTATTTGAGGGAGAAAACTAATGCTCGAAATTTAATATGGCCAATGGTGCATCACATTTGGCATTATTCTCTGCTTTCTACAGTGTTCATTCATTGTAATACATGTTTTTAAAAATAAAATCTAGTCAAAAGGGCAAGTAAGAGTATGCTAACCACGTGGTGAATACATCCAGTTCTAACATACTCAGTTCTGATGTCTAATTAAATCAGGGGTAATTTAGCTTTAAAATACTCCTAGAGGCTGTTCTTACAATGAAAAATCAATGACATACAGGCTCTTTCTTGACAGTAGTTATCGGTCACAAGATTAAACTGGAGCCAGTTTCAGAAAGTTCTTAGTTGGAGAAATTTAAGTGAAGTTATAAAAACAACAGTTCCTCTAAGAAATTTAGTCCTCTTTAATCAAACATGCAAACTTAATTTCCATTTTAATTCTTAAAGATAGTCTGCCTTTGTAGCACGCTCAGACCAGAACAGAGAGATGGGGAAAGGCTATGCTGCAAAAACAGGAAGCTTCTAAATCTCACCTTTCCAACTGGTCACTCCACATCAAGGTTGAGGAGAACTGACGGGGTAAGGAGGTGGAGCTGAATGCATAGTCGTTTGTTTGGTGCCTGATCTGTGAACAGACAGAGGGTTTCAGTGGACAGAATTACTGATTATGAGTCCTTTTGTCAAATGACACTTTCTTGAATATTTTCAAAGAAAAGCAAAACCAGACAGTACATCAGCTCATATTGGCTATGATCAAGTAAATAAAAATGCTTTAGCTGTTATCTTCCCAAGCAGGTCTCATTCATGCCTCTATGCTTTGACCCACACTATATTTTCTTCCACACTTCCACACCATGTATTACTTGAGAGCCAAAACCATGTCTTATATGACTTCTAAACCTCTAGAGCAGTTATCACAGCACTTGTTAAATGCTGTGTAAAAACTCATCGACCTCACCTGCTAATCACCTGCCAATCACCTTTTGAACCACGCATCATGGTCCAAGTATAATGCGGACACTCCCACTTCTGGGTCCTTTTTGTGGCTTTTTTGTGTTAGTTATTGTGGTTGTTGTTACAGTGCTCTGTTACAGCTAGCTCTTCACGGAAACCATGTGCCTCTTTGAGGCATGCTTTTTCTTTCTAAAATATGCTTTTAATAAACCTTTTTTAAATCTCAAAAAAAATACTCATTGACTTCAAATGATTGGTGTAGGTAAATCTAATTCTATCACTCTTCAGCTTTTGCTGACTTCCTGTTGCTCTTAGGATAAAGATCAGAATTCTTAACATGACTTCAGAGGTCCTATTTGATGTAGTTTCTGGCTGCAACTTCAGCTTTGTTTTGAACTCCTTTCCCTTTTCCTCTTGTGTGTTCAGGACACACGAGCCTTCCATGAACTTCATGAACAGTGTCATCCTCCTTCTTACCTCAGGGTTTTACTCTTGAACATTCCTCTTCCTAGAGTGCTATTCCCTTCCCTCATCACCTGGCTGACTTTCACTTCTCCTTCAGCTCTCAACTTGGAAAATCACTTCCTCAGAGAATATCCCGTTGACTAGGACTGGACCCCCACTCTGTGATATCCACTATTTTCTTTTGAGGAACTCATAGTTTGGAATTAATAGTTATTTGTGTGATTGTTTGTTTAGCATTTATTATTATCTTTAAGCTACAAGTTTCCTTAGAGGAGGAACCATGCTTGGTTTTGCTTACCACAGTGTCTCCAGGAGCTGCCACAGTGCCTGACATGTAGGTCATGGTCAATAAATACCTGTGACCTAAATGGCCAATGCTGTGTAATTGACCCTGAAGCCAATTCCTCAACAGCATTATCTAAATTATAGCTTCAATTAATTGGGTGCAATAAAAATATTAAGAAAAATATTTCCTTTTTATACGTTTCTCGGTGATTCTTTAGAAAGCAGAATAAAATGAAGTGCTTGTAAGAATGGTTACAAGAAAAAGCATGAAAAAATGAAATTCATTGTTTCTTTAGTCAGTCTTTTTATTAGATTCCTAGAATCCTTTTTTTTCTCAGAAGTTTAGTTAAGATTATCTTAAACATCATGGCCATCCCAAGTGGCATGACATTACACAAGATGTCCAGGCAGACATGTAATTTTCCAATTCTTGACTGTGTTAAGCAATTGGATAATTTCTGTTTTAGGAAGACAGTGTTATTTAAAGAAAAATAAAATGACATGTCTTCTTTGTAATAAGAATTACACTTTGGCCAATATCTATTTCAGAGAAAACAGGAAAAGTTTAGCAGCACTTTTTATAGAAATACTGTGGCTGTGGAAGAGTGTTCAGAATTGAGGTCAGAGTAAAAAAACTAACAGATTTTTCTATTTAGTCTTTGAGATTTTCAGAATCCTCTGTGTGCCACTGTATGGGAAGACCCTTCATATGTTAAAGAGCAATCTGGTTAGACTGGGTTCCTGAGCTAGACCACTAGGTTTCTGTTCCTGATATTATGCTATATAGATTCTTATTTAAAGACTTGCTTTACCTATAAGTGCACTTGGGATTGCATTATTTGTTGGCTCAGCTTTTGAAGCAGATACAACTGTAGGAATATGAATATCATGTGCCTGTACAAAGTCAAATAGCAGAAAAAGAAAGAACTAAAGAAATGAGGCACTGCAAGGTAATATGTGAAGAGTCAGGAGTTCTGAAGTATAGTGTGATTCCCTATATACTTCTCCGGGGGTCCCTGTTTCTCTTATGGATACTATCCACGATTCACTCCATCATTCTCATTAGAAAATTTTGCTTCACTGTCACACCTAATTTCTGCAGCTTACTCTACCCTGAAGCCAGTGGATCATTCATTTCAAGCCAATTTTCTTTCCTATGTGTCTCTTATTTTATCCCTTGTCTCCAGTCTTTGTGCCTTATTCTTCTCGGCTAGTGTATCTATCCAACCTGTATGAAATTGTTATTTTTGTTGGGTGAAATGGTTGAAATTAAAATTATACATGATTTAACCTAATAACAGTATTTCTGATCCAAGTCTTTCTTCTCAAACACACCGTCCATATTGTTCCCAAGGCCAACCTTGGCAAATCCTAAATATCTTTAAAGGTTCCCACAGAATAAAATTCTGAAGTACCCAAAGCCTGGCACTGTGTGTCTTCAACCTACACTTGCAGGTTTATCTCCTGCCTCTCTTCTTCACGTGAACTTTGCTTTGATGCTCCAAACTACTCACTCTTCAAGAGACCTACCAATGCTTTTTCACACCTTATTACTGTGGAGCTTCCTATTCCCTTTCTAAAATGCCTCTACTTCTGTTCAGAATTAATTCGACATATCTTCCAAGACCCAGCCTTCCATTTTCTTGGAAAAGTATTATTCCTTCTATCATATTTACATAGCATTGTATACATTATTCAAGATATAGTTATCATATTGTACTATTGGTCTATCAGTTTTCAGACTCTAATTCATAGTAGGAGCCAAATAAAAGTTTGTGAATAAAATAGAATTCTAAGCAAATGCTTGGCTCTCCCCAGTAGTCAACATTATGAAGCCAAGGACTGACCAAATCTTTTAACACACATAAGAACTTACTAGATATAAGGCACTTTATCAGGTCTGATGATACGCTCATATTTTAAAGTTCTCCTTGGCTTTAGAAATGTGTAGTCTCTATATTACCTTGATAATATCCATGATTATATTTCACCTAACTTTATATCACTCTTCTTCACTGGACTGAGGAAAAAGCACTTAGGCACTGAGTGTACTTTTTGAATGAATGAATGAATGAATGAATGATATCTTAGGCTGCGTATTCTCAAAAGTAGATCTTAAGTCAAAGATTTGTATGTGACTTATTAAAAATGTACTGCCAGGAAAAGTCAGTAAAGGGGTGGAAAAGTAGGAAAAGGAGAAGAAGACAAGCAAGTATAAAATTTTAGGTGAGTTTATCCTTAGTCTGAACATTTGGGAAATTCAGGAGTATAAATTATGCTTTAGAGTTTGTCCCATTCCTAGACAAGGGGTCTGGGCTTTTCTACTCCAATATCCATTGTCATTGCTGTCTTGGGGAGGAATAAAACGCTTAGGCAATTCTGGCTCTGTCCATGGATGAGCATCTGAGGATTATAATGTAAGCAGTTAGCAGAGAAACCAGAAGAAACTGGGGATGGGTACATAGATCTGGTATATGAGATCTGAGAGGTTCTGAGTAGGACTCCAACTATATGGATACACTTCCAGGCAAGTATTTGGCAAGTTAAGTTTATCTATTCCATGTGCATAGAATGAGGAACTTTGAGAAGGGTGTACTTTAGAAAATAATCTGCACACCTGCTATTGATGCTTGAAATCCCTTTAGTTAGGCACAAAACTTTTTTATTTTTATTGAGAAGCAGTATTTCAAAAGAGAATTATCTTAGGCAGAAGGGAGACACATGTATGAAGAACCCACTATATGTCAGGTGATGTCGAACTTTTTTACCTTGAATTCCATACAAAGATGTACCCCTTTAATACACATACTTTCATCCACACAAAAGTATGGATCTTTTCTGAGAGTGTAGGCTGTACAGGCACTAATGGGTCTCTTTCAGACATCTTAGTTACCACCCCCATGAAAATGGTGTCTTTCATGGTGCTCAAGATCTTCCTGCTCAAAATAAATCCTCTTTCTATTGTTTCAGCTAAGCGCATGGCTCCACTGTGTTTTTCCTAAATTGCCAAATATTTATAATACCCAACCTGTTAGCAACTCTGGTCTTTTCTCTGGTTATGAGACCCTAAACATACAGTTAATGCAGCTTTATTTACTAAGCTATATTATTACAGGATATTTTTAAAGATTCCAGTTAAGATCGAAAAGACTGTGTGTGTGTGTGTGTGTGTGTGTGTGTGTGTGTGTGTGTGTGTGTGTGTGTAATTTCCAATTTGAATTTGACTCTTGGACTGAATTATTTTCCTGTGGCAATTGTGGTAAAAAGATAGATGTGTGAGTGGGCACTCTACAGACACCTGAACACAGCCCTGTTGTTTGGTCTATTGTCATGGCTTGTTGGTGGCCCTTGGCTTGTCTGTGGTTTGGCTGAGGATGCCTGACATCTGTGTTCCTGGAACCACTCTGCCTCTGTCAGTCTGTCTTTGAGGTTTCCTCCAGGATGACCCAGTTGCACCACAGGGCTATAGCTACTCTTTAGCACATCTGACAAAATTCTCCTCAGTAGGACTGCATCTTTGGGGTTCTTGCAGCCTTACTGTCCAAAAAGATTACAACACTAACACTATAACCAGGCTGTGTGATCTCCAATACCTCCATTTGAATCATGGTATTTATAAGGAGTTCTGTTCTTTTCCCCTTTGAAACATTAAAATATATTCTAAAGAGAATAGACCTTAATGCTGATTTAATACAGTTAACACTGATTTCCTCACAATAGTACAAACTGTAGGAATCCTAATAATTCAGAGAAAGGAGAAATGAAATGATGGCATGAAAGGTTGTTGAGGTTTTATGAAGAGACACAGGACATGAAAAGAACAGGCAAAGAGGAGGGAGAAAGTTTGAGCAATGACAGAGGCCTGAATGAGCAAGAGCCAGGAAGAGAAAGAGAGCAAGTACAGCTGACTAAACTGGTGTTTCACTTTGGGGCTAAGATTGGGTAGAGCTGGGCAGCAACTTGGATGGCAGAACTTCAACCACACTCAAAGGAGTCTAACTTTGACACAGTTTGGGAGGATTACGAACTGATGTTTAGTAGCCAAAAACCTGATGGAGGAAGAAGGGTCCAATATTAGAAATGTCTCTGGGAGGAGTATCCCAGACTCCACAGACAACAACAGTTGCTCTAGCCTCTGGCACCCATGGAATATTACTCACACTTATGTTTTACCTCTTATTGTTTTTGGCACATCTGCTCCCAGGAGATTCTGAGAAGCTTGAATATCAACATGGAAGATGTCCCTCATCCCTCACATTTTCTTTATTTCATGCTACAAAATAAGGGAAAGTTTTCCCTTCAAAATTTTGACCTGCATTATATAAATGAGAAAGCAGAGTTTCTCAAGACCATAAAAGTCAAATCAGCCTTTTGGGGGGAACATCCAGAGGCATGGGGAATTTTGACTGTAAAAGCTTCTGAGTGAGGAAGAACATAATAGTTTCTTCTTTCATCGTATTTGATAGAAGCTTTAGAGACTATACTTCTAAATAGCGATTAATCATTTTCCACTGCTAAGAAATTTTTAATTTCTTCTCCAACTGGTTGTCTTTCACTGGGAGTGTACATATAATATATTTCTTAAGTATTTATTTTAAAATCTATATTCCAATTTGTCACCAAGTTCAAGTGATTCTACTTTGTTTGTTTGTTATGTCTGGAAAATCCTTTCTTCCCTACCCATTCTGCATTTTCTTAGTTCTTCCTTATATATCCACTCACTGCATCTCTGTAACCTCCTTTTGTCCTCTAAGTGAGTTCTCTGCCTCATAAAATCCCATACTAACCAGAGAGTGCAGAAGACAGTGGACTCTAAAGCATGCTACCTGGTAGACTCCTGGCTCCACTGATTATTGACTGTGTGACCTTGAACAAGTTCATTGAACTTGCTGGGCTTCAGTTTTCTCCTCAGTTCAAATGGGAACAGTGGTAGTAACTGCCCCATAATATTATTGGTAGAATTAAAAGAGTTAATATATACAAAGTGCTTAGAATAGAACCTGACATGGTAATAGAGTAAGCTCCAGGATGTATTAGGTATTACTATTTCAGCTATGTTGGACATGCCATTCATCATGCCAGCCTCACTTATAGACCTCTGTAAGGGAAATTCCTCTATTACAACACCTGCTGATGGGCATCCATAGGCTGCCATATTTTGTACAGGATTCTGTATATCTCAGTGATGATACCCAACTGAACAAGGTATGAAAACCTAAGCCATAGACTAGCCATTGATATAGGACCTTCTAGCCAAGGAATAATGAACTGACAAGGAAGAGATTTCTTCTCTGAGAATCTGAACTTAGAAATGTTAAGAAAATGAGAAAATTAGCAGCAGTACCAGAGCCATGAGGAAACAGATACTTGTAAGCAAGTAAAAATTTGAAGCTAAAAAATTATATCGACAGTAGAGATGGAGAAATGGCAGTTGGTAATGGAAACACAATTAAACAGGTAGAAATTAGCTAGGTCCGATGATGGTGGAAGACTAACGTGAAATTCTATTTATTCCGATTGTTTATTCTCTGCATCCTGATCTGTCCTCTAATTCCAGCCAATATACTTCAAGCCATAATCATCCATTATAACAAACCTTCCCTTGCTGGAGCTAACCTGAGTAGTGCTACATATCTTACATCTCAAAAAACCTAAATAATTAAGTAATGACCCTGCAGACACCTAGGATGATGAGCTGGGGAATCTGATCTCAACTTTAGTGACCCCAGTGCCCATCAATCAATGCTCTGCCCTCCAACACACTCTATACCTGTCCCTAGAGTCCTCCTCATCCAGAACAAGCTTCCCTTTTTTTTTTTTTTTTTTTTTTGGTATGTGCACAGACTAATTTTCTTTCAAGGGTTAATTCAAAGCCCACTTTCTCCATGAATACTTGGGTATTAAATCACTTCTGCTTGAATTATTTTATTTGATAATAGAGGAAAAGAACTCCATGTTGAAATGGGGATATTTGGATGCAGTCAGTGTCACTTACTGAATATCAGTATCACCTGATTATAAGCTTCATGGGTCATCTGTCTTGTTTCTGCTCTATGCCTGAGTATCATAGTGCCTGGTACAAAGAAAGAGCTCAGTAAATATTTACTGAATAAATGAATGAATGAATGATCTTTTCAACAAGACACTAGCTCTTTAAAATCAGGGCGGGTGTTGCAAATATTCTCTCAAGAGCCCAGCACTACGTCTGGCCCAGAGTAGTACTCATTAGTATTTGCTGGTTGATTTACGATGCACTATATATGCAGAAGGGAGATTTTTTTTTAAGCTTGGTGATAACCATGCACACCTGGTCAAATTCACATCCTGCCTTATCTTTAATTTGTTCCCTAGCTCTGTGAAAGTAAACCATGCAAAAGGAAGAACAATTAATTGTTATCAGCAAGACAGTACACTACAGACTAACCTTTCCCTGCACCATCCTTGCCACTCTCTGACTTGTTAGACTTGATTGGTTTGTTCCACATCTGGAATTTCTTGGCTTTCCTAACCAAGAGGCTATATAGTCCTATCCTTGGAAGTAGACTTTAACATGAAGCAGGTTCCTAAAAATCCTGGGCTGCGTGATTTAATTGTCATGGAGAACTTGAGCGGGCCGGAGTTCTAACAGTGCCCATAATTGTTGGGTTGAGTACTGAAAACTTGCTGTTACTAGATATACAGAACTGTGTGGCTTAGCTATTCTAGCTATCTGCTATGTTGGTAACTGATTTAAATAATGTTATTTAAATTGACTAAAATAAAATTATTTTAACTTCTAAATGGCTCTACTAATAAAAAAAAAATAACGGTAGCCTAGGAACTCACATCCTACTTATTCATTTAAAGGAAAACACATTTTAAAAAATGTATTTTTTTCAAAGACAGAAATGAATAAAGTAGTATAGTTCAGAAAAATGGGGAAGGTATTTTGGTGAAACAGTAATAATATTCTTTGAATCTTTAAATACCTCAATTATTTTCTTGGATTGTTAAGATTATTGGTCCTGCCCCCTCCTCACAACCAGGGCAACCTTTCCATCATTATGGCCCCAGGGAAATGGGAGAGCAAAAGCCAACTCAAGAAAGAGGAGGAAACAGCATGAGAGGCCTTGAATACGATAGCTCTTCTAGTGCCAGGAGGAGGGGACAATACAGGAAGAGAAACAGGATACCATGTCCTTACTTCTCTACCACAACCGCCTCAGCATCAAACCACACAAGTCGGGGTGGGGGGGGGGTGACAAAAGAACAAAAACCCTAACTAGTAAGAAAGAATGGCTATAAACCATCAAGGACACAGCCTCATAGGGTGTCCTGGCATCCATGCATGGATATATCCAGAGAAGGGGAATGGCAGAGATGATTCTCTGTGTGCCTCCCAGTTTCCACATAGTGGAGAAGCTATCCCCTACCACAAGGGTATCTCCGGAGTTCATGGAAGAAAGAGGCAAGCTGAACACCAGAGAGACTGACATGCAGCTGCTATATTTAGGGCCAGGGCAACACCCTGGCAGATTCAGCTCACCTCAAGGCAGTGTCCAGAAGAAAGGAAGTGGCTGAGCCTTGAGCTTACTGTGCCAGTAAGGAAACAGTGGGCCAAGTCAGCAACATGACACCATAGGGCTGGGAACGTGTTGAAGAAACAGTTCACAGGTATTACCAGCCCTGAATCAACGGTGGATGCCAGGAGCTATACAGCAACAGGAAGCCCAAACTTAATTCTAGGGAGGGTGAGAGGACCCAACAGGCAGAACCAGGACCTGTATGTGAACAAGTGACTTCTCCTTATCTGCTCCCATTATCATGAGGGGAATAAAAGTATTCTCCCTCTCACAGATGCCATCTTGGCTAAGAGAAGGGGCAGCTGAGAAAACCCATGAAGAACATTCCCCTCAAAAGACTGAATTAGTGCAAACTGCAAAAAAAAACAAACAAACAAAACAGATGGACAAAATACCTTTAACAGTAAATCTAAGAACCTATCCTCTACTGTTCCACCTCTAGCAGCCCCTGACCCAGCCAGCAGAGAACATGGGTTTGGAGGAAGTTTTGTTCTATATAGAAAAAACGTAAAAGACATTTTAAAAATAGCTAAGTTGTAGACTACAATTTTCACCCTATCCATTAGCAAAAGGAGAAACTCCAAGAGCCAAACAGATGCCAATGGTACTAAATAAATATAGTGACCCCTTTATAAGTCCGTGAATATGTGCCATTTGTTTTCCAGTTTAATATATTATCAAGATGACACGGTAGAAAACTGAAACAGTGCCAGGATGACTAATAAAAAAACTCATCCTAATTCCAAAGTTAGGTATATATTTCTAAAGACAAATTAAATATAATTATAAGTGAAAGTATTGTTCTGTTGTATAACTTGTAATCAGAGAATCACTAAAGGGTCACGTTCATTGCAATTTTATGTCATTTTTAAAAGATAACTCAAAGAACATGTAGCTCAGATGCACCGAAAATAAATGCACTTATGTATATTACCAAGTCGATATTTGAGAAAGATTAAATAAGATTAAAACTATTATAAATATGGTAATTGCACTTAGTAATGAATTTCATGATAATCCTTATTCTCTAGGTTAGAGTTGATTTGATTACCTCTGTTTGCCTCAGCATTCTGAAGGATTTCCTAGTCCCTGGAGTTGCAAGTGTGGTCACCATCAGAGAAAAAACATTTACATATCTAGGAATAACCTGGTCTCCTCTGGTCCCTTCTTTGCATAGCAATAACCTACAACCTTCCAATACAAACAAATTAAATCAGAGCCAGTGCAATGCTGTCATGAGACTTACGATTGGATATTAGCAAAGCTATCAAGGGACTAAATATCAGGAACATAAATTCAACTGAAGTGAAGGTCGTGAAGGTCGATTCAATTGAGCACTCATTGATTACATATCTATTATATATAAGACACTGTGCTAGGCATTAAAAAATCTTGACTCACCACCAATAAAAATATTGTAAATGATATATAAATAACTAGTAGTCATTATGTAGCAGAAATTGTACATATTTAATGGTTATGATATCTAAATTCTCAATGCATTCTCATTTTTCTCAGTGATAAAAGCAAAGAAAAATGGCTAAAGTCTCATAAGTCACAATTTGGCCATTTGGAATCTAAATCTTATATTAAAATTGTTTAAATGCCAGTTACTCAATTTTAAATGCAAACTATTATAGCAAAGTATTTATTATTCAGCTTTTCCCATTGTTAGTATTATAACTATGATCCTTAACCAGAAACTTGATAGATTCTTTGATAAAAAAATAAACTATACACAGGAAAAACATCTTAGAAGTCATGCAATACAGGTATATCAAACCAGGAACCGTTTTTCAGCTGTGGCATATTGTCAGTTGCTTCCTAGTATCCACTCTCTGCTTCTTTATAACAGAACCTGCATTATCAGCTGGAGACCACTTAAAACACTACATTTCCAACTTTCTCTTCCAAGTTAGATGTGGTCATGTGACTAAATTCTGGCCAATTACATGCAAGGAAAAGTGATGAGATTTCTGAGAATTATTTTTAAAGGAACTTTATTTATTCCTTTCTTCTTTCTGCTGAGAAAAGGCAGATTTATGGCTGGAGCTCAAACAGCCATAATGGACCATGAGACAGTGTCGTTAAGAGTGACAGCTAGATATAACATCAGTGTCTAATAGTCAAGAAATGGCCAAATCAGCCCTGGACTGCTGTGGAGGAGAAACTCTTCCATGATGTGACCACTCTCCTTCCTGCAAGCTGGACCTGGGCCAGAATGAAGGTTGCTTTTGCAAAACTCTCCTTAGTGACCATCTGATCATAATTGATGTTTTCTGACATAAATCTGCACCCTTCCTTTGCCTTGCCTCCTGCAATGTGCTGTTGCCTGGAATAGGCTGTTGTCCTGATCTGGTCAAAAGTGTAATTTTCTGCACCTGGTAGCATTAACGTACTAGTACCCATAACTGTTTCCCTGCCCTTTACCCTATATAATTCTTTGGCACCTGCCAAGCAGCACAGGCATTCATTTCACCTTGCAACCGCCCGAAACATGTAAGTTTCTGTCTCATATGTAAATTTTCCTTAATAAACTCTGTTAATTTCCAAACTAGAGCAGCCAGCTTCTTTTTCCCGTGTTTCCTAGCCCTCTTATACTTGCTTATAGAGATAGATTTTTCATTCTCGGGCCTTTTCCCTGGGTCTGTGTGTACTAACAGTTGGCAAGCCAGCCAAGAGACCCAAAAAATGGGGTTTGGGAAAGAAACATCCATGGAGGAAATACTGGTGTAGTCATCAATCTCCATGTGCCATGTGGGGAGGGGCGGTCCACATGCTAGATGCATGTGGATCGCTATGTGAGTACAGGACATTTTGAAGATGCAGACTGGTTGTTTGAGGAACTATGCCTTATATACCGTGGCAAGGAAGAAAAGTTTATGGCCACAGCTGTGGGCTGGTGACTCTTATGGGTGGTTCAGTTGGCTGCTTATGTCCAATTAGAGGCAACAGACAGGGTTAGAAAATTAGAGGAAGAACTGAAACTAGATAAGGATGTTAAAATGTCTATGACTCTGTTAGCGTCAGAACTAGCTGATAAAGCTAGAGGGAGGAAAGTTTCTTCGAACAGATCCTATTGCTTTTATGGAAGCCATAGTTCTCTCCATCAGTTTGTCTGTTCATGTGTGTCTCTATATGTGTTGTATTTGAGTAGTATTTTCTACATCCAGAGGCTATTGCTAACTTATAAAAGAGCTGTATTTAATTGGGTTAAAGAAATTGAGTGCTTATGTAAATTAGGTATTGGGTATTCTAAACTTTTCAGAAATGTAGAAACTGACCCAAGTGCTTTTCAGGATTGCATGATCTGGGACAATATTTGATATTAAAGCTAGTTTATGTTTGTTGATTTGATTAAAATAGACACATCTCTGGAGTTATCAAAATTAGAGTTATCGGAATTAAATATAATACTTTTATTTGACCTAGGCTTAAAAATTTATCACCAAAAATAACAACTTAGCATGATGGCTGATTTTGTCTAAGGTCTCAGGACATTTTTCTGAGTAATCTAAGCATAATTGTTAAGAACTAACAAATTAAAAAGATTCAAGTGGAACAAAGGTTTTAGGTGAATCCTTTAGCTATAATTGTAGTTTTGTGAAAAAAAATCTTTGGAGAAAAAACTTTAATATGTGGTTAAGCTGGTTAAGATTAGAATGGATTTAATAAGTAAATAGATTTAAATATCAAAAGTAAGCTGATGAAAAAATAGAATTTGGTCCTCTTTTTTTTTCTGTTAAAAGACAAAGTTTTCTTGGACTATGGATCTGCTTCTGATATAATATTGTGACAAGATTTCTGCTTATAAAACAAAGATTCTGTGTTCTTACAAAATAATTTTCTGTGTTTTATGTTGCTTAATCAGATCTTTGTTTACTTAAGAAAACTGAATCTTCTCAATACGGAAAACTAACTTTTTGTATTTGAAAAGCTCCAGGCAACTGTCATAAAAAGTCAGCAACAACAAAATCTATACAGAGTGTGCCACATATGAAAGAAGTCCATTCTGCTTCTGCAGAAACGGCCCCTCACTGCCAGAGTTTTGCTGTTTTGATGTCCTTGTAACATGGCAACAGTCTTCTAAATCAGGGAAATTAAGATGGGTAAACAATAGCTGTAAATTAAATGAATAGTTGGGGCTGTTGGTTCTTCCAAGCTCCCTGGCAAACCTTATTTTTCAGTTTTTGCATTCCTTTATACACCACAGTACATTTAAACCGGACTTCATTCCACTGCCACTTAGTATGGGTTATCAATATGTTCTTGTCATTGTATGTATATTTTCTGGGTGAGTCGAAGCCTCCTTCCACTGCAAGCAAGACTGACACTCTCATTGTGACAAAGAAACTGTTAGAGAACCTGTTTCCTACTTGAGGTATGCCTTCTAAATGCTCCTTCAAGACTACTTACATAACCCCACTAGATCCTATGGCATGGTGGCTTGGGACCTGTCACTGTATTCTTTCCCAACCTCTGTAAAACTCATTATATTGATGACATCATGTTAACCTGTGAGGATTTACCTCTGCCTCAGAAAATCTTGCAAGCTTTGCTGAACCATCCACTGCAGAGAGGATGGGCAGTGAATCCAAGAAAATCCAAGATCCAGGTACCACAGTAAAGTTTTAGGGAGTTGTATGGTCAGGTAAAACCCACATTGTCCCTGAGGTCATCATAGACAAAGCACAAGCCTACCCCATACCAAAAGATGTAAAAAGGGTACAGGCTTTTGTGGAAATTTGAAGGTACAGGGGAACATTTACACCCATTTAATGCAATGCCTTTGCCTATTATATCACCTAGTTAAAAACAGACATATGTTGGATTGGGTAGCCGAACAGCAGGCTGCCTTGAGAAGGCAGAAATACTGCTCAAAGAGATTAAAGCCCTTGGAAACTCTCAGGTGGAACTGCTATTCTAATTAGATATTTCAGTAATCCCAGAAGGCATGGGTTGGGTATTATGGCAACAAAACAAAACAAAACAACAACAACAAAAAAAGGCAAAAGGGGAGAGCGCCCTTAGATTTTGGTTTTGTTTGTGGAAGGCAGTAGAAATCATGTATACTCCAACAGAGCAGCAATGATTGGCAGTGTGTATGGTGCTCCTGCAGGTGGAGTAGCCAACGACAGTAAGAACTTCCCTTCCCATCAAGGAGTGACTAGACAACAGGTTCCATGGACCTGCCTCTGCCATGGCTCAGGCTCCTTCGCTACCCACCGCAGAGGAGTGCTCTGTCAAATAGTTCTTTTTTTAGAGATGCAGCAATTATTAGGCCTGTTGAATTGAAAGGCCCTCCAAATGCTCCTGCTGCTATGTCCCTGCAACCTGCAAAGAAGGGTAAGTTCCAGCTGGTGCTTGGTATACTGATGGCTCTGGCGGAATATTCTATCTACCTGGATGTCAGTTACCATCCAACCAACCACTGACATTATTTAGATGAAAACAGAGACAAACTACAGTAGTCAGTGGGCTGAGTTAAGAACTTTCTGACTGGTAATCATATATGAACCTTGTCCGCTGATCTTGTGTGTTGACAGTTGGACCATTTTAAAGAGATTGTTGTTATGGCTTGGAGAACGAACAAGGAAGGGTGGATGATTACAAACAAACCTTTATGGGGACAAGGCTTGTGGAAAGATACCTGGGTATGCTTATAAGAGCCAGAAGCCGATCTTGTTTTCCATGCCCTGCTCGTAAGGCGCCTCCACTTCCAGGTAACCAGGAAGCAGATGCCTGGCAAAAATATGCTTTTGTAACTGACAGCAGACACTGCAGATTAGGTACACCGACAGCATGGGTGCTGTAGTGCCCAAGTAAGATGGCACATAGCTAAGGAGGCAGATAGCTGGGTTGGTGAAACAAAAAAAATGGTGTCCTTAAACAACAGATAAAGTTATTAACTGAAAACCTTCTTTGGCAGGGTGGACAAAAGTGCTTTCCCAAGCATTGATACATTTACATGACCAACCTGTGGGGACTCTTGCTCCGCAGGCTGAGCTGGGAACTCAGGCTGAGGCACCCAATATGATAAAGATGTGGAAAACAAAGGATACAGTAATAGTCCTGATGTTTGCTACGGACCAACAAGCTATGATAATGAGGGTACCATGTCTTATTGTTCCTGGAATGGGGATCACTTACTGAAATCTGCAATGGGATTTTTCATCGGGATGGGTCAGTTTCTTCACACTCCTGGGTGGGGAGGAGCTGCTGCATCTCCAGTGTGGGACCCTGTCATCCCAATGCAGTTGGGACCTATGGAGACGTGCTATATGTAGACTGGTACACACGCCATTGAAAAAGGAGAAATGGTAGGGGTCTTAGTAAGACATAGTTCCTCTCCTACCACTTACTTATGCCAGAGAGCACCACTTACCCTGTGCCAACATATATGGTTTCCACAGCCTGGCCAGGTTCCAAACACTGCAGCCACATTAACTTCTAAAGATCAGTAATTATAGACAGAGATCTCCAGTTCAAGTCCCTACTAAATATTTGTCTTCCTGACCATAGACTTCTGCTGTTCCTGTGCATCCAGATGTGAGGGTGAGAGGCACCTGTGGCATTATCTAAACTAAATGTTGTATTTTTATACCTAACTAATCTGCTAATATTGTTTTGTTGTTGTTGTTAGTACATATTAAAACTCAAGAAAATACTTTAAATGCTCTGGCCCCAAGCCTAGTTAACCTACTAACCACTGGTTTGGCTCCAGGGGTATGAAAAAATTGCTACTACTCCTAGACTGCTTCTTTTAATGTCTCTTTTCTTGTACGTGTCTGTACTGTTGCCGCAGACTGTGTCTCCAGTGCGGTCAATTGGCGACCAAGTGAACTATACCACCTGGCTACTGACGCTCCTTGCTGAACACTCAGGGCACCTCCTGGAAAAGGGGATCATGTGAGATTGTAAGAGTCGGTCACAAGGAGTGGAGTGCAGAGGAGAAACAGTCCCACGACACAACCGCTGTCTGTCCTGCAACCCAGACCTCGCTTCCTGCTATGTACTGGTCTGGAACAGGTTATTATCCAGACCTGGTCAAGCAAGTAATCACCCACCTGGCAGCACTCGTGTGCTAGTACCCATGACTATCCTCCCCCCTTTATCCTGTATGATCCTTTGGCACCTATCAAGCAGCATGGAGATCCATTTTGTCTTGCAACTACCCAATACATGTCTTGTATATATTTCCCTTAACACACTCAATTACCAGACATTGTTCTGTGCCATCCACTTACAGAGCAGATTTTCAGTCTCCGAGCCTTTCCCTGGGTCTGCAGGTACTAACAACTGCCTACACACAGAATTTTTTATAAATAGGAGAAAAACACACTTCCATGTTCTTTTAGCCATTGTTATTTTGGATTTTATTGCAGTCTACTAAAACCTAACATACTGTTAAAACCATCCTTCAGCCAGAGTAAATTCTGGGCAATTATCAAGAGGAAATCGAAATCAATTCAGAGAGAAGCCACACAAATAAAAGGAAAGTAAACGTGTTCTCATTATATCTACCTTAAACTGAATCAATTACCTAAAATATTCAGTCCTCAAGACTTCAGAAGTTGACAGAAGACTGTTTTTTGGGCCCTACCACAGGAGATGCCCAGATATTCAATGTTGACTTCAAATTGTTTGCATGTAATTTCCCCCAAATTTGTACAATATATCTGCATTTTCAAAGAGGAAAACGCATAGAATTATACCACTGCGTAATACAAATCTGCTCCCTCCATGTGCTGGGTTTAAAACCCAGATGGTGGTACTGGAATGAGCTCAGAAATTAACATCATAAAAGCTGGGCTTGAATCCTAATTCACTTTGTTTCTTTTTAATTTTTTTTACTTTTTGGTGAAGCAACCCTTGGTTGACCTCACAGATTGCAAGAACCTTGTCAGTTTACAATCCCTTATTTTTTTAGTTTTTACACCTACAGCACCTTGTCTTCCTAGGTGGTCTCTCATCCAAGTACTAACCAGGCCCCACCCTGCTTAGCTTTCAAGATCACATGGGATTAGGTTTATTGAATGTAGCATGGCTGTGGACTCTAATTCACTTTAAACCTGGACAAGCTTGCTTAAATTTCATAAATCTCAATTTCTGTGTCTATAATATAGAGATATTAATAACACTGGTCCAATTTCCCCCATAGGAAAGTTGAGATAATCCAATGAAATAAATATATATCAAAGTGTTATCACCGTTACTAAAACCATTTTGGTATTCACTTAGATTTCACTGGGAGAAGCACTGTGATTTCAACCTTTTGGTACAACTACCTTTAAAAAGTGACTCTTTTGCCTGCAATAACCTTTTGTTACCCATCTCATTTTCATAATTTTGTAGAATTTATTTTTAGATGTCTGAGTTTTAATGAGCTTCATATATGCAAGTCTTAAACTAAAAGACTATTATTGAGAATGAGTATTCGGCTAACTTACAACTGCTCCTTTTGAAATCAGTAAGGAAGAAGCACTTGGACAGACACTGAAAGTAAAAATAAATTCACTAACTAATTATAGAAGACTTTGCAGTTAGACTATGTCACAAACTGATTGAAGTCCAAACTACGTACAGTAAATTTCTTTTAACCTGGAATTAAACATTCAGACATTTCACATAGCAGAAATTATTTTCTCAGCATTGGGCAATTAAAAAGGTCATAAAAATGACTCTGGATCTACAAAATATTCAAGTACATTCTGAACTATCAAGGAAATATCACCAGGCAATGAAAACAAAGTACTTAATTAATTGAAGTGTACTGTGCCACAATCTTATTAATAACAAGGAAGTCAATAGCAATAAAAACACCAGATTATCTGAGAATCTATCTGCCAGGAGCAGTAAAACAAAGGTTATAATTCCATTTCACAAGTAGCAAAGGTGACATTGAACTTCTTGCTGAAAAGAAAGCAGTTCATTAGAATTTCATTGTCCAGAACTGCCTTCTGGATTGTGATTCATTTCAGAAACTCCCTTCCAATTTGCATCTAAGTGAGCTGAGGATGCCATTATTTAGCAGCAAAAAGTCACCTCACCTCAACTCCATACACTTAATGCCCCCCATTTCTCTCTCAATCTTTCTCTCTTTTACACACACACACAACACACACACACACACACACACACACACACCATTAAAACTTGCTCTCTTCATTATGATCTTAAAAGGAGACACTCTACTTGGACATAAACTTAGGGGTTGGCCCTGCCCTTACACTTCAGAGCTGACAAACAATACAAGAAAATGTGGGAAAAGAGTAGCTGACCTATGAATATTACATTTTCATCTCACTGCTCCCTTCTTGAAAACCCCACCCACCTGCCACTCACCATCAGCAAGGCTGATGAGATATCTTCTCTCCTGTTCCCTCTCTAAACTCAATCTTCCCTTATAAACTTGCTTTATATCTTTTCTTTTTCATTGCTACTTTAAGTATATTATTTGAACTGAGAGATGAGGGAATAGAGAGTATATATGGAGTGAGAAGGGAGAAGAGAAAGTATACAGAGAGTGAGCATGTGGAGACTCTGGAACCAGTCCTTTCTGGAAACTGAATGGAGATTCATTTTGTGCCTCAGTCTCAGATGTGAACCCAGAAGAGAACTGTGGGAGGGGTCACATTTGTTTCAGGTATCTTTTTTCTCTTACCAGTACCTTCTCTCCAGACTTACTCCCCTTTCAACTCTCATGACTTTCTTAAAAAATTCTATCCCTAACTCATCATTAAGTTTAACTGTTTTATGTCTCATTCTTGTAAGGTCATACTAAGTGGTTAGAAGTAATAAAAATAATTGATCCTGAGATATTAGAGAGTGACAACGCTTTGCTGTGTTATTTTTACCCAGATAACGCATTCACTTTCTAAGAGGGCCCTTCCATGTTCTTGCTTAAAAGAATGACGATTCTAGAATTTTAGGTCCTGTGTTGGGTACCATAGGGTCAGGAGAGTTTTTATTTTTTTAACTTTTGAATAACAATAACAGCTCACACTTACATAGTTTTTACTAAATGTCAAGCACTTTTTAAGTGCTTTACACATATTAATTTCATGCTCATAACAATCAAAAGGAAGGCACTATTAATATGATGATTTACAGATGAAGATACTGAGGCGCAGAGAAGGCAAGTGCTTTACCTACAGTCACACAGTTAGTAAACACATGTAGTAAACTGGGGTTTAGCCCTAAGTAGTCTGGCTCCAGAATCTCTCTCCCCAACCAACTAGATGGCTGTCAAAAACACCACCAACTTAAAATAAGCCTAGGAAGAAGGCACAAGTACTAGCCCTGACTCTGTCTCTAAAGAGTTGTGTGACCTTGAGCAAGTCGTTTAAACTCTGAGTCTCAGCTGAACTATATTTGTGGTATGTGCTCCCTCCTTTTTTGTCATCTTGTTTTATTTTGTTTTTTGTTTGTTTGTTTGTTTGTTTTGGAAGCTGTGACATTGTGATATAATAGGAAATACATATTTTGGTCTTCATCCTCAGCTCCTGAAAGAACAGTCTTTTGTTAATAATATCTGGTTTTTTGTCCCCAGTTTCTGAAATAGCTTCTGAGGGATAAAGATGAAAGGAGCTCTTCATTATTCATAACAAGCCCCTTTCAACCTCAGCTGAATTTATGTTAATGAAGTGACTTTTGAAGAGCCCCTAAATATGGCGCAGGAAAGGGGGCTGGTTGCCTAGGGAACCAACCATATAATTAAAGGGTTGGAACTTTCAGCACCACCCTCTGATCTCTGGGGAGGGGAAAGGGGATGGAGGTTGAGTTAATCGCTAATAGCCAATTATTTGATCATAATAATAGCCAATTATTTGCCTACATAATAAAGCCTTCATAAAAATAAATAGATAGCCTAAGGAGTTCTGAGAGTTTCCTGACTGGTGAACACATCAAGATGCTGGGAGGGTGGTGTACCCAGATAAAGCACAGAAGTTCTACACACCTTCTCCACACCTTGTGCTATGCATCTCTTCTGTCTGTTCTTGAGTTGTATCCTTTTATAATATATTGGTTATATAGTGAGTAAACTCTTTTTTTGAGTTTGTGAGCCATTCTAGCAAATTATCAAATCTGAGATAAAGGGTCACAAGAACTTCCAATTTATACCTGGTAGGTCAGAAGTACAGGAGGCTTGGACTTGTGATTGGCATTAGAAATGGGGTGCAGTCTTGTGGACTGAACTCTTAACATGTGGGATCTACACTAATTGAATAGTTAGCGTCCTAGTTGAATTGAACGACACCCAGATGGTGTTGAAGAATTGATTGGTGTGGGAAAATACTCAACCATTTGTTGGCAGAGTGTTGAGAGTAGTGTAGATGCAACAGGTTAACTTTCAGAAGCAGAACCATTTCTTAAAATAAATTCGAATTAGAAGACATGTACATAACAGGTGAAAGAAAGATCTTGAGCCCAGGCTAACAATAGCTGACCATGTACTGGTAAAAATTCAACCTGTCACTCCTTGTCCCTAATTCTACCTTACACACACACACACACACACACACACACACACACACACACACACACTAGTTTCTGCAGATAGGGCTCTGTTGAACACAATTGAAATCCTCTTGATTTAGTGATATCTACTGTTTCTTCCAGCTCTAGAATTTTATGTAACCAATGTGTGGACACATTCGACAATAAAATCTCAGAGTATACTCTCCTCTCTACATGTTGTCAAGTGAAAACAGTCCAGGTTAGAGTCAGAAAAGAGACAACACTGGAGCAAGCAAAGAAACATTTAATGATTTTATTTGATTTCCTTTAAGGCTCCAGGAAATAAGGAAATACTAATTTAAAACTTAACCTTATGTTATGAAACACCCTCAGAGAAGCAGTAAGGAAAAATGCAGTTTCTAAACCCTTAACTCTAAACTCAGTGATCGACACCTTGAAAGTATTTGATGAATGATCATCAATGCTGAATTGAATACTTCAGGAAAAATATGTCCGAAACATACAACATAAGTAACTACACTACCCTGAGCAGAATTTTTTGAGATTAATTCTATTAAATCCCTGAGAACAAATTCCATTCACTTTACTTATTTTTCCTCTTACTTCAGTAAAAGTATCATATGATTTCACTTATATGTAGAATTTAAAGAACAAAACAAATGAACGAAGAAAACAGAAACAGACTCATAGACCAGGAGAACAAACTGATGGTTGCCAGATGGGAGGGAGGTTGAGGGGGCTGGGTGAAAACAGTAAAGGGATTAAGAAGTCCAAATTGGTAGTTACAAAATAGTCACAGGGATGTAAATTATAGCATAGGGAATCTACTCGATAATATCATAAAAAAAAAAAAAAAAAAAAGAATAGCGATCCAAAGAGGAAACAGCTCATTATAGTGTAACAGTAATCATGGAACCAATAGAATTCCTAATAAACAGAAATAGAGTTGGCTTTTGGAATCTTTGTTATTGTTCTTTTTTTTTTCAGAATATGTATTTTTATATCTCAAAAAAAAGTATGCATTTCTCCCTCTCCTAATATTCTCCTAATGCTGAATGTAAATATTAGAGCTGGATGTACTTCCTTTCTTCCCACCTCTGGATAGCTTTTAAGAATCTCATCCCTTCTTTTCTGCATAGTGCAACACACTCGTCTTTAAATCATTGACTTTTAGGTATCGATGTCCTGCCTTTGTTATATATCCCCCAAAGCAGATGAGGTCTCTATTAAAGGGTAAGATCCTAGAGACACCAAGAAGGATCCCTCTTTGGTTTGCTTTGTAAAGCGTCTGCCTGCATGTGGGACACACTTCTGTGATGGGACTTATGATTTCAGAACTAGAGGGCTCTCAGTGCTAGACTCACTTTCTTAGAAATTCACTGCGTACTGAAAAGTGAACTGGTCCTAGGCAGAAATCTACATTTTGTTCAGTTAGGCTGAAACATCGACACACATTAGACTCCTTTGGCTGCCATGCATTAATAAACCTGGGGTGCCATTTAACCCTTTCTCAATTTAGAAAAAAAAGTGGAGCTCGCTGCCAGTGTTCATTTAACATCATGTGCAGGAATGTTATTTTCTAGGATTTGACATTTTCGTCAATCGAGAATTAGTGTGTTTTGTAAATGAGAATACCATTACTAAAAACTAGAATGCTATAAGTAGAATAGATGTCATTTGCTTCCAAAGACTATCACTATACTAGAGGAGTGCGAAAATAGTAATAAAAGCGAGATATTTTCTGGCAAACTTTGGGGGTAAGGTTAGGACTGTAATCCATGAGTATCTTGGGGTAAACGCTGCAGCCCAAGTGCCACCAGCGAATGCTCTCGGGGCAAGTGAGAAATGGGTTAAGAGCATTAGTACAAGTAAAAATCTGAAGTCCCGGAGGAACTTAGCAATTACACATTAGCAATGACACAGGAAGCCTCCTCAGGTGTGCTTTTGAGTTTTTCAGTTGGAGATGTGTTACATGCGTGCTTTGCTCCTTGAGGACAACTCATGCCCATGTGGCCCAGCAAAGTAATATGCAGGCAGGAGGAGATGAATACAAACTGTCCAAGGGAGGGGGTGAAAGATTGAGTGACCAAGTGAGTGATAACTAGAACT
Organism: Eonycteris spelaea; assembly: GCA_003508835.1. NCBI lineage: Eukaryota > Metazoa > Chordata > Mammalia > Chiroptera > Pteropodidae > Eonycteris > Eonycteris spelaea. The sequence continues at coordinate 16,769,118 of PUFA01000016.1, forward strand.
GATGGCGAAACTGCGGTCTAGTGATATGAGCACCTGACACGAAGCAAAACAATGTTTCTAAGTGTTAACGCCGAAAGGCTTAGAGCCATGCTGATGTTATTCGGTTCAGTTTCCTTGCATGTGAAAAGCAGGTAGTCCAAATTTGTTTCTCTTGAAAGGCTCTCAGTTATTATAAAGGAAGTGATTTTTTTTTTCACTCACCCTGTGACTCCACGGCTTTGTGGCTGAAGAGGCTAGGCGCAAGCCTGTGGGATCCAGAGCTCAGACTAGTTAGACCAAGCTGCCCTTCTCCTCACTCCATCCTGCTAGCCACAGCTGCCTTTCTCTCCTTAGCCTGCCCATTCCTTAGCTAACATCATTCTATAGACATATAAATCAACCCAGACAAGGTTTTCCTTTTACATTACCCTATAAACTTAACATGATTCTAAAAGATGTTACATTTACTGTGACTAGTAGTCCATCTAGTTTAATATTCTGCTAATGATGGAGCCAAGGAACCTTTACTGAAAAGGGGTAAGAGGCATTCTGAGTAACACATATTCCAAAGGTTTGGGCACCATCATCTCTAATTTCCATCGCTTATTTTAGTTAACAACTATTTGTTGAAATATGTACTGTAATAAATTCTATAAGCCTTATTTGTTTTCAACTAAAATCTCTTCTTGGACATCCTTGCGTTTTTGATTAATACCATTTGTATTGTAGTTATTAAAATCAATTTAAAAGATATGTGTATGTCTACTGTGTGTCTATACTTTAGAGTCAATGCTGGCTCAGAGGCTGGAGGTCTGGGGAAGAGTGGAAACAGGAGGGCCAGGGACATTAAGATTAAAAAGACGTAGTCTCTCATTCAAATTGTTAACAGTTTGGTAGAGGAGCTAGAAGCATGCACAGCTGACTATATACAAGTCAAGCAGTGAGAAGTAATCACAGAGGCATAAGTAAGTGTCTTATGGACGCACTAGAGAGGGAGCTGTCAATTCCAAATCAGATGCCAGGAAAGAATTCTTAAGCAGATGTCATTTGAGCTGGGCCTTAATTAATGAATAGAAGTTTTTCAATTAAGAACAGTCAAGCAAAGAAAACGGAACCACGAAAGTACATAATGTGTTTGGGGACAGGATTCCCAAAAGGCTGGGATTAGTGTTGGCAGATAAATGTGGAAAGGTGGATTGAGATCAGCTTCACGAGAGCTCTGGATAAGTGAACACATTCAAGCTTTGCAGTGGACAAACGTCAGGGTCTTGAGGACACTGCTATTCTTCCCACTCTCCAAATGAGAAAATTGGGGCTTTAAGGGGTCAGAATCTCACTCTAAAGCAAGTGTGGAGGTGGTAGCTGAGTTGAAGTTTGCCTCCAAAGTCCAAACATTACACCTAACACACATAAAGGAGCTCTACCAAGCCTTTTGTTAAAGATATAAATGACACATAATATTGTTTCAGGTGTATAACGTACTGATTTGATAGTTATATATATTGCAAAATGATCACCATAATAAGCCTAGGTAACATCTGTTAAAACAAAAAAAAAACAAAAACAAAAACAAAAACAAAAACAAAACAACAGGTCCCAAATGGAGTCACTTGTGCTAAGCCCCATGTCAGCAAACCGAGACTTCATACATAACCTAACTGCAGTTTCACCCTCTCCCAGGAATGTAACCTTTAACCAGTCAATCTGGAATTATCTGGTCTATGTTACTGAGGAAGCCACCAGGTAGATACTTTGCCTTCCCCTGAAGGAAGGTGACCTTGCCTAAAACTGGGCATTCTTTGATAACTTTATTTCCTCTCTCCTTTTCTGCCTATAAAATCTGTCCATTTCGAGCTCTTCAGAGCACCTTTAAATCCGCTAGATGGGATGCTGCCCAATTCATGAATCATCAAATGAAGCTAATAAGATCTTTAAAACTTACTCAGTTGATTTTGTTTTTTTAACACATTTATCACCTCAGTTAAATTTTATTTTTGTGATAAAAACTTTTAAGATCTACTCTCTTAACAACTTTCAAATATACACTACAATATTATTAACTATAGTCACCATGCTATGCTACATCCCCATGACTTATTTATTTTATAACTGGAAGTTTGTATCCACCTAATCTTAGTTTTAGTTTTTTAATCTAGAAAATGGGAATAATAGCGATACTTCCTTACCTTATCTAAAAGTTTAATCAAATAAAACTACATATGCTAAAATGCCTTAGAAATTTTTTAAAAATTCTATCAGTGTTGACTATCAGTATTATTTTATTGTTATCACAATCACAACTACTATTACTCCAGAAGTTAGCATAATTGTATTTTTATAAAGATAGTTATTTAATGTTAATATTGGCTATAAATTATTGAGTTTCTACTCTGCCTTGTACATATATTATCTTACTTCCTTTTACCACATTGTGAGACGGGGATATTATTTCTTAAAAAAAATGTTTATAGGCAAAAAGAGATTAACCAACTACCCAGTCACACAGCTAGTTGATCAAGAATCAGACTCCAAATCTATGTCTTTAAGTCCCCCAACTGTCCATAAGGTGACTCGCTATCTTCCCATGGATGATGTTATAAACCTTTCAGGTTGCAGTGGCACACTAAAGTTATGTCTTCAAGAAGCAGTTAGCGATGCCGGTGATTTCAACACTTGCAACAAGGATGTCAGTGTCTGATTCTGTGCTTCAAAAGAGGTAACTATTTCTAACCCTGTTAAGGATTATCCTGAATAAATATTATGTTTCCTTTAGATTTGATTTAATTGGAAAACATGGTTTATTCCATCTTGTCCTCTGAAATGAAATAATGTCTTTCTTCAAGAATAATTCCCCTGTTAATTTAAAACAAAATAAAACAAACTTCCCATTTCCTATTTTTGTAATGGTTTTGGTTCCTTATAGTTTTTTTCAAATTTTTAAAGCTTCCCTAAACATCTATCGAATCTTTCATTTCTGTATTTTCAAGTACGTTTCTCTATTCTTCTGGTCTTAAAAAGAAAAAAAGAAAGAAAGAAAGAGAGAGAGAGAGAGAGAGAGAGAGAGAGAGAGAGAGAGAGAGAGAGAGAGAGAGAGAGAGAAGAAAGAAAGAAAGAAAGAAAGAAAGAAAGAAAGAAAGAAAGAAAGAAAGAAGAAAGAAAGAAAGAAAGAAAGGCTAAATAGGATTGGTAATGTACAAAAATGGAAGAATATTATTCATGCTAGGTATATTCTCCTAAAAATATATTTTATACATAGCAAAAAATTATTAAAAGCTGAGTTTAAACAAATTTATATTCTTAGCAGCCTTTCCTATTCAATTAGGTTAATCTGACATTCTAGTTAGTACAATCATTGGTAATAATGACCACCAGATATTCTGATTTAACTGCTGGAAAATAATTGCTGGTGTTCTTTTTTATAACATTTTTGCTGTTTTTCTGAGTAAAGATTTCAAAAAATGTTGTAAACTTATAAAATGACTATCGAGACTGAAAGACTAGCTTTGAGATTAAGTCTAACAATGACTCAGTTCGTGTCACAGAAGGCAGAATATAAATCCAGATGAAAGGTTTGAAACAGAGCACTAAGCTCAACAGCTGAATTCAGACAAATTTATTTCTTTCACCTGATTTCAAATATTATAGCCATTTCATGACTAGTTTGACTCATAGAATCTCAGAAGTTTGACTCATAGAATCTCAGAAGTTTGTGAGTTGGAAGGAAACTTAAAGAAGATGTTTGTATTCCTCCTTCTACAGCAAACTTTCTAGTGGTTTCCTGGTATTTGCTTGAAGATTTGCGGTGAAATGAAACTACTTCCTATGATAGGCTTTTCCACCTTAGTATATGTATATTTGCTTTAGACTAGATCTAAATCTTTCTCTCTGCATTTTTTTTCCTATAAGCCAGGGCATATGGGATAAGTCTTTATTTCATGTCACACTCTTTCAAATATTTGAGAGAATCTTGCCATGGTTCTTAGATGCAGCCAGGTTTGAGGAGAAACTTGCAAAGACAAGAATTTGAAAGAATATTAAAACATTTACAATCCTTAACTTTGAGTGGTGGAGTATAGGAAATTTTTCTTTGGTCTTTGTGTTCTGCATTGCTTGAATTTTATACATACATATTCTAATTAGAGTGAAAATTAAAAGTAAAGCTATTTACATCTTGGGAAAAATATTTAAGTCTTAAATGTAATGAATGAAAACTGGAACTTCTCCTTGAAAAATCAGAGAATCTTAAATCTGGAATCTGTCAGTGATAAACCTCAGGCTTCCAGGACCTCAACCCACATTGTAGGGTCTCATTAAAGATGTGAGAATGACTAAAAAAATCAAGCAATCATTCATTTTATCAATGATCAAAATTTATCAAAATCACACACAAAATGTCTAATTTTCATTTCTTTCTTGGAGATATAGTCATCACCAGAGAAGCAGCAATTCCACTAAGGACCAAATTGTTATTTCTCTCTTCCATCTTAATTTAAACTAATTTAATGCCTCTTTTTATTATGTTTTCCCCAAATGCATTACAGTCCAAAAATTCTCTGATAGTTCTATTTTCTAATGACTTCACAGATAGAGGAAAATAAATAGCCTTAAGGTACCCAGACATAAATTATTATTTTGCCTGGATCTTAGTGAATCTTTGAGAATTTTACATAAGAAATTATGATGATAATGATGATTATGGTGAAGATGATGGAACTTGGCATGTATACCAAGTGGTTTGTATACATTATGTCTTACAGTATTTACATCCATCATATAAACTAGAAGTTATTATCCCCACAGTCCTTTACACATCAGGAAATTAAGGGGTTAGGCAGATGCTATACCAGTCTATATTAGAAAGCAATGAGAAAGCATTTACCAATTTGGCCAGAATCTATTTTATTTTATTATTATTATTATTATTATTATTGTTGTTGTTGTTGTTGTTGTTGTTGTTGTTGTTATTGCTTTTTAAGCAAAATCTGTCATCCTGAGATTTACTTCACAACTTATATGTCTTATTACTTATTTTTCCTGGGTTCCACTTGAGGGGAGTGTTACAGGGACTTTTTAAAATACCTCTTCTGGGTTCCTCAAAAGAGTAAAATTAAAACTACCATCTGATCCAGCAATCCAACTTCTGGGTGTATATCTGAAGGAAATGAAATCAGTGTCTTGAAGAGATGGCTGCACCCCATGCTCATGGCAGCTTTCTTTACAATAGCCAAGATAAGAGAACAACCTAAGTGTCCATCGATAGAGGAGCGGATAAAAAAAATGTAAGATATATGTATATATAATGGAATATTATTTAGCCATAAAAAGGAAAATCTTGCCATTTGCAACTACATAAATAGATCTTGAAAGCATTATGCTAAGTGAAATAAGTCAGACAAATACTGTATGATTTCACTCTTATGTGGAATCTAAAAAAAGCAAACTTATAAAATAGAAACAAACTGGTGGATACTAGAGGTGGGAGGTGAGGGACATAGGTGGCGAAGGAGGTCAAAAGGTACAAATCTCAGTTATAAAATAAACAAGTTCAGGGGACATAGTGCACAGCATGGTGACTACAGTTAATGCCGTATTTATACAGTCATGCACCGCTTAATGACAGGGAAACATTTTGAGAAATGTGTTGTTAGATGATTTTGTCTGTCTGAACATCGCAGACTGCACTTATACAAACCTGGGTGGTATATATTACAATACACCTAGGCTATATGGTACTGCGTATTGCTCTTAGGCTACAACACGTCGAGCATGTTACTTTATACTGTAAATAATTGTCACACAGTAGTAAATACTTGGGTATCTAAAAAGATCTAAACTTATGAAGGGCACATTGAAAATACAGTATAAAAGATAAAGCATGTTACACCTGTATAGGGCACCTACTATGAATGAAGCTTGCAGGACTGGAAGTTGCTCTAGGTGACTGAATGAGTCCTGAGTGAACATGAAGGCCTAGGACATTACTGTACACTTCTGTAGAATTTATAAACACTGTACACTTAGGTTACACTGAATTTATAAAACAGCATGAGATTAAATCAAGCACAAGAAAAAAATTATACAGTCAAGAGACAAGCTGTATGAGGCTGCTGCTGGCATAACAGGGCATATGGTTTTATAGAAAACTTCTTTTATAAGTAGAAAGAGTATACTCTATAAAACAATGATTAAAAAGTATAGTAAATACATAAACCAATAATATAGTCTTTTGTTATCATTACCAAGTATTAATGTACTACATACGTGTAGAACGGCAATGCAGTAGGCTTGTTTACACAGCAGCACCATAAACAAGGGAGCAATACATTGTGCTACAATGTTACATTGGCTGTGCCATCACTAGGTGAAAGGAAATTTTCAGCTCCATTATAATCTAATAGGACCACTGCTGTATACATGGTCCATTTTTGATTGAAAAGTAATTATGTGGCATGTGACTGTATTTGAAAGTTGCTAAGAAAGTAAATCCTCAAAGTTCTCATCACCAGAAAAAATGTGTAACTATGTGAAGTGATAGATGTTAACTAGACTTATTGTGGGGATCATTTTTCAGTATATACATATATCAAATCACTTTGTTGTAATTTTAAGTTAATACAATGTTATATGTCAATTATACTTCAAGAAAACTGAAAAATGAATGAATGAATGAATGAATAAAACAAAATACCTCTTCTGTGCTATTGGAATAATGTCTTAATCTCACAAAGACATACACTTAGGCCAGAAAGAAAATAATTTAATTTCTTTATTTTGCTTTTCTTGTTAGTTCTTTACTCTTATCTCTTCCTCCACATCCTTATTTTTTCACCCTAAGTCTTAAAAAAGTTGGATAAAATTTGTGCTTGTGAAGACATTCAGTCTCTATTGGAAACTGAGCCAACTTTTCTTCAGAGCTTGACTTCAATATTAATGATAATAAATTATAATAAAATAAAACAGCCACTTATTGAGTACTTATTATGTTACAGGCATTAGGTGAGCATTTGCATGTGTTGTTTCTTGAATGTTTGCAATAAATTTAACTTTAAATAAAATTATCTTCATTTATAGTTAGAGAAAATGAAAGTTAGTAAGATTAAGTTAGCCTGATTAAGATCAGCCTACTAAAAAATTCACAGAACTAAGATGTGCTACCAAATTTAGTCTAATTTTAGTTCCCACTGCCTCCAACACAATGACATATGTTTGGCTCTCCCAAAATATAAGGAATTAGTACAGAGGTTAGAATATCTTTTCCACATTACCAATATGGTTTATGGATTTCTCAAGCAATTAATATTACTATTGTGGCTACTATTACCACTACTAATACTACCAATAACGATGCCCCTTGCATACTTATTGTACCTACCACTCTTCTGGTATATTTACATATTTAATCCTCACTGTACCTTATAAAGTAAGTACAAAAATTACAATTCTTTATATAAGGTTAAAAAATCTTAGAGAATTTAAGGTATTACTTTCAAGTTCTATAGCTATTATCCAAAGTTTGATCCTAGATCTGACTCCAAAACACATTCTTTCATACTCTTGAAGGTAAACTGATCATGATGCTTCTCATCCAAAAGAGGATTCCACTAATCTAGTTAGCATCCTATTTGCCTCTTGCCTTCCTCCAGAGATGTCTCTCTCTTCCAAATGGTGGTGTTGGGCAACAGAGGGTAACATCTTCATTTGGTGAAATGGAGAATGGTGTCTCTCGTTAAAAAAACTTCAGGCAATGTAATCATTTTTACTTTAATTTTTTTTCTGAACCTATTGTCTTATTAAAACTTACTCTCATAAAATAATGCCCTTAAATTGCTACATTGTTTTTAAAATTATATTATTATTAATAAACCATTATAAAGATCTCCAGGCTCCATTTCTAATGCAAATGACATCAAAGTTGGCAGGCAGGAGGGACTTTATCCTTCAAACATTTTCTCTAAGCAGTTACTCACTTGATTTGATTTAAATAACTTCGAGTTAACAAAAAATTTTAATAAATATTTATGTATAATTATGTCTTGCCTATTCTGAATAAATGTTAATTGACCCCTGAGATTCCTGAGAATTATTGACTATTGTTGCAAACATATATAAATGGACAAAGGTAATGTGTAAAATGAGACCAAAGGTAAACTCCAAGATTCACCAGTTTTTAAGTTACGCAGCTATGGGTGCGTCGCTTTTAAAATTAATTTAGAGATAAAAAATAGAATTCAAGTGTTAGAGATGCTGAGATTTTTTTCTCTTGAACAAAATATTCTGTGCTTTTCTAATCAGTCTGAGGAAATCAGATTAGCCAGTTGAAGAAAAAACTGGTAAATAAAATGTCAGATACACCAAATCATCTTTCTTACTAGCAACAAGGGAAGGAAGACTTTAAACAGGACACAAGAGTTTTTCTCTTTCTTAAAAACAAAATGCTCCACTCTGAAACTGCATTGTATTTTGCAAAAAGAAGCCAGAGCAAATTTCAGAATTAAGCAGGAAGAGACAATAAACGGAATGGTTCCACTGCTGACAAAGGGTCTACTCTTTCTCTTCTGCTCAGTTTTTGCAAATTCTCTCAGGAGTTTCTCTGTAATTAGCAAGCAAGAGTATCTTTTGCTTTTCAACTTCTCAGTAAATCTCCTCCTAAGTTATAAGCAGGAGAGGAAGTGTGAAAGGAAAAATGAACAACAACAAAAAAAACAACAAAGGGCTAAAAGAGGTATATACTTAGTAATCCAAATTCGGACTAAACCCAGCTTTCAGAAAAACCCACAGGCCTGAGCAGGAAGTGGAAGCGCAGCCTTTCTGTGCAAGCATTTGCTGCAAGGTAGCCAATATTCTCTCCACTGCAGGAGCGGTCCTGCATCTAACAAGGAAGGGTCTGAATGTTTGTTGTAGTGTGCACATGCCCAGACTGCACATATGGTCTGTCAAATTTTTGCTGAGAAACTTGTTGGCTGAATCTAATCGGTTCTGCTTGAAAAGCTTCCCCACTGCCGCCCAAGACCGTTTCTGCCTGTTGGAAGATGTTCAGACAGCATAACAGAGTCAAAGCCTTTCTTCCATGGAGGCTTAGCAGAACCTCAAAGATAAATGCGAAGCTTCAGAAAAAAAATGCAGTAGCAATTCTTTGTTCGGGTTTTACACAGTAATTATATTCTATCCTGAAATCAGGCGTGAACCCCAGCTTCACTTCTCGCTAACTTGGTGAACTTGGCCAAGTGATTTACCCTCCCTGAGCTCCAGTCTTATCTGGAAAGTGGAGTTGATAACACCTACACTTACCCTGCAGCATTGGCATGAGAATTTGATAACAAATGTAAAGTATTGGTGTTTGTAAAATATCTGCCACTATTGTTATTATCACTATTAGCACTAGTGTTTGTGTTTATTTAAAACCAATCTCTTCCTTTTTCTAAGAATTTGGTTCCTTACATTTTTTTTCCCTACGAAAAAGTCCATTTTAAAGCAGATGTGGTCAAAATAAGTGAATAAGTCAAGAAATAATTCGAGAAATGGGATCTATGAAATAGGGTCTTTACTCAAAGAGATGCAAGCGAATGATCAGCAGAGAAATCTGGGTCTAAAGAGGACAAGAATTATCAGATAGGTTTGAAAACAGTAAAGATTTAGTAGTGGTACAAAGAAAGCATAACAAATTAACTGAAGTTCTTAACTCTAAAAAAAAAAATTATCCAAGACAGAAAACATGATCACAGTAGTACTGACTCAGCAATGAAGGGTATTTACATTATCATAAAAATGCAAATGCTGAATTTAATGAAAATTGTATTATAACGATAATGAGAGAATAAGCAATTAGGCGCTAAATCCAGCAAAATAGGAAATTAACATATAGGAATGTCTAAAGTTGATGAAGCAATAAGTAGCAAGATAAGTATGTTATATAGAAACATGATGGTATATGCTAGAAAAAAATGTTAGAAAAAAAAGCTGAATATAGTGACATTTCCAGAGCAGAGTAATGGGGGTAGAGTTAGAATGAAAACTGTGGGTTTTGTGATAAGCCTTTAGCACTATTTAATTTTTTAAAGGTATGTATGTACACAATGCTGTAATTAAAAATAAAACTTATTTAAGAAAAGAAATACACCTTTGAGATAAAATGGACATTTGCACATGCACACACACACACCTACACACACACACACACATACACACACACACACACACACACACACACACACTGATAAGCCCAATTGTATGAAAAGCTACACAGTCTAATCTTCTTGATGATATTTTCTGAGCCAAAAAAAAGTAAATAAGATTCATTGGCTAACAACAAAAATTATAGGATTTGGTAGTTTGGATGAGAAGCAAAGAAAAAGGAGGCGGAAAAACTTAAATAAAAGGCATGACCCTGGATTCAAGGATCTTGCAGTTTGGCTGAGAAAAGAGAATAATTTCATAGGAGAGGAAGAATGGAAACCTAAAAATTGTTTTTAGAGAAAAAAGATATTTTTTATGAGCCTTGCTGTGAGCTGTTTTTCAAGGCTAAGAAGAAAATCTAGTCTGTGTTTAACTGACAAGATGAGCTGTACAATATTCCAGAAAGAAGAATCATGTTTTGTTTTGTTTTGTTCTGTTTCAGTTGGAAGGTGCCACACAGACCAACCCCTGATTGTACAGATGAGGCAACTAACCTATAAGAAGCTATGTATTGTTCCCTATTTTGAACCAGAACCAGTTTTATAATATAACTTGTGTGTTCTGGTGACTGTCAGTACTAAGTTAGCAAGACTGCTTGAGATAAAAAAATCAAAATTAATTTTTAGTGTTGTCCCATTAATGAAATGAGGATAATAAAATTATGTTAACCATTTGCTATTTGTATAGTGATTTCGAAAGTGTCCGTCTTCAATGTTTAATCCCAATATACCTGTGCTGATGAGAAAATTCAAGTTCAGCGAGGTTTACTGAACTGTCAAGAGCAAATAACCAGTGAATAGCAAATTAGATAATTGGACATAAGTGTTCTGACTCCTTGTCTAATGTTGGAAGATTTTCTCCTTCATTATGACCCATAAAACCTTAGAGAACATTTTGGTGAAATTATTTTGTTTCAAAAATACTTTAAAATATTTTAAATTAAATTTACAATCTCCAATAGTGGTCAAATATTAATAAAATTAATTAATAACTTCGACCATCAATGAATTTTATTGAAGGGATAGTAGTAGGAATATTCAAAATGGCCATGATGGGAGAAACCCTGGGATAAAGATAAGAGCCATGCATGCCTAATTAAGACTGTAAAACATTCCCCTTCAGAGCCTGGTAATGAATTGATATTATTTCTCCAGAAATTTTTGAGTAAAAGTTAATTTTGTCATTTCAGTTGTTAAAATAAAGGTGCTACACAAAAAAGAAATAATGTTAATGGTCAAGGAGTGTTGAAAAATAAGAAAGTATTTCCTCTAAAAATGGCTTTTCATGGGTTTTCTAAGGAGAAGACTCCAAACAACTTATTCATGAAAACCAACTTGCAATTCCAAGCACACCTTGTACACCTGTCTAATTTATGTATACACAATCAGAATGTAGAATGCTTTGGAATCGAAGAGTTGTTTCCAATAGACAAATACTTTAGTGCTATAAGGTCTAACTTCTATCTTCTTCAATAAGGCAAGAGAAATGCAAAGATAAATGTCATTAATTGCTGCAGACTTTTCCCTCTAGAAAAATAAGAACTATAAACATCAATACAGCATTCTACTAATAGCTAGCTGTAAGTATTGGCTTAAAGCATCATTAATTTTACATTTATAAGGTCTGTAAATCTATGCCTTGCATTCTCAGTGAAAGAACTAATCAATAAGGTCATTCTTGCTGCTTTCATTCTAAATAGCAATGTACAGGTGTAGTGCATGCAGAAATATAAATATATATGTATCCAAATGTACATGCAACATAATATAAAGTTGCATAACATAAAGTAACAGAAAAATAGCATAAAGTTACATTCTAACCATTTAATTAGTTTTTGTACAGTAGATTGCATTTTTCAGGTGGGCGTGATATTTTTATTGATTTAAATAGTTTTATTTTAAATCTTTTGCCGAGTCAGCACAAGGCAAATGAAACAAGATCTTTGTTTTAAGGCAAATGTGTCATTAGGTAACCAGTAATAACTTGTAATTTTTTCTTAAAAAATGGTCCTTTCACTTTCAGCCTGCTTTTGGTAAATAGCCTACATTGTTTCTCTTCCAATTGGGGTTGTGTTGTTTCTTTTTTGCACATGATAACAATTTTTTTAAATGAGTGTAGGTCTTTTTAATAATTGTACGCCTGATTATGCCGATTTACTATAAAGGGCATACAGTGAGATGTCAAGGAATTTTGTCATTCACAAGGAAGCAATTATGTTGACTTAGCTCCAGTTTTAGATTTTACTATTTAAGCAAACATGGAAACTTGCGAGGTTCCTTGAATCATAACAACTCTCTCACAATGAGGCTTCTTAACCTGTGTTCATAAATTTCCAATATGTCCATGGACAGACTTCAGGAGGGCTGGACAATCTCTGACACCATGTGAAAATTCTCTGTGCTTTTTGTGAGGAGGGGATCCATGCCTTTCATCATATTACCAGAGGGATTTCTAATCCTAAAGTGGTTAAGAACCAGTATTTAACTGGAATAAAAAACTTCAGTTGGTGGTAAGGGTTTCAGAATTATTTTCTTCCAAAGTTCTTTTCAAAATCAGATTCAGACAACCTTGTATATCATATTCAAAGCCTTCTTTTTAAAAATTGTATTAAAAAATTAGGCCTAAACTCTGATTATCCATAGACCTTTCTTACTTCAACTCAGAAATTTACAGTAAATGAATGAGTACTCTTGCTCTAATTTTATTATTTTTTGGTCAGATTTGGAGTTTAAGTTTTTCAACTTCCTATTCCATATAAACCAGAATTTAAATGTCAGTTATAGAGATCAAGATTTGAATTCTGTCATCAAAATGTATGGTAATATTCCTATACTGAGGTACTGCAGCCTGCCATGAACTGAGAAAGGCATAGGCTAATAGAGACAATTGACCAAAATTTGACCACTCTTTGATCAAAATCTTTCAGATTATATAAAGCTGCTACAGCTCTGTTACACAGACCAAATATGCAAAAATCCTATTAAAAATAGAGTTTGATAAATTAGTTCTCTCTTACTAAGACACCTATCTGGAAATGTGAACTTAATTAAAAGAATTAAAAGAAAATACAACAGATTTTTAAAGGTCCTGGGAGAAACTGACTCACTCTCTTTAGCTATCCCTTTGAGAGACATATAACCCTAGAACCTCTTATCAAGAACAAAATAGGGATTGGATGCATCAATAGAAAGATGATACTTTCTAAGAAATTGTACCTCTTCATTTGTGAATAGGTTTATGTGATTATAGAAGTGGATCAGGGCTGTGCTGATCCAGGCATTGTTGTAGTGGTAGTGCCACATTTTTGTGCAGTCAGACACAAATTGCCTGCTGCCTCTGGAAATGCTAGAATGGTGCCTGTCAGGACCCACATCCCACAGATGGCCTTGTCCTGACACACAGCAACCTTTTGGTGGCCACAGCCCTTGCCCTTGGACAGAGGTTATCCACTGGGAGCAATTATGTCCCGCATGGTACATTTTGCAACATCCTGCAAAATTTTTGATTGTCTCAACTAGGGAGATATTACTGGCATCTAGTGGGTAGAAGTCATAGGTGCTACTAAACAGTCTATAATACTTTGGATAGCTCCCAAGAACAAAAAAATTATTTGGCTTAATGTGTCAATAATGCCGAGGTTGAGAAATTCTGCTCTAAGGCCATGCCACCTTTGCCCATCCTGGGAGGTTATAGAGATATGCTCTACCCACACTTCCCAGAGGCTGCTAGAAGTTAGTCAGTTTTAAAGCCTTGAAAATTGTAATGCTTTGGGCAGAGTGGAGTGAAAAACTACCCTAAATGCCCTCCCCTTCCTGGTTAACATCTACTGTTTTCTCCAAAATGCATATTAAATGTCACTTCCTACAGGAAATGTCCTATTTTAGTGTCACCTCCCCATAGGCTCTCATAATACCATATGCTTACTTGAATCACAGCTCTGATCAAATTATATCTTATTCCCCTACTAGACTATAAATCTTTTGAAAGCTGGGTGTTTTGTTTGTTTGTTTGTTTGTTTGTTCATTTTAATCCTTATGTCTGAGCACCTACCAGAATGCTTGGCACATATAGGTATACAACAAATGTATGTTGAAGAAAAAACTAAGCCTAGGGGACTGGCTCGGATCCTGAGAGCCACCCCCAAACCGAATTTACTCTAGACTATTTAGGTGAGCACAATGGTCCCCAAGGGTATCTGAGTATATCTGACCCTATGTTCTCCAAAGACTTTAAACTGAACAGTGTCTCACTTCATGGAATGTAGGTTACCCAGCATCATGGTGGACATTTCTGGACTATCAGAAAGGAGCCATCCTGATGTCTACCTGAAATACTGTAGAACAAAGACTGCAGAGACTACAGGACCTGGTTGGGGGCCTTGGGCAGAGCTTTCCCCCAAAAGCCTTGTCTTAAGAGGAAGGAAGGCAAGCTCAACATGCTACTTTTAAGGAGGAGGCTTTGTAGTCTACATTCTACAAATTTCCTTCACTGAAGAAGGAAGAATAGGGTGACCTGATTGAGCATATGAAATAGGGTAATGGAACAGTACACATTCGTCTCCAATAGTAATGAGCTAATACTAATACCCAGGTACAAGACTGTTAAAGGGTCTGACTACATGCAAGGGCAATTCTTATGGTGGTTGCTGGTAAATTACACTAGAATCCACAAGAAAGAGGAAGACCTAAATTTAAAATAATTTATAAATGTGCTTTTGTATTAAAAAAAAATTCCGGTATTATCACATGAATAAATATCATGATGAAAATGAGAAAAAAAGCACCTCTCAGATTTATAGCACATTGTGATAATCTGTATGGTACAATGATTATGGAATATAAAACAAAATGATTTCATTGTTCCAGATAGCATGATACTGTTGGATTACATTGTGCTGTTATTTTGACAAAGCATGTCGAATAGGATTTCAGCAAAATGTTTAATACAACTGTAAGTATAATATTCCTGAAGTGAGTTGGCATCAGGAAGAAAAGACGGGAACATTTCAGAGCATTCACCTTTATTTTCCATTGACAAACACAACATAAATAACATACATTTATTAAATACACAGACTAGCTGTGACCTGAATGCCATCAAAATTCTGATGTACTTTTCATAGTCTCTCTTATATTTTGTCTCCACAATATTGAAGACCAGCCTTTAAAAATACTGGAAGATATATTTAAATATACGTAAGATAATCGCAAAAACTTTACATAGAGGTGAAAAAAGTATACTTTCTCACTTAACCACGTGTGTAGGGGATGGGATACTGAGTAGAAGCGGTGGGTAAACATGCTTTCTATACTGAGTTTACATTACTGATTAAAGTGCCAATGATTTCAGTTCTTATTTAGACACACCATGTAAATAGTACACTCTCATTTGTTGTAAACGGGTCAAGATAATTAGTGACTATTTTCCATTTATTTGCTTAAAGAAATGTTCAACTTATACTATTTATACAAAAACATTTGGTAAAAGAAGAGGGAAAGGTAAAATAGCATATATGTACATATGGAAAGGAGAGAATTAAGCAGTCAGTGATGACTTGAGTGAACTTAACACTCGCTTTTAACACACACACACACACACACACACACACACACACACACACTGGGCATTCCTCATTTTATCCTACTCATGCTCAATTGCGTAAAGATGAATGTGGTCCCTTCCTCTTTGCTTCTGTGGAATGGCCTAAAAGGATAAAGAATTCTAACAGGAATGGAAATGTACAGGTTTTCCTCCATATTTTTCTCTGTGTTCTCTACCCCACCCTCCATGCCTGCTCCACATAAGTATCCTTTCAAAAGTTGAAGGAACATTGAAGTAGATCAGATATTTTCTCTGCTTAACATTACAGCTTTGATTTCCACAGGAGCTAAAAACTATATAAACTCTTTTCAAATAACAAAGTTTGGTGATTGGCTAGCTTTTGGCTAGATAGCTGATTCACTTTAATTAAAAGGCCAAAATATTCTAATTCTAAAGCAACTGACATAAGAACTTAAGAGCTGCATATTTGAAAGTCATTTCAGAGGTGGAATCATTTCTAAAATACTCGAAGCTGAAAATGCTGATTTGTTCCTGATGCTGATTTCTTCCCTTCTTATCTTTATTCCCATGATAAAATTGTTTCATTAAAGTAGACTCATTAAAAATCAGACCGAGATACGTTTCATATATTAGAGCATTAGCATATTAGAAATATGAAGCCATTCTCTCTCCTCTTAAAAATGATCCCTGATTCACCAACAGTATTTCTGTTACTTTCTTTTCGTGAGAAAATGGATAAACAAGTTGGAGGCGAGGGACCAACAGTCTTGTTCCTAAAAAGAGATATGTAATCCAGGAAGCATTTGGGTTGCTTATGGTATGAAACTAATGTGAAACTTCTAAAAATAAAATTTTCATTCTCAGTAAAGAAAATATGTGATATATAAATGAATACGGTATATATCTGATTGAATTGTATTTCTAAAGAATCAAATGTACTTGGCTTATGGTGTTGGTAATGTAATGGTTTACAACGCAACTTTTATAAATTATAAGCCTTTAAATAGATTTCCCATTTTAGAAATTATAAAATAGAGAATATATAAAATAAAGATTTTGGATTCTTTTATTCTTTAAAAGAAGAGAGAACAGGGGTGAGTGAGAATATGCTGCGTAGCATGTTTTGAAGTTATCTTTCCATCTGACTTAAAAACTAACTGTTGATTTCTTTTTGGAAAAAATGACAATTCTAGACTTGTTAAAGTCTTTTACAGATACGCATGGTCTCAGTCTTCCCTTTGTCACTTTGAAAACAGTTACCTTGTGCTACATTTTTTTTTTTAACTTCATTCAGTTTTATTCAGTGTAAAGGTAATCAAAAGGTATTCAGGGAAGAAACATGCAAGATTTCACTTGATAATCATAAATACAAATTCATCATAAAATTAAACCATTTTTGGTTAGAGTAATTCAGGTGACTATGAAACTTTGCATGAAGTTAGTATTTATATAAATGATACCAATGTAATGAGATTTTACTTAAAAATGTTCCCTAATTCTCTGTTTCATGCTTCATATGCAATCACCACCTGTTAGTTGTCTTAGAATACTGAGCTGATATTATATTCTTAAAAAATGTATACATGAGTTTTAGACTGATTTTTAAATTTACACATTGGGTCTGTTACAATCTATGTAATGAAACATCACAGATGTAGGTCACCTCTTATAAGCATTTTATTGCAATTCAGAAAACAGTCCTACAGACTTAACTAGAATATTAAATGTTCTTCATTTTAAAAGTGATGTAATCTCATTCATTGAACAATTCTGTACATGTATTTAGACCTCATTAAAGATTTTGAGACATATACAAGCACAAAACCAGCAATAAACAAGCATCTGTGAAGATTTGACATGGTTGATGGTCCAAACTTTTTATATAGGTAAATCACAGAAATTTTAATTATTCCATATTAACTTTCAGTATGTTTGTAGTAATAAATACTCTGCTCTCTGTGTCACTCATTTTCCAGTGTCCTATATATTTCAAAGAAGCTTTGGGGGGCAAAAGATAAAAATAAGTAGGCAACATATGTGCCTAAATTTGCAAAGCACGGAATTTTTCTATTCTCTGTCTCTGACTTAACATGACACCATAGAACCATTAAATAATTATTGTTGTGGGGAATATTGAAGGCTGATTACTAATTTGGGGCCAAAACCAAGAAAAATATAAAAAGTATTAAATAAATAAAAAGCTTAATTCATTTAAAAATTTATTATTAGAATATTGCCACAGATCGACCACCTTTATAAAATACTGTTTTAGAATTTTTAGTTTGTCATCATGGTCACAGGGTCTTTTATAGTTAACTTTTACATAAGCTTCTTCAAGTTTTTTCTATAACATGGTCGGGAGATCTTTTACATAATAAGAAAGCATTAAGTAGAAATATAGGTGCACTTTTTAATTCATAGTCATTTAAATCTGGCATGATTAAACACATTTATTGAAATACCTTTGAATACATACAACAATAGGTAAATTTGGTAAATTTTGAGATAACATATTGTTTCTTCAATTTAAAATATTTTTAAGATATACACCATAGCTATTTAATTTGAAAAGTCAACTTTTTATCAGACAGCAACATTCTCGTCTATGACACAGCATAGCTGTATCTTTTTATTGTTTAGAAAATCAGGACAGCTTTGTAAAATCTATGATAGCTTATTTTACATATATTTCTACATTGTAATCATTCATTTATTTCCACGTGGTTTCCTATGTCTCTTTTTTTAAGCAATATTGTGGAGTTTGAAATTGTCATAATTTATGTATGCATTTTTTTTCTGCTCAGATATATGCATAGATAAACTAAGTATATGAGAGTGAGTTTAAAGGCAAATGAAATTAAACTTGGAAACAGACATACTCTTTTACAGTGACTTTAGATGTCCACTCCCTAACTACATCCAGGGCCTCTATAAAACGTCACTGAAATTCTAACCTCAGCTATCATCCAAAGGTTAAAATCATTTGAGACTTTTATTTTCTTGTCAGGTTTTCCCTAAACAAACAATGGCTGCCTAGATAACAAAACTCACATACCATTTACATGATTTCTTCTTTTTCCACCTCCTACTCAAGCTTATCCAAAACTTCCTGTTCATCCACTCCTACCTTGACAGAAATTTATTTTGTGGTTAAGAATAAGTTTCAGAATTTTTTGGCTGTATGTATTCTGTGGCTAGATAAAAAGTGATATTTCTTTGACAGTAATCTCCATTACCATTTGGATTTATCAGTCTCTTAAATTATTAATACAAATAAAGCACTTAGTTGTACAGCAATATGACACTACACACTTGAAGATAAATTTATAGTTCAGTAATTAGTAGAGATCATTCACTTTCTCAGCTTGATGAACTGTAATGGTGTAAAGCACTTCAACCGTGTGGCGGATGCCTTACCCATGGGCACTTGGTCTTGGCAGACATTTGTTCATTCATTCACTAAACAAATATTGAACAGTTCCTACACTCCGAGTGCTGTGCTAGTTGCTGGAAGAAATAACCCAATCATGCTCACACCACTTGAATCCACACTGCATTTGTGTCCATCTTATTATAACCTAGGGTCAGAGGACCACTCAAGAGCTAAAGCCTTTTTATTACAAGATAATTTAAGTGCACGTGTTTTTCGTAATTAGGTAGTTTTGCCTCATCTTCATGAGGTTGTCTGTGGAATAATCCAATTCTATGGCATAAAGAGATTTTATAATGGGGTTTTGATATAGGTTATTTATCATTCCCCTCCAAACCTGGACTAGCAGAACCATCATGAATTACATAAGCACCCAGCAGATTCTGTCTTCTCTCGCAGTTTGACATTGTCATTTAAATTGATTATTCCTGATTGATCTACACTGATATACATATTAATTTAATAGATATATTGTACCTGTTAGAATAAATTTTCCCCAAATGCCTACGAAACTCAAAGAAAACGTAGTTACTATAAAAAAAAAGTACAAATAAATCTCAAGTTTTTTTAAACTAAGAAACCAATAAAGTAAACTACAAATTAAAATCTTCACACACAAAAAAAATGTTAATGAGTTTGCAAAATGAATGCTTCCAGGAATACAAAGAACATTTTGTGTAGATATAACTTAAAAGATTGTTGTGTTTGTTGGGGAGATTTTTTTTTTTTCAAGTGCAATTCTCAGAACTTAACATAGTAATCTACTTGTACCTAAGAGACATAAAGCTTAGCTACCAAGGTTTGTAACATGCAGACTATAAGAAAAAGATTTAATAATACATATCTAGATAAAGCTACTTTGAGAAGAGGGCAGGGAAAGTGCTGCAATATTATTAATTTTCTTATCCAATAAATAGACCAAACTGTTGAAAGTCTTTACTAAATCTTCAAATTTTTATTGGTCTTAGAATCAGAGTTAGTATTCAAATATCCAAAAGACTGGGGAATACTTTAAGTGGGAAAATCAGGGAAGATAATTAAGCAGAGTATATTTAAGGCTCAAATCAGAATGCTTAAATAGCATTCTGAAAAATCACTTCACTGATGCTTAAGATCAATTTTATGAATCTTCTCCAGGGTTGTAGGAATTAAAAATGTATTCAAAAGGAAGAACATTTAGCAATTTGAATAGTCACAAGTCCTCTCATATTTAAAATTAAAGGATTTGGCTCTTATTTGGATAATATGTAAACCCAATTACCAACCCAACCAAAACTTAAACTTTGTAAGGTTGACAGCTAATTTACATATTGGACAATACTTAAATAACATTAATATCAATTACCATTGTGGATACAATATACATTTTTATTCTAATTCAACTATTTTTGAAAAATGTAAGGGGAAAAGGGTGACACAGAGAGAAAGAGGAGTGAAAGAGAACCCAGAAGACCAAGGACTTTGAAAAAACAGCAAATGTTGCCTTGTCTTGAATGATCTATGCGTTAAGTCTCCCGTGTACTCAGTATACTGGGATATTAACTATCCCTACTCCCACATCTACCACCGATCAAGATCCTTTATAAAAAATATTTTCACCTCATAAATAATCGCATATTCAGCTACAAATGGCAGAGACCCCAAAACACTAGACTGTTAATGTATTTTCCTTTCTTTGTATTTCAATACCTTTGGCACATAGGGGATTATCTATGCTGAGATCATTGAGCCTTCTATCAAAAATTCTGCTTCAGTGCATAAACAGCAGCATGCTGGAGATGCCCAAATTCACAGTAAGGTTTAGGGCTATTTGTTGCCGAAAGCTATAACCATGCAAGTTGAGTAAATGTTCTCTTTCATGCTCCTGTTTGTACTATTTCATTGGATAATGAGATAGGCTGCCCTTTCTGTCCATCATTAGAGCAGCAGGAGACAGCATTTGCTACCTGGCAAAACTTTCGAAGAAGGATCTTTCTTAGCAGCAGATAAACCCAGGGATCCAAGATCTGGTTCAGTGAAGCCAGGCGGACAGCAATTAAGAAGAAGTTGCATTCTTTCTGCTTTTCTGGGTGCGTCTTGCAGTGCTCAACTGATGTCTGATTGAAGATCATTTTCAACATCATTATCTAAGAAAGGGAGACAAATAATTGTTCCAAAGATTAATAAAGTCATATGTATCTCCTCTACACAGTTCTTTGCATGTAGTTTACAATGAATTGGTGGTTATCTTGAAGCAATGGATTCAAGCAACATTTATACTCACAGAACACAGCTCTGAATTATTTGAGACATTCCTATAGATGTTCCTACATTTTTGACTATTTGACATGATGCAGCTTTTAAAAAAAGTGCGTGTTCTCAGGCTCTTGGTGCTTGGGATTTAAGAAGTTTGAAAGTAACTCATCTCAAAATTAGCCAAAGTCATCTGTCTTCTTGCAGAAAATAAGACACCCAAATGAGAGCCAAGAACTTCAACAAAACCAAAACATATTTAATCTTAAACTTCAGTAGTTCTAACAGAAAAAAAAATGACTGAAGAAAAGGTAGAAGCCAGAAAGGGGATAATAATAATAATAATAATAATAATAATAATAATAATAATTATGAACTTAAATGTTACCAGGCACTGTGTCGATTCTTCATATGCATTTAATAAATAATATAAGATAGATATTATTACCATCTCCTCTTTACAACTGCAGAAACCAAGGTTTAATGATGTAAAATAACTGAGCTAGACTTAAACTCAGGTTTAGTAATACCATGACATATAGTATTTTAATTTTTTGTGTTCCCTCTTCACCACATACACATACTAGAGTATAAACTCCATGAGGGCGGGATTTATTCTTCCCCCACAAGTATATTCACTGTACTAAGACCAATATTTAGCAGGTAATGCCCAATAAATATTTGTACATTAATATAAGAATATAATATTGTGACATATATAACATATGTAATATATATTTACATCCGAATATTTGTGATTTCCACAAGAATAAAATGAAGGTTCATCTGCATCTGAAAAAAATTCAAGCTCATTAATCAGAGAAATGAAAATTGTGACAAAAATAAGAAACCACTTTACACCCATGAGTTTGACAAAAATGAAGAAATGTGACTTTTCCAAATGTTAGGGAGGATGTGGAATGATGAGGACTCTTTTACACTCCACTAGCAACAATATGAACTGAAGCAGCCTCCTTGAAAAACAATGACACTATTTTGTCTGCTTCCTCCCAGCTATCCTACCCCAAATTCCTGCACCGGGAGTTGTGTATGTGAACCATTCACCATGAGTTGATCATAATAGCAAAAAATTAAAATTAAAAATAAATTTTAAAAAGCAGAAATAAACTAAGTATGGATTCACATTCTCAAGAAAAGAAAGATGCTGCCTTTTATAACTGATTCCTAAATTCATTTTCTAGGTGCATGGCTATTAAATGCTTGAAATGTGGCCAGAGCAAACTGAGATGCTGGAATAGGTAATGATTATATTATGAAATGATAATATTTTTGATATAGGGTGTTAAATAAAATATATTATTAAAATTAACAGTGCTTGCTTCTTTTTACTTTTTCGAATATAGCTATTAGAAAATTTTAAATTATATATAGGACTTGCATTTGTTGCTTACAGTACATTTCTGTTAAAATCACAGTCTCTCTTGAGGCCCAAAGGAGGTTGGATATTCTGTCCTCAGGTCACAGATTCCAAATTAAAGTCAATATCCCTGAGCGTCCAAAACACCAGGACCACAAACCCACAATCCCAACAATGGCACTTTCATTTTTACACAGTCACCCTGTGTAAGGATGTGAGTCATCTTTGAATCCTTCTTCTGCTTTGTCCTCTGCAATGCCTTTTGCTCTTTTTCCAGTCTCATCCTAGTTCAGCTCCTCCTCTCACCTGAATTATAGTAATAACAGCTACCCAGATGGTACGTATAGATGTCAACACACCACAGATTCAGCAGCCTAAATCCCAGCTCTGATCAAACCCTCACCAAGTATAAAAACTTAGTCTGGGTCTTCTTGGACTAATTCTTAATTAATTCTTGGACTAATTCTTAAGTAATTCTTAAACCAATCACTAGCAATGAAAATAGAAATATCCAGGTTTGGTTCATGGGACAAATTCATCCCTGACGCTTAATTCATGGTCTTTCACCAAATTACCACCTAATACCTGAACAAAATTATGGTTCTATAAGTAAATAATAAAAGAGGAATGGGTAGGCAACCAGCAGATAGTTATATATTTTAAGTCCATAATTTCTTTCAAAGCATTTTTTCCCAAGGGATCTTTTCAATAAAAGCAAAAACAGCTGTACAAATACTTGAATGTTCAGTGAAGCATTTTCTATACCAGTGAGAAACTGTAAACACATAAATCTCTAACATCAGGAGTCAAGCTTAATAAGATACAATTTTTTTAATATTGGTTTCAATGCTCTCTTGAGCAGCTGATCAGAAGGAGCAAGCATGCAGAGTATATGTGCACTTTCTAAAGAAAGTGCCTCTGTACTGTCCAGGCATCTTGGTTTTCGTTTGTCCTTCTCCCTTGTATAAGGAGTAGAATAGTATATTTAGTTCATGTAATAAGAATTAAGTATAGAGTAGAATATGTATCCTGATCACATGATAGTATAAGAATTAAGTTAAAAGAACAGAATATAAGATAGTATTATATATAAAGTTATATTGTTATAATTAAATTATGTAAAATGCATAGACTTGTGGAAGGCAATTAAATTATTACTATTAAGCAATAACTTGTGATTAAGCAATAATTTAATTGAAAAATTTTATGTACATAAAAACATTTCAAACAATTTAGAAAAGGCTTTTATTTAAATGAAGTTGATCATTATTCCGTTCATTAGTAAATATGAATTGATCATACTAACTTATTATACACCAAATTTGTTTAAAATGAATCCACCTACTGATGGATCCATCTTCTGATGTTGGCACATAGTCCTATGAACAGAACATTGCCTCCACATGTGGAATGAAGACGGCCTCCCCACCAACGATCTCTAGGTCTCAGTCTCCAGAACCTATGACTATGTTTATTGCACATGGCAGAAAGAATGTGCAGATATGATTAATGCTCTTTGAGATGGGGAGATTATCCTGGATTATCTGGGTGGGTTCAATGCATCACATGGGCCTTAATATCAGAGAACTTTCCCAGCTGTAGTCAGAGGGAGGTGTGACTACAGAAGAATGGTCAGAGAGCTATAATGTTGCTGGTTTTGAAGACAGACGAGGGAGCCATGAGTTAAGGAATATAGATGGGTGGCCTCTAAAAATTGAAAAAGCAAAAAAGCCAGACTTCAATTCTCTTTCAGAGCTTCCAGGAAAAAAAAAAAAAAAATTCAGCCCTGTGGATACTGTGATCGATGTAGGGCTTCTGAGCAACAAAACTATAAGAGAAATTTGTGTTGTTTTAAGCCACTAGGTCTGTAGTAATTTGTTACACAGCTACCATAGAAAACTAATACACCCATAGAAGAGAGTGAGCTCTCAGATGTTGAGAAGGGACAGGGAGAAATGAGCTTGAAAACGGTTTATGCTCTCTCATAGATAAAGCGCCCTAGCAAGCTTGTTTACTTTGTTCACTTTCTTGGGAGACTTTTTTCTTAACATAAATAAAGTAAGAGTAAACTTTATCCCAACTCCTATCTAAATTATCTCTGTTTCTAAATTCACAACATGTAAAAACGAATTCTTATTATTCTAGTGACGTCAGTTAGATGTCAGTGTGTTTGACTAAAAGATATAAACCTACATTTTCAATTCAGTTGTCTCTTAAAAAAATTGTGGTTAGTAATCCTTTTTTATAAACAGTTGGAAAGGTTTTATCTAGCTATTTCAGCCCCTCGCCTCATCCAAAAATTAAATATATTTGACCACTTACCATACTCCAGAAAGTGTTCTGGCCTGGTTTAGAATGATCTAAAAACACTTAAATTTCAACTTAATGTTTCCTTATAACATAAAGTATTGAATTTCTCCAACTTTTTATAATCAGGAAAATGTACAAAATTACTTATTAAAATGGAATTTAAGTCATTTTTTCACAGTTCTCCTTGATTATTTTTAAATTAATTTTATGAGGCTAATAATACTAAATTATTTTTATTAGACTAATAAAGGTTTCATATGCCTTACATTGGTTAGTAAGCTGTAATTTCCTGTAATTTACTATTGACAATGCAGTGATTATGACATTATGAAATCAAGCTCTGTAAGCAATAGCTGGCACATGGGGAGAGACACTCTAGCTTTTCCCAGAAATCATGAGATGTGCAATCTGAAGATAATTTGAATTAGAGGCAGTGAGCATGATATTGCCATTTCCAAATGGCAGCGGGGATGGAAGTAACACTCCAAATTCCTCCTCTAATTTTGAACATAAATACAAGTTAGCATCCATCTGTTTTGTTGACTTCTCTATACTTAAAGAGCTAAACAGTGATTACGTTTTTTTTTTGCAAGTATTTTTTAGACAGACTTTGGGAGAAAAATTTTGGCATGAATATGTAGATTTCTAGGAGACTTAATTATGCCTATAAGTCCAATTCTACTCCTTATACAAGGGAGAAGGGACAAACAAAAAAGAGAATGTTTGGGCTATATTTTAGCAAACGCATAAATACTCTATACAATTGTTCCTTCTAATCAGCCTCATATAATGAGCTAGCTGGTCATGGGAGCCTTGAGACCAATTCTGGCCAAAGAGAGCTGGGGCTTTTCTGCCAGCATCTTCCCCAGGGTCCACATGACTCTCCCAGACCTCTTACTTCTCCCCTGGTTATTAGCAGGAATAGAGAGCTCTTTTTGTACCTGTGATAACCAGGAACACAACTATATCTGTGACTTCTAAATTCTCTATCCCTGGGTAGTGTCAAAGGCAATTACCTTGCTCCATCCTGAAGGGAAAAAAAATGATTTGTCTCCCTCCAGTGATAATGATCTTTGAAATGTGCAAAACACAAACCGGGGAGATTATTTTTAGTATTCTGCATTTAGATTTGATTTGATTGCAGCAGGATCAAAACTACACATTTAAAAATCTTTAGTATTTCACTTCTTGGTTCAAAAGTGCCTTGGTTATAGGCCATAAATATCTAATAAAGATGATAAATGAGTGAACCCAGAAAGAATATCTTTCAGAGGAGGGAATAAAATTGGTTACTTGCCCTTAGGATCTATTATGTGGCTTTTATGCATTTCCAGTTTATTTCTAATGTAAGTGTGTAAAAAAACCTTTCCTTCACAGCCAACTTTTATCTGTTTGTCTTTCATAATCCTCTGTTGCTAGGCCTGGGAGAATAACCTGCTTTACTGGAAATTCCCTCTATAATTGACAAATGTAGTATATTATAATACACTGAAACCAGTATGAGCCCTTTAAACTACTTACATAATTTGAAGAATTATCATGGGAAGAAGTTTCACTCTAGATTAAAGAAATAATTGTAGTCTTTCCAGTCTAGTTACAACTCTGTTTTTGGGGTTGCCAAATCATCCCAGCATTCTAGTCTACTGTTTCAGAAGCTGCTTCTCCTGCATTATCTAATCTAAAAACTTTGAATATAAACAGCTCATAAATATTTTAAAAATTACTAGTAGTTGTGTAATCTTATCTTATCTATTATGTAATTTTAATATAATTTTTCAAAAGAACAGTAGACAACTAAGAATCAGGAGAAGTAAATTCTATTGCTGGCTCTATTACCATTTATGACTTTAGGCAAATCATTTACTCTGTGTTTTATTAAGCTCACTAGTAAACAGCTGTTGGATTGGATGGCCTCGCATATACTTCTATGGTTAAGTTTTTCTGATGGATTCTAGGACAAAGCTGAAAAAGGAGTAGGGATTTAATTATTTAAAAAAAGAAGAAGAAAGAAACCGTAAGTTAAAAAGTGTGGAGAGAGAAAAAAAAAAATCCTCTTCAGGAAAATCCCAAGTGTGTCTTTTGGTAAATAGAGGAGAGAGGAAAATTACGAAGTTAGGGAGTGGACAGTGGAGGAGGACAAGATACTGGATTCATGAAGCTTTGAGGGGAGATTTTTTTAAATAAGTACCAGACAGGCAAAAGCACTGACCAAAAGTTAAAGACCTGCCATAAATTTGACTCTGCTCTGCTTCTAGTTTGGGGACCAATGACCTAACTTTGGTTGGATCTTTATGTTTCCCTTCTCTAAAACATGATTAATAATGCTTACTGAATATCTTCTCCATCCGGTACTGCAGTTACAAAAATTTAAATGAGATAAGAATAATTAATGCCTTCAATTTACATAACACCTCTTTCCAAACTTCAGGCTATCACACTATATTGCATATGCTTTCAGGACAGGAAAGAGAACTGTGGATGCTTAGAGAAATATTGTAAGAAAATGTATGTCTTATCTATATGTCTGCTTTCCTTAAATTTCTACCTAATAGAGTGGTTTTAAAAAAAACCCTCAAATTTGCACTTTAAAAATGTTTGGAAATGCAGAACCATTATCTAATCACTACATAGGAAACTCGAAATTATAAATAAGCAGGCAGCCTGCTATTACATTATTTGATACATAAAATTACTCTCTCCTTTCACTTAGTATGAATTGTAAATTCTGTGTGATTTGGCTCAGTATAGCTGGGTACACATGTTATGTCTAGATAAATATTTATCTTTCTATTAGAATGGTCAAAAAATGTCAGTAGCTAAGTAAGTGTTCAAATTCTGGCTGAGTGTGAGAAGGCAAAAATGTACTCTATAAAAGTATTCATTCCTTGGATTACAGCTTTATGATACACATGTCAGAAGTGATATCTTTACTATATTATAAACCTTTATATCCCAGGTGTCAAGAGAAAATCTAAAGAATGTGTCTTTGTTAAAGTCTAAAGAACAAAAGAACATTAATCCTTGAAATTGTTTACAGTTCAGATAGTTTTTTTTTCTGCTCAAATATAGTTTCATTTAAACCCAAATGCTCAATCCTACCATCATCTACTCAGAGAACCACAGTATTAGTGACAATTAAGAGCAGCTAAATGATTAAGGAATGAATCAGAAGTGTGACCTAAGGCGTGAAGGACTATTGCACTCAATATAAAAGGAAATTAGAAAAACCGAAATGTTCAACAGCAGGGAACTGTTTAAATTGTGGAACATCCATTGATTTGCATAACATATATGCAATATGCATAATATATATGTATTCCAGTGCTGTCACTTAAAATCATGTTTCTGAGAAATATTTAATAACATGAAGAAATGTTCAGGATATGAAAAGTAAAAACAAATGTTTATTACATAGTATAATCCAATTAAAAACAATGGTGTGTATACATAGTAAAATACTAGAAGCAGTTATCTCTGGGTAGGAATTGGGCGATTTCTATTTCCTTCTCTGTGTTTTTCTTTTTTTTCCAAATTCTCTACAATTAGCATGTTATTTTCACACTTAAAAAAGAAGCAGTTAGTTTATACTGGGAAGGTTAGATATAAACAGAAACCTATTAAATAATTTATTGGTAAAATATTGGTTTCTCAATCCATCATAGAACCATCATGTGTTCATTTTAGTTTGAATTCTAAGGTAGCTGATGTAGGCATAATTTAACAACTAAAGAGTAAACAGTCTGACACTCTACAACTGAGCAAAACACTTAACCTAATCAACAAATTAATTATAGTTTATTAAAGAAAATGTGATGTTTAGCAGTAAATTATTGGCCTTTGTGATTCGTGGACGGTACAGCTGTGACGTGCTGAAGAACCCCCTTCTTGTGCTACAGCCAGTATTCAGTGCGAGCTAATGATTGTGGCTGTAACCTGATATGATAAATTTTTATTTAACTTCGTCTCATGTCAAAATGACACTATTTTGGATCTGTGCTCTGTGAGGACTTCACCTCACAGAGGGATCCGAACAGACACATCTAGGATTTGGCACTAACACTGCTGACTATGGGCAGATCGGAATCTCTTTGAATTCATGGTCCCCAACTTGCCTCACTCCCTGTAAGATATTTTCCCCTCTCTCTTTTTCTCTCTTTCTCATTTGCCACAGTAGCTATTTCCATATAGTTTTAGGATTTTTGCCATAAGTATTTTTATGGCATCTTTGTTTCACTGCAAAACTAATTGGCCAAAAGACAATTTCACTATAAAAAATAAAATAACAGAAATAAAAAAGGAACATTAAAAAGGACATAATGAAACAAAAAAAATTAACAAAATTCAAGACTATTGAGAAAAATGAAAATACATTGTCTTCAAAGTCTTTCTTTCATAGTATTATACAATCTTTTCCACCTCTTTGGCATCACACTTTTTCCTTTTTCGTACAATTTCTTCCTTCATTAAAAGAGGCATCAATTTGCACCTAAAGAATGGAGCATTAATGCTCTCGAAGACTGTTGTGAATTAATGGCCTCCTCTTTTATATTTTCTATAATTTGGTAAACTTTTGGTTTCGACAGGTGGGAGGGATAACAGTGTTCACCAAATAATGTGCAAATTGATATGCTATCATTTTCTAGCATAGTATGCAATCTGGCTTTACATGTAGTTTTGCAATCTGGCATTATAAAAAGTTATCATCCACTATTTAGGGCCACCATGTCTACTTGTCACTGTATAGAGCATATAGGGGCTAAAATTTATATAACAATGGGAGTACTGTGAGAACTTCGTCAATGGAAAAATGAAATCACTGACAACTAGCTTAAATACATTAAGTCTGTCTAATGTAAACCAAATTGTCAACCAGCTATTTTATTTTTTATGGTGAAATTGCCTTACAACAAATTAGTTGTGTGGTGAAAATATCTGTGGCAAAAATGCTTGAAGTGAAGACATTTACAACAAAGATGCTTACTGTGAAAATATCCAACACAATTTCACACATTCTCTACTGTCCATATTACCTCACAGAGGACACAAGCTGTTTAGGTGGTCTCTCAACTCTTGCCACCAAATTCAGCAGCTTCAACTACTATTCTTTCTTTCTTCTTATTCAGCTGGCAGAGGTGTCCTGTCGCCTACCTGAGACTAACCCTCTATCTGTGTTCTGGATCCCATCTAACATGAATTTCAGAGGCCTTATTTTCTCAATTACTTCCTTCTATGTTATATTTACCTTTAACTTTGGCTTTTTCCCATTATCATTTTAACATACTAAGTTTCTCCTACCTTGAGAGAATAAAACATTCTCCAGATTTTTTACCTCCTTACATATACTGCTCCAGAAGTCACCGTTGACTTCTCAAAGAGTTGTCTACTTCCTTATCTTCAAATTTATTCTTAAACCTCCTACGGCCTTGCCTCATTGCCCACAAACCTTCAGGAAAGGCTGTTCTCAAGGCTACCAACAGGTTTCAACATCCATTGAACACTTACTTAACATGATTTCTCTGTAACATCAGACCTAGATGACTGTAGCCTTGATAAGTGTAGTTCTTGAAACATTCTCTTTCCTAATATTCAGGTTGCCATTTGTTCTGATTTTCTTCCTAATTTTCTTGTTACCTCTCTAAATGCTCCTTTGCAGTCTTCTTTAAAGGCTCCCTTTTCTCTATCCATCCTGAAAATGTTAGGATTTTGAGTCCTATTTTAGGTAGCCACCTGTTCTTGCAGTACATAAACTCATTGGGTGACCTCTTCCTCACAAATATCTTCAAAACCCATCCAAGTTCTTTAGGCTATACCTCTACTCTGAGCTCCAGACTAATTGATTTAGTTGCCTACAGCACAGCTCTACCTAGATGTCACACATAAAATTCATCAGGTCCAAAACTGAAATCATTATCTTTTTCCTCAAAGCTGTTTCTTTACTAATCTTCCCTATCTCAGTGAATGGAGTCCCTAAAACAGACCTAAGACTTATTCTTGATTCATCCTGATTCATTTCTCTCTGTACATGTCTCTCTCTGTCTGTTTCTCATTAGCCATATTCCTCACATTTAATCAATGATGAAATCTCCAATTAACTTCAAACATTTTGTTGACCTATCATTTCTTTCATCTTCTCTCCCATTAACCCTAAACCCAGACCACCATCATCTCTTGTCTGAACTACCACAATAGTCTATTACATGATTTGTTAGCCTCCATTTGGGGCCCCTCCACGCTGCTTACAAAGGATACTCCTATTGAAAAGTTCTTCAATAACTTCTCATCACCCTGAGTATAAAGTCTAAATACTTTAACTGGACATTCAAGGTTCATCATTTCTTGGCCCCTGTTGAGCAGTGTAACCTAAATTCTCACTACTCCTCATCCTCGCATCTATATCCCAATCACCTTGAACTTTTGTGAGTTCTTTAAAAGTTCCAGTTCTTTTTGAGCTGGGTATTTACAAATGTGGATCCTTAGGTCTTATAACTCACATTCCCATCTTGTTTCCTTGACTAATTGAACTTATTGCGCGCGCGCGTGTGTGTGTGTGTGTGTGTGAGTAGACTTGAAATATCAATTTATCTTGTGTTTCCCTTGCCAAAAGCCTAGTAGATACATCTTAATATGGGCTCCCAAAATTCTCTACTTCATCACCCCTAAATATTTTATATTGTTGTCTATTTTTAATGTAAGTTTCTCCCAACAGATGAAAATTTTTACAAGAGTAGTAATCATTTCTATCCTTTTAGGCCTACCACATAAAGGCCCTAGCCCAGAATATGATACACTGTAGATTACTAAATATTTTTTATTAACAAATGAATGAATGATAGGAAGGAAACCCTTTTGGAGGAAACAGAATCTAGAATTTTCACCTAGAGGTTAAATCCACCAATATTTATCCATATTTATCCTTATTCAAGGCTCTGGACTGTTCTTTCTCTTTCTTTCTTTCTTCCTTTCTTTCTTTCTTTCTTCCTTCTTCTTTCTTTCTTTCTTTCTTTCTTTCTTTCTTTCTTTCTTTCTTTCTTTCTTTCTTCTTTCTTTCTTTCTTTCTTTCTTTCTTTCTTTCTGTTATTATAATTAACCAGGATGACAGCTTCAATTTAGGTGTTAATGGACTGTAGACACTTCTTATCACTCATAATTTTAAATGGAATATTAGTAACCCTGAAGTTGACAAGCTGGGCTGTAGAATCAAGTTGAATTTAACAATGGGAGTTCTCACGATACTCTCATTTTTACAGGAGAAGCAAATTGAATCTTGAAAACATATTGACTCTAAAAGAAAGAAAGAATTCTTGCCGCACATTTATTTAATATATTTTTTCAAAAATATAGTGTAAGTCTACAACTATACCACCCTGAATGTGCCCGATCTCGTCTGATCACAGAAGCTAAGCAGGGTAGGGCATGGTTAATACCTGGATGGAAGACCACCTAGGAATATCAGGTGCTATAGGTGTTAAAAATAAATATACATACACACACACAGAGCGCACCAGACAAAAACAAAAGACATGCACATCAGCATAGTCTTTAGTAAAGATATTACTATCAAATTTATAATAAATATTAACTCAAAAGTCTTTTATTGTTATAAAAGTGTTACAAATGATTCTAGTGCTCCTTACTTATAGAATTCTTGCCCACAAATGTAAGGCTATATCTTATACCTATATTATAATAAATATTTAAAATGCCCCTCAGAGTCTAACAGATAACCAATCAAAAACCATTTAATTTACTTGCAAAATTCCTGGCCAATGTTAGCCTTTTACTCAGTATTAGTATAGGAACTTCTTAACATTATACCATATTAATTCATTTTCTTTTTCCAACACAAAATACACCCTCATAAAATTTACCTGCTTTATTTATAGTTAACTCTTACTCTGTCAACTGTAAATAGGGGCTAATTAATTGAACAATGCCAGATCCACAACCTGAGTGGCTTAAGGCGTCACACAATGGCATCACTTGTTCTTTCACATTAAGAACTTCCTGTGATTTCTGGATCATGACAGGAAATTCAGCCTCCAATGCCTTAACCTTTCAAAAGAAAACTATGTGTCTTTAACCTGAATTTTTACTGTTTGTGCGAAGGGAGAAATCTTCAACCACACATTTCCAGAGGCCCTCTCTCCTTTTGCATATACCAAGTAGCAGTATTGAATACTTTCATTCCTGCAACCCACTCAGCTCACTGGTTTACTATGTTAACAGGTATAAAGGTATATTACAAACTGTAAAATATTCATTCAAGAGTCCCTGACTTTTAGTAAGTACTATGTAACTATTAGGTGCTATTTTTTGTTATTCTTCTTCTTCAGATGTTAGATATAACAAAAGGAAGCATAAGATCCCCTCACCGTTACCTCCTAAGTACATGAATTCTAATTCTATTGTGGCCATGACATACCGCAGAATGGTAACTTGCTATATTAGTAGGGCACAGGTCTCTTTAACTCCATCACCCATTAAGGTTTACACAGCAGTCTTGTAATACATTTCACAGTCACTCTTTCCTTTCATGCACTGTATAGATGGCACGTGAAAATCAAGTGTCATGTGATATTTACATTACAAATGATCAACTTGTTTTTCAAAATGCCCTTTGGAAAATAACCTGCTTTTCTTTTTCAGAAAGTTAGACTTTACAAAATCACTGAAATTGTGATTAGCACTTAAAATTTGTACCAGATTTGAGAGAAGTTAGAAAAATATTAAATTCACATTATACATGATGCAGGAAAATGGAAACTTACCTGTTCGTTTTCTATGTTCTCCTCACCTCCCCCCCACCCCCCCCCCCCCCCCCGCCTTAGGCTTCTTTTGTCTCATCTGTTGACTTATTTGGAGTCTTACCATTTGGTCCAACAGCAAAATATACAATAGGAACCAGAAGGAAGAAAACATAAAGAAAAAAGCTGTTTTCCCATGACTCAAATGCCTTACTCCTATGAGAATAGACTCCTGTGAGAAGATAAACAGATCCCAATACATGAATCCATTAGCTCCCTCTGTCCTTAGCATTCGAGTTCAACGAAGGCTGTTTTTACTGCACTACTTAGCATCCTAAGGAAGATTTAAGCAAATAATTATAAAAGCATTCCTGTTAACATCTTAGAGAAAATTATTTTGGTGATTTCATTTTAAAAACTGTATTTGATGTACTTTCAAGAATGGTTTTGCAGGAAGCAGCGAATAGATGTTATTGAGAGGTGGAAATATCCAGCTCGTCAGTCCACTGATTCAGAAAAGCTGTTTTCATGTTTCTCCAAAAAGATTTATTGAAATAGTTTCCCCGTCTAAAACAACTGGAAAATCATTGGTCTAATCGCAACTCTATCCAAAATAAGTGTAACTCAAACCACAAATGTAAGCCACATATATACTTTTAAGCTTTATAGTAACCACATTATTTTTAAAAAGGAAAAATAATGTCAAATTAATTTTAATAATATATTTTAATTTAACAAATATATCTGAAATAGTATTTCAACATGTAATCGATATGAAAATTATTAATGAGACATTTTACATTTGTTTTGTACTTGATCTTCATCTGATTGTATTTTATACTTACACTGCATCTCAATTTGGAGTAATCACATTACAAGAGTCCAATAACCACAGGTGGCTAAGTGGCTACCATCTTGAATGGTGCAGGTCTAGTACTTTATATTTTGTGAGATCCTTCCATACACATTCTCTCAATTAAAGTGCATAGGTATTATTACTGTAGTGTCCACTACTGATTACTGCCCAGCATTCATTGTCTCATCTCCCCTTCTCATTAGCACCCCTGTTTTCATGGGAGCATAAGTGCTTCAGAGCTGACCCCACCCCTAGGTACTGGAGCATGCCTAGATTAGGCATAATGATGGGACCCCACACTAGGCAATGCAATGCAAGGGGAAGTTCCCTAAGGACATATTGGAAAAGTTTCTTCATTTTTAGGAGAGAGCCACAAAAAAAACACAGCCACTCTCTCCTGCTAGAGATAAACTAGGAAGCAGGTACTAGCAATCATCCTACCACCTGAGCGGAACAAGCCACAGATGGCATGAGACCAGTGCCACCTGCAAAAGATGGGACAAGTCTTGGTCCTTGATGACAATGCCGAGCTTCTGGATTAACCAACTTTAAAGGCTGCCCGAACTTTGGATTTGCAGTTATGACTTTTATTCTGAAGCCACTATCTTACGCCATGCTAATAACCACCGTGGGCAACATAAATATACTGAAACTTTCGAGCATCTTGTGAAGCATTGTTTTTCCCTTTCTTTATTATTTTTACTGTTTCCCATTGTTGCTGAAATTCCTCATTGTTTAATTGTTATCCCCAGGGCACTTTCCCAAACATCTTTTCTGTTTTTTCTTCTTTGGATACCAGGCATTAAAGCAGTTGTTTTCTAGTATTTCCATCTACTGTTTCTAATTAACTTCTCTCTTCCATTACAAAAGCAACGTTGTGTCTCCTATACTTGTCTATCCGAAAGGTTTTTTTTAATTTATAAAAATTGTTATTACTATTAACAATGCAGAAATGATAAAAGTAACAAACAACCCAAACGATATAATGTTTTAAAAAATGCTCACAAATTTTACTGTATATATAGTACTGATTAGTTACAAAGTGGATTGGTGGTATTGGAATCAAAAACAATTGGGTTCGATTTTCTCAATACCACTTAACTGTGGGCTTTAACGTAAGTTGCTTACCTAGAAAATAAGAAAATTAAATTAAATTTTTAAAAGAGAAAGATTTATGTGAAGATTAGAAACCACATAATATATGTAAAACTCTTAAGGACAGGATTTATATCTCAATTTTCTGATTCCAAATCTAGTGTCCTTTTCCCTTTATTACAATTTGTTTCTTTATTTATTCCACAATCATTTACTGAGTGGCTGCTATGGTCCAGGAAGATTTATAGACAAATATGGCAATGTTTCTGCTCTTAAGCAGTGTACAGTTTACAGTGAATCAGAAAAATAAATGGGTATTAACAAGAGAAAGTTCATCTAGTTTAGTGGTTCATTGCATAGGCTATAAAATCAGACAAGTCTGGATCTGAAAGTCAATCCTGTTTTTGTTAACTTTGTGACCTCGGGAAAGTTACTTAACCTCTCAAAACCAATTTCCTCATCTAAAAAAGGAGATAA
This sequence comes from Eonycteris spelaea, assembly GCA_003508835.1. Taxonomy (NCBI): domain Eukaryota; kingdom Metazoa; phylum Chordata; class Mammalia; order Chiroptera; family Pteropodidae; genus Eonycteris; species Eonycteris spelaea. The sequence goes on from PUFA01000016.1 coordinate 16,805,354, forward strand.
CAGTATTCCTTCGTAGTGTCATTGACAGAACAAAATAAGATTGTGAAATGCTTTGCTCTGTGCCCACTGTAAAGTAAGCATTTGCCTACTGTGGGCAATAACCCTCATTATTATAATAAACATCATGACAACTGTAAATATAATTGTGCATAATTACGTGCAAAAGATATGTCTAGGCACTAAGCGGTATAGAGGAGGGGCGTTTAAATCCATCTCCAGGATCAAGGGAGCACTGCCCCCTAAAGGAGCAGATGCTCTGGAGAGTTTTGAAAGACAAAGAGCTCATATTGCTAAATGTGAAACTGTGTGACTCATTCTATGACCTGCAAATAGATCTTTATGACTAAAGATAAGGGTGCTAGGGGAGGAATGGAAAATGAGTGGTAAGTGTGGACAAATCGAAAATTTTGAGGATTAAATTAAGAAAACTGAAGCCAATTTAATTTTGGTGAGAGGGTACTATACTGTAACATGCCTGAATTCCGCATTGGAGAATCTCTGTGAACACAGTGAGGTTCGCTAAGACTTTTTCTCTTCTCTGTAATTATAAGAAAAAAGGATGAAAGCAGGTTTCCAAGAATACACTGTAATATACTGGAAGTTTTAAAACCGTCAAAACAAATTTTCTAATTTTGACTATAGTCAAACACTTTCCCACTAAGCAAATTTTCTAATTTTGACTATAGTCAAACACTTTCCCACTAAGTAAAGGGAACTCAATAAACAGTTTTATTTGTTTTATAAATAGTTCAGTAAAAAGAATAATATTTGTGAGTCGTATTAGTTGAAAAATGTTTGCCTAGTAAACCCTTACCACTGCACGTGAGTGTTCTAAGCCTGAATAGACAGACAGAACTGAATGTAATGGATGCCGCACCTTTACAGAAAACTTGAGATTCTAAGTATCACAGTGAATGGAATCCTTTGACAGATTATTGTAGGACAAGCAGAAATTCTTGTCACCTTCTACAGAGATTTCCATAATATGTTCTATAGAAGCCCAAGTCCTAAGAAGGCTAATTGATTCCTCAATCGACAAAGATTTTGCAGGAAATCTTTAATTGCTGTGATTTTCTGACTCAGCCAACTTCTGTGATCATTGACTATACTCAATCAATCTGTTCTTTTTTGTACATTTTCAATGAAGTATTTTGAAAATGTTTTAATAAGCTAATAAAAAAGAGACAACCAATACGAAACAGAGCATTACAACATTAAAAAAAACCCCACATGTCTACCCATTTCTAGGGCTATGGTTGGGGAAAGTTGTATAATCATTTGACTCTTAGAAGGTGCAACTGAAAGATGGAGACAAAAATGCCAAACTGATTAACCGTTGTGAAGATTAAATAATATATGTAAAGGACTTAACACTGTAATTCTCAAGTACTTACACACAGTAGGCCTTCAGTAACTATGTCCTTTTGCGTTGTGAGTCTCTCAGCTTCCTCTCCATCAGCTGCCACTCCAACTCCGCATAGCGACATGAACACACACACGCGCACAGCTTGAAATACACATTACTGTCATAACGTTTCTAAAAACTAATTATATGGTAACAATGAACTCGTACTTTTTATGATTAATATTCCAATTTTGAAAACCTTTTTCTACATATTCTCAGTAGGGGAGAGATCCCAGCACATACTTCCCACTATCACCTCTTAGTACAAGAACAAGATTCTGCAGGTGCGATCCTTTTTCTAGGGACCCCTTAATATAGCCAGGTGGTAAAAAACCAAGCTGAAGCAGACAGGTTTATACTCAGGACTTTTAATCTCAAGAAAGAGGCACAAAGGAGGGGGAACTCTTAGACATCTGATTCACCCTTGCAGCACACAGCACACTTCTGCAGGCAGTGGGGCCTGATGCCCAGTACCCAGATTAGCCAGGGTCCTGCCTGACTTCCAAACCTGACTTCCAAACCTTCTCTATCCTATGAGCCCCCAGTATCTTTTTCGCATGTGCCGTTGGTGTTTGGATTCAGATTCTGGTGTTTGCAACCAAGAACCAAATTTAGGGAGGAGACTAAAGTTCTGAAGTGAGAGGACATTGCCATGCTGCTTAAAAATTGACCTACGGCATAATTTAATTAGAAATAACGCTAGAGAAAAAGAAAATTCAAACTGTTCCCTAATATCTTGTATAGAACAAAAGCTGATGTTAAAAAATTTACTTCTGAATCCAAGCAAAGCCTAGTCTATTTTGGAGGAAATTGCTACCATTAAATACATTTAAAAATCTGCCACCCAGCAAGTTGGCTGTTAGCACATCTACTGAGAAAGTTGCCAGATTAACATCAATCCAGACTATAACTCACTCTTTATGGAAAAAAAAAATTTAAAAGAATTTCTTTTTTCTCCTCTTGTCTCCTCACTATGGTTGTAACAAAGTGTGAGCTTCCACTGGTTTATGCAGCCACCTCCATTCTGTTGATAACCTTACTTAACTCACCTCTAGACAATTCTCTGAGCCTAAATCTTTAATAGTAGCTTAACCAAACTCACATTAGTCTTTGAAGATGAAGCAGAGTCCTGAGACTTTTTGTCATGTCTGTTTCTTGTATTCACAAAACAAAACAAAAAAAGTAATACAAATGAAAGGAAGGAAGGAAAGGAGAGAAGGTGGAGGGAGGGAGAGAGAAAAGAAGGAAGAGAAAGATCTATGTCGAAGCAGTGCTTCTAGTGTTTTGCTATAAAAGCAAAATTAAAACCCTACATGCAGATTGTAAATATAAGCCTGTTAACCTAAGGCTTTGAAAAAAGAACATAGGACCTGGTCAATGAGCTGCAAAGCTATGTCTTAGGTTGTGTTCTTAGAAACAGAGCATAAATTGAGGATTCCGACACATGGCAAGAAGTTAACGTGAGAGACAAAGAGTCCTGGCTTCAGAATTCCATAGGGTCACTTCCACTCTTGGCAACCCTTGCAATTTATGTGATTCAAGCAATCTCCCCCGACACCCACCTTTTTTTTTAATTTAATTTTTTAATTTCTTAAGGCTATCTTGCTTTATCTTGGTCTGGATCTTGTTCTGGGGGTCATGATTCTTATGACATCCTATTATTTCGTGAGCAAGCCTTTGCTTACTTCTCTTTCTCTGCGTGACTATTCTGACTCATATCTCAGAAAAATAAAACAGCACCCATCAGACAGAACTTAATCCTGACTCTGCCCGTTACTAGCTGTGCAAGCTGGGAGCAGTAACCTCCTTCTCAAGGAGCCAAATGGAAAACCATTTGTGGACCGATAGCCACCTCACCACCAGAGGCCCCCCAAAAGAAGAGAGGGCCCTATTTCTTGTCAGAGTCACAGGACAGGCATTAGAGAAATTTCACTTAGCATGATTATCTTGAGATCCAACCATGAGAAATTTTAGAATGTCTTGTAAACTCTGTCTCCAAAACACTGTTGCGAATAGATTCACTTCTGCTCCCCCATCCCAGCTGTCATCATATCACCTAGACAACTGCAATACCTTCTACCTGGTCTCCCCATCCCCACTCTTGCCTATTTGCAATTTAGTCTTCACACAGCTATCAATCCACCAGAAAGATCTTTTAAAAACATAAACCATTAATGTCATTCCCCTGCTTCAAACCTTCCAGCTTTCTCTTAAAATAATATCAAAACTCCTTAACATGGACTTACATGCCCCAACATGACATTTGACCTCAATTTACAGCATTCCACTCCCTCCCTTCTTATTTCACTTGAGTCACACTGGCCTTCTTTCTATTTCTTGAACACACCAGGGAGGGCCTTTGCTGTTCCCCTTTCCTAGAATGCTCCTGTAGATGGTTCATACCTGGTTCTTTCCTTTCATTCAGTTTGCAACTTATATGTTACCTCTCAGAGGCATTGTTCCCTGACACCCCAATAAAGTTTCCCAGGCTCCCTCTAGCACATCATGTTGTTTTCTTTTCTTAACAGTATTTATCGCAATCTAACTTCTAGTTTATTTATTTGTTGACTGATTTTCTCCTTCCACTAGAATGCATGTTCTCCAAGAGCAGGAACCTAGTCTGTCTATTTCAATATTATATTTTTAGCACCTAGAATAGTGCCTGACACATCGTAGGTACCCAATAAATAATCACTGGATGCATGAATGGATAAATGAACTCTAAATGGTCCTCAGCTTTGTTCCTATATTCGAAATTGAAAGTGGAGAATAACATTGCTTTTTTGAGACATAACCTCAAGCTTCTCCAGGAAATTATTTAGTAGAGGACATATTTCTTGAGGTTGACTACACCATTGTTCTGTCAGGTTGTAGCACAGTGATATTCACACACAAGCGACATTCAGTAAAGTGTTGGTTAAATTAATTAATACATCGTGGCTCCTGCTGCTGACATTGCCAAGGTTATTTCATGTTATTTTGCTGTTCATAAACTTAGTGGAACTCCTTGATAACTAATAGAGAAGTATAGCATCATATAACTTTAAAAATAAAAGATATCTCTAATTAAATTTGGTATTGTTCCAGATAAACCACGGACTAGAATTAGTACCACCCTAATGCAATCAATAAAAGGAAGATAAAATTTTCTAATAGAAAGAACGACTCAAGATGCATTGGCTACTCTGTGGAACCACGGTTTAGAGGAAAGAGCTTGGCCTTTGAATCCTCCCTTGACCTCTTACTGGCTCTGTTACCTTGAACAAAACTTTCAACCTCTTTCAGCTTTAGTTTCTTTATTATCTGTAAATTGGAGATAATACTGTACACCCCAGTAAGGTTGCAAAAAAAAATAAAGAAAATTATTTGTAAGAAAGTGCCCAGCATAATGCGTGGCTCTAATAAAATTATTTGTGCTCCTTAAAAAGCAATAAATTTCTTACAACTAAAGGCGTTCAAAGTGTTGACAATTTCACCAAGAATATTCTAGAAAGAGACCAACTATTAGATGGGTTGTTTCACTAAATGACCTTTATGAACCAAGAGATTTTATAATGTGAACATTTTTATTGTAAAAATATGAAAAAGAAGCATAGAAAAACAATACAACTTGCCCAAAACGAGATACAAATTCCTATTCCTAATCTTCAAGGCAATCTACCAGTGTACTCCTTCCTCCCTCTCCCTTTAATCCCTATTTGACTCAATATTTCTCGACATTCTCAAACATACTTCAATGAAAACAGATTTGCTTACCATTCCCAACACAACTGGCTCAATTTTTTCCTCTGTGCTTCTGCACAGACTCCCTCCTTCCACCAATTCTTTGTTGTTATGTCCCTCCTTTCATTTAAAGCAACACTTAAAGAGAAAAAATGTTTTTCCTTATTTACATCTCCATCTGACCTCAGTCTTCCAGGCTCGAATGCCCCACTTCTCTAATTCGTAAGGCAACCCGAGTGATCTTTTTTAATACATAAAGCAGAACAAATCATTCCCTCACTCAAAACGTTTAGTTGCTTCCTGTCATACTTCAGATTAAAGTTTAAACTCCCAAACAAAAATGACAAGGTTCTGCATGGTTTGGCCCTGCCTTCCTTCCTAGCCTCGCCTCGAAGGCACTCTCTCTTTTACTCATGCTTATCCATCCATCTTGTTTTCCTTCAGTTCCCCCAATGCTCCCAGGAATTTCCATTCACATGCTGCTCTTTCTTCCTCAAAGCATCATCTTTCAAGAGTCATCATAAATGACATTTCTTCAGTGAGGCAGGCAGTCTTTAAGCACCTCAGTCCCTACCAATAAATATAGCAAGAGGGGGTTTTCTTTGGCACTCTCGCAGCGCACCCTGTTCTTACCTTCCTAACACGCCTGCCCTTTGTTTTAGTGATGCATGCAAGGGGCTGCTAGAAGCTTCTTCTCTGTTCAGGTGGGCAGAGCAAGTCACAGGGGAGCAGATGTTACAGAAACAAGAATCACATTACTTTGCTAAATATAGAATAAGTAGATTTACATAGCAGACATTAGTGTGGTATAACAAAGTGAAATCCTCACAATATTCCTGGTATATACTGCAGGTTATTTGGGAAAAGGTAAGCCATCATGCATAAGGGGCCTAGGGCCTTCTGGAAAAAAACGAAGCCTAGAAACCAAACCTGTTCTTCTAAGATGTGAAGCCAAGAAACTCAGAGCAGAATGGCTCTGGCTATATTCACAAGAGGGAAAAGACATGGAAAGTCTTAAAAGAAAACTCACTGGAAAGGAAAGGCAAATGACTCAGGAGGTGATCTGAGTACAACCCAGAGCCTAAGGACTAGGAGGGCGGGCTAGTTCCTGACAGTACGTGGCCTGCGGCCAGCCGCCCTTTGGGTCCATACTCTCTAGCTCAGTGGCTGTGCTCTGGGGAATTACTGCTGAGCTTTATGGCTGGAGTCATGGGTGAGAATTCATGTCCCCTCCAATTATGACATCCAAGCACAAACCCACTACAGCCTGGGAAGGGACATTGCTCCAGCTGCAGCAGACCAGCACTGCCTTCCTACCCACACAAAGCCGATCTGCAGTAGCAGTAACGTGTGACAGTGAGCGCATTCACAGTAATGACCCATCAGACTGGTCGCATTTATTTATTGGAATGACTGTTTATTAACTGTCTGTTTACCTTAGTATATTAAAAGCTTCATGAAAGAAAATAGCATGTCTGCTTGGCATACCGTCAGGTTTATCCAGGAAAGCACAGGTTGCACACTGCTGCCCAAAAAAGAGTGATAGTCACAAAGGATACAGTGTGAATAGGGCCTCCTAGGGCTATGTTAACTGCTCAACAAATTACAACCATACGATTCAGCCCTGGTCACCATTATACCACCAGGGTGAGCAGAGTGGCAAGCCCATAGCAAGCACTCAATAAATATATATAGAATGATTGTATAAAAGAATGTATGATGTATTTTGTCCATTTCTATAGATTCCTATCCTTCTTCTTAAGAAGTCTTTGGGTATTTTCTCCCATGTATCTAATATACTATGTCTGACAGGGACAATTTTATTTATTTAGAGCCCCGGGAAGTCAGAACTGAAGTGAAGGTTAGAGTTGATAATTGTTTTATCTTACTGAAGAGGAAAAGGAAACCAGAAAGATAAAGTGACTTCTATCACGTGGTGGAAAAGCCAAGACCAGAACCCAGGTCTCTCATATTCTGGTGCCTTATTCTCTCTGTGGCCCTCACCTGCTTTTTCAGTTACTTTATTTTGTTCCTCTCTTGGAACAGAGGGGAGTGCTCATGAGTCAGTGGTCACTTAATAACTGCCATTCATGCCTTAAAACTGTTGAAATGTTTCTCTCATTGGGGAAATGCAGGTGTGTGCACATCACCTGACTCAAACAAAGTGATTAGAAGTAAGTAGGACGTTATCAAGAAAACTTCATACATCAAGACTGCAGTAAGAGTTCCAGCTTACTGTCCGGTGAATTCTCCAAAATGCATCTTATCTTTTACAATCTCCCTTTCATCATTTTCAACATTAACAACATACTTCTTTTTAAAAAAAATGTTTATGGATCACACTGACAGCAGCATATTTTCAATCACAGAAAATGATACTTGTTAAGTATTCAGAAAGAAGAACAAAATGATCGAATCTACTTTTAGGAAATATCAAAGGATCAGTGAAAAGTATATATTTTTAATTACACCTGGTTTTTTTTTGAATCAGTAATTGCTTAAAATAAATAGGTATCCAGCTCCAACTTGACCTCTTGTTTTTTGTATTATCTTGTCCTTACATTACATGACTCTTATCTAAATTAATAGCTAATTTCCTTCTTTTCAACAGAATTAAGGTGTGAAAAATCAAGCCTCCTCTTCCATTTCTTCTACTATCTGTCATTTTTAGATTTATGATCCTTAAATGCCTATCATGAAAATCAGTACTGGTAAAATAACATGTAGATTTTGCATAAGTGCCATGGTCAGCCATTGACATGTCCTCCTGATGGATGTTGCCCAAGGGAATGTGTGGGTGGGCCACTTGCTCAGAAGATTACACCCTGTGTTATTTGCAGGCCACAAATAATATTAATGCCTTGTCAGGACCTAGTCAAACTCTACGGCATTTTAAAACTATGATTCTCATGCTTTGGTTTTATTTAAGGATTGTGTAAACTCAATTCTGGGTTGTGAGTCAGATTCTGTTCAGCCCCAACATTTCTGGTCCCCTGTGAAGAGATGAGGACAAGCAAGGCACAAGCTCTACACTGAGGAAGTTTGCAGAATGATCCGACCTAGGACAATAGCTAGATGCACAATTAATTCAACTCAAACATTTGCATGAAGACAGGTCTGAACATACAAAGACAGGTAAAAGCGCCTTACTGCAAAGATAGGGGACACATTCCAGGCCTGTGGCAGAGGTCTTCAAAGCACAAAGTAGTGGTTACTCCTCACGTTTAAGAAAAAAGGGAGATGGGATTTGGCATGGTTTAGATTTAGTTAACTGGCAGCTGCGAGGGAAAAAGGATTCTAGAGCTGAGAGAATTCAGAAGAGAGATGGTAGCAGAGAAGGGGAGGAGGGAGGAATTATAATCTCTTGTAAAAGTTTATGCACATGTGGTTTATCATTTTTCTTATTTTATTTTTTTCTGAAAAGTTATATTCTCCACTACATTTTCTGCCTAGTGAACTATAACTAATCAAGCTGTGAAACATCACTTGTCTCTTTTCTCCAGGTTCCTCGGAGAAAGTTCTATCTGAACACAAGTCAACATTATCATCCAGTAAAATACCATGGTGGTATTCCTAATATGGACGGGATACCCCCAATTATTCTCATAAACATATTGGTTTTCATTACAATCTTGTGAAATAGACTGGGTAGCTAAGTTTTTATTACTATTTTAGAGAAGAAAAGAAAATCATTCACAAAGATATCAAGTAAATTATCTAAGGTTGCACAATTAATTGCTCATGTAACTGGGACCAGACTCTGTCTTCTAATTTGGGTGCTTAGATATTCAGTCAACAAACATTTACTGGGGATACCTTGTATGGTAGACAATTATGATAGTTCCTAAGGGGGGGGACAACCAATGCATAAGACAGATACTGTACCTATATGTCCAGTGACGTGCGACTCAGACTATGTCAGGAAAATGCAAGGCAGGTGCTGTGGGACTAAAGGACCAGAGTACCAACCAAGCCTAGAGAAGACTGAGGAAGGCTTCTCTAACAAAGTGACTTCTAACTTGAGACCTTAGCCAGCCCTAGAGGGGTGACTGCTCGGCAGCTATTTTTGTATGACTAAGGGGTGAAGTGGTAAGTGAAAAAAAAAAAAAGAAAGAAAGAAAGAAAGAAAAAAAAACAGAGAGAGAAGTGTTTTGAGTAAAGAGAGCAGAGGCACAGAGAATTTCCACTTTGTAGTGCTATTTCTCCAAGGGTGTGTATTTGTATGTATGTAACTCTCATTAAAAAAGTCACATGCTATCCAATTATCATTTCTGTATAAGAATGAATCACTACGTTTACTGTGAAATGTTGACAAACTGGAGGCAAGATATAAGGAACCCCAAGAATAATTAGGCTCTTTCTTTACTTAACCTCTTTAATCTATGAAAGTTGGAATTTTCTATAGAGAAAAAGGGAACTTGAGAGACCATCTGATAATCTTCAAGAAGCACGGTGAGAATTGAAATACAAACTTTTTACCTCTATGATAGGGAATGGAGGAAAAAGGCAATGTCAGAATCTGACAGATTACAGTTGTAGATCTTAGAGTCACGAGGCATGAATGAGATAAATGCAGAACACTAGTGGATTATAAAAATACTACAACTAGAGGGTAGTGGGGAGAGAAGAGGGGAGAGGTAGATGGCGTAAAGGGGTCGAATATGTGACAAAAAGAAATCTAACTATGGGAAGTGAACACAGTGTAAATATATATATGTCCCTTACTGTTAAAGTGTATAGCTGCAACTTATTGGATTTCATTAACCTATGTCACTTACATAAAAAAAAAAAAATGCTACAGAAATGTAAGGATTTTGGAGTGGGGAAGGGGGGCGGCATTTCCGCCTACTGCTTCCCTGCAATGCAAAGCCAAACTGAAAACTGAAACACCCAGTATCGCTCACTACCACACCTCAGAACCCCCAGAGGAATCATCATCTGTTCCAAATGGTTGTAGTGCATACTCCTGACTGCCATTGCCAGAAAACGGAACCTGTGGAAACTTTCTTAATTGAGTTATTGACCTGTACAGCTTTTTCAACAGAGAAAACTCACTGAGTCACAATTATGCTACAACTTAGACCATCTGAATTTCTTCAAATTTGTTGGCTTAAGAACTGTTTAATTCTTGGCTCTCTCCGATAAACTCAAAATAAAAAATCTGCATTTTTTAAGCTCTGTTTTATCTCAATCTTCAAGTTATATTGGCTTCTGGCTATATCGTTTGGATAATCTACCATCTTATATACTATGTCCAAAAGCCTTAGTCACTCAGGATCCCCCATTCTTACAAAAAGCAATCAACTAGTCTCTTTCCCAAATTTCTCACTCTGTCTCATTGAACTATGATTCTCCCAAATAAGAAAACCTGAGAATAACATAAATGGAAAAAGACCTTAGATATCTGTTAGTCCTGCCTTTATAGATAGAAAGATATATAACCTTCCCAGTGCCATTATTAGGATTAAAATTCACGGCCTCTATCTAAGCTAAGTGGATAAATCAACAACAACAACGACAACAATTGAAAATAAATTCAGAGTCAGACATTCTGAATTATTCTAATTCTAATATTCTTTATACTTGAGTTCTTCATCTGAGTGATTTAGAATATAGTGGCAATCTTACAGGGCGCACTTAAATTAGGTTATTTACCACAGTAAATAGGACAGTAGATGTGTAAGAAATGTTTGTTGAATTAATCACTCCTTAAATTGTCCATTTCTAACATATTACTTCTCTTTTACCTTTCCTTCTCTTACTCATCTCTTCCCACTATCTCTACCATAAGGCCCTAACCAGCCTGTAAAAGCAAGTCATAACTGATCTCACTTTCCCATTTCCAGCTCAAATCTATCCGCACTTTATAGCCCTGCCAATCTTTTTCACTCTCTCTCCTACTTAAAAAAAAAAAAAAAAAAAAAAAAAAAAAAAAGAGGTTCTACTGCCAACTGGCAAAAGAACACAATTCTCATTCTATGTTCGTCCTAACTACCTAAATCTGGCCCCAGGGGCCATTTCAAACCATTCTTCCCATGGTTCCAGTGTGCACACTCTGTTATCCAGCCAGGCTTCTGGGCACATTCATGCTGAGTCCTGAGGTCAAGCTATGTCATTCCATCTCTTCTCAGAAGCCCACTCTAGCAAATTCAGACAGACTTTCTTCCCAGAGCCAAAGGCATTAATTATATCCTCTCCTGTATTGTTCTCTAATTGTTTCACTTATAAATGTGGTAATTCTGTTTCTCTGAACAGATTATGACTCTTTGACCAATTTTTAATGTCTACTTAATATCCCTTCCACAGTGCCTGAAATGTATTGTAGTAAACTAAAAAAAAAAAAAGTTAAGAATTCTGACTAATCTCTTATAAAATCTCTTATAAAAACAAGAAGTTATAGAGGATTTTTTTCTACAATACTAATTCACATGTTTAATCATTTTCCCTGAAATGACATCCTGAATATGGCAAAAATTTTTAGGCAGAGAAAATCAGAAATTAAACAACACTTTTTATACTATAAAATAGCATTAATTCTGTAAAATAATCTATCACATGTATTTATTACATGTATATTTAAGCAAACTTCATTGTCGAAATGTATCAGTGATTGCTTAAATTAAAAAAAAAAAATTACAGCTACATTGTGAAATATCTTCTTGAACAGAAGCACCCCTGTCTGCATTTGTGGATACTGAACAGGGAATATGCTGGTTCAAGATTAAAGGCAAAGGGTTCTAAGGCTGCTTTTATCCTTTCCAAAGTTGTAGTTGAGAAACTGTTTCTCATACCTCACTTTTCAGAATGTTGATGGTTAGCTTTATATATACGAATTTTTTTTTTTTTTTTTTTTAAGATAGCTATGGTATTAGGCACATTCTACCTGTTTGGGGCGTGCCAGGTTTACAAAAGAACAGAATGTACTCATAGCTTCTCTGAGTGCAATGCTGCAATACCTTAAGGTTATTCCTGTTTCTGAAAACTTGGGTACCATGTCAAATAATTTTAGAAGTATTTGGTGGCTGTAATTCATAAAAAATAAAATAATAATAATAAAAAGTCAAACAGATTACAATGCTGAGTCAACTGGCTTCCAACAGAATGGCAATTTAATGCCTCATAGAAACAAATTCTGTGGCTAAGAACCATAGATCATCTATCACATGACATAGTTTTCCACTTCATATCACTTAATTTCACATCTTGTGTTGTATTTTATAAAGTTTCTGGGGGAAAAGAGAAAGAAAAAGGCCTTTGTTTGTGCCATAGATAAACCTCTATTTAAGTGTTTATGTGGCAAAAACTTGTAGCATTTGGGATGTTTTCTTATTATAGTATCTCTTCTTTGCTAACTTTTCCAGTAATAACAAGTGAATATGATTACAGTCATGATAGTCTTCATGATAAAGATGTATTTGGGGTCCTTTTAAGTAAGGCGTTTGAATAATTAGATTAGTACCCAATGCCCAGCTCAACAAAAACTAACAGGGAATCTATATTTTAACCATAGTTAGAAAAAAAGGGTGTGTAAAATGATCTCTCACTTTAACATTAATACACTGAAAATTTAGTTCAGTAAGTTCTAATGTTTTCATTCTTATAATTCCCTAACCTATTAAGAAAGCAGGTTTGCCAGTTTCCTTTGAAATAATTCCAACTTTGTACTGGAGAACTTTCGGAAGATATCTGGAGATTTAATTTCAACAGTGCACAAAACAGAAGATAGAATCATTTTCTTCAGTTTAAAAAGTACCTATTTTGAAAGTCTTAAATTTCTTCTCTTCAATATAATCAATCACATGTTAAATTTAGTTTAAGGTTTTTATGAGGACTGAATTAATAAAATGTCTGATAAAATGCTGCAAACTGAGAGATATTATTTTAATGCAGATATTAACTGAAATTAAATAAGACTATTTCCAAATACAGTTTTTCTTAAGAGTGAGTTTGGCCAATCTAGGTTACAATTTTCAGAACTGATCTAAATTCTTCCTAAGGCCACTGTGCTCACGGTATTGGAATCAAAATTTTGAAATAAAAGACACACCACTGTATACAGTTTCTCTTCTACTTAAAAAAAAAAAGCAACAACTGTTAAGTCTGGCTAACTGTATAGATAAGCATTTTATTCATTTGTTTTAATTGCGGTTTTTCCAGGATTTAAAGAGTGGTAGAGTAAATGCAAAGATGTGGGACTCAAATGAAGTTATGAAAAATTCAGATACTACGTTGCCTTTAAAGTTATGTTAATTATCACATTTTAGTGAAGTGTTTATTATTTAGAAGTCTTTTTCCATTCTTTTGGCCACCTACATACTCCATTCCTCAACCATGGAAGTAAATATGTCTAAAATTGGTGCTGGTTTTGATAAGCCATCGTGATGACATCAGCATTAGTTCTAGCTCCTGGAATGCAGAACTGTGACCATACAGCGACTTGTGGGCTGTTAGGTCCCAACATAACTCTCCTTGTCACCACACATCGTCACTCATTTGGAACCTAGACTTGTACTCTAAATATACTACACCAGTTAAACAGAGGTATTCTGGAATATCTGCTTTGTCAAATAAAAGAGAGGGTGGGAGGAAAAAAGGAACTATGGTTCTACTTTTAAATGCAAGAGATTCAAAACTTAAATGGTACACAACAATGTCAATGTACTTAATATTACTGAACTGTACACATAAAATGGTTAAAATTGTAAAGTTTACGCTATGTATATTTTACCAATTTAAAAGGAAAAAACTATGAGTGGGTTCTGAAAACTGGGTCCATAGGTTTCAGAAGTTTTTCACGACTAACAAATTTCCAGATCCAATATATAATTGGTTATATCTCTGCCACAGTGACCAGGTTGCTCTTTCTGCAACAAAACTCCTATTAAGTGGTCTGCTTGGGGCCTAAAATAAGCATCTATTCATCAGGAATTAGCACACAACAGGTGCCCACATACATCTCTAGCTAAAAGTACCATTGGAAAACTTCAAAAGAATGATATAAGGCTCCTGTGGAAACATCACTGGCTCCCAGATTGTGCGTCCCTGTAAGAAGCTGGGAAATGCAGAAACCCCTACCTCCTACTCCAGGACTGGCCTGGCCCCAGTCCTGTATAGTTGCCACAAGGGGCAAACAAAAGCTGGTCAGAGGGAGTTATCAGGCCTCCAGTAACTATGACTGTCGACCCAACCACTTTCTAGAGGGCCCAACACCCTTCCAAAAGGCTGGGGTTGGCTGCAGCTACCAGATGCACCTTCCCTCTCCTGCCTCTAGTTCAGAGTGAGCCTGCAAGGAAGGTTAGCGCAGGCTCACTCTGAACTAGAGGCAAGAGAGAGCGCACAGTGGCTCAGAAGCCCGGAGAGGGCTGTGCCTGTCTGCTGTCTCGGGCAGAGTACTTCTGCAGACTGAAAATTGCCTAATGTGAGAGAGATATTTAAAATACGGAGGAAACCCACAATACTAGGCTACAGTTGTCATCACCATTTTGTTTCCAATGCACCCAGAAAAAACTTCTATTTCAGCACACGCACTGAAATCATACGTGGGTATCCTCTTACTCTCTCTGATTGTAACGTGAGCAACCCTGTGCGCCAAGTCAGGGCCTAACGCGATGCCTGGTGCTTGGAAGGCGCTCCGCAAGTAAGTGAGGAACTCAACTCTGAAGCCACAACCAAGACAGCGCGGGCAGAAGCGTCTCTCCAATGCTCTGTCTTTAAAAACAAACTCCTGCAGGTGCTGTCACTCTGAGAAGTGGCCGTTGCCCGCAGGCGCCCCACCCAGACCTCTGCATACCCTTGAACTACCTACCAGCAATGGTGACCAGCAGATCGACAGCACGCACATGATCCCCAAGAGCTGGATGGCAGTCTCAGTCGTGATCCGGCCCCACTGCGCGCTGGACTGAGATGCCAAGGCCTTGGCCCGGCAACGGGATACCAGGGCCTTAATAGTGGCCAGGTTGCAGGCGAAGGTGATGGTCAGAGCTGAGAGTCCCAGAAAGGCAAAGGTGGAGGCGAAGAAAAGGTTGCCCCACTTGTGCGAAGAGCTAGTCCCATTGCCCCTTTCCCCGGTGCTAATGAAGCACCACGTCCCGGGCCACTGCACGGTGTACTGGCCCACGTCCAGCACCGGCAACAGGGCGAAAGCCAGCACGGCCAGCCACACCCCGAGCAGCACCGAGCGGGTGGCGCGCGTCTTCATGTGGCTCGCATACCAGTGCGGCGCCCGGATGGCCAGCGCCCGCTCGACGGCCATGGCGCTGGCGATGAAGAGCGAGGAGAGCCCAAATACAGTCATGGTCAGACCAAAGAAAGTGCACAACCTCCCGGACGGGTCGAGGTGCTCCCAGCGCTGCTTGGACAGGTACACGACGATGACCACGGGGCTGGTGAGCAGCTGCCCCACCAGGTCGGTGAGGGCGAGCCAGCCGATGCACAGCAGGAACGACTTCTTGCGCTTGCTCTCGCGGCGCCGGTAGCTCCGCGACACCAGCAGCATGGCCAGCGCGTTGCCCACGAAGCCCGTGATCAGCATGGTGATCGGGAAGACTACCGACACCGAGCGGCAATCCTCGCCGGTCTCCGAGGCGCGCGTGAGGTTCCCGCGCGCCTCGGCGGAGTGCTCCGGCGCCCACATTCCCGGGTAGGAGTGGTTGAGCCGGGTGCAGAAAGGGGCGCTCCTGTCGCCCCGGGTCTCCTTCATGTTGGCTGCGGAGTGACAGAGGACGGCACTCGGAGAGCAGCAGGGGAGCGGGTAGACGGGGCGCGGGAGGCGGCGGAGGTCCGGGGCGACCTGGGCTGCGGCTGGCACTGGGGCGGGGCTGCCTTCCATGGTGCGGGCGCAGCCGCCGCCTCACGTTGCTACATGGGCCGCCGCAGCGCCTGGGCTCTCGCGCCTCGCGGGCAGCCGCGCCGTCGGCTCGGGGAAGCGCTGGCTCCCGGGCGCGCCGCGGTGCCGGTCCCGCTCTATAAGGCCGAAGGGGCGGGGCACCCTGAGTGTGGGCGTGAGTGCCGTGGGGGGTGGGGGGGGGAGGAGTGAGAAACCGCAGAGCGCGCCTCTTGGCTGCGGTGTGACCGCAGCCCGGGCAGCCTGGCTTGGGAGAAACCCCAGAAAGGCTCCTCTCGAAATGTCCAGCTCCTGGCCGGACGCGACACCCAGCCAGGACGCCCTCCCCGCCCCAAGCTTCCTCCTGTCTCTGCCAGAGGAAAGTCCAAGGGCGGCGGGAGCTAAAATGCCTCGCTGGGCTTCCCGGCCCCAGGCACGTTGCCAAGGCCGACCTGAGCGCCTGTCCTCCTCCTTCTCTACCCACGGACTTTTATCCGGGGACTGGATCCGTCCCTGAAGACGTTTTGCAACCTTGGCAAGTGTAACTTACCTCTCCCAAAGTAATCTAGGCAAGTCACACTCCTTTGCTTGGCTGAGTGTGAACTTTTTACCCTGTGTACTTCAGGTCTCTAGAACGATCCCGAGCAGACTCAGCTGCTCTGTTCCCGGGGGCGGGGTGGCGGGGGCGCACTGAACCCATAAAACTAATAGTGCCTCGAAACTTCGGGAAATAGCTACAAGGAAACAAAACACGATCTGCTGGGCGAAGTCAAAGATGAAGATAGCCCAAGTACCATCTCCCACCTAAATTCCCTCTCCCCTTAAAGAAACAAGTCCGCGCAAGTGGCGAGAGGCAGGTAGGTGGCAGACACTTGTGTTTCTGATATAGTGAAGTCAACTGCTGCCAGCCTGTGGGAAATGGAATGAAAACGGGGCGCAGGAGAGAGGAATGCTCTTACGAAGCTTCCAGCCATTCTCCATGCCTTGCCCATTCTCATGCAATTAGGGCCACAAATTGTATTTAGATGTTAGGAAGGACTTCACATTGAGTGAAAATAGGCATAATTGCCTAGTAACATCTTTTATTACGGCAATATTTTGTGTTTTCACAAGCATTTTCCTATTTTGTCAGAGATCCTCCAAAGTCTCCTTTCTATTATTATGACTCCTCTTTTATGGTGAGGTAACTGAGACTACATCGTTAAAGGACATGTCTAAGGTCTCCAGTCTCTGTTTTGTTTGTTTGTTTGTTTTTGTTTTTGTTTACTAGAAACAGTGTTTCTCACATGGATACCATCACCACTCTCAGAAGCTGAAAATCAAAGGTGAGACCAGTTCTTGCCAAATCTAGAGAGGGCCTGTTTTGGGAGTCTTTTCAGATTGTCCAGAGAATGAAAAGATTTTAAAAATTTTTTACAAACTTCAGTTTTCCTCTTATTTAAGAGATTAGGCCTAATCATATAGCACTATGAAGACCATTATTCAGACTTCAGATTGACTTTTGGAACAACCCATGGCACTTTCTTTGGCTTTTGTAGTTGAGTGTAAATGAGTTGTGGCAGATGAGAATGAAATATGTTCTCCTGCATCCTTTCTGTGCTATTTTGATTTCCTATGAGAGTTTGAAAAACAATCATTATAGGGTTCCATAGTTTTTAAAGGAGAAAAATAAAAAATATAATTTGAACTCCACTTTAACAACATGCATTAATCACATTACTAATTTCATTTTGTGTTTTGCTGGCATTTAAAATTTTTTTGCAATTTTGAATTTTATTTCTTTTTAAATGTCATGTTTTTAATGAGAGCAATAGCTAGGCAGAAATAGTGAAGTGCTTTTTAAATGTTCTCCAAACTTTGTCTAATACTTTGATGAAATTAATCTCAATCCCAAAATTGAGAGTTCTTCTAAAATGTCATTTGAAAAGTAAAATATTATTTTAGGTATTCTTAGACATACGCTGTATCCAAAGCATTTGGATAAAAGAACATATCAAATTTTTTCAGCAATAAAATTCTAATGTAATTATATATTTTAAAAATTTAAGACCTTTTCATGATTCATTCAGCTAAGAAAGAAAAGTTGAGCTCTTTCCAGTGGCACTAAAAACTATTCTCATTTTATTGATAGTTGGCTTCTTTAAAATTTTATTTTCTCCATTGCTGTGCATGCTGTAGTCAAGTGAACTTCATAATAGTAACAATCACCAGGACATGCAGTACCAAAAAATTAAAGTTAGCGTCTTTTACTCATCTCTATACCAATGCACTAAACGTGCTGCATTTCAGATCTTTCATGTAACACTGTCCCTCTTTCAATTCTTTGCTTCATCCAATTCTAAGTTGTCTGCTTTGTAGCTGTTCACACTGCAAACAAGTGCAAATAAGTTCAAACAAGTGATTGGGAGATCTGAGGAGTCGGTCACACAATAGGACGCTGACAGTTGCATTCTGGTTGGCACTTCTTGGTATTAAAGCAGAATTTGAGTTTCTGAATTTTTGTCACTAACACCCTCTAGTGACCAAAAATTTAACAACATGCTGCACACTATATTAAAGAGAATTTCTAAAAGACATACATGCTTTGCTAAGAAACCTCTGGTATCTTTCCTAGGGGTCTACTCATTAATACATAAATATTGTCATTTTGTTTTCCTTTGAGTGCACAAACTGGCATGTCTGCTTAATCAATAGACTAGTGGAGGATTAACATTATAGAGTCAGATAAATGAAAGACCACATATTCAAATGTTTTTTAAAAATTTTAAAGTATTCACCCATTATGTATTTTAACCACAATTCTGACCTAGAAGTAATTTTAATCTACAAATTTAATTGTGCCTCTCCTGTATTTTAAAATTCACAACATATTGATATTGAGCTGGTGTTAATGTATTCTGCTATTTACCTCTACTGAACTCCATTAAGAATCTTAACATAGATATGGATACAAAACAAGATTAATAACTAGTTTCACATAATCAAGCCCTTGATTACTCCAATATGAATGGAAGGTATTTGCAATTATTACTCCATGGAGTCAACTGGTAATTTCAGTATATTTTTTAGTCATTCATTTATTCAGTTAATATTTATTGAGCATCTACTCTATGTCAGACACTGTACCAGTTGTTAGGGATGCAAAAGTCTATTCATTTATGGTGTTTATATTTCAGTGCAAAACTCTTGATTTTTAAAAAAATCTGAAATAACTGAAGCAAGAATGCTTATCTTAGTGGCTTTTGTAATTTGTCATGGGGGTAGGATCTTATACGAAACCCAATTTTAAAAACTATGTACAGTTTTCATGAAAAACTGGAAAAAACATATACCATTTTTATGATCAAATGGGACTTATCTCAGGAACCCAAAGTAAACTTAACACTCAAACATCAATCAATATAATTACCATTTTAACAAAATAAAGGTGTTTTAAAGTCTTTGCTAAATCAAACATCTGGGTACATTGAGTCCCTTTGTATTGCATGCTTTTTCTCTAAACTATTCTATTTCTTTACATGCCTCATATTTTTCAATTGAAAACTGGACCTTGTAGTTAATATATTGTGGTGACTGTGGATTCCAGTTTCCTTTTGAGGATTAATGATTTGGGGAGGTTCTGCTAGGCAGTTAACCGCCAACATTTCTTCTCCAGTGGTTCACAGCTGTTGTTTTATCTGTTCTGTTCTCATGGTTTTCCATGGCTGCCTTTTTAGCCTGGTTACCTGTAAACTGATCTAAGCTGTAGTTATGTAATTTGTTGGTCAGTGAATGATGGGGGGGCACCCTCTCTGTGGTTTCATTGATTATAGGGATTCTTCTCTAATTTCCAGCTGCTCTGCCAGCTTTGGGTTGTGCCCTGACATTTCAAGCTTGAAAAGTCTCAACTTTCTGTCATCCAAGGTGCACACAGTGGGGAATCAACTAAGAAAAGCATCAACATCATGGATATAGTCTTGAGTAGTTGTACATTTTAAGACTAGATTCCCCTCTGGTCTCTGCTTGCCTTTTCACTAGGCTCCAGGGGTATTCCCACTTCTTGCACAGTTTAGCTGTCAAACAGATTTGGCAGAAATTCTATTTTATTACTTTTGCAGTTTTCATTGCCTGGCTTTTCTATTTAAATTCACAGTGGTTTTTCTGGCCTTGAACTCCAGTCATTGACACTTTTTTTTCCAATAAGGCTGCAATTTTTCCACCAATTCCCACAAACATAGTCAGAAGGTTGAGCATCACCCTCAGTTTAAAATGCCAGTAATTCTTAATTCTTAATCTTTTCAGTTGCAGTGTTTTGAAATTAATCTTTTTTCCGATTTTGGTATGCCTTTGAATGCTTTCTACAGAATTTAAATAGTTGTTTTTAAATTTTTAACCAGATTTTATAATTGTTATCTGAAGGGCAGTAAGATAATGGCATAAAGACATACAGTTCAATGGAACAGAATACTATAGAGAGACATATATATGTAAATAGATATCTATATCTACATAGATATAGATGGATATACAGATGTAGAGATACAAAGATATGTATACACACATTCATCTAAACATGCAAATTCAATTAATTTTCAGCAAAGGTGTTAAGGCAATTAGTGGAAAAAAGTCTTCTGAACAAATGCTGCTGGAAAAACTGGTTACCTCTATACAAATAAGGTATACTACACACAAGATGGACAGACCATTTAATTACAATAAATGTAATTACATTTAATCTTAAAACTATAAATCTTCTAAATTAAAAAAAGGAGAAAAACCCATGTGACTTCTTTACCCTCCCATTATGACTTGGAAGTATCCTTGTCACTTGTTTTTTGTCTGTTTTTAACATTTAACAACATGCAATTATTTCTTTTGGCCAGCATACATAGAAATTCTTTATTCTTCTTAAATACCAAGAATAATCCAACAAATTTTCTGAATGTTTGGATTGTTTATAATTTTTGCTATAAGAAGAATAGCATTCTTGTATATATTGTTGTACATTTATTTGTCAGGCTTATTATTACATGATAAATCCTTAAAAGTGGACTGCTATACACTGATGACCCCCAAATTTGTATCTACAGCCTACACTTCTTTGAACTCCAGCCTCATATATCTAATTGACTATTTGTCATCCATTTGTAAAGCCCATAGTGATCTCAGAATGTTCAAATGGAACTTTAAATTTTCTCCCCCACTCCTGGGTCTACCGGAGTCTTAAGAATCTCAGTATATACTATTACTATTACTCACTTACTCAAGCCAGAAACTCAGTGGCTGTCTTTAAGTCTTCTTTTTCCATTATCTGTCTTCTAATCCATCATCTGGTAATATTAATTCTAATTTCAAAATGTATCTCATGGACATTCACTTATCCCCATCTCCAAAGCCACCACACTAGTTCAGGTAACTACCATATTTTATCTAATCTACTGCAATATTTTTTATATTGCCTTGATTTTATCATTTTAAATTGCATTTTTATAACAAACTGAGCTAAACAAAAAGTCTAAAGAGCATTTAGATTGTATTTTAAAATGTTAATAATATCCTCTTCACCCCTCCTTGTCACTACTCCCAAATTAACCAATACTAACAGGATTGGGTATATTCTTTCAAATTTTTCTATGCTCACATGAAGATATTTCCACTCAAAATACATGAGTTTTTGCTTTTCTATTTGCCAGAAAGCTGTTTAAAATATTGCTGTTTAAAATATTTCAACCTTATAGGTGACATATATTTTATTGTTAATATGGATTTCTCTAGTGAAGTAAAATCCATTTTCATATGTCTATTAACTTCTTCATTAATTGATCTTTGTACATTTTCTATTGGATTATCATTATGCTATTAATTTGCAAGAGCTCTTTGTGTAGAGACATTGCCTGTTTCTCATTTTCTTACCCTCATCATTTGCCTTTTTAACTTTGTGTCATGTTTATTACCATGCATAAAAAATTTATTTAGAAAAATGCTCACCTTTTTTTTATGGTTTTGAGGATTCCTGCTTAAGAAAGTCAAGATATCTCCTTCTTAATTCTTACACTCAAGAAATATTTTGTAATTTTTTGCTTTAATATCAGCAAATAAATTAAATGGAACCAACGGATTAAAATTTTTACTTTTTAGCAAATGGTAATGAGATGGAAGTTTAACATTTTTGATGGATTTATCATATGGATAGCTAGAACCATTTATTAATAAATCATAATTCTCTTAATTAAAATCCTATTTTGTCATATACTAAACTTCTATATGGCCTAGCGCCCAGATCTTGGTTTTCTAAATACCATTTTCCAATAAGAACAAACATGGCTTCTTGCGGAAATGGCTAACTTATGGGTGGCAGGGAAAATACAAAATGAGCCTAGAGCATACTATACTACCAGAAATTAGAGAAATGCTCTAGAGACAAAAGGATGAGGACATATCAAAAGGACACAGGAGCCAACTTGAAATAATACCTAATGGCCAAAAACTGGAATAATTTGAGCAACAAAATATGTAATGTGTATTTTAACTATAACCCAAATGTAAAATTAATCACGACTCCATACTGATATGATTGGGTAAACAGGCAAAAAGAGAGAAACCCTTTTTACACACACACACACACACACACACACACACACACACAGCCTCTTTATGAAGTGGAACATAGTCCCTCCTTTTCTCTTGAAGGTATGCTTGACTTCCTGACTTATTTCCAATAAATATAATATGAAAAGGGAAAAATAGTAGCTTTACAGTGGAGAAATCTGGCAAACACTATCTTTACCAAGTGATGGTTAACATCACCAGTAATTTCATATGGATATTATGTACCTCCTGATATGGCATGATGAGAAGTGCACTTCACTCCTGCAGTAATCTTTCCAAACCTCATAACCGCAGTTTAATTAAGAAATGAAAATAGATAAACCCCAAATGAGGGTAATTCTACAGGGTACTTGGCCAGTTACTCCTCATGTCTGTCAAGATCATGAAAAACAAGGAGAACCAGTCACAGATCAGAAGAAAATGAGAAAGCATTACTATAAGTCATATAATACCCTATTTTGGATCCTGTGTTAGAAAGAGGACATCAGTGGGGGAAAAATGGTGAAAAATAAATAAAAGCTGAAGTTCAGTTACTAGTAAGGTTAAAACGCTGGTTTCTTGGTCTTTACAAATGTATTTTAGTAATGTAAGATAATAACGCTGTGTAAAACTGGATAGGGGTATATGACAACTCTGCATTACCTTTGCAAGTTTTCTATATATCTAAAAATATTCCAAAAATGAAGTCCTTTAAAATTCACATATAGGTAATGTGTTTTCTATTTCTCTATTTTCTTGTTCTATTTCACTAGATTATTTGTATCTCTAGTTACTATTTCATTTTGAGGTATAACATTCATATATACTATTTCATTTTGAGGTATAACATTCATTCATACACACACACACACACACACAGTGAATAAAAACCTTAAAAAACAGATCAGCAATTTAAAAAACATATATACACACATAATTGTAACCATACAGATGTTTCTTGTGCCTTAACCCAATCAATAACCAGCATCATGCCCAATGAAGTAATCACTATTTTGACTTCTATCACAATCGCTGTATGTCTTCTTTTTGAGCTTCATATAAATGGAATTACACAGTATGTAGTTGTTTGTGCCGTAGTCTTATCTCCATAAAATTTCCATGTGCCCTTGAGAAGAATGTATATTCTGTTGCTAAGTAGAGAGTTCTATGTATGACAATTAGGTTGTTAGTTGATTGTGTCTAATCTTTCCTGATTTTTCTACATCATATTAGTTACTGAGGCAGAGAGAAATGTAATTATATTTTCTTGTTTGTACCATGCAGTTTTATCCATTTTTGCTTCATATATTTTCAAGTTCAATACATGCATAAACATTTGTCATGCTTTTGTGATCCTTTACCATTATGAAATGGCCTTTTTTATCCTGTTCTTTGCTCTCAAATCTACTTTTCTGTAAGATAACCAGTCTAGCTTTCTTTTGATTAGCATTATCATAGGATGCCCTTTTCAATTTTTTTTTTTTTTGTATTTACAGTGGGTTTCTTGCAGCAGCATGTAGGTCCTTGCTTCATTTATCCAATGTGACAAGCACTGCTTTATTATTGGGGCTTTTGATCATTTGCATTTAATGTCATCATTGATATAGTTGAGTTAAACCTACAACTCTTTTCTATTTGTCCATTTGTTGTTTCTTTCCATTCTTTGCCTTCTGGATTATTTAGAATTTCATTTTCTTCTTCTTTATAAGCTTATAACAACTCTTGGTCATATTCAGTGGTTGCTTTGGGTTTTATAGTATATATCTTAAATTATCAGGCTACCTTCAAGATATGAACACTTTATGTATTACCTTACAATAATATACTTTCATTTCTTCCCTTAACCTGTGTACTGTTACTATATATTTTCCTTGTACATATGTCTCACAATCTATTATATTTGCTTTAAACAAGTACCTTTAAAAGATTTAAATAGTAAGAAAAAAACTACACACGTGGTTAGCATTTTAGGTGCTATTACTTTGTGTAGACCCAGATTTCCATCTGGTATCAGTTTTCTTCTGCCAAATGAGCATCCTTTGATATTTTTCATATTAGAGATCTGTTGGTCAGATTTTGAGCTGAAAGTTTGTATTTCATCCATTCTTGAAAGAGTACATAGAATACTAAATAGAGTGTATTGTAGTACTTTTAAAGATATCGCACCATCTTATTTGCATTGCTTCTAAAAATAATTTGGCCATCATTCTTACCACTGTTCCTGTATAAACGTCTAGCTACAAGCAATTTGGTTATCAACAGGTTTTTGCTATTAATTGTATTTTCATTATCATTCAGGATATTTTAAATTTCCATTGTCATTTTTTCTGTGACCCGTGGAGATGTTTAATTCCAAACTTTTACTTTCTAGTTTTGTCATTGGTTTCTAGTTTAATTCCACTGTGGTCACAGAATATATTGTGACATAAATCCTTTGAGAAGTGAATAGTGTATGTGTAAATGTTCTCTGTCTAGTTGTTAGGTGTGTTTATAATCACCAATTATGTCAAATTAGTTAATTGTGTTGTTCAGATATTCTGTATGCTTAATGCTATTGAGTATTTAGTATGATTTTGAAACTTTTTTCAGTTCTGTCTACATTTTTAGGTTATTAGAGGCACACAAGATAATTATCTTAATGTTAAATTGGCCCTTTTATGAACTGTTCTTATGTATCTAATTAACTGGATTAGTCTATTGTATTAATATTGCCACATTGCATATTAGTTAATAGTGGCATGTTATTTTCCATCTTATTTTCAACTTGTGGTCTTATTCTAAATACATATCTTACAAAATTAATTTTATTTTAATCCAGTCTGATAATCTATAATTTGTGTGCAATCCACTTTTAATTACTGATAGTTTAACTGGCCTGATGCACTTCATCTATTTTTAAAGTTTACCTTCAAGACCTTGTTTATATTCACAGGTCAAACAAGTTGTATTTTTCATCAGGTACATGCCTTAGACCTGGATATGGAATGCTTTATCAGAAACTTGAATTTAAACTTATTTCCAACATCAATAATTTGTGGAAAATATGAAACAGAACTACTACAAGTGAAATGTGTAAATCTTCTCTCAGCACCTGCACATACTAAGGGTCTGCAGCACTGGTAATGTACCCTGACTATTGATGTATTCTTAATTTCTGGTAGAGAATGGACTAAATTCTAACCTTTCCTTCTTGGTGATTCTAATGCATTAACAATGATAGTTTTAAGTGTGATATAGGGCAATGTAATTTTCTAATTCCAATTACACCATTTACAAAGGTGCAAATATGTCCTATTCTACGATCACTGTCACTAGTATCAAATTAAAATTCTTAAACTCTAATAGCCACATTTTTCAAATAACAAGAATATGGATCACTTATTTTCTCTGGCCAGAATTCAGATGTGGAGAATTATTTAATAGTTGAAAAGGCAACATTCTCAGCAGTTTTGATGACAAAAGGTAGATTATAGAGATGACACCAAGATGATTAATATAAGACCAATTCATCAGACTTATGCTTCTATTTTGTATTTTTGATTTTCAGGTTTTCACCTCACTGCTGAGCAAAGAAATAACTCAAATTATGCACTTCCCACCTAACACCTAGTGTTTTGTATTTAAGTCCAAGTAAATGTACAAGTCATTATTGCCAGTAAAATGTTATTTAACCGGTCTATTAAACAATAGTATATTCTATGCTATTTTCTTGCACTAAAAGCTTTTAAAGCCTTATAACTATTTTTATTAGCATTTTAATACACATTGAATCATTCTGAACTCTATTATCTGCTCCTACATCACAAGTGATGCAAGCTATTTCAAATTCATTGTTTATTTTGCAAATAATACACATCGTATTTAGATTAAGGCTAACTCTAAAAGAACACAATTTAGCAATTCATAGGAAAGCTGCTTAGGTTAATATTTTTGCTGAGGCATGTTAGGAATAATCAATAGATGACCAAAAGTATTACTTACAGTATGATGATTTTTAATGTTTCTGTCCTTGGTGATATAAGAATTCTAAGCAAGATTTCAAAATGTATCTGTGATGACTTTTGCTTCCAATACTGTCTTGCTTACAATAAACATAGGCTGCACACTTTAAAGCACTGAAGACAACGAACAATTTATTCACATGCCATTTCTAGATTCTATACTACACTGAAACATGGATGGACAATATCAAACCTTTTTCAATTTGTAAAGAAATGACCTTATTAAACTTTAAAAAATGTTTCTTGAGATTTACATTGGTAACTGATTTTCATCCTGGTTTATCTTGCAAAGATGTAACAGCATAATAAAAATTCCAACATTCAAAAATGTTTTTCAGTAAAGAACAAGCATTTATTTGCTATTAGTATGGGGGAGGGGGGGTGCACAGCTTATCAAAACCTCTTAAATATCAGATATTAACGGCCTCTCTTGTCAAACACTGAGTGCTTGCTATGACAGGCTGTTCCAAGAACTAGGACTACTGGATAAAAACCAGGCCTACCAAGAAATTCACCTAATTCCTATGGCAACCAGAGGAACCAGAGATGGCATCCAAGTGTTGAGTCATGAAGGCAAGTGTGAGGACAGTGGGCTGTGTGCAGGGCATTCTGGGCATAGGAAGCTTGTACAATGTAAATCTATCACAAGTAGTGGGCAGTGTATATAGGCTGTGTGCCCAGGCAAAGATTTGGGGTATGTTTAACTGTGTGTGTGGGGGGGGGGGGGGGAGTGAGGTGTTAATACTTAAAAAAAAAAAATGACCTTTTATTAAATTTACTGGGGTAACACTGGTTAATAAAATCATATAGATTTCAAAGATGACCTTTTTATATGGAAAAGGTTTTAGTTTAATCCTGAAAGCCATGGGAAAACAATGAAAGAAATGACATGAAAATTGCTTGTTAATAAGGCCATACTGGTTGAGTGATGGAAGGAACACTACCTATTAAACAAATTAATCTAGTGAATACTACAGAAAACCTTATATTGCCAGGACTAAAGGCCAGTTGACCATTTAGGAGGTAAATGCAGTACCTTAGTCCATAAACCAAAGCAGTGGAAGTAGTAATGGAGCAGTGTGGTTTTGAGGATTGAGGTAGAACTATCAATTTAGGTAAATCAGATTTGGTTTGGAGTGGGGACGTAAGAGAGAAATCTAAGGATTCCCAAGTTACTGACAACGCTGCTTATCGATGTGAAATATAATACTCGTTTTGGTTGACAGTTTGGCGAGAATTTAGATATGGTGAAACTGACATTTTTAAAAGGGAGACACAGAGTAAGTAGTTAGAAATATGGATTGAGTGCTGTAGAAAGTAGTAGGAAATAAACATCTGAGTATTAGAATATGTTAAGTATCTGAAGTCATGAGGAAGAGTTAAAAAAACAGCCAATATTTGCTGCATACTTATGTGCCAGGCATAAAAAATATGCCAGGGTCATGCAACAACCAGGACCTAAAAATTCAGAACAGGAACTTCGACTCGAGGGAGTAGATAGATAGAAACCCAATATCATTGCCAATTCTACAATTCCATCACACCCATTAAAGCAGACTTTACTTCATTCTGGTTGAAGTATTGAGACTCTGTGATGACCCCATTGATAAGAGGCTACAAATGTTTCATTTTGGGGATAGGTATAAAAGTCTCTGTTTGGAGTACAACATTAAAGTCTTTAACCTGTCACTGTTTTCAGTTTTCAATGTGGTAGTTTAATTCGGATAGAATTATGAAGTTCCTTCTTTTCCCAAGGTTTCCTACAGCCAGTTACTTTTGGTCCCCTAAAGACATGATCAAACCTTGAACCTTCACAAATCAGCATACCTTATTCATCTATAAACTTGTCTTGCAAGACTACTCACGTTAATTTCCTTAAGTTTTACCTTTTTATTCAAGAAAGGCTGATACTTCTAATTTTATCAGTGACTTTTTTGTACCATGAAATATTTTATATGCATGTTCTGAACTTTTGGGGAAGTGACCATCTTACACATTTTTAGCCTTAAATCCATGTCTTTTTACTTCCTTGAATTATGCTACACAGCTTTCCTCATAATCTTAAGGTATATTTTAGTTACAAACTATTTAGGAATTTATTTGGTTATTGTAAATAATTGTTATTTTTTTATTTTGCTAAATACAGACACTTGGGAACTGTTACTTATTACATGTTTATCAGTGTATAATGCTATGATACCTTGTACCCCATGTAAGCACCAATGAGCTTCAGTGTGGCTAGAAAAAAAATCGTAGTATGTTTACTGGTCAGTGACTACAAACTTGGCTTAATGCTACTTGGATCCATCCCTCTTGATATTATAATTAACTGTCAAATCTTGCCACTTGCAACATGGATGGACCTAGAGGGTACTGTGCTGAGTAGTTAGTAGAAGAGAGAAAGAAAATGCCAAATTATTTCACTTCCTTGTGGAATTTAAAGAACAAACAAAAGAGAAACAAACATATAGACAATGTTTGATGGTTACCAGATGGGAGGGGAGTTGAGGGGCAGGTTAAAAAGGGGAAGAGATTAAGAAGTAGAAATTAGTAGTTAAAAAATAATCATGGGGATAACAAGTACAGCATAAAGAATATAGTCAGCTAATAATATTGTAATAACAATTTATAGTGTCAGATGGGTACTAGATTGGGGCGAACACTTCATAAATTATGTAAATGTCTAATCACTGTTGTACACCTAAAACTAATATTGCATGCCAACTATAATTGAAAAATTAAAAATTATACATAAAAAAAGGATCCCAAATAGAAACTTTAAGAAAACTTAGCAGATAGAAGGGATAGTTTTTGACAGCTATAAAGTGACAGTTTTAAGACTAATGCAGGAAGCACAATATGGTATATGAAATAAGGTATGTCGTGTTCTGGCAAAAAGTATTAAACTAATTTGGGCACTACATTTTTTAAGAAGTCACAAAAATTTGGAGTATCCAAGGTTATAAGTGATTACACTTTGTAATGTTTTAAACCAAACACTCATATATAAAAATAAGATGGAGTATAAAGGGTAAATAAATATAAGATTTAAAATACGCATTGAAAAATAACAAACAAGACTATGAATAGCCTAAAAAATGAATACTAAATCAGAGCTTAAAAATTCTAATTTATTTCTAACAAACACCACTTGATGCTTGACTCACAAGCTTTATTTACATTTGTCTACAGCATTTCTTTATGAAATGAACTAGTACAGCTTAGTTAAACCAAATGAAATCATAATCATCTGAATTGTCTGTAAACTACGATTAGCTAAATTTATAACCTTGCATTTGCTTAGTACAGCCAAAGTTTTAAATACAGAAAGCACAAGAATAAACAACACGTAGAATCTAAAAAATCATCTGGGCAATTTAGAAGGTGGACTTACAAGAAGTCTGAGGCACAATTACAAGAGAGAAAAATTCTTGTGCAAACTACAGTAAACGTAGCAAAGAAAACTAAGATGTAAAAAAACAAGAGGCATGTTCATTGTAAAATTATCATCAAAATGTTTTTACATACTTTACTTCCATCTTTAGATCAATTCAAGAGGAAAGTCACTCATTTTAAAATAAAAAAAAATGTAATTTTGTTTGGTATGTCTACAAAACACCTTAAAACACTTTAATTTTTAATTGCAGAAGACATTAAATGTTTAGGAAAAAAAAAAAAGTAACAAGAAAAAATGGGTACTGATCCCAAGAAAAAAGTGTTCCTAAGCACAATTGTTGATTTCCCTTAATATACTTACCTTGCATTGTCACTGAAGATACTGTTAAGAGAAACCTTTGTTTTTAAACCAGAAGATATAAAGCTCAACTGACGAGATTATTAATTTTGAAAAACAAAATTCTGAATGTATTTTAAGCCATAAATAACTGCAAGTGAATAGGAACAATTATTTCTGCTCATGTCATACAGAAATAAGCATTCATTTGTTGCTCGGGAGATAACTTTATGCAGCATGTTTAAAGATAAATATCTCATGGCAAATGTCTGCTTAAATTCATAATGTCTCTATTGGTTTTTTACCCAAAGAGAAGTATACTTAAGATTTTTCTTCAATTTATTTATTCCTCATTAACTATGATTTAGCTTTGTCTACCTTATCATGTAATAACTGGATTTTTAAAGATCACAAAAAACTTTTTAAAATATTAAGATAAACATTTTGAAATAAGATGTTTTTCTCATCAAACCATACAAGCAAAGAAATGAACTGTTAAGTCATTCTTACTAAAAATTATGTCTCAGAAAGAGAGCAATGAATAACACTTTTCTCCTGCTACAATTCACAAGATTTTTCTGCATTAAATGTGGTGGTGCAAAAAGTAAAATTGAATAAAAGAAAGACAATGCTTCTAAGGCACCCTTAGCATAGGGAATTTCAAAATAAAGAAGTTTCCAGTTGGCTGTTTTACAACTTGTTTAACTTTTTCTAATAAGCATTACTTTGATATAGGTTAAAATAAACAGGTTGACTCCTGTTCTCAGATAACATAAACAGATTGTTTCCAACTACTTTACCACAGTCTTGCCTCCATGCTCAAAATTCATGCAAGCCTAGGTAATCCTGTCTTAGGTCAATAAACAAACAGTTCATAACTTGGAAATGAGAAAAACGAGAATTCAAATTACAAAACAAAGTACTTTGTTATAGTTGAGATGGTTTTAAATGAAGCAAATGGTTGTAAATGATGATCAAAAGAGCATCTAATTTTGGGACATTATGGCTTAAAATACTATTTACCTTTAATTTCACAAATAAACACAGCTGTATTGTTCTGAAAAGCAATGAAAGGCATGCACCTCTACTAGCAGATTTAGCACTTTTGACGAAGTAAGACACCGACTTCTTTAAAAATATGCTTCATGCACTGTACTGGACTTTTTTTTTTTTTTAAGATGTAAATTTTAATACATTATTTCTTTTTTGAACTTGAACGGGAACCAGAATGGGATGATCCAGAAGATGACCTGTCGTGCCTGTAAGATATAATGGAGAAAGCAGGAAGTCTAGTAAGCTGATGGTGGATATCAGCATTCATCCATAAGACTTTGAGAACACAAAAATTTAAACCTCATTATATAGTGGCAAAAGAAATAATTAAAATTTAAGATACAAACTTATACACATAAAATTAACTAGTGATTAGCTCTTGGATGTGAATAAACAGCATAATTTAAAAAACTATAATTAAAAATCTCTCATTTCAAGATATAGCCACCTCTCAATTATTTAAGGTAATGAGGAAAAGCCTTGCAAAAGTGTATGAAATTTCAGATAATATACAACAAAGGCATATAAATTTGGTAATGGAAGTGTGACTAAAACCTCTAACAACACTGTAGAGAGTGTGGTAAGTCTATATGTAAAACAGAGCAAGGCTCCTGACTGAACATGAGAATATATATTCACAAATAACTACATTTTGGAAATCTAGGTCTCATAAGACGACTGCACAATTAGTTATAGGGTTATAGTCATGCAGCTAATATGAATAAGTCAATATATCAACCTGGGTAAAGTAGTGGTGTTCCAAGGGGTTGGCCCTGGGCTCAGGGTTGTTTAGTGTTTTCACCAATCACCTGGCTTATGGAATAGAGAACATGTTCGTTAAGTTTAGATGACAACAAGCTAAGTGGATTATATGTGGCTAAGATAAAAATTTGCAGAAGTGGTAAGAAAGCAACAGAATGAGTTTTATTCACATATGAAATAATTTTCTTACAAAAAACCAAATGCAGAGGAACAAGACTAAATTGAGTGTAACCTTAATATCTAAACTTCAAAATGTGAAGAAGCAAAACTAATCATTCTGTCAAGCAGGAATCATGAGGTAATCCCTACCACTGAACCTGGAAATAATCAAACTTCACCTAATCTTTACTTTCACAAGCTGAAAGGATAAGGACAATTTGCCAAAATTACAAAGGAAGCCATTAAACTGACCATATAATTAGACATTGAGAATCAAGACAAAGTTAATGAAACTAAATAATTAATTAGCCTGTCTGTACAAAAGGCTGACAGATGACACGCTCTACAAATTTAAAAATGTCAATACAGATAACAATCTAGTAAAGGTCTTTCTCAGAAAGAAAAAAAAGGGATTTGTACTGCAAGATGAAAAAATATATTAGCTACAAGAATAATTTCCTTATAAAGGAAATAATGTGCTATGAAAATGCATTTACACACATTTAAAGGACAGATTTCCAATGATCTAGAATATTTATTAGATGCACGAAAATCCTATTTCTAATATTTAATACCATAATTAATACATATAAAATTCAACTTCTAAAGTACTTCAACAAACTGCTTCTGAATTAAAATATTAAAAACAGAAATAACCAGAGTTAGCTATAAATATATATATGATAATAAAAAAAAGAACAGGCAGTGGAAGAAAATGGTTTGATCTACAACTTTTCTAAGCAACCTTGAACAAAGGATGTAGGATAAACAAAGTCATTAAGTTTTTTGAACTGCAAAGTGGAAAAGTATAATTTAAAATTGCAATAAAGGAGATTAAGAAAATCTAATCCTTGACTAGGAAGTTTAATCCATTAAACACTTAAGAACACCCATTCTTATTTCTACAGAAACCCAAACCTTTCGGGTGACCGTGATCTTGTTCGTCTTTTTTTCGATCACCGGATGAAGAAGATCTAGAACGACTTCTCTTTCTGTTCCTCTCAGGAGAAGATGATGAACTTGAATAAGATCTTTTTCGTGGGGAAGAAGAGCCCCTGTGGGATCTGGAGCTGGATCTTCATTGATTGAGAAACAAATCAAACATTTCATTAAAAGAAGAAATGAAGCAGATCATTTAGTTAACAGCTCCAAACAAAAAACAGGATTTATAACTGAAAATTTTGTAAGAAAAAATACTTACTACTTACTCAATAGAAGACTTCTGGTTCAACCATGAAAACAATTCTATTTTAATATTTACTTTAATATCATCTCTTTTTAAAAATCTAAGATGTGTTCATCACTTAAAAAAAGCTTAATACATTAAAGTAGAATTTATTTTTTTAAAACATATGGCTTTTGTTTTAAAGTATACATAAATAGCAAAACCAAACATAACCGCATTTACATGCTTTTATGTCTAGAAAATACAACTTTCCATTTGTAAAAGAAATATTTATCATATATAACTTCCCAAGAAAAACAAACATAACAATTCCTTGTGGGATTAAAAAAACTTATTAAGTTGCTACAGAAAAAGCAGGGATATGGGGACAAGAATGAGAAAGAACAGTAACTACTAAACCGCTAAATATTAAAAAAAAAAAAGAGTAACTTTAAAACTTGATTTATATTAACAATACTTATTTTTATGAAGGACCACTATTCATGAAGTATGAAGTGTTGACATTCACATGTTTTAGGTAAAGGTAAATGTGCAAATGTTTAAATGCAAATTTTTTTCTTCATTTACATATTTTGGTTGAAGTAATTTAGCTCAAACTTCCCAAAAAATCACCTTTGGGCTTAAAATAAACTCAGAAAGCCCAAAAGGAGAATTCTTTGGAAAGTTATAAGCAATGAAAATGTTTGGAAAGATTATGAAGATTGTTCTGTAAACCTTAATTCTAATGCTTCCCAAAGGGTACTAAGACTTAGGAATCTTCACCTAAGAAGCACTTAAAGGACTAAAACATTGGTAACACATCATCATCATCATCATCATCATCATCATCATCACATCACCACCACCACACCACCACCACCACCACCACCACACCACCACCACACCATCATCACGATCACCACCACCACCACCACAATAAATTAATTTGCTCTCTATTTTGTATTGGCTTAATACTAGTGTGCAGATCATTCTTTTCTCCCTAATGTTGTTACACTGAAGTTGCTCTCTAATGCTACAGATTTGGCCCCAATAAGCTAATAATTATTTACCCAAAAAAGCTACCACTAAACTTCAGTGTAGTTTTAGCAAAGTGGAATTACACAAGTGTAGTCGTTTTTCTTATTCATGTTAGATGCCTTTAAAATATAAATTAACATAAAAATAAAGGCAGCATATTTTGACAGTTTAGAAAAAGCTAGTGTCTCATATGCTGTTTTTCAAATTATTTTCTCTGCATTTTTGACTAAACGTAACCTGAAGTTAACACTGTTACTTAAGACCACATTCTCCCTTGACTAATCAATCCCCCTTCTTTATTTAGTTTGTGGAATTTAAGTGTCTGTTCTATACATACTGTTTACAATATTCTAATACTAAAGAGAAATAGTAATATGTATAAGACCCTACAGAAACTTTATCTGCTATAAATGACAAAACTGTTTCTGTAAATACTGCAACAATTGCCTTGCAAAACAAAATCTGTTTTGAAACAAGGTTAATTTTTCCTGCTTTTAAAAATGGCAGTAAACATTTTGTTTTTTGCATACCTCTAATTCAACTACTGCTACAAACATTAACATATGAGAGATTTGGTGATAAGAATTGGCTCCATCTTCCTACTTCATCATATTTAGTCACAAAAATAACAAACCTTGCACAATGCAAAATATCCGCCTTAATTCAATCATGGGAATGTCTTGGCACATTGCTGGCAATGGAAACATCTCATGGTGAGAAAATTAAGCTGAGGCAAGAGCATTAGTTTTCTAATGCTAAAATAAAATTGACAAATAGAAGCAAAATAAGAGGGAAAAAAAGCAGCAACACCTTCTGCAGCCTTTACATAGTTTTTTCTCTCTGCTATACAGAGAGATGCTACCTCATTCACCTTGATTTCGACCCACGAGATCTCGAACGTTCTCTGGAACTGGAACGAGATCTTGACTGCGAACTGGAAGAACTTCTTGAACGGGACCTGGAACAACATGGAAGGATTTTTTTTTCCCCAGGACCACTTAATTGAGCTTTGTGATATGAACACTGAAAGAAAGATACTCATTAGAATTCATTTTGATATAAAAAGTCTGTTTGCGATATTTTCAAAACAGTATTTTACATAAACTTTGTATTGTTTTTAATATTTATGCCAAAACTTAAGGTAATAGATAATTTCTGAAAATAACCAACTAGCACTTTCCAAGTTTAACAAAATCACTTAAATGTCACTTAAGATTGTATAAATAAAAAATCAGCATACCACCTTATTAACACTATTTTATGTTCACAAATAATATTTAAAAATAATCCAGGACTTACATATCCAAAAATTTTAAATGTTGCAGTTTATATTTAACTTCTCTGAAGTATCACTAACAACATTCCTTATAAAATTTCTTTATTCCCTCAGTCACTAGCTAGAATGAGGCTTCTAATGTTGACGTGTATAAACCTGTTTGTCTACTCAAAGATTAGAAAATTAAAGGGAAAATACATTAACAACCCTATCATTGTTTTAGGTCATTATACTACTGAAAAATAACACAAGCAGAAATATGGTCCATTTAAATTTCAAAAATCGCAAATGAAATAAAATTCATTTATCTTACACCTTTATCCCTTAAAATAACCTGCAGCAAAAGATGACTGTATTTTATCTTAAAAGGACTATTTTTATAATTACTCTTTTCAGCTTTCAGTCTTTATGGTACTCAATTAACTAGTTCTTAAACACTTAATTAGCTAATTATTTTCTTCTAAATACAATTAAAATTCATTGCCCACACTTTCAGTTAACTGAAGAATTCTTCAATGAAACATTGTTTCTATAAGGCACTGCTTTTTCTCACCTAAAATTTAATTCTTGATTACACAAGAGAATATTAAAAGTTTGAATTCCTCACAAAATAATATCCATGTATACTACCAACTGAATCTTCTGATTTATCCCTGAACATTTCGAAATTATGAGCATTAGGTCAACAGAACTTAAATAGCTGAATTTTCTCCTTTATTCTGAATAACAATACCAAAGTAAGTTATCAAAGCTTTGTGTAACAAGCAATAATTTAATGCCAGAAAATATTTATACTAGCCTTCAACGGTGAAAACATAAATCTTCCTTTAACTTAAAAATTTCTGAATGTAACTTATCTATTTAGATAATGTTAGTATGTGTGATGATTTAACTTTTTAAAGTCTATTTTAATAAAAGGCCTGGTGGTAGTTTCATAATAAGATCGCAATTTTGAAAATAATGGACAATAACTTCATGGCACTAAAAAATTATTTTCTAAAAAGTGACTTGAACAAACTCTCTATAATAAAAAGGAAATCTTTCAGTCAAGAAAAACAAAATTTATAAATAAAGAAGTTAGATACTGACATTTTGACTGGTGTTACCCTTGACCTGTACCCGTTTACCTGGACCTAGACCTTGAACTTGAGGGGAGGATGAGCGAGATGAAGATCGTGAATGTGAAGATCGAGACTTTGAACGACTTCTCTATTAGATTTCTTTTTATTACTATCTTCTTCTTCACTGGCATCAAGATTATATTTTGAGAGATCAGCATCGTCTTCATCCTCATCCTAAAAAAAATTTAGAATTAATTATACTTGACATTTAGATATTAATGCTCTCTAAGGTGAACAGTTCTATCTATTGGACATGTTCATGTTGATATTTTAGCAAATTCATTCTGAAATCTGCCTATTATATTCCTCATCTCAGAAAAAGATTTGATGACTGTCTCAAATATTTCAAAGTAAATCTACATGTTGCACTTATTTCCTCTTTTTCTGTCACAATGTATTACACCAAATAAGCTGTTAAGAATTTTCAATTTTTCCCAAAGAAGTCCTTGACTCCATTTCCCTTAGTGCAGCATTCTTTCTCTACTATATTAGTTACCTTTAAGGTGGTCCCCCTAATTCAGGAAACCCACTGTGCCTCCCAATTATTCAATGTTCAAGTTGGCCCTTGAACAACACAGGAGTTAGGGGCACTGATGCCCTGTACAGTTGAAAATCCATGCATAACTTTGATTCCCCCATAACAATAATCTAATGTTGACCAAAAACAGTCAATTAACACATATTTTGTATATGTATTATGTGTTGTAGTCTTACAATAAAGCCAAAGAAAAGAAAATGTTAAAAAAATCATGAAGAAAAATATTTACAATATTTACTGGGGGGGGGGGACAAATATAAGTGGACCTGTGTAGTTCAAACCTGTGTTGTTCAAGGGTCAACTGTGTATCAACAGCCATCACTCTGAGTCGAATAACTACATTTGCTTTCTTAAAAACGTTAAAATTTGTTCCACATTTGTTTAGTTGTATTTGAGGGATTTATGTTCACACTCCAAAGTGCCTCAATTCACACATCCAACCAGAAATTTTACACTCAGACCCACAGAACTGTCATCACTGGCCCCCTCATCACTCATTCTACACTCTGCTCTAACCACAATGGCCTATGTATCATTATTTTTGAAAGCTGCCAACTTATCTCCTACTTAGGAACTTAGAACCTTTACTTGCTGTTTTAAGTTCCATTAAAAGAGAATGTCTCATTATTTTATCTCCAGAGCCAGAATAGTGCTTGGCAGAGTGGTAGCTCAAAACTTTTGTGAGAATAAATGAGTACATAGCAGAAATATTTTCACCATAAACCAAAGCTGCTCAAAAATATTCCTATGTTATGCCACAGTGGAAACAAAGGGGAAATAAATAGAATAGAAAATCATTTACCTCATCTAATTTATATTTAGAAAGATCTTCATCCTCATCCTCTTCTTCTCCCTCAGATTCTTTATCTTCAACTTCTTTTAAAATAGATGCGGGACCAACCGCCTTCCCTCTGTATTTTTTCTTTTTACGTCCAAACTAGAGAAAAAGGTTTCATAATATTTCTATCAACTGAAAATTAAAATTAACATTTTTCTAAAAAATTGTTTTTGTATTTAAATCACTATATATTTTAAGTCCATTATAACAATATATAGTGTCAATTATGATTTCTCACAAATGGCAAATTTTTGGAAAAGACTCAAAGTGTACTTATAAAAATAAGATACATTTAATATTTTTCCTTTGAACTTGGTATTTTCTAACATGCTTTTCTAATTCATATTCACCCTATACACTAATGTATAACTTACCTCATCATATTCACCATCAGATTCTTCTCTTTCTATATATTCAACATTTTCTCTTTCATTAAAGCCACCACCATATCCTAAAAAAGGGAGGGCATAAACTGTTATCCTGTGACAATTCATTAAAATAAATCTCAAAATTATCTCCAAGCAATAGAGAGAGAAAATGGCTTTAAGAATGGTCTTGAAAGAGACAAAGATTGTTGTCGCAAAACATTTAGTCAGTAGATCTTATGTTCATGATGCTTGCCCCCCCAAAATAACTAATATAAAAGGAAAGCAATAACTGTCAGTGAGAGGCAATACCTCTTCATCTCTGCTGACACTGAATATGGATTATGATCATGGAAGCCCTGATGTTTAAACACCTGTGATCAAATGTAAGGTATATTCTTCCTAAATGATGATGTAAAAATAATTGTTTGAGGACTATGCTACAGCCAGAATCGAGTTTTCTCACATAGACAAGAGTATTAATAGCTATGGATCCAATTCTAGGGCCCAGGGAAACCTTTCCCTTGCTCTATCCCTCTATCCTCTATAGCCAACTTTACTCATAAGACATTGTATCACTGGTTAATTAAAATATACTCAATCTAAAATAAAAACAAAAATAACAGGAATGACCCCCAAATCCAAAAAATAATAAATAGCTAAGTAAATTACTCAACAACTATCGGAGAAGTGAGAAATCTTTTAGAAGTAGTACATCAAGTTTTCTTTTATTCACAGCTGGTCCTATGCTTTGGAAATGCTCCCCTGATCTTTGGACTTCCTTATTATGAGTGGTAAAGAGACACTGGAAAGCAACATAGTAAGTTAGTTCACACCTTCAACTTAACCAGCAAAGCCAACTTCTTGGGAAGTGGGAAGGGGTCAAGACACCAAGAAGAAAAAGATAATGACTAAAGGAAGTGAAGACTTAAGACTATAGCTCTCAGTAGACAGTGAAACTTTAAAGAGTCACAAAAATAGGTCAGAGAATGTGAAGAGTTTAAAGGCTTTTGGGGATTATAATTTTTTAAAACTGTCAAAGTCTGGACTTAACCCTAAAAGCATCAATAATAGTTTTAAACAAAGTTTTTAGTTTAAAACAAAACGAAACAGAAAAAAACCTTTAGCAGTGACTGGGCAGGAGGTGAAATGTGCACTGATACCAAGTAGGTGGCTATTTTTCTAAGACAAGATATATGGTATCTCTGCCTAGGGTAGCTATGGAAAAGTCTTTCTAGGGTATAGGACAGATGAAATTATGAAGGACATCTAGGCCTCTGGCTTATGTAATAAGCACATTGCAGGTAGTACTAATCATGAAAAAAGAGATGACTATAAGAGGGCCAGGTATTGGGGGAAAATCATTAATTCAGTTTGAATATGAGTCATTTGACATTTACATGGCAATGATAAAAAGGCAGCTGGAAACATGGGTCGAAGAAGTCTGAGCTGAAGACATGAATTTAAACCATGATGTGCTAATGTTTACTTAAACTTAGGGCTCAGAAGATGCCTAGAAAATACAGAGCAAAGAGAGAGCTTAGGGATTGAATCTTAAAGAACTTCGACATTCTTTGGCCAGGTAGATGGCAGAAGAGGAGAAAACTAAAAATAAGACAATAAACAACCAGAGGTGTGGGAATAAAAAAATATTTTTAAAAAAGGGGGAAAATATATCTTAAAGGGGTCAAAGAACGAAAAAAACAGAGACCTTATCAGAAAGCTTTACTCAATCAGTACAAAGGATGGTTATTTCCTGACAACGAGAAGAGCAGGGTAGGATTTGAGGACTTAAAAAAAAAAAAAAATCCTGGACATTAGACTAGGACAATATTCTCACATAGAACTAACTACAAATTTAAAAAAAGGGGGGTGGGTGGGGCAGGGATTAAACTAGAATTTCTGTTGCATTTCTAGAAGGGCTAGGTCCAAGATTCTTTACTGAGTCTCTTATCTCCAGAGACCAAATAGACAGTGGAAGTGGTCTAAAGTCAGGGATGAAGAAAGAACAGGGAAGTAGTTTACTAAGTTTGCCTAACAAAGTGACTATAAGAAGAAAAAAAAAAAACA
Organism: Eonycteris spelaea; assembly: GCA_003508835.1. Lineage (NCBI taxonomy): Eukaryota > Metazoa > Chordata > Mammalia > Chiroptera > Pteropodidae > Eonycteris > Eonycteris spelaea. Next base: position 16,845,990 of record PUFA01000016.1, read on the forward strand.
CTTTGTGTGCTATGATCTTTGCACGACAAAATTAGACTTGAAGTATATTGGTAATGTGATTGGGTTAACTGCTGATAAATGAAAAACCATACTCTATTAGCATCTATTTTCATCGCCCCTCTGATAACAGAAGCAATGGCAAGCTAATAATTAGGTTGATGATTATCAAACTCCATGTGAATCACCTGCAGATTTTTGGGGCCCACCCACAAAGAGGTTTGATAGCTATTTTGAAATCTGTATTTTAAAAAAGTTTCTCAAATGACTTAAATGAATAGTCAAGTCTGAGGATACTGTCAAAGTTTTAGACAAATACTTTAAATAGAAAAGTGGTATTGCTCTATCATCTAATAACAAATATCTAGACCAATGAGGGGAAACGGAGGGGAATAAATCATTTCAAAAAGCATCCTAATATCACTACTTCTTAGGACAGGGCTCCTTAATACTGTACTTTATTATAAACTATAAAACTATAAAAAAGATAACTTTTTAAGCATGAGGGGTAAAATGAATGTCAAAATCATAAAGGCAGAATAGGCAGAATCCTCAATCACTGGGTTCTTAAGAGGTTGTGATATTGTCAATTCAATTTTTAGGTTTTAAAAAATCATTTAGTTAGAATGTGTTTTTATCTTACCTGTTCTTTCTTCTAACTTAGCATACTTTGGAGTATTACACATGTTACATTCTGATCTTCTGGCCCAATTCACATTACTGCAACTTTAGAAATTAAAAATATTAAATTAGAAGATAATTATAAGAAAAACTGTAAATTCTTAGAATTCTAAACTTTAAAATAAAAACTAGGATGAAATTGTTACCACAAAAAAATGCTAAGGATCTTGCAAAAAAAAAAAAAAAAAAAAAAAAAAAACTATTGTGCATTTTCTGAAGAGAATGTGGGTTCCAACAGACTGAACTATTTAACTAAGAAGTAAAAATGCCTTTGTTATTTTATGAGGAAAAAATTATATCTATAGGGATTCTGATGCTTTAGAAGATTAATATTTTAAACTAAAGGTTCTACTAATTTCTCAGTCTGATTTCACCTCAAAGAAGAATAAGATTGTACCTCCAAATAATGTTAACTTTTTTCTAAAAACCAGTTCAAGCACTGAATTCCACAGCACACCAAACCCAGTCTTAAAATGCTGCTAGGAAATTCAATGCAATATCTAAAGGATCAGAAATTTATGTTTACGGCCATACCACCCTCAACACACCCAATTTCTACTGATCTTGGAAGCTAAGCAGGGTTGGGCCTGGTTAGTACTTGGATGGGAGACCACCTAGGAAGACCAGGTGCTGTAGGCATTAAAAAAAAAAAAAAAAGAAAAAAAGAAAAAGATGTTTATTAAGACTCTCTTCTGATTAAGTCCCCTTTCACATATATTTGATCTGCACAAGAGAAAAAATGGAAGTTGGACAAACCAATGCAAAACCTAAAAATCAAAAATATTAAGAAACCTATCTAAGCAGGAATAATTATGGCATGCATGATTCTAAAATTACTTTGTAAACAGAAAATATAAATTTTATGGTGTATTTCACATTAATAGAGAATAAAAGTTTTTGAGATTTTTCAGTAATAGAGGCAGGCTTTGGTGCTTTTAAATACCTCTTCATTCTTTTTTGGAGACGTTACCTCATTTGTTTACTAGTATACATACTCCGTCATAGTAACAACCATATTACCATTAAAAAATTAAATTGCAAAGTTCTTTAAAATTATATATTGGATACAGAATAGCAATCAATAGATCTTTAATTTAAAGGTTACCTTGGCTTGTCAATGTGAGTAATAACAGTTGGCAATATTAACAAGTAGTGGTTACAGTATTATGGAAGAGTGGATGATAATTTGAAACACATACGTTTTACACTGCCAGTCATTAGCACTAAACAGGCCTCGGCTCTTTTCTGCAAGTGTCTTTCCTATTTCGGTGCCTCCTGCTTTCATCATCTTAGCCTCAGTTGTCTTCTCTGGGGAAAAAAATGCTACATGAATTTCAAGAAATAGTTAAACGATCTGTATATACAGTCTGAACAGAAGCTTCCTTCAATGCTTACCCCGACCACATCTATTACAGCTGGTTCTTCTAGCAAAGTTTACATTTCCGCATCTAAAAGTAAAAGTAAAAAATATTTAGAGACATTTTTCAAATTAATATTGTTTTTAAAATTCTATATATACAACTCTTTAACAAGTTCTCCCTCACTATATACCTGGAGCCAGGTCTAAAGCCATCTCAGTCATGTGAATGTCAATATGAACTATAAAAAAAAAAACCTTTACAACTTAGGTGGAAAAATATAAGATCTGAAGTCACAAGTTTGGGATAAGAAACTCCAATCTTTTACTTTCTAGTTATATGTGATCCTGGTAAGTTGCTTAGGAGTTCTGTGCCTAAGTGTCTTCTTATTAGCACATTATCATTTGATTGTAGTCATGCACTGCAAGATGATGTTTTGGTCAACGACGGACAGCATATGACAACTGTCCCATAAGATGACAATAGAGCTGAAAAATACCTATTGCCTACTGACTTTGTAGTATAATGCATTACTCACGTCTGTGGTGATGCTGGTATACACAAACCTAGCATGCTGTCAGTTGTTTAACAGTATATAGCACATACAGTTATATATACTGTACGGTACATACTTGATAATAATGACTATGTTACTGGTTGACTTAATCTCATGGTGTTTTGTGCAATAACATGTTATATAATAGATTTGTAGCGAAGAGCAACAGGCTATACCATAGGTATAGTAGCCTAGGTGTATAGTAGGCTATACCATCTAGGCTTGTGTAAGTGCATCCTATGTTTGTACAATGACAAAATTGCCAAATGACACATTTCTCAGAATGTTTTGCTGTCCTTAAAGGCATATGATTGTAAAGAAAATGAAATCCCCTTGCAAAGCTGAAGTGAGAGCTGATTCCAGTTCAACGATTACTGATGAGGAACCAGGGAGTTCCAAAAAAACTTCAAAATAACTCCCAGGATATAAAATAAGAAGATATACACAAATATGTGTTACACATTACAAGAACACAAAATCCTAAGGGTGGACCAGTGTGGAGAAAATGAATACATCACAGAAGGCTTCATGTATCCTGACAGAACACCCTTTTTACAAGTAGGAAGTGGCATGATAAGGAAAAAAAGATAAGTTATATGGACTAGAAATGTAAATAGCTTCAATAATTATAAGGAAACAAGTTTTTTTGGGTTACCAAATCTCTGAAACCTAGTTAAAACAAAACAAAACCCAATAACCTCCAAACGTGGAATAACATGCTTATATTCAGCAAATATAAAAGCATAAGTTGCCAGGTTTACTACCATGGTCTGAATAGTGTCATGTGCATATCAATAAAAGCATCTTAAATGCTCTGAATGACAGGTAAAGCTTAATTTTTAAAAAATATCTACTTTTTTTTAGGTAGATGTGAATTATGGAATGACCACTAAACTAAAGCACTTCAAATATTTTTTTTCCTGCGAAGAATATCCTGATACTGAAAATAATTCTAAAAATGTTTTCTGGATTTATACAGATTGTAGAAATAATACTCTATACACATATTTGCAACTGAGCTGAAATGCATTCTTAGACACTCCTCAAATATTTGGTTATGTTTTCATTAATGAGGCTGTCAAAAGCACATTATTCTACAAGTGTCCAACAAAAGTTCAGGTGTTCAATACCTTTTGTTTCCAAAGTCTTACCACTCAGAGCAATGCTATTCATAGCATTATCACTTTTGTTCTGCTCGATATTGTTAGACAGACTTGAAATCCTTCGGATAATCTTAATCTTTATGCAATTGAGAACCATCCGCTTACGATGGAAAAAAAAGCACTGCTTAAAATATGGATAGAAAACAAATGCTGGGGAAATAAGAACTCAGTTTTCTTTAATGACAATTTGGTGACTTAACTTTCTAAAATTACTATCAATAGCTGTCAATGACCATTTGCTATTCATCACTGCTATACACACACTATTCTGTTTCATGCATTTATTTTAAGGAATCCATTCTACCCTAGTTTAGCAAAGTTAAATAAACTCTGTATGGTTACATGGTCAACAATCAATAGGACTGGCATTAAACCCAGGCTTGTTTGCGTCAGTTTTTCCTTTTAACTACCATAAACTCTATCTGTGGTGAATTTAGGCACAAAAAATCAAAGGCTTTTATTTGAAAACGAGTTGTGCATGAATATTTATGACAATACTTTCAATAGTAACTTCCAGATATTTCCAAATAGGTACACCTATCTGAGCACCCTTCAATAAAAACTTCCTAACCATTTAATAGGGCACATTGGCTTCAGCAACAATGTCAAAAAAAGCAGAGCCACTAAAACACGTGTTCTCTGCGGCAGGTATTCTCCAGGGCGGAGCTGGTAAAAAGGCCTCAGGCGGTTTGGCTCTAACGGGGGGGAGGGGGGGGAGGTTCAACTCTTGTGGGGAAATTAAAGGTCAATAAAAGAAAAATCAAAATTTCCCAAACCAAAAAGGAGTAGTGTTTGTGAAAAATATAAACAGTACGAAAAAAAAAAGTCTGAATTAAAAAACAAAGAAGGTGAACGATGAGAAGAAAAATGACGAGTTCAAAAAAGCAATGCTGTCCTGAAACAAGAATAAAGTTGTGCAGGGAAAAGTCACGTGGAGGAGATCGAATACCGAGCTGGCCTCAACTAGGAAGATTTCCTTATCGCTGAAACCTGACGGGGCGGGGGTGGGATGTGGGGGCAAAAGGGAGGGAGCCGTCACTCTACAAAAAAAGATACTGTTTTGGAACATAATGTCAAAAATGCTGGACACCACTCAAAACAAAGGTTCCCGGAAAACCTCTTACGAGAGACTCGGAGCTTCCTTCCCGCCCGGGAGCAGGCGATTCGCCGCCTCAACCCGGCTTACGGCACAGGAGATCGTAAAAAAGGAAAATGTCGAACCTATTTGGGAAAGCCTCCACCTATGATAAACCCCAACCCATTTCGGGACCCTTTATAACTCACTTTTTGTCAGGGCAAATCCAGTCCCCGTCACTGACTCGGAAATTCTTGGTCGACATCTTGAAAGCCGCCACCACAGCCACCCGCAGCTACGTCTTCACAGGAGAGAGCGGGCCGGGGACTTTCGGCACTCTGGGGCTGTCCCCACGCCGCCTGACTCCTACCCTCCACTGCCTCAAGGTTTGATAAGAACGGCAGTCGGCCAGGATTGAGTTTGAACGTTATTGGCCAGAGTGAGATGCCTGTATGAGTTTTTGCTGGCCGAATAAGCTAAACTGCAAATATATTCTCTCGAGTTAAATTGACAGGCGCCGCACGGACACCCCAGGAGGGAGGCCTTCTTGGCACTAGAAGCCTTGTAGAGCCCCCTACAGGCGGGAGGACCCGGAATAAAGTATTTTCGTGGCTCCGATGGGCGGAGCTACGTAGGCGGAGGCGGAAGTGACTGTTCAGTTTGGGGCTTGGAACGCGCGGGTTACCTTTTACGCTTGGGGTTGAAATATAGAGGGCTGTCAATTTTTAGAGAACTAATTTTAATAAAGTAATGAAAATTTTGTTCTTTTATTATGCACACGAGCTGTCTTTTAGAAAGTTGTTTTTTGGTAAATAAGTGTAGTAGATAAAAGCAGTGTACACCTGGGAACCGACCAGTAATTTTCGAACTCAGGATATTGCCAGTATTGTTAAAATTATCTGATTTTTCTCACCCCCTTCCTTTCTTCCAGAGGTAACACTCTTCTGTATTTTGCATTTATTCCTTTGCTTTTAAAAGTTGAGTTTATGTAATATATGTTTAATTTGATAAAGGCTGAGCTTTACAAGGATACTTAATGCAATTTTAACTCCTTTTTCCACTCAACAGTATGGTTCTAAATTCATCCCAGATTGTTGCATATCTTTGCATGTAGTTCCTTAATTTTACTGCTATATACTGGTACTATTCCTTTGTGTGACAGTTTACCCCTTCTATTTCTCAGTTTTGTCATTACAAACAACACCAGTATGAACATTCTTATGCACGGGTTAAGATACAAAAATGTGAGGATTTTTTTTTTTTTTTAGACCACAGCATGTACTTAGAATATTTTCAATTATGTTGTAGTTATAACAACTGCTTTAAAGAAAGTCTTTGATAGTTGCAACATCTTGGTCTTCTAGGGGTTGTCAGCTGCTGATTTTATATTTCCTTCAGAACTAGTAACATTTTTCAATTTTTAGTATGTTGATTAATTGTGGTTTTTATTCCGGGCAATTTGAATATTATGTTGCATAAACTCAGTCCTGTTAAAAGCCTTTGAGGAATGCTGATTTTTGTTTTGTTTTGTTTTAGGAGGCAACAATCTAATTTGTTCAGATTACAAGTTCAGTCTCAATTTCTCTGGGTGCTGGTTCCATGTCAGGTCAGTTTTCAAAGGCTTTGTTATGCTGTTTTGAATATGTCCTATACATACAACATTAGAGATTATTTTGGAACTGGACAGTAGTTTAAATTGTAGTTCAATTCACATATCTTATGCTGTGCTGCTTTATGTCTGTCCTGCAAGATTCTCAGTTTATTTGATTCTGTACATAGAATTAGGGGTTCCCCTTCTACAGTCTTCCTCTTTTGATATTCCTCTTGTACTCTCTTTGGTCGGGTCCCCTTTTCCTGGCCCTCTTGCTAGACGTAAGAGGTTTCTTTTGGAGTTTTAGCTGCCTGCCATAACTCCAGCAGCTGATTAGGATCTTCACTGGGGCAGAGGTGAGAAGAGACAGGAAAAAATGTGGATTACTTCCATATTCTTCAGATCACAGAGGCGTCCTTTCCCACTTCCTTTCTTTAGAAAGGCAGGGTTTCTGTTGCTGTTGGAGCTGTCTAAGCATAAACCCTAACTCTCAGGTCAAAGCCCAGAGGGAAAAAAAGAGGAGAAAACGCCAGGTATTTCCCCACAAACTTTGGCTCATAGAAGCCCTTTTGCCTCATCTGTATGGCTAGAAATAAAAGTTTTTTTTCCCCTCAGGTTCTGCTGCCTGTGCTACCACCAAAGTTTCACTAGGTGCCAGGCTTCAGGTCAAAGTCGTGAGAGAAAATAGGAAAAATAAACACCCAGAGCATTCCATGTTTTGATTTCCCTCCCCAATCTGTTTTTGTTTACTTTTCATAGTTCTCAGATAGTTGCTTTTTGTATTTTTTCCTGAGCTTTCAGTTGTAATCAATAGGAAAGCTAGGCTATAGTGGTCTTACTACATCTTGACTGGCACTGCAAGTCAAGGAAATGTAAATTACTAATTGGCATGCATCAGAATCACTAAAAGGAAAAAATTAGGCAATATCAAGTGTTGAAGAGGGTATGGAATTTTTACATGCTGCTAGTGAAAGTATCAATTGATAAATTTACTTTGGAAAATATTTGTCAGAATCTGTTAAATTTGAGCACATATATACCCCATGACCCTGAAATTCCATTCCTAAGTATATTCCCACAGAAATGCACTTGTGTTTACCAAACATGTATCATAATGTTCATCACTGCACTATTCATAATAGCCCCAAACTAGAAATTCCAAATGGCTTATAAATAGTAGCTTGGATAAGCATATTGTCATATATTCACACAGTGAAATACTATATACTATATGCAATGAGAATAAACATTGATCACAATGGATGTCATTCATAAATACAATGTTGAATTAGCACACAACCTAGTACATGTTTTATGATTGCATTTACACGAAGTTCAAAAGTAGCTAAAATTAATCTAGGATAATGGTTTACCCTAATGAATGGGGAAGGTAGTGACTGGAAGGGGACATAAGGGACCTTTGGGTTCCTGATAATATTTGTCATAATCTGGGTTCTAGTTACACAGGGATCTTCACTTTATAAAAATTCATTGAGCTGCATGGTATTAACCTGAAATTAAAAGTGAGAGATGACAAGTGTTTATTTGAAATAAAGAATAGCTATTTGGAGAACACTGAGTCAGCAGAACCTAAATCAGTGTTCTGATTATGGGGTAAAGGCAAGGCATTTTTACGAGAAAAGAAATGGAAATAATTACATAAACAGAAGGAAGGAAATTCTATTAGTGCTAATAAGCCATTATCCTTTAGCTATACATGGCTGTTTACTGATCCTAAGAACATCTTCGATTATCTTTTCTTGTAGTCAGGCTATCTTCTTTCTTGTTAGTTTTGCAAACAGTTGTTGGGAAAACAGTGCTGCCCTGGCCTAGTTCAAAGGTTATTTTGCCCAGTCTAAACATTCCAAAGGTGCCAGGAGTAGGATGTATAGTGCCATTTTTCTGGAGTGGCTGCCTTGACCCACTTTAAAATGGCTCCATTTATGCCAGCTTTTCACAACATTTATGATTTGGGAACTTTTTTTTTAACTTCAATAAAAAGTTTGGAATAAAGTACTTGAATTTACCCATCCCACATATCCCACCTATCTCCTTGTTCAGTAAATGCTTGTTAAATATTATACTAACTTCAAGGGGAAAAGGGACTGGTCATAGACCGACCCCCTTGTGACCTTCTGAGTGTCACTGAGATATGGGTACCTTCTGGCCCTAATGGTGATTGAGGTTTCTTACAGTTGTGATGTTGAATAACTAGTAACTCATATAAAGTCATATTATGAGCCTATTTAAGAAAAGACCTGTTCTCAATTCTATAGTTAACTGAGGGTTTAAGGAGGCAGTGATCAAATCTCTCTAAGTTTACATTTCTAGAGCCAAGAAAAATTTTCTTATAGTACAGATAAATTAAGCAGATTTTGTTCTTGATGTTCAGACACATGCAGGAAAAAAATCTGCTATTCATAAACAATGAAAAATAACTTTATATAAAAAGTTCCAACTCTTAAATTCACTACATGAGCCATAATTGAAATATATTAAAATAACTTCTTTTTAGTTGATGAGAATTTTTTTCTTAATTTTATGGTACATTAACCTTTGTGTTATAAAATATCCGGAGTTATAATTTAACAAGCAACCATAAAATGCTTGTTCTTGAAATAAGTAGGTCTTACTCAAACAAGAGAACAAGGAATTAAATTTTTTTTATAATGTATGAAATTGTCAGTAAACGTAATGCTCATACCTAGGTAACTCCCTAATTTTAATCTGGGAATTTGCAGAAAGTGAAATTTACTTCGTAGGTCACTAGGACAGCAGTGGACCATAGACAAAGTTATAGAGTGAATATGTGAAGTTATGGCTGAGTTTAAGAGCAACATATGCAGTCATTGAAGGATGGAGGGGAGGTAGGAGTGGCTGTAACCTCCAAAAAGGCACCAAGAATTTGGAAATAGGGTGATAAAATATGGAATTTGGAATTGAGGTTGGAAGGAATAGCATGAAATTGATTAGATAAGCCATCTGAAAATAGATTTGACTCACTCTAACATCTGGTTTGTATTTGTGATATTAGGGTGAACAGGAATCCCCTAAGTCCAGTTCATTTTATTTTATTTTTTTTATTTTATTTATTTTTATTTTATTATTTTTTTATTATTTGTTTGTTTGTTTGTTTGTTTGTTTCTTTTAATTAAAATTATTGGAGCAACATCAATTAATAAAATACTGAAGAAATTCTTTTAATAATGGCTACTATTTATTAATCACTACATATTTGGTAGCATGCTAAAAGATTTATATCCATTATCACATTTAGACTCCCAAAAATATTTAAGAAAGATATTAACTTTTTTTAAATGATAAAATCAAGGTTTAGAAAGTATTTTATGAAAGGCTGAAAAGTATAATCTATGGTGATTCTGGAGTAAGATTGCTTGGATTTATATCATAGCTCTACCACTTGTTAACTATGTGAGTTTAGGCAGATTACTTAAACTATCTCTATTTTGTCTCTTCATCTAGGAAATAGAGATCTGTATTTTAGAATTGCTGAAAGGATTAAGTGAGATAATTACTTAAGGTGCTTGACAAATAGAACTCAATAACTGTTGTTGTTATTCAATTAAAGGCTCACAGGTAATATGTTACAGTTGGTGAATAACATGCAGTTCATATACCAAAAGTTAACCAATAGAAAAGTTTTACTGGGACAATCATATGTCAATAGAAAGATGATTTACAATAAGTCTAGGATAACAGTGACCAAAATATAACTGTATACCTGGCAATGGCCAAAAGTGATGGCTATTTGAGTTTAAGGATTATGACTATTTCAAAGAGAAAGATAGCTAGAGTAGAGAGGAAACTTTAACTATCCTAATGTAAAAGAAAAATCTCTCAAGACTACCATTCTCTTTCTTCTAATTATGTGTTCACCAAACAATCCTGATTGCTAATTTTCTCTCCTGAGCACATTTGACCTACTATGGTAAAATACCCAGAGTGAATTCTCCATGCAAGTTATTCTTTCCAGATTAAATCTCTTTATAGGTTAATAAATTGGCATTCTGAGATACATATTAGTTTCTTGTGGGTCCTCTTAACATGTTTATCCCGAAGAGGTTAGTTAGCTCTGGTAGAAATGTTAATATCAAGTTTCTGAACCTACAAAGCTAAGAATCTGGCTTTGAATCTTGTATTAGAGTTCTGTAACAGATAAAAAATAAAATGGCTTAACAAAAACGGGAAGGGAGTTAACGTTATAAAGAGAAGGTGAAATATGAGGGCAAGAGAACAGTGCAAATTCAGAAGGAGACCAACAGAAGCCATCCTGTGTACAAACCACGCTTTCGTGGCCTTTTGACGCTGACTGCTTATACATCATTTTCTTTCTACAGACCAGTTTTCCCAGCTACTTAGTTCACAGGACAGACAGAAACAGTACCACCCTTAGACCCGAGCAAGCGGGGCTCTTAACCTAACCATGCACCTCAAGGGTCTGTGCTTTGGGGAACCTTCTGTAAATGTTCTAAGCCCCCTTCAGAGCTGGGGATGAGAACCTAGTCTTGTGTGGGTCCCCCAGTGGAAGCCCCCTGGTGGTGGGGTCCAGCCAGGTTAGCAGGGTCTTCTAGGTGGGACCCCCTAAACCTGGAGAGGGACCTTAGTGGTCTCAGCTCCTGTTTCTCCCTTTCAGGGCCCTCTCGACAATACACTCCCCCGCAACTGTGCAAGAGATCCAACTGGTGCTGAAGGAGCTCTGGGACTTATACCTGTGGGTGGCCTCCGGCTATGTAGCTGTGCCTATTCCTGGTGGGCAGAAGCTTCTGCTGGCCAGGGTAGTGTTCCTTTCATAGGATTACACCAAGTTTAAATAACAAATGGCTGTCAGAATGGTGCTGATACACTGATTTGGGGGTGATTTTCACTAACATTGGACATAGGACAAGTTCAATGCTTTGGCTACCCACTATCCTTGGGTTGGAGCCACCTCTGTTAGTTGCTGGATAGGCCTTCCCCTGTCTGTGTTTCAGACCAAGGAGCTTCCTGATGGAGAACAAACAAGGGAAACACAGGTAGCAACAGGTGTCCTTTATCCTGAAGTCCCTGCCCACTCCCCCTCCCTCCCTTCGACCCCTCCAGTTGCTGATGCTCATGGCAGTCACACCACCATTTTGCAAGCTATGTGCTTCATATCAGGTTGTCGTGGCCCTGGCCATGCTTGTACCCTCCCAGGGCTCTCCAGACTGTGACGCTGCAAAGCCAAAGGGCTCTTTCTATCAAAGTCCTTTCTTGCCTTTAATCAATGTGGTGACATCCTGCTTTCCTAGATTGGTCTTAGGCACTGTAGGACAGGTGACAGATATGGCTTGCCTGAATGGAACTGCTTTTCTTGCTCTGCTCAGGGCTCCTAGCCTCATCATGACTAGTAACTTTTATGTGGAAGACAAGGCTGCTGTGAACATTTAAAAGGATCACATTGTAGCAATGCAGTGATTAAAGCTTAGACAGTTCAAGAGAAGACATGGTTGGAAGATGTGTTGTTCTCTGTTAATGCTTTAAATTCCATAAATGCTATAAATTCTAAATGATAAATTTAACATGACCATAAAACAGGATAATTGGTAACATTTTCCTACATTCTCTGGGTAAGTTTTGCATTTGTGGTCATCATCAACAAAGCACATTAACATTAGAGAGTCATTGGAAGCCGGTATTCATAGGCAGCACAATGGATGTTGCTATGGGATGAATAATGATGTAATCAGCATTAAATAAATGGCATTAGGGAACTGCAGAGGCAAGAAGATCTATACTGTTTCAATTAAAAAGTGTTCCGAAAAGCCACAGCCTTGTGAATAATAATATTGTTGCTACCTTTCCTTGCAGTGGTGATGTATGAAAATTAGCTAATAATGGTATCTTTGAAAATAACACAAAGAAGTAGATCCTGGAAACTAGGAAAATTTTTTTACCATGCACTGATTGGACTTTAAACTTCTATGTTAGTACCTTATTATTGCCCCAAAACTTCAGTAATAAATCACTACACCTCACATGGGCTCATAACTTTTGTCATTATTTTTGTAATCAAACTTTGCTATGGATAGCTTATGCTCTACCCATCCTAAATATTTACCCAGTGCGTTGTATACGCCAGAGGCAGCCCTGGAAAGAAGATAGTGTTACTAAAGCATCCATAATTATTTCTCACTTCCATTCAAAAAATTCCCAACTGGAATCTTTTAGCTCCATCTTCAGATTTCCAGACAAAGTTTCTATCGAGTTGTGCCCTAGCTTGGGTCAGATGCCATCAGCCATGTCAGGTGGTCTGGACATGGTGTAATCTATGACTCTGACTAGAGTCATATGATTAGAATCAGGTAATATGGAAGAGTATGCTCTAAATAATGCGTGGGTTTTTCACTGCAGCAGCAATTTTCCCCTAAAATGATGAGATGTAAAAATCTTAAAAGCAGTTGAATTAAATGAATTGTTAATATTTTGATAATATAGTAACCTCTATATTATCAGAAAAACCCCTGTGGGAAAAGGGTAGCACCCAGAGAAAAGAAAAAGCAGTTGGTTCTTGTATTAGTTTTCTAGTGCTGTGTAACAAATTACGACAGACTTAGCTTAAAGCAACACTTTTTATTATCTCTCAGTTTCTGTGGGTCAGAAGTCTGAGCATGACTTATTTTCTGCTTAGGGTCTCACCAGTCAACAATCAAGGTATCAACTCAGGGTGCAGTTTCATATGAGGGTCAGGGTCATCTAAGTTCATTCAGATTTTTGAATAGAATTCAGTGATTAGATATCTGAGGTCCTCATTTTCTTGCCGATGTTAGCCAAGGCTTTCTCTTAGCTTCTAGAGACAGCTTTCAGGTCATAATCAGATGGCTCTCTCACAATACAAAGTTTACTTCTCCAAATTCTGTAGCAGAATTTATCTACCATTTGTTCCTTCTGCTGCTGCTGCCGCTACCATTACGGTTACTTAACCACCACCAATGCCAACCACCGTGAGCGTAGTCTTATAAAATGTAATGTGATACTGGGAAAATGATTCCATCACCTTTGCCATGTAATGTAACCTAACCAAGGGGATGTCATCCTATCATATTCACAGGTCCTGTCCACACTCAAAGGGAGAGCATAGTCCAGGACATGTATTCCAGGGGCAGGAAGCTTGGAAGCCATCTTAAAATTCTGCCTACCGTGGCTCTTGACTAGGCAAATAATTGAGGAGATGGCTACTACAGTTGTCACTATCTCAGAACTTTGCAAAATCCTTAAACGGACTGCCCACCTTTTTCTCTTTGACATTTTTTAAAGAACATAGTTTATTATGGTGCTTGGGATGTGTATGAATATTCATAGACATTCAAGCCTCATGTACCCTAAAGATGCATCGCTGAGAATATTTTGTCACACAGATTTCTTTCTACAATTCAAACTAAATGTGCCTAAAGAAATGAAAATAAATTATTAAATATTGTTTACTTAGTATATTTTATGATTTGACATTCTTGGATATTCAGTGGATTAAAAGATCTAAGTATATATATATATACACACACTTTATAAATTTCCCACAACTTAAATGTTCTTTTTGTTCTGTGCAAACCATTAATTGGGGAGTTTTGTCAGCTGGTGTTTCAGAGTCCTTTATAAATTAATTATAGTATTTACTAGCCATGTGGGAGTGGAGAAGTCTATTTAGGTCAAGGAGGCTGGTCCTGCTGGAGACTGAAAGGCAAAACACATGTAAAGTGTCAGTTGCAAATCTAATGCACCGCTTTCTTGAGCACATATATTAAAAAAAAAAAAAGAAAGATAAAGAAAAAAGAACAATACTGAGGTTATATGCAAATTTATGGGGAAAGTAATATTATAATTAGAATAAAAAATTATTGAAATTTGCCATTGATTTATGGGAAAGATAAAATATTTTAGCTGACGTACAACTTCATAGATGTCCTATGCCAGAGGAGGAATAGGATGCTTGATGCTAACAGCACATTAATTCATTCATTCACTTGCTCAACAGTATAGGGCTAGTGTGACTACGAAGAGGACAATATTGCACCTTCTTCCTTTAAAGAGCTCACAGAGTGCTGGTGAATACAGATGTGTAAAGAGATAGTAGAAAGCAGTGTTGTGAATGTAGTATAGACATAATTACAGGATATTATGGGTGTTCCCAGGAGGAACAACTCTCCCAATTTATGGGTGGAGAGGGGAAATACATCAGGGTTATTTCATTACAAGTAGCAGAAAACAAACCCGGTTAAACTTTATTTTTCAGGGCTGGGACAGGAGTGAGGCAAGCAAGTCACAAGGGGCATGAAATTTAAGGAGCCACTCTCTCTCAGGTGCTGAGCCCAAAGGTGTCATTTGCGAATGAATGCCTCCTTAAATTTTCTACACTAGATGTCTGGCTCTCTCTAATGCGGGTGCTATTTATTCCTTCAGTTTGTGAATGAAAAAAAGGGGTTCTATGGAAAGCAACCTCATAGGGTGATATGATCATTAATTCCTAAGTGGGCAGGTCATTGTGGGTGGTCATGCCCCAGGTATATATCTTCATTAGTAAAAAGTTTATCTTTGCTTAAGTGAGCCCTTTCCATTGTTTCTATGCATCTAGGTCAATGCACCTTTGAAATAAACCATAACCACACTCAGAGAGTGTATAATCTTGTTAACTGTCTTTTACTCCAATCCCCATCTTGCTTTTTCTGACCTCTGTAACCTTCTTTAATTTCAAATGCATAAAAGAAGCTGCAAAATATTATCTCTGTAGTATTTGAGATCTTACTTCTCAGCATATATCATCAGGTTGGCTCAAACTCTTATAAAAACTCTCTACAGATTTGGACATTTCTCATGTCAACAAGTCTTACTCTTAGTCAAAACTTTCTTTTCCAGTTTTTTTCCCCAATGGAAAAACAGTTGAGAAACTCATTCACACTGGTATAAACAACTAAAAACAATTTAATGTATACATTCCTTTAAAGGAATTTTCAGTTTAGCATAAGCCAAGTTCTTAAACCATGGCTCAAAAACTGAAATGTTTACAAGGACCAGGCAGTAGTGTAAATGATTGAAGCAGGACTGTGTTAGACACAAGGCAATGAAGGAGATTGTGATGAGCTATTCAAAGACATTCAAGTTCAACCTAAAAATAAACACTCTTTTGGCTAAATGAAAAATGTCTGCTGGATTATAAGGTTAATAGGATAACTGTTTGTGCCCCTTGCTTAGGGTTAAAGAAATTCACTTGCAATGTTAGAATTTCTGTAGGCAAATAGATGTGAGGACAAAGAAAATTAGATGCAAAACACCTACTTGAGACATTATTCTCCATTTAAAAGTTTCCTTATGGCCTTGTTAAACATTCTTTTGTCTTTGTTTTTTATAGACCCCAAGATCTGGCCTACTTATTCCCATTCTTTGCTGTCACTACTTCTTCTTTTGACTGTGTTCCATGAGCCACAAGACATAACTGGAGAGTTTTTCATAGCTAGCAACTAGAGAGAAATAGAGAAAGTTTAGCAAGAGGAAAATTATAATATCACATCTCTTAAGAGTCTCTTGTCTCTGGACAGAAGTAGTGTCATGCACAAGAGCAGTCAAAGTTTTTACCAAGTTTATATCAAAGTTTAATGTGCTTTCCCATTGTCAGGAAACTCCGGGTGCTTCCAAGAGGGTTGTCAATCATGTTATTCCCCCTTTCCCCAGGCACAATTTGGGATTTTTGTCCTAAGTTGTTAAACCTAGGTCATTCTTGTCCTAGAATGCCCAGTCTCCCGAAGGGAGGAGAGAGTAAAGCAGCCAGCCTAAGATCCATTCACTTCCTTTACATGAGGGATACCACTAGGGCAAAGAAAAGAAGAGAGGCAATCTGGTTTGATCTTCTTGTTACCTGGACTTTCAAGTAAATAGGTTAAAGATTCTATTCTAAAGAGGTGGAGGCCTTATGTACAGAATGTCCTTAGCAGCATCTCTCTTGGTAGGGATTGCTAATAGTAAATAAACCTGGAATCAATTGACTTATGGAACATGGCCTCCCAGGAGAATGTCATGTAAGCTACACAACCCTCTAAGGTATAAAAGGGAGGTTGTTCATAAATTACATGCTCTGCTGTGTGAGATAATAAGCTGCAAAACCTCACACAGAAACCTTGTCTACTCTTCTGGGCCGGTAGAAGGGAAGGACCTGGCAAGAATGTCCCACACATTTCTCTACTTTGTTTCTTGATTCCTCATACTCTTAAAATTTTTAGTGGAGCTTGATGCTATGTAAAGTTTCTGATTTGTGTGAGTCTGAGTTAATAATCCAATACTGTGTGTTAGCTCCCCTGGTCATGATGATTGGTTCAAGGATGAATATGTGAACCAGGAAAAACCAATCAGAGTATTCCCTAGGATTCATTGAAGAAGGTTGGGAGAGAGAAGTTATCTCTCCATTCAAGTTCCTAAGCTGGTAAATGTGAATATGAGATCCAATATATAGAGCAAGACCACCCACAAAAAGAAGTTAAGCAGAGATAACAAGAACTGATAGATGGAGAGAATTAGAGAGGAGGGGTTAGGAGTGGGGAGAGAAAGTGCATTCTGAATATAGCATTTGAATTCCTGAACTTCATTTTGTCTGAAGCCATGTCTATCCCCTAGATTTCCTAGTTACATAAGGCAAGTTAACACATTCTCTTTTTATTTAAGTTATATTGCGCTGGGTTTCTGTTACTTGCAGTCAAGAATCCTGACTAATATGGAATGGATTTGGTATGGGCCAGACTGGGAGGAAGACCTGGAAGCTCAGGAACAAACAAGCCTGCTGGAATAGTTCTCAGACATAAAAATCAGACAAGTAACAAAGAAAATGCATATTATAAAGCCTTTTGATTTGTTCGATTGTGATGAATGCTATTATAGTTAAGGCATGTTGCTAACATTTACCATAATAAACAAGGAATGACTACTTTAAATTGTTCCCAGTTTAGAGTAGTGGTTAAAATCACAGGTATTTGGAACTAGAATTCCTGCTCTGTTGCCTGCTATCCGTGTAACCTTGGTGAAAGTACTACCTCTCAAGTTTCGCATCTGTTTAATAAGAATAATAATACATCATATTGTTTTGTTGCTACATTTAAACAATAAGAGCATCTAGCACATATTAAGTACCAGGTGTTTGCTGTAATTATTCTTATTATTGTTATTCTCCAAACCTCAGATTTATTATAGTAAAATGGAGATACTATTACATATGTGTATAAATTTCAAATGAGAAATGCATGTAAAACTCTGGACAGTAAATGCACAATAAAGGGCAAGTATTAATAGCTATTAGTAAGGGAGTTAGAGTAGTTAAAAATCATTTGTACCAAACATGTATTCCCAATTTTCAAAAACAAAACAATAATATAACTCATTTAAAAAAAAATTCACAAACACCCTCTTAAGTAGTATAATGTTGGAGTTAATGGTACAGATATTGGAACCAGTTTGCTTATATTCAGATCTTGGTCTCCCCTAATAAAATGAGAATAATGGTAATAGCTACTCCATAATGTAGTTTTGAGAATTAACTGAGAAAGTCTCTCTAAAGTAATAAATATCATGCTAGGAAAATAGTTAGCCATCATTAGGTCTGAGTCTCAATCATCTTCAGTGGTGAAAACGAGGATAATAACATTTATCTGACCAGTCCGTTATATGGATCAAATGTGACAGTGCCTGTGAAAATGTCTAGTATATAGTAGACATTTGAAAAATGCCAATTTTCTTTCCCATTTTTATGATTCAGCAGACAACTTAGAATTTTACAATGCCTTTAGGTATCAGTATAAATATCAATTGAATTTCTAAATATGTGGGAATAAGACAGAGAGGATTAGGTAGAATTTGATCAGTGACACATATTAAATGTTACTTATTGAATAAATATCATTCAGTTGGCTTATTAGTTGTTCTTATAAAAGTAGACTGTGCCAGAAATACCTTTCTTTTTTTGTCTATTCTTTTGATTTGGGTCACAGATAAATGGAAATTTACTCTATTGAGAGAAGGATAGAAAAAGAGGCTGGTATTCTAGGTTTGTTCCAGTGAATATTGGTGCACAATCTGCTAGAACTGAAGGAGGATGTTATTAATCAAAAGGTGCATAAGGAGGGAAAGGACTTCATTATGCTGCTTTGCTCCCACAAATTGCACCTGGAGCTTTTTAATGAATGTGCCCTTTGGAGACAGGTGGCATTCTGAAAAGTGTAAACCTCTCTAAACCTCTTCTTGTCTCAAACTGACACGTCTTCATGGCACTGTGAATAATCAATCTAAGTCTTAAATGATGTGAAAAGATTTGATGGGACTATAATTACTTGAAACAATTTTTTTCCTGGTCTTTAGGACTACACATGGCTAGAACAAGGGAAAGAAGGAATGTCAAGAAACAGCTGGCAGAAAAAATTCATGTATTTATTGAAAAAGGAAAGCCTGTAAGATGTGATATTGTGTACTGGGTGAACCAGTACAGTAGATGGCAGTTTAGTAACATACAATATCATTTTGTCATATTCAGAAGTCATCTTTTTAAAGAATATATAGGAAAGTATGTATCTTAAGTGTTATATATTTATTGTCATTTCTTTTGGGGAAAAGTTCATTGTGTGATCTCTGCTGACTTAAAGAAACAATTGTTATAAATTTGTCAAATGACTCACATTATAAAAGAGACATTGGAGTACTCTGTGATTTTTCCACCATATTTTATGAGTTTCTCATTTGTTTTGAGCATATAGAGATGTTTTTTGATATTTGAAAATATAAATCACTTGGGAATGACTCAAGTAAAATAACAGCACAAACAACATTTGATTCCTTTGAATAATGCTGTAATTTTAGCATTTCATGTATGTTTTCTTTAATTGTTAGTTAAAATATTTAGCAAGTTAAGAGACGTATGGAAATGAAGCAGAAACTGGGGGTATCGAAGAAAAGATAAATTTTCCAATAGCTTTTGAATGTTAAGAGGAGAAAAATTAAGTGCCCGACATTTCCTGAGATACAAACTCAATATTGCATCTCTTATTACACGAGATTCATCAAAAGGTCTAGGAGTTAGGAAAATTTTCATCCTGGTACAGAAAGCTGACAGTTTTTCCTAAGATGGAATCAGACCATTACACACATTGTATTGGTTTAATTGAGTTTACATTATATCCCTCAGCAAGATATATTCTGCTGTGGTGCCCTATTTTCTTAGACACCAGTGCTTGACAGATTTCTCACATAAGTAGGCAGTTGAGAGTGATACAATTTTGACATGAAATGTGCTTATACTTTGAAAGCCATTAAACAAAACTTGTTTGCTTATAATTTTCTAATAAAATAAAGAGCCTTCTGTGGAAAGCAGTTTTAAAAACACATCATAACATTTTAAGTGTGTAGGTCTTGCAATGTTTGTTCCAATTTTCTAGTGACAGACACAGAGTAATAAGATTTCCCTAACAGATGCTTAGTGCTGGGTACTCACATGTCACTCAAGCTGACAAGGTTTTAGGAAAAACACTTTCTTCACCATGTTACCATTTGAAAGATCAGTTATAGCACGTAACTCAATTTTCCTTAATTGAAAAATTTAAACTTTACAAAATATAATTTATTAAAGTTAATATGATAGAATTAATTGAATATACAGCCTGAACAACCAACTAGATCTTACTTTACAAATTTGTCTGTTCCATACAAGATGCTAATCCTACATGCTGAGAGAAAAGCTTTATTTCAGATCACAGAATTCTGGAATGAGAAGAGATACTTAGAGTTCTATTTTAAATTAATGCCCGCTTTAAGGATTTTTTAAAATATATACTTGAAAGATTTTAATTTAATTAATATTTAAATAATATATAGCAAGCATAATTCTAGTTGCATAGTTCCTTTATTCATTCATTCATTCATTCTCTCAAAGACATTTATCAAGCATCTTACATGTACTGGTGTATTCCAGGAACAGTGTTAGGGACTGGTGATGTAAGAATAAATATTTTACCATCCCTGCCTCTGAACAGGAGCTCAGAGTATAGCTGGGAAGATAGACAAATAAATTAATAACTATGCTGTGGTATGATAAAGGCCATAACAAGTTTGTATACAGTCCTGTGGGAAAACAGACGAGGGAGCAATCTATGTCACTTGGGGGTTCTGTGAAGACAACAGAAAGGAAACCACATTTGAACTGGAGCAGCAATTCCCAGAGGAGAAGTAGGGGCTGAGGATGTAGGAGAGGAAATAGGTATGAAAGCAGAATAGTATGTTTGGATATTGACAGTGTAAATATAAGGAATGGTGAGAAATGATGTAAAGTCAGGCTGGAGAGGTAATTCAGGGAAAGACTACAAATATCAAGTCCTAAAGAGTTTGGTATTACTTTTAGTTGGAAATAGGGGACGATTGAAAAAATTTGAAAATGAAGACAGGGATGCGATCTGATTTACATTTTGAAAAGTAATCTCTAGCAATAGTGTGAAAGATGGTTTAGATTAAGTTAGTAATAGACATATTGAGGTATGGTTTAGTGTTATACTAGAGAAGTAGAAGTGACATTGGACTAAGGCATGCATTAAATGACATTTTAGAAACTGCATTGACAGAACTTGATGGTCATTTCTTGGGAGAGATTAAAGGAAAGGGAGGTCAAGTTTGCATGATTAGTTTTGAGGGTTTGGATGGGCATTTATTTAATCCTCTGCAAACTTTTAAGGATTATCACAGATGAGAAAAACTAAAGTAATTTACCAACTTTACCATATAGATAGTGATTTATGGAGGCCAGATTTGAGCATATTCTGTGTAAACATTTTCAGAACTTAAGGTCTTAACCAGGGTACTGACTGTTTCTTTCTATAGTGATCGAGTGGGCAGGGATGCCATTTACTGGGATGGGAAATACTGGAGGAAAATCACGTTAAGAACAGAAGATTATCAGTTCATCCTTTAACATTTTGAGATTGATGTATCCAAAAAGCCAGAGAGTGTAGATATTCAGAAGAAAATTGGAAACTAGAAATAATAGCGCTGAAGTTTATGAAAGATATGGAGTCAGAGAGTTGAGATTTAGGATATATCAGTGAATAAGTGATGGTTGAAGCCATAATTGTGACTCAGATGGCCCAGAGAATAGGCTTGGGAAGAGTATTGAGCAGAAAGCTTTCAGTGGCAGTGGAAAGAAAGGGGTCATGGAAGGCTATAGAGAAAGCGCACTCAAATGGTTTAAAAGAAAACCAGCATAATACAACTTCCACTTACGTCTGTGAAATGGAGACTTACTTTTTCTTCCTTGGGAATATGTTGGGCAGAAGGTTACGCCATTATCTTCTTCATTGTTCACTATTGTTTTAACACCATTGTTATAGCTGAAAAACTGTCACTCACAGCCTCTCCTTTTCTGATGTACACAGTTTCTTCCCATTCAGGATCACCATCTTCCACTTCTTCAGCACAAATTCCCATCATCACATTAGGTCACAAGTCCACATCCTTGATTATACATCAACTCTCTACTCAATTCCTAGACTGTACTCCATTCAACTTCACCTCCAAGGTGTTTTCATATTGCTTCAGGGACTGCTTTCACTTGTGAAATATTTAACCATGAAATTTCAATGACTGAGCATAGCATCTCTCTTTCCTCCCTTCCACTAACCCAATTCAGATTTGACTCAGTTCACATCATTTATTGAGTACCATATATTGTGTGTGTGTGTGTGTGTCTATATATATATCCCTAGCCCTGAGACATTGTCCCTAATTTCAATATTTGCAGAATAGAAAGGGAGCAATATGTAAAAAAAAATTGTTTACAATCCTAGTGTGAACAGTAGAACAATAGAGGTATATGGTAGATACAGTAGTGTGATAACATTGAAAATTTTGAGCAGTTGCACTTGAGTTGGAAATGAGAGATATATCATTTATCTAAAATTGCATAACTAAACCCCCAAACTTAGTGGCTTAAAATAGCAGTGAGTAAGCTTTTGTAGAAGAAATGGCCTGAGTCTACAGGGTTGGGGTGAAAATTTGGCAGCCACTTTTTCCCCCAAACATATTAACCACAGAAGACTCTAAAAAGGAAGAGATACTTGAGATGAGTCTTGAAGGCTGACAAGTTCATCAGGTGGAAGGGGATTTAGGAAAAAAGGAAGAACTTTCGGGAAGAAAAGCGGTGACATGAAGGCAGGAAGCAGCATCGTGGTCATGTGTGCCAGGACATGTGGTGTCCCTGGAGTGATTTGGGAGAAGGAACAAGAAGGACCTTGTTAGGCAGACAAGTTATGGAAAGCCTTGTTATAAGAAGTAAATTAAACTTTATCTTCCAGGCTGCAGAATGCTCTTAAAAAGGTTTTTTTTATTGCCAGGGGGTGGCTGCTTTTCACTTTCATTGATTCTTTTTCATTGTTGGTTTCATATGTTCTCAATCAATAAGCCTTTGACTTCATTTCCTTATTCAATCCAACAGACAATTCATGCCCATTCAGTTAAGTCTCTCTCACCAGCACTCTTAATTCTCAATATTCTCATGACCTTCTTTTCATTCCATTATCCTAATCAATTCTAGAGAAACCTAACCAACTGTTCTGAATTTGGAACCAGGCATTGAATAATACTGGAGAAAATCACATAACCATGTTGATTGCCTGCCTTATATATTTATGATGTCCAACCACTGTTGGACTCTTACAGTTACCAAGCAAATATTTACATATCCATCTCCATTTCCTATACTGGTATTTTTTTTTTTTACCACTCTTTTCAATTTTCACACTTAATGCTGCACAATTTTCCCTTAGCAGATTACCTTCATGCCTTTGCAGAGGAAATAGCCGTTACAGCTGTGTAAAATTTTCTTACACCACCTTGACATTTATTTATTCTTTCTCATTCTGGATCATTCCTTTCCTTTCCTTCCAAATTCCTGTCATCATCCTAGCACTTATTTTACTTCTCCACCTCTGAATTGATTGACAGTTTTCATCCATCCTTATCTTCTTCCTCCTTCTATAGAAAACGAGTCATTCTTCCTCCCTTCCTTCACCTATGCTCATGACCCCACATCTTCTACCTCTTGTAAGTTCTTGCTCTAATAATTATGTCCTTTCTTACTTACTTTCCCAGTCTATCTCTTTCCATAACTTTCTCCTCAGCCTAAACATGCAAAAGTATTCTCTATCCTGTAAATATATTCTTCAGCCTTGTTTCCAAAACAATCAATACCTCTAATTTATTCTTCCTTATTTCATGTTTATTCCTTAGCAGCCTTCAACTTGACTTGTCTTGGTCAGATGTCAAGCATGATTTCTGGCACATAACATACATGTAATAAATATGTATTCATGATCAATTTCTAATTGCCAATATTATGATCTCTTGTTAGCCCTCGTCTTATTGACAGTGTGATGTGGTGGCAAGAGGCGTGTTCCATTTTAAGGTCCTGCCCCTGGCTCAGTGAGAACTTGCAAATCACATATCCGAGTGGACATAATGGGTGAGATTCTGTACTCCACAAATTTTCTTCCAAAATCAATCTTATTCTATTTATATTTTGGTTTGTTGGAGCCTGTGCTGTACCGTTGGTAAATATATTGAATATTATCATTGATTATATATGAACGTTCTTTAGAAATTATATCATTGTATAGAAATGATTATTATTTTGCTTATGTCTCTTTTGAAGTGTGGTGCCCATTTAAAACATGATGTAGATGTTTAGAGCAACAAAACTTTCTCATATACTAGACAGACTTATGAAGGCAGAAACCGTGGTTTCTTGGAAAATCATAGATAATACAGTTTCATGGAATGAATGGATAAATTTCCCTATGAGTAACCCAGCCCAAATTTTCTAAATGAACATAGAATGTATTTATGATATTTCAAATAATATATACCACTCACTGTTAGCACTTAGAGTTTTCACGCATTCTAAGTGACTATTGAGCTGTTGTTATTGAAAGGGGGGAAAAAAGACTCCACCGAACAGTACAGCAATTCACAGGTAAATTTTGTTTGTTTTCTCTGGTAAATTTCATCCATTAGAGTGTTGTCTTAGATACAGTCTTTCCATAGAAACACACATAAACTTATGTGTTTATGAGTCTGAACTTAAACTACTGCTATAAAAGTAGGTACTTATTGTTGGCCTTCAATTTATCTAACTTTTATCTTCTAGACTGCGAGCTCATTTAATAGCATCAAGCAAAGGAAACTAAAATAGCATTCCCTGTACTGCATACCTCTGAGACCTTCCTGTACAATGTTGACGTTCAGTCTCAACCAACCTGACAATAAAATGATCCATTTATCCAATACAAGCAGGCAGAGGAGGAGATACTGCATCTTTTCACTTTGCCTCCCACTCCTAGAGCCAGTCAGATGTTTCCTCTGGGTCAAACACATGCACACATAAAAACTCTTCATCAACAATTTTTCATGTTTTCTGTTAAATTGGGTTTACTCTTCGTACATGAATTTTTCCCTAGATACTTTTCCCAAATAGCACAGAAAGTACTTAAGATGAACTAAAACTTTTTAATAATATACTTAGTGGTTATAAAGCCCTGGGACTAAGAAACACTTATAAATAAATGAAAATGACCAGCTTTACCATTTTATAGGCAAAACCACTGAGGAGTTTAGGAGAAATCACTGACGCTTAAAAAAGAAAAAAGATATATTAGCTCAAATCTTAAAATCATACTTTTCAAAGGGGTAGTATTACCTAACTAAAGACTTTTATAAATTCCTTGCATCTACTTCATTAAGTAATTATTTTAATCACAAAGTAGTGAGTAAAATTTTTGCTTTTGTCATTCCACTCCCTGGTAGCTCTTTTTCTTTAGAGAGAGAAAACAACAACAACAAAAAAGCAATTGTCTCTTTACCTAAATAGTCTCTGACTATTGTGATTGCTTACTTAGATTTCTTTTTTTCTTGCTGAAAATAGATTGTTCCTTGTTGGGCCATGTTTTGTTCTCAATGTAGAATTCTAGAATGCCTGGGCAGATTTAGGGGCCTGGAAAATGCTGACTGTATTATTATTATAGACACAGTATAATTATTTGGGGGAAACCCCAGTGGCTAGTGTCCTTAAAATCTATCAACTCATCAAGGTACTTAAAAACTCCATCACACTTCTCTTTTAAAGCCTTCATTTTCTTGAATGCTCTCATTCAAATAAAACATGTTATTGATAGGCTATTAATGTATATAGCAATGACAATAGTAGGATTCTTAAAAGAGAGAGAGAGAGAGAGAGAGAGAGAGAGAGAGAGAGAGAGAGAGAGAGAGAGAGAGAGAGAGAGAGACCTAAACAGAAGGATTGTGGATGGAAAATGGTGGTGGAAAGTCTGGCAGAAAAACATAAAATGCTCAATGAAAACCCTGCTATGTTACAGATTGGATGAGGGCTGAGTTGTATATCAGTTAGCAATCTTTCAACTGCAATATTCAGAAAATCCAGCAGAAAGTGTCTGAAACCAGTAGGGAATTTGCAGGCTCTCGTAACCGATACAGCCTGTGTGCCACTTATCAATTTATTGCCTCTAAGTTCCAAATTTACCCTTCAACGTGTGTTCTGTGATAACAGACAATCTCCTTTGGGTTTCTGCGTTAAACTGAAACCTATGTTAAGCATTTTTGGTAGAGGGCTCTGAAGGGACTCATGTCTTGTCTAGCTGCTGCTTGGTGGGCCAGCAGCATACATATAAGGACATCTGGTGAAGCTCTACCCCAGCCATGTACCTGAAACATGGTCCTTCAGCAACCATGCAGCCTGGCAATAACCTTCCTGCTCTACACTTGACATGGAAATTAGTACTCCAAAGCCTTCCTGTGTGCATTGGTGCCTCATTTCCCTTTGCAGGTCCCCATGCAACCTGCCTGTATCACAGAAGGTCTTTCTCAAGCCAGCTTCTTCTCTCTCTGAAAGCCCTGCATGCTTTGCCTGTTGCATAGGTATCTCCCTGCTGCTAGTTGCTGGTTGCCCACTCACCATTTGTATCCCAACAGAATTGCTTCCTAATTGTGCAACAACTGCAGAACAGCTCAAATCTGGGAAACCCAGTTAATTTATGAACTACTCAGTGGTGGGGCTGAACGACACCTTCCCCCAAAAGAATAGAACTACAGCATTGGCTCTCTCCTGGGTCTCCAGATTTCCCACTGCAGACCCAGGAGAGAGCCAATGTATCTTGGGACTTGTTAGCCTATATAATCACATGAGCCGATTTCTTATAATAAATTCTCTCTGTAAATACACACATACACACACACAGTTGAATATGTATACATATCTTATTGGTTCTGTGTCAGTACTGATCTTTGAAAAGGAAAGGAAGAGAGGAAGGAGATGGGATAGGGGTTTGGGGGAGTGGATAGAGACATGAGGATCAAAGGAAAGTTAAGAAAGAAACGACTTCCCTTTTCACAATCTGTCTTGGGTTGGTAGTATATTACCAATTCCAGGCTTTTAGTCTGTTTGTCTCTCACCTTTGGGGGCTCAGTAAGATACAAAAACACTATATAACTTTCTATCACTTATCTATTGGTTTGTTGTCAAGAACCAATAGGACACTGGGAAATGAATGTGTCGTCCTAAGCTGGGATAAAACTTTATCTATTAGGTTCTGCTGGAGGTATATAATGATTATAGATGTTTTATAGGGAAATGACTCAGTTGTTTATCTGCTTGTTCATTTAGTCACATTCTCATCCAATTATCTAACTGGCAACATATGCTGGCAGTATCTGAAGTAATGCAAGGGATTCCAAGATATGTAAGACAAAGTTCCTGGTTCCCCAGTGAGTTATACACTTGTTAAAGGATAAGAGAAATTTAAAAATATCTGAAATACAGGAATTTACAGGATCAAATTCATATGAGAGGTTCAATCATAGAGGTTTATAAAGTTATTGTTGCAACTCAGAGAGGGAGATGTAACATCTACTGAAATTGGGAAAGGTTGATAAAATGGTATATTTGATCTTTTAAAAACATAAGATTTTGATATAAAGAGATGTAGATTAGTCTTAGAAACAATATGTGCAATAGAATAAGGTTAAAAATAATAGAACCTGTTCTAGAATGAGTGAATAAACCATTATGATTTTGTTATAGACTACATGTTTGTATCTCCCCAAAATTTGTATGCTGACACCCCAACCTCCCGTGGGATGATATTTGGAGGTGGAGACTTTGGGAGGTAATTAGGTCATGTGGTTGGAGCCCTCATGATGGGTTTAGTGCCCTTTTAAGAAAATATACAAGAGAGCTTTTTTCCTTTCTCTCTTCTCTCCACCATGTTAAAACACAGCAAGAAGATGGCTGTTGCAAACCAAGAAGTGGGTGCTCACCAGACACTGAATCTGTTGGCACTTTGATTTTGGACTTTCCAGCCTCTATAACTGTGAAACATAAATGATTCGTTTAAACCACCCAGTCCGTGGTAATGTGTATAGTGGCCTAAACTGACTAAGACATAACTGGAGCATAACACTTGGCAAGGCAGTTTGAGAGAGCGAGGTTGGAGAAGCAGGTAGGAAGAAGACTGTGGTTAATAAACAAGCTAAGAATTTGCATTTAAAAAAATTGCTAAGAAATGTGCATTAAACATCATTGTGTAGCTCTGTAGTTTAACACACCATGAAACCATGAAACCACCACCCAGATCAAAAATAGAACATTACCAACACATTGGAAGCTCTGTTTGTGCCTTTTCTCAAACATTACAACTTTCTTTCTTCCTGAAGGAAAGTACACCAACTTTTAACACCATGGATTAGTGCTGCCTTTTTTAAAATTCTGTATAGTCATTAGAGTGTATAAATTTTGTGTCTTCTTTCACTTGATATTGTTGAGATTTATACTTGCTGTTGAATGTGTCTATAGTTCATTTATTTTCATTGTTTTGTAAGTATTCCAGTGTATGAATATACCACAGTTTATCAAGTGACAGTTGTTTGTGTGGAATTTGGAGTTATAGTCTAGCCACATGTTCATATTTAATAGATTCTGCTCCACAGCCTCTCCAACATTTGGTATTATCAGACTTTTAATTTTTAGCAAGGAAATTTGAACTTAAATTTGTATGAAGGAATTTTGGTTGGAAAGTGGTGTGAACAGGGGAAGGTACATATGTTAGGGTTGTGTAGATTAGAGTGAAAGAAAGATCTGAGAAGGGAGGCCAGTTGTGATGCTACTGTAATATTTCATAAATATAATGTGGAAACAAACTAGAGAAGTAACAGAAGAGCTAAAAAGGAGGAAATAAGATATTATTCCTGTAGTGTGTGCCTATACATAGTAAGATTTAACAATTAACAAATTGTGGGATAAAGGCAGCAAGGGCGATTGACAATGAACAAATGTTTGAGCTTAGTGACTGACATAGTGGTAGAATTAACCAACTCGAGAAGGCTTGGGAGAAATTCTGGTTTCTGATTTTGGGAAGTTGTTTTTACCCAAATTATATCTCTTATTTAAATCTTTCACCAGACCCTTAGTTTGTATTTTTGACAATCTTTTTTTTCAACTCTTATTTCTCATCATTGCTGTGGAAGATCATTCTCAGTAGAAGTTGGATATGTTAGGCAAGAAAGAACCAGGACATTGGTGGGATAAATTGTTCCCCCACTCCTAGGTAAAGTTAGTGTCCAGAAAAAACAAGAGAAGATTTTCTGTTATTCAGACCTGACAGCTTTGTTGTAAAGAGTGATAGTAGCTAGGAGAATGACAGATCTGGGACTTCTTGGAAGCCTAAGTCCACATAGCTTTTAAAGTAGGAGCTATTCTATGTGCTCACTTCCATCACTAATTCCTTCATCGTAGATATTTTTTTTTCTCTATCGCTGACATAAGCAGTATCTTCTTCCATTTTTGCAATAAATTCTTTGTTTACCTGGGTATTTCCCGGGATATGGCAAACGCGTAGATGCTCCAGGACCAGCACTCCACTACCTTCACCTGCACTGCTGTTGAAATAGTAGCCACAATTGATTATTTTAATTTTTGAGACAGTTTGCTTGGGTAACAGTTCAGGCATACATGGGTTCTCCTGTCTATATGAATTTCTGTTGAATGGATCTCAGGAGCTCTATGTTTGCTTTAGCATAGTCTCTTTAGTAGAGCTTTTATTTAATGTCTTTGGTATTATTTTAGCTACCATTGTATCCAAAAACATAACACTACTCATTGAGCTTGTTTCCTCCAATGAAATCACTTTGACAAAAGTTATTTTGTAAGTTTGTGCTTTTGAGACCTGTTACTCTATTGTGACAGTGTACAGACAGGAAACAGACATAATACTATCATATATTTCTATCCCACTTTTAAATTTACAAGACACATTTACATCTATTTTATATCTCTTTTCTCTTTCCATCACCCTGTGAGATGTTACTACTTTAATTTTTCGAATGAAGAAATATAGCCTCAAGGACATATGTAGTGTCACAGCCAGACCTTCGAATCAGATTTTCTAATGCTAGGTTCAGTTGAAGTGATGGTTAATTTTATGCATCAATTTTATTGGGCCATGGGATGCCCAGGTTAAACATGAATTCTGAGTGTATCTGTGAGGTTGTTTCTAGAAGAGATTAGTATTTGAACTAGTCAACCGAGTAAAGCATATTGCCCTCTTCCAGTGTGGATGGACATCATCCAACCCATTGAGGGCCTCAGTGGAACAAAATAATGCTGAAAGGGCAAATTCTCTCTCTTCCTGGCTGCTAGAGCTGAGAGATACCAGCCGTTTCCTGCCCTTGGACTGGGGCTTGTACCATCAGTGCTCCTGATTTCAGGCATTTAGGCTCAGGATGGAATTTATACCACTGGCTTTCCTGTGTCTCCAGTTTGCAAATTACAGGTGGTGGGACTTCTCAGCTTCATCATCATGTGAGCCTAGACCTTATAATTCATCTCCTTCTCCTATTGGTTTAGTTTCTCTGGACAACCCTGACTAATACCTTCACGTGCAGTGCCTCTGCCTGATTATCTTTTACATCTTTCTGTAGATTTTCTCTCAACTGTTCATCAGGAACTATATTCTTGCCAGGTGAGGATTATCTGTATATTGAGTACATGTACATTAGCATTAGACAACATCAGCAATTCTCAAAATTATCAGGTTAAGTTAGTACTTTACACCAGCCTATATTCAAGAGTCAATCGTATGGCATAAGATTTACCTGTTATCTTTTTTCATTTGCTTTAACCAGTATCACCTCCCTGTGTGAACAGGATTCAGGGGAATAGCCAGTGAACTTTTATTATAGGCCTATTTTGCATTAGACTTCTTGGTGGCATTGATAAAGGCTGTAAACTATCGTCCTAAGCACTAAGTCAATGCATTTGTAATATTTTTTTTTTTGAGAGAAATAAGATTATTTTCCTGGATATTTTACATAGATCATCAGTATGTGTGAATTTTTTAAGAGATTGGTCAATTGGTAAATATATTTAAAAAAAATAAATAATCCAAAACAAACCAAAGAGAAAAAGCAACAGTTGTATTAGCTTAACATTAGATATTGCTCTGCACACAGATGAAAGACTAAAGTGCAGGTGAGAACAAATATAATGTGTATTGATTTATTAGCACATGCAACTCATTTATGCATTGAAATATGCTGACCAAGATCAATGTAATGGAAAACACAACTCGAGTGTGGTCTTCTAGGCTCTTCTAGTGAAATATGTTTTTCAGGCAACGCTATGAAATTTAGAGAACTGTGAAAGGTAATGAGGTGTTCTTCACAGAGCAGTGTACCATGTCCACTCTAAGACTCCAAGAATAATGACATGAGTCAGAAAATCTGAACACACATACATTTAAATTTTTCAGAAATGATGTGAGTATGCAGTTATTTAATTATTTGGATGTTTTGTCAATGTTTACTTCCTGGCTAAACAGTGAGCATCTCCATTATTTAACCATGTCACAGATTTATGAATGTAGTTGAACTTTCCTGCTTCCCTGGGGATTGGAAAGTGATCCAGCCAACATGAACCAAGTTGGAGAAAAGGAATTATTACTAATCAGGTTCAGGATGAGGAGGAGTCAATATTTCTTAGTCAAGACTCTGAGGATACTGTGAGCAAAAGGAATTGGCAAATATGAACTTCAAATCTTAGAGGTCAGAAAAAAGAAAGAATATTAGATTTGCACAGCCAAATATTAGGCCAAAATTTTTTTAGCCAAAAAATAAGATAGGAAATGAGTAAAAGGTGTTTAGGAGTGAAGAGGTGGTGCCTTAACATTTTCCTCATTTCACAATGCTAGCGAATAAGAGAACTGAAATTTTTCTTTATGGAACAGTGGGCACATGATGAATGAAAGAGGTCAGGCAGAGTAAAAGGGCAGAGAGCTGAGCAGGTGATTATTGATTATTCTTCCCTGCAATGGACATTACCTAGTATTCTGTCATTAGACACAATTTAAAATATTTCACAACAAAAAAGTTACAAATGTAGTCAATCATTTAGTTTTTCTAAAGGATTCTAAACAATGTTTGGCTGATTTTTAAAATCTGAATTGGAGATTTTGGAATTTAACTAATAATGCAGAGCCACAAACTCAAAATGGGAGAAAAATCTCAAGGTTATCCAATTGCTCTTGTTACAAGAATCCTTTCTATACTGTTCAGGTTGAGTGACAGTCTAGTGTTTGATTCTCTGTTGACAGAGTCATGCTACTTTATGAGAAACCCCATTCCATTGTGAATAGCCTTTTATTTGTAATTATTTTTGGCTGCCTAGACAACTTTAGTGATTTCTAGGAGCATTTTTATTTGTATTTATGAAAAGCCCTCTTCTCTATCAGATGTAGAACTACTAATGGATGGCCCTCACCCCAACCTCCCTAAACAGGATACCAACATGACCAAGGTAGACCCCAATCACTCCCTCAAATTTGAATCTTGAGCACCGTGACAAATATTTGGCATTGTTTCATTTTCAGCAGTGGTGCCCTGACCAATTTTCTCCCCCTGAGACTCTGTAGTTCCTGATTTCTCATTCTCTGAATGAATCTGCCCTGGTTTTCCTTATTTCCAAAATTGACTCTCCAGCTTCCTGTCAATTCTGTGTATGACAATCACCAGGGGAGCCTATTAGAAATGAAGACTCCCAGACTTTGCACTCCTCAAGTATGTAATTTAGTAATATAGGGTGGGGCACAGGACGTTAAATCTATAACACCCACTCAGGTGACACTGATGGAATCAGACTAATGAGCTGACTTTTGGGAACCACTGTTCAGATGATATAACTCAAATGTAAATTTGCACTTCAATAGAAAGTTTCTAGAAGTAGAAAAAGCTTACTGACCAACACACTAAATGAACGAATCCCATTTTTTTTCATTTATTCAATAATTCAACAAACAGATATTGAACATCTATACTTTGCCAGGCAGCCTGGCATGTCCTGAGATACATAAATATCATTGAGATTACTTGAAACTAGGTGTATCAGCTTGCTATTAGTGCACACTGAGGCACTGAAAAGAGAGTAGAGAGCACATATCTGTATTTGCAGTTTCTGTATTCAGTAAATATCACCAATAGTCTTCAAAAGAAATGGACAAACATTTATTTTTGTATTTCTACATGCCTCATATTCCTTAAATATGTAACAATGCAGAGTTTTAATTCTAGTATGTCACTTCTTGTATGTAAAAGAATTCTAGGTAAAACCTGAAATCTCAGCTCTAATTCATTAGTGTTAGACATAATAATAAAATTTAACTATACCAGTTTTCTGCCAGGTTTAATAAAACAAGATTTTCTTCTTTTACTATGCTGCTGAATTGTCTCACAATCACATACATAATTTATAATAAAAACAACTATATAGTTGAACAGGATATGAAAATGGTTAGAAGCTCCTTTCAGCTAACAAAATAACTCTTACGTGAATATATTTCCTGTTAAATTAGCTCAGATTTCATATTGTTTTGGAGGATATTTTAAGATTCAAAATCTTAAGTATTTTGAAAATTTATATCCCTTCTCACAAATTTTTAAGTTGCCCTCTAAATTTCTCATTGCAAACTTATATACAGTTGACCTTTGAACAATTTGGGGCAGTAACAACACCTACCATTCGTGTAGTTGAAAACCTGCATGTAACTTTTGACTCCCTCCAAAACTTAAACTAATAGCCTGAATATGTGGATGCATACTTATTGACAGAAAGTCATACTGGTAACACAATAGGTGATTGACACATATTTTGTATGTTAGATGTATTATATACTATATTATCACAATAAAGTAAGCTGGAGAAAGTAAAATGTTATTTAGAAAATCATAAGGAAGAGAAAATATTTACAATATATATTGAACAAAAATTCATGTATAAGTGGACCCACACAGTTCAAACATGTGTTGTTTAAGGGTCAACTGTAATTGTAAAATACATAGTTTACAGAAAATTATGAACATTGATAAAAATTTCATCAGAAATATGTCCATTTGATTTTTGCCTACCCATATTAAATAAAATGCATGAACAAACTCATTTTAACAGTGGGAAATTCTTTGTTTTTTTCTCTTTGAACCATTTTCATATCACTTTTCCAATAGAATTTTATACCAGTCTTTTAGTGATCACTTTTTCTTGCTATAAAAATATGAATGTACATTGAAAAGTAATTAAAAAATTTGTGACCATGAGACTTTACAAGTATTAAATTTCTTGTCAGTGAATTTTTGTTGCACTTATTAATATAAAATTAATCTAAACAATATAAACAATTATACATTTAGATAATAAACATAAAGATAGCATTCATTAGAAATGTATGCATTATCAGTGGTTGGGCTATTTTTTGTTTAGTAAATATATGTGTCTGTGGATGCATATTCTTATTGCTAGAATGAGACAAAGCTCAACATCAATCTATTCTATTTTTGCTTTTATGGATGTAAGATCTGAGAAAACATATTCCCATAAACAAGTAGATGAGAATGGAAAGTTTTGTCTTAGCAATGTCACTCAAATATTTGAATTCCTTCCAAGTTATATGCTAAAATCACATAGTTATCTATCATCAAAAATTATTTTTAATTATCTACCAGCTGTCATCTTAATTAGGTCTTCTTTCAATTTCATTAAAGGCAAAGTATCAAAACCAATTCCAGATTTTATGACTCAGTTATTAGTCACTTATTTTCTCAACACCAACACCTATATTTTGAAGTTTACTATTGTTTGGAACTCTGGTGATTTTACACTCATCTTTAATGTACCATAGTAAGACGGTAACACATGAATAACAGGCACACCTCTCTTTTTTAAAATGACCAACTGGAGTGAATATTCTCAGGCAGTGGATTTTGGAAAGAATACATGTGAAGCTGAGAACCTGGAAATTATGTCCTTAAAATTATCTGTTCCTCCAAAGTGCACATATCCCAGTTTGAAATCTCCTGGTCTACTCATGTCTCCTTTAGAAGATAGTTACTGGTTATTCAATATTATGTGAATGTCGATTTTTCAGCATTTGAACAAAGGGATCATGACAAATTTTATATCCCAAAATAGCTTCAAAAAGACCCCTGTTCCCACGTGCTCTTCTTACAACACGACATTGACACTCCTCCCATTGAGAAGTGAGGATCTATTTCTCTTCCTTTGGATTTCAAGGGCATTGTGACTATGGGGGAAGTAACGTGTGATTTCTGATGCTAGGTCATGAAAGCTTCCTCCTATCCACTTGGAGTGCTCACTCTTAAAATCTAGCTGCGGTGCTGTGAAGAAGCCAGAACAAATGGATGCATCATTTCATCTGACAGCCTCATTTGGGGCCCACACAATAGCCAACATCAACTGCCAACTGCCACCTGTGTGTGAGGAAGGCTTTGAGATTATTCTAGCTTCAGCTGCCCTAGATACCTTAGTAACAAAAATAACTTGACATCCACTCGGTTTAAAATCGATAGAAGTTTTACATGATTTGGGCTGAAATATATCTCTGTATATTAAGTAAATCATAAAGTACATTAGTAGTGCATAAAGATTGAAGGGAACATATTAAAGAAGAGTTAATGTTTAACTTTGTTAAAGAAAACATAGCTCAATTTTCATATGTTCCAATTTATTATTGATTAGAGTCCTCACATGTTTATGAAATTACCCAAGCTCCTTATCTTTTATTTACTTAAAAAATTTTTAATTTTTATTCTCAATGTAATATTTAGGCTTAAATTTAAAACCAAATAACATTGCAAACCTAAAACAAATGAACGCACAAATAAATAAAAGCAAAACCCTGTTGCCTTCTCATTTTGTTCAAGTAAATTTATTTTCAGTATCTTTCAGGTGTTTAATCTGGTATTTACCTTCCAATTTCTATTATTGCTAGTTCTGTGCATTTTTGTTTTTGAGTTTAAAACTATCAGCTTTCTTTTATGGAAGATTAGGATTATCTCTTTTTTACTGCCTCCTCAACCCTAATTTCAATGCATATACCTATTTTTCCTCCTGTTCTTCTTGTATAGTTATATGATGCTTTTCCGATACATCAATACTCACAGTTTAAATTTGTATGTACTATGATTACGTCACCTCTCCTCCTCTTCACAAGTTTTTATTATGTCTTTTGGTTTGTTATCTAGGTCCCTATGACTATTTTAACCCCAGACTTTCTTACAGAACTATAAAACAACTTTCTATAAAGTTTATGCCTTTGAACGTTTTTCTCTCTCTCTCTCTCTTTCTCTCTTTCTTCCTCCTCCTCGCCCCTCCCCTCCCCCCCCCCCCCCTTTTCTGAAGATCCCTATCCTCCTGTGCATCTGGATTCATAGCTCTTTAGGCCAAAGACCCTGGCTAACACTTTAATCTGCCATTGCTGGGAATTTTCTTTCATCATTTATTTTTCTTTTCTCCTGCACCGAATTACTTATTTCTTGGATTTTATGTCTTCCTCTTATTTTGTCTATTTTTTTGTTTGTTTTTTTTGTTTTGTCTTGATGGAGCACATCTTCTAGACTTTCTTTTTTTTTTCTTTTCTTTTTCTTTCTTTCTTTTTTTTTTTACAAAGGCTGCATACAAGATAAGATGTTTGGAGATCTTACATGCTGAGAATATTTTACCTCTACCTTTGCATTTGATTAAAGTATAACAGGCTAGAGTTTTAGGTTAGAAATAACTTTTCTCTTAGACTTTAGGAAGTATTGCTTTGTTGATTTCTGTTGATTTGTTACAATTTTGTTACAAGTCCAAAGTTACTTGGATTTCTCATATTTTTATATATTTCTGAATTTTTCTGATGATTTTCTTGCTTGAATCTTTCACTTCAGCTTTCTGAGCTCTGCTAGTCAGATTCCACTAGTCCATGTCCTTTCCATGTTACAAAATTGTTTTTATTTCTTGTCTACTGTCCCTACTGTCTCTCTCATTCCCTCATCCATTTTCTTTGCCCTTGTGGTTATATACATTTTTTTCTTTGCTCCTATTTTAGTGGTATTTCAGGATTGAATGTATGTGTTAAGCCATCATGCTTAACCTGAATTCTGTTAAATTTTTAATCTTTTTCATTTCAAAGTTAGTAATTCAAAGTTGCTTTTAAATTGTAAGAT
Source organism: Eonycteris spelaea (assembly GCA_003508835.1). Lineage (NCBI taxonomy): Eukaryota > Metazoa > Chordata > Mammalia > Chiroptera > Pteropodidae > Eonycteris > Eonycteris spelaea. The sequence goes on from PUFA01000016.1 coordinate 16,883,008, forward strand.
TTCACAACATTTATCAACTATATATATATATATGTATGTATATGAAAAATTAATATAATATATGTCTATTTTCTCTTGATTCATAAGTATTAAGAGTGATTAAGAAGGTGTCTTATTAAGTGTTAATTTGGGAAAACTAGGAAAACAAATAAGGAATTGGTTATGAAATTATTGGAAAAACTAAAGTAGTGAGGAGGGAATGGTGAGGTTATACCCACCTACCATCTGTCTGGCTGAAGGAATAGCAGACAAAATGGGGTTGCCCAGAGCCCAGAACTGCTGTGCTTCAGGAGCCTGTTGAGGTTCTACTACTGCTCTTCTGCTGTTGCAACTGTCACCACCTTTTGCAGGCAGATAGGAGCCCACGCCCCCACAGATGCTGCAGAAACCCAGGAACCCACGTTTTCTGCTACAGAGGCTGCCGCTGCTGGTATTGGAGCCAGAGCCCATACACACCATGCTGCTGAAGCTGATGGAGCACCACCTCTGCCACTGCCGTGGAACTGGACTGCCTGAGCAGGACCCCAGAGCCTGCACTTCCTTGGCCCTCTGGCTGATGCTTCGATGTACCACTAGAAGCAGACACAACAAACACACACACACACACGCACACACACGCACACACAGATTTTCCCTCCCTCCTGCTTTTCAATCCTCTAATAGTTCCTCCCATTGGCAGAACTTCACTAGAAAGAAGCTGGCAAGGAAGTCTGTGAGATGTAGTTTACAGGCTCCCAGCCATCCTGTGATACAGAGGAGATTCCAGAAGGCTGAGAAAAATGCTGAGAGCCAAATGACAAATAGCTAGCCAGAGGGTTTAAAGGGAAAGTCAGTAACTGACTTGTGAATATCATCATTTTTTCTGGGTAGGCATATCTATCTGGCACATCCTGAGTGTGATACACATCTATAAATATATATACACACACATAGTTTTAATAGTTGGAGGCCTTTGAGAATAAAATCATATCTGCTTATAGTGAAGAGGTTTGATAATTATCCAACTGTGAAGAAAACTTTAATGATTATGGTATTTCATTGATTATTTTGGCATTTTTAGAGTTTATCTCATAAATTGCTGTTTTCGCTAACTTTAGAATTTGGAGTGAGTATACAAATTTAATAGGTTGTTAAGTGAGACTTTTCCCATTGTCTCCCATTGTCGGTTAAGGCCAACAACTGAGCATAAGAGAGTTTCAATTCCTCACATTCTAAAGGTTGCTGTGAAGACAGTCAAAATTAGGTTCAGAAACTACCTCCAGGGCCAGCTAAGACAGGGCAGGGCTGGACCACTGCCACCAATCTGCCCCCTTCCTCCCATTTGTCATCTTCCTGCTCTGAATGCACCTGACTAGAATGAACAACTGGACACTTTTCTTTTTCTTTTTTAGCTTGTATATTAGAGTGAATATGATCTTTCAGGCAAATCTGCTATTTTTTGTTGCCAAAGTTGAAGATGAAGAAATTCTTGTTTGACTGGTCAGCATGTAATTGTAGAAGATAAAGAGTGTCTGTCTTTTGGGGTCCTGTGCTCCTCCTATAAAAGAGACTTAAGAGTTCAACTCTGCTCCCCAACTGTTCATGTTTTGAAAAGGGAGGGCACATTCACTACAGAATATAATATTCCCATTTACTTGTTCTTATGCTTTTTAGGCATAGCTTTTCAAAACAAGAAATGGATGCTGTTAAGAGTTAATGGCAACATGATACTTAGATGGCATTTACCCAGAGGACTCCTGAGTTTCCAAATCCTTTGGCACCTTGGCCATTCTTCCCTGAGAAATCCTCAAAGAAAGTGTGCAGGTTACATTGACCAGAAAAGCACAGTGACATCATACTGTAGCAACTGCTGGAGATTCTCTGTCAAACGCCAAAGCAGACCAAGAGGAACTAACCAGGATTCCATGGAAAAATCCCTGATTTATATATACTGACATGGCTTAAATGGTCTAGAAGCAAATGGCCAAAGGATTTGTTCTGACCATTTCTCTCCTCCAGTATCTGATCCACATTTGGATCTCACTATTCTCATATGATGAAAACTCTGCTCATCGGTGCCAAAGTATGAGACATAGAAGAGCTGGAGACAATCCCGTCCACTGCCTTAGTGTGCTCTCCCTGAACCCTCTTGGGTTGAAGGTAAGCCTAGTGATTCAACTGCCCATTGGAAGAGAAAGAGAACATGAAGAAAAAAGAAAGAGAAAGGAGAGAAGAGAAAGAAGAGAAAGAGGACCAAGCTTTCTCCTGGGGAGAGCAGTTCCCAATCTTAGCCTGGAAGTCCAGAGAGTCCAGAAAGGCAAAAATTGAAGGGAAGTTTGCTAGCTTTGATCATCCCTTACTGCCAGTGAAACATTTTAGAAAGAAGAAAACTAGAAGGGTAAGATCATACAAGTGTGTAAACCGCTGTGAACACTCCATTGGGATCCAGTTGAGAAAACTCTAGTCTAATCATCCATATCAGCAATGGGATGAGGGTAGGTTTAGGAGGGACAGCAGAAATGAACAAAACCTAGAACGTCTCCAAGACACCAACTAGTCTACCGTGCTAATGCCAGCCTTTGAGGTAGTCATTACGCATAGTTTAAAATTCGGAGGTTTTGGGTCCTCATGTTTTAGTGAAGAGCAAGTCTTAATTATATTTGCTGTGTAAAAATTTTATTGGTGGCCCTGGAATTACTTTATTTCTCATCTGCTGAGGCATAGTTTGTCTGTCTGGTTAATCTTGTACTTTTTAGATTTTACAGTGCTTTTTCATGTTTGGCCTTGTATCCTCAACTGGACAAAGTGTTCCTTTGAGACAAGTGCCTTGTCATTTACTTTCTGTATTTCCAGTATCCAACCCAGTGTTTAGCATTGAGTAGGTTCTCGACAAATGTTTGATGATAATGAAATTGCCTAGTTTATGGAGGATATTGTTTAGGTTCACTAGGGCTTTATGAGCACACTTAAAAAAAAAAACTCACACAACTATCTTCAAATGTCAGCTTTGTAAGTTTTTCTCATTATTTCTCTTAAAAATTGGTTTAAGAGTACCAGGTGCTGTAGGCATAAAAAAAAAATTGATTTAACATTTTCAATACAGCTTGATAGGCTAAATTTATTTTTTGCCTTTGCACTGTTCTTTTAGAACATATATGTGAAGAACTTATATTTGGAAGAAGATATATATGAAGAACTGCTGAGACAGGGGCCAAGTCTTTTTTTTTTTCTTCACATTTCTTTTTATTTGACTTTGAAATTTGACTTATACAGAGTAAGAATCTTATAGAAAAAATCCTGAACTTGTCAATATGGATCTATTTAAATTTTTTAAATTGAAGTATAGTTGACTTACAATATTATATTAATTTCAGGTATGCAACATAGTAATTCAGTATTTATATACATTACAAAATGATCACCATGACAGACCTAGTTACCTTCTGTCACCAAGAAGCTCTGTCATTTGAACTAAAGTGGTGGTACCCAGGGAAGAACGATTAAAAGCTCTTGCTTTGAAATGGCTCAGCCCAGGTGGTAGAAATAGGAAGCTAGGACCAATCTTAAAAGGACAGGATGAATTAATTTTCTGTTCTCATTATGCCCCTATCCAATGCTCTTTCTCAAAGCAAAATTATAATTATAATGAGAAATTATAAATGGGAAAAAATAATGAAAAGTGATTATGTCAGTCAACATGCTAAATTATGTATATCAGCTCATTTAATCCACACAACTACCCTATAAAAAACAGTGATTATCTGTGATTTATAAACTAGAAACCTGGGGCTCAGAGGATTTGCCTAAATCCCACTACCAGTCATGGCAGAGCTGTGATGTGAATTCACCCTAGTCTAGCCTGTAACCTTGACTACCACATTTCACTTTCTCTTGAAGGATAAAAAGTATTTTGGGGAAGAAAGAAGAAGAGCCTTGGAGGATAGGGATGGCCTGTTTCATACAACTTTTGAGAAGTTACCCAACCATCAGAAATCTGAGCTTCATATTTTATGAAAGTGGCAGTTAGTCCAGTTGAGGGTTTTGGACTGACACCTTCACTGAGGTTTAGAAGTAACTGAGAGACATTTTAGGGTGAACTTTAAGACTGACATATTTTGTTTACTGTTCTGCATGATAGACATTCTCAGCTGAAAAGAATAATTCACTTGTATAAAAGAATGACCTGTGATTGGTTTATTGTCAGAAATAAATAAAATAAGTTATAATAAACCAAGACAGGGTATTTTGAAGGTGGTGAAAACCTGGGATCAGGTGCAGTATTAGCTTTTTTATTTATGTATATAATTTCATTTACCTTGTCTAGAGTATCTGTTTTTGTGTGTGGGGTTTTTTTTTTTTTTGAATAATGAATGGAGTTATTTTAACCGAGTGCTAATGTGGTGAGTGCCAGGTGAAAAATTCAATTGAAATGCTGTCACAAGATTCTTTTGTTTTACTGACAAGAGTTGTCATGTTCTCTTGATTCCCGATATATGGAGAGTGAACTGATAAATAGTTTGGAGATGAAATTGTCAGTCACCATTATCACACTCAAGTAATTATCTTTTCTGGTGTCTTGCACTGCCATGAAATTCAAGTTCTGGAGTATGAAAGGAAAGAGAGAAAAAAAAACAATATGGTGTGACTATAAATTGAAAAAGTGCTTAAGTTTGAAAAGTAAGATACCAAAGGAGCTTGAATGTGGGGGTGGGTGGGGCAGAATTTGCTGTTACTTCTGAGACTGAGAGGGAATGGGGCCAGGAAGAGGGTGCAGATCAGAAGTGGATATACCTTGAGGCTAATAAAGCTCAAGCTTCAGTGGCCTTTCCACAGTGGAGATTATTCCAAAGCCTTGATAAGGATCATAGCAGTGTATTCACACAGCCATAAGCTTTTGTAAAATTTTTGTGAGATATTTAATTGTATTGTCTCTTATCTTTTTTCATTCTGACTTGTATTCCATCACATTTCTTCTCCTTCGAGGTGGATTTGGAGTGACCCCAAATGTTGTCTGAAGTCTAGCCAAGGAAATTTGAGTGTAGAACATATTTTTAGTTTAATGAAATATATTTATGTGACTCACACCATCACTTCCCATATATTTAAGTTACTACTTCCTCATCTGACATAGGAATAGCTTCCAGGAATACTCTTATTGCCCGCTCTGCCAACCTGATTGATGTTATGACTCATGCGTATGTGGCCAAAGTGATACGAATATGTCTTAAGGTACCTGGCATCTAAAGTATGCATGTAGTGGAACAAAAACAAGGTTTGAAATATATGGAGCAGTCTATGGAAGACTTTTCTAATCAGTAGATGTTTAAAACTATAATTGGAGGATTTGGTTCCTATCAATATTCTTACCTGTCAGGAATAAACTTAATAATACAGTATTTAAATTAATCATATGCTTTTTCTTTTTTTTTCTTTTTGTGGAAAATGTGTGAAAGAGAATTTGTCAGAACTCCTGTATTTGTAAGGCAGATGTGTAATATTTCTACAAATAGTGATTATATCTACAATAGCCATATAGAAAATAACTTTTAGAAAGGTTATATCAGTTTTTTATTATTGTATAACAAACCTCCCCAAAACTTATTGACTTAAAACAAAAATCATTATTCTGTAGCTGGAAACTTGGCTTGGGCTCTTCTAAGATGGTTAATCTTCACATGGTGTTTGTTGGACATGCACGTAATTCTGGGATCTCAGCTGAAATGGCTAGTGCACTTTCTTCTCCCCACAAGATAACTAATCTTCTACAAAGCAGCCAAAGTTTGTTCACACTCACAGAGTGAGAGCATAAGCAAGGTATCTTGAGGCCTAGGTTTATAATTCATACAATGTCACCTTCGTTGTCTTATATTAACCAGAGCAATTCACAAAGCCATGTTGGAGAAGGTCATCGAGAGAATGTGATTACAGCTTGACTGCCAAGCTGGACCAGGCAATAAGAAGCTGCTCCTTCCCTCCCCTGCCTTTGGAATGTATGTTCTACCCATTGTCCCTACACTAGGAGCAATCTCAAGGATGCGGCCTTGAGAGAACAATGTGTTATTGAGACCATCTGGACCGAATATGTAATTGAACTTAGTTAAGGCCTCTATATAAACTTTTAAAATTCTGGCAAACAGTGAAGAGATCTATTGGTTGCCCCAAATAACCCTCATATGTAAGTTCCCTTGCTTATTAAATGTGCCAGCTACCAGTCTGGAATGGTTTGCTACTTCCTTTGGTCTCTCCTTGCCCTCTGGATGGGAGCCAGTTTCAGATTTCACCTGGGAAGTTCCTGAGGCTGTGAACTAACAATTGGTGAACCAGCCAGGAGACCAAAGAAATAGGCTTTGGAAAAAAGGCATCTGCAAGGAAAATCCCGAGGTGACTGTTGACCTCTGTCTATGTGGGGAAGTGTGATCCATATGTTAGATGCATGTGAGTATAGGGGCATCTGAAAAATACCAGCTGCTTTAATGCACTTGTTTGAGGAACTGGGCATTATGTACTGTGGCAAAGAAGGGAAATGAATGGCTGCTGTAGTGGGCTGGCCTCTACGATGGACAGTTGGTTAGGCTGTGCACTGATGTACAACTAGGGGCTGAGACTCAAGTTAAAAAGTTGCAAGAAGGGCTGAGGTTAGAGAAGGACATGCAGTTGTTCACCACTCTGTTAGCATTAGTTCTGGTGACAAGGTGGGAGAGCAGGATAGATTGGAGACCTTATCATGCCATTTTTCAAAGCTAGGAAGGTGCCAGAGGCCATGGTTAAGGTTCAAGCACTTGTGACAGACCTGATTAGAATGCTAAGAGGTGAATCCTGGGAAAATGAGGAGAGGGTAGAGGAGGATACTGTGGTGTTTGGCAATGAAATGGACAAATGCCCTGTGCCGTCTTACCTGTAATGCAATGGCAAATGAAAGCACAGCAACAACAACCCCAGCCAGTGGGGCAGCCCTCAATTCAGAAAATATTCATAACTAGAGTATATACTCCTGTTGAGTGTATTGTTATGGCTTCCAAGTTCCAATGAAAGGTCAGGGAAGGCAGGAGTGGTTAGTGTGGCTATGGGATATGCGAGGTAATGGGGCATTTTTCTGACCAGGCAGGAGGCAGAGAAAATGAGCAACATCACCACACAGCCTGCCCTCCAGTAGCACGTGCAGAGCATTTGGGGGAGGATGGGGGGTTCAAGGCACTCACTCCCTTTATATAAATTGGATTTTTCTAGTCTGCAGGGAGGCTTGGCTCAATAAGGGGATTTCCCTGGGCACGTGAGATTCTGGAAATCTGTAGAGGAGGTACAACAAATCCTTAGGGAGCTGGAAATGAGACAGACAATCTACAACCCTGTCTTTGAAGGCCCTGATCAGGACACATGCACTGCAGGAATGAAATCCAAGATATTTCAGTCCTCCCCCACCGCCTGGCATGGGAAACTGATATCCATGCTAAGCCTAGTCATGGGAGAAGATATTTATGATACCAGGCAAACTATTGCTGATTTGAGGATAACTGACAGATTCTGGTAATGGCTATGGGCTGTGGGGAAGACCCCAGACAAAGATAGAACTAGGAAAGCCAAAGGGCTATTTACTGCTATTACAGTAAGATAACCTGGAATAAATGTAGTTTGACCTCATTGTTGCTGAAATCCCACCTGCAAAAAGAGACCACCAATACAACACTGTGTTGGTCAGACTGTGGGAAATCTTAAAACCTGAACAATTCATACCTGCCCTACCTGACCCTACCATTTCTGTTGCTCCACCTCCTCCAACAGAAGTCTCAGGGATATAGTCCTGTTTGGGGTGGGTGCCTCCATGTACTGAGCCAGTTTCAGATGTCACTCTGGAAGCTCCTGAGGTTATGACCAGCCTAGATTCAAGCAGTGAGGAAGTGAGTTGTTGCAAAGAATTTGTGGTCACTTTTTTTTTTTTTTTTTTTTTTTGCGAGGCAACCTTTGGTTGACTTCACAGATTGCAAGGACCTTGTCAGTTTACAATGTCTTTTTTATTTTTTATTTTGTATTTTGTATGCCTACAGCACCTGATCTTCCTAGTACTTGCCATCCAAGTACTAACCAGGCTAGACTCTGCTCAGCTTCCAAGATCAGACGGGTAGCATGGCTGTAGACCACTTTCTGTAATCTGCTCTATAGAATTTTTCAATTTGACAAAAATCTTAAGCATTTGCATAACAATACTAAGTTGTGAGTCTGAAATAAATCACTAAATTATTAATAATAATAAAAGTATTATGTCAACTATGCTAGAGGCAAAGCTGAACTATCATTCTTTTCTCTATATATAAAATGCTGAGAAAATTGTTATATGGAGAGGCAATCAAAGAGTATGGAGCCAAAAATATGATGGGAGAGGAGGAAGGATCAACAAAATGTGTCTTCAAGATCCAGTTGAATTTCCATTTGATTTATATAACCCAGATGTCAGCCCCATGCTTTGAAGCTCATAAACCCTGGGTTTGGATAAATTCACATTACTTAACAGTTGAGAAATTTTGGAAAAGTTACCTATTTCTTTGAGAATCAAACTTTTATCTGAGAAAAGGAGTAACACCTATCTTTTTGCATTTTTGATGAATATTAGTTATTAAATAATGTATTAAAATGCTTACTACTATTCTGATATGTAGTTGGCAGAGATACATTTTTATTGAACATGCCTACTATGCCCCAGGTTCTGTTCTAGGAACTAGGGTTATAGTGGTGAATAAGACAAAATTCACAAAATTCCTATACTCAAGAAAATTCCATTCTCCTGAGGAGTTTTATATATCTAGTCAGAAAGTTACTTACTCTTAAGGAGCTTATATTCCAGGCTTTAACAAATTTTAGTTCCCTTTCTTAGTTAACATAAAGACATGAATAAAATTATGACGAAAAATACTTGGAGCAATAGTCTATGGAGATTTTGTACATTTCCTATTTAAAAGTGTGCATTAATTGATCAAAAAGAGTTTAAGGAGAGAAGATGCTGGGAGTTCACATATAATGAACTTGCCCCAATCATAAATGGAGGCTAAATTATTTAGTATTACTCTAATCCAGTTAGCTGGGAAAATTGGATCTTTCTCCGTCACATTTAAAAAGAAAAATTCTTATCAAAGGCAAGCTGTTCCCTTGTTTCTTTAGTATCCTAGAGAATTAAAAGAAAATCTAATTTAGGAAAGCTTTTCTGTCTTTAAAAAAACTCAATATGTTGAAAAGGCAACATTAAGAATGCATTCCCTATCTGAATCACAATTATATTGAAAATATCAAATATTGAGTTTATATGCATTTTCTTTTACTATCTGTAGAAATAACATTACAATATGCATTAAGCCTATTAATTTATTTTTCTCCTAGAGATGAATAAATTGTCTTTATGTAGTTGCCTGGCTGGGAGGGGAATAACCCTCAATTTTTTATTGAAATTATACTTTCAAGAGAGAGCTCATTTTAAATGTTGTTTATCTTTAAACTTTGGCAATTGGTTATGTACTTGTGATTAAATACATTGTTTCTGAAAATACTAGGAATACTAGGAAAACAGATAAACCTCTCATTTTATTTTGAACTTAGCTATAAAACCTATTAATGTTCTAAGGTTTTAAAAATTATATTTCCTTGGGTTTTACAACATGGATTAAAAGTGATAAAGGGCACAGTTATTTTGCCTACTCATACCTGGGAGGACATGGAATGTTGGTTTATTCACTGATGTCAGGTATTAAAAAATATAACTTATAATTAGAAAAACCCATTCTCAAAAGGTATCTCTCTCTAACAGTAATTATGTATTTTTGCTTATTTCACATATAGTCCAAACTTGATTGTGTACTGGAATTAAATTTGTGTTTTCATTATAAAAACATATCCTCTTCTGTCTTTTCTGTACAGAATATGGGTTAATATTTACCCTAAATTCCCCTTTCTATTATTTTTCCTACATTTTCCTTTACCCCCCCCCCCAATTTTTTTTTCTCTCTTTACTATTCTTAAATCATTAAGAGCTGATTCTCTCTTGCTTTGGAGTTAGATTTTGAAAGAGAATTTGAACAAAGGTAAGTATGTTTCGCTTCACTTCTCTAAACTAAGACTAAACTGTTTTAAAATAGTAACTTCTGTTATAGAATTGATCTTTTTCTTCCCCCGTCTACCTTAAACCAAATACCTTTTCAGTCAGGCATTATGAGGAAGGTTGTGCATTCTTTGTAACCACACTGCTCTTCCTCCAAACAGTTGAGACATGCAAATAGATGAATTACATCTCTGGATTTGAATTGCCCCAGTTAGGCTGATTGATCTATCTATTTTACTTTCAGTCAAATATTTTTTATATAACATATTTTTTTTTGTAAAGTGAATATTGCACAAACAGTACAGACCATTAAAAAATACATTGAACATCATCAAAATAAAAAAATAAAAAACTTTTGCTCATTGAATCCATCATTAAGAAGATGAAGAGACAATTCATGTATATTTGACAAAGGTCTTTTATCCAGAATATATAAAGAGCTCTTACATCTCAATAATAAGAAGGCAATCAAATTAAAAAATAGAAAGATTTTTGATCAGATACTCCACAAAAAATATACAAATGACATCACTAGTCAGTCATCAGTCTAATGCAAATTAAAATCACAATGAGATACTTGCTACATAAAATGCAAATGATCAATAATACTAAGTGGTGATGAGGCAGTGGGGTGACTGGAGCTTTCAAACATTGCTTCCAGAAATATAAAATGACACAGCCATTTTGAAAAAAACAAGTAGCAATTTTTTAAATAAAATATATATGTATCATAAGAAATTCTGCTCCTAGTTATTTATTAAAAAGAAATAAAAATGTGATCAAATGTTCTTAGCCACTTTATTCATAAAATCAAAAAGAAAAAGAAGAAAACAACTAAATGTCTATTAGTTGCTGAATAGATAAACAAATTGCGCTATATCCATACGATGAAATCTTACTCAGCAATAGAAAGGAAAGAACTACTGATACACAGAATAACAGGGATCTATCTTAAAAATATCACACCAAGTGAAAGAAACCAGTCACAAAAAACATACTGTATGATCTCATATATGTCATTTTAAAAAAAGTCTAAACTATAGTAACAGAAGCAGACCAGAGATAAAATTAGGATGGGCAAGGGAATCTGTTTCAAAAAAGTATTAGGGAACTTTTAGAGAGATGGAAATATTTTATATCTTGAGTTTGATGGTGGTTACACAGTTTTATACATTTGCTAACCTTCATCGAACTGTACTTTTAAAATAAGTTAGTTTTATTTATATAAGTTATGCTTCAATAAAGCTGTTAAAGGAATACTTATTTATCATAATTAAGAAAATACAGAAAGCTATAAATATAGGAGGCCATAAAAACAAATGAAAATTTTTTTTCTCCTCATGTAACATAACTACTACTAATACCTTTAGTAAATTTTTACTTGAATGCTACAGAAAATGCAAAATCATAGTTGTACAACTCAATGAATTTTCATAAAGTGAACACACCCATACAACTATGACAGAATAATGAGATTGAACATTATTTAACACTCCAGAAGCAAGTCTCCCTGTAAGGAGGAACCCCTCTAGTCATTAGTACCAGAGGTTAGTTCTGTCTGTTTTTTTTATATTTCTATATATGGAATTATTTACTTTATGTTTAATTCCTTTAGCTCAAAAATACCTTTGCAAGGTTCAGCCATGTTGCATGTAGTTGTAGTTCATTCACTGTTGTTATTTTATAGATTTACATTATGTGAATATGCCAGAATTTGTCCATTCTATTGTATGTAATTATTGAGTTATTTCCAGCATTGAGTTATTAAGACTAAATCAAGAATATGAACATTCTTGTGTATGCTTTTTGATGAACAGAATGTATACCTATTAGTTATATATCTAGGAATGGGATTGCTGGGTTTTAAAATATGTGTATGTTAATTTAGCAGATACTTTGAAATAATTTATCAATGTGGCTATACTAATTATACTCTCAGCAGCATATGAGCATTCCAGTTGATCCACATATTAATATTTGGATGTGCATTTCACAGAATTATAGAGCAATATATTAGTTTATTTTAAAAAATTTATAACATTTAATAAAATTGTTCTCATATGGTATACAGATATTTGACTACTGCTGCTCTTTGAATTATTTTCACTTAACATTATAACATGACCATGTTATAAATATTTTCTAAAGGTGATTATTAATGGCTGCATAATATTTTATCATAAGATTTTTACTATCCCCTGCAGCTGTTGTTTCCTGTCACTGCCTGGAAAACAGCATACAATTTAGTTCCCTAAGGTACACAGTAGTGATAAGTCATATCTATGTTATAGGGTAACTGTGAAAATAACCTAAGCAGTGCTTTATATATACATATTATGTACTAGATATTCAACTAATTAGTTTCTTCTCTCTTCCAGCACTATATTCATTTTCCCTAATGGAGGAGAATAGTTCCAATGTAGTAAGTAGATCTCCTTTAAATTTTTTCATTAGAGCTTTATAGTGTCTGCATATAGATCCTGTACATATTTTGTTAGATTTATAACAAAATATATCATGTTGGGGGATGTTATTATAAATATATTGTGTTTTTGATTTCAAATTTCAATTGTTCTTTGCTGGTATGTAGGAAACAATTAATTTTTGTACATTAATTTTGTATCCTGCAACCTTGCTATAATCACCACTTATTAGTTCCAGGAAGGTTTTTTTGTTTGTTTTCTTGTTGTTGATTCCTTGTGATTTTCTACATAGATAACTATGTAGAAACTGTGAACAAAGACAGTTTTATTTCTTCTTTTCCAATCTGTACAATTTTTTTTTTGTCTTGTTGCACTAGCTGGATCTTCAAGTATAATGTTGACAAGAATAGTGAGAGGAGACAGAAAGTGCCCCTAAGACCTTTGGTCACCAAGAAGGTAGTTCATGTGGAGGAGAGCAAAATCAAGAAACTACTGAAACTAAGTGGTATAGTATGAAGGAGTTGTTTAATTTTGTAGATTGTTATCATCAGCTCTTGAAGACCTTTTACTAAAATAGATTGTGAGAGTAACTAATTTAGGGACCTTGACTTTGGTTTGGGATGCTGCAGGGTGGAAGAGCAAGTTTAGGTTGATACAGCTCACTATTGAACAGTCAAAGATGGCTATATATAATCCAGACACGCAGGAGATTATTCTCCAGGGAACAGATAGCCTGGTGAACTAGATAAAAGCCACCTTAAGGTCTGTTTACACTGAGAAGGGTGACTGCCCAATTCCTCCTATAAATGTCAAGTTGAATGTCCCAGATGAAACAGCTGATATGCTTCATATGCAAGCCATGGTGGACCGGCTTTATGATGACCAGGATATTCACCCACTAAATATGCCTCTTACTCAGGTTACAGTTAATGCCATGAGAATGGGGGGGGGGGGGAATAGCTATTTTATGGGCACCCCATATATCTTTATTGTTGCAAAATCAAGAAACAATCCAGGAAGCTTTATAGAATTTTCTGTCTCAGCTTCCTCTAATGGGTCTTACAGGTAGTAATAAAAACATTAGCTTAACAAAAGAATCCAGGGAAAGAGAACCGAGAGTCAAGAAACTCCTCTCAGCAAAGTGGAAATTTTTAAACCATTATTAAGAAAAGGGCTAAATAAAGCAAATATTGATAGGAGTGAAATGAAGAGGAAAAATGTGAAGATAATCACAAGACTCATCCCAGCAGAGTGGAAATTTTTAGATGGCTATTAAGACTGTGTTGAATAAAATGGATATTGATGGTGCTAAAAGATAAACTGAGACACATTAAAATTTTTGAGTTTACATGAGCAAAAATCTATTTGATTCAGGCAGCACCAAACCAAAAAATGGTTAGGAGCACTCCACTGACAGGAGCTAGGAGAAAGAGTTTTATAGAGAAGATGCAGAAGCAAAGCAAGGAAATTATTTGATTGGTTATAGCTTAGTGGTTGCTTTGTTTGGGAGAGCCAAATTGGTTGTATGTGATTGGTCGTCAGGGTTTAATTTCTTAACCTTGAGGTATTAAGTTTTGGTTTGCTTAGACTACTAAGGCATTATAAACCACCTCAGCCTAATGGCCTTCTTGCTTAATTATTTTAAAAATGTGATTGAAAAGAAGATTGAAAAAAAGGTCTTTATAATACTTTTAAAGTGGGGTAGGCCAAAGGGACGCCTCCTCCTAGCTGGTCCCCTAACATTAAAAGGTCCCAAAGAAGTCCCTCAATTTGCCTCAGCTAGGAGAAATTTAAAAAGTCAGGAGGCAAATATTATAATAAAAAACCTGATCTGCAATCCATTGAGGCAATAAGCTGACAACTTACTCAAAATAAAGATTGGCAAGAGGCAAGAGTCCATTGGCTCTACCCTTTCTGAGAATTCAAAGCCTTTTTGTACATGAGCAGATATAATGGTCAGGGAATGGAGAAGAGAAGTTTCTGGGACTCTGATATAAGAGCCACATACACTGTGGTAACAAAACTCATTGGTGAAGCCATGACTTGGGCTAAATTATATTGAGAAAACATAAAAATGTAAGGGTTAACAGGATTGTGAAAACTGGAATGTTTAAACAGGCTTTCAGTAAAGAAGTGTCTCCTTTGTCTGAATGTTTTATGGCAATAGATATCATGTCTGGCTGGAGAATACTTCTCCTACCTTGAGTTGAAAGACAAAAATCAGTTGATGGAATCCTAATGGAGGATATAGTTAGGGATGAATGAAGGTAAAAGTTCATAGAATTGGTATGTTTGAATAGGCTTTATGAGAAGTGGTTACATTTATTTTACTTGATTGTGTTATAGAGATGGGCATTGTATCTGACTAAGGAATGTTTCCCTTACTTAGCACTGTAAAATAGAGAAGACATGTAAATCTGTCTTTCAAGCAATATCAATTAGACATGCTAAATGGGAACCAGTAAGATTGCATGAACCCACAGTATAGAATAAAAGCTGGAGTGCTGATAGGGACAAATTTTCTGTGTGATAGCCCTTTGTAGAGAATACATACACAAAGGCTAATGAGAAAAACTTGAGTACCTTACTGCAATGACTACTGGGACTTTGGACTAGAGAATTTCCATTTGAGGAACAATTACTAGCTTGCTTTGGGCCATTAATTAAAACTACCACTATGACTAAAGAACATAAAATAATCTTGAAACCTGAAATACTCATGATGTTGGAGAAACACTCTAATGGGGATCGCAGCTCTAAGATTTCCATAATAAAATGGAAAGGGTTTACGCAAAATCATAGTACCCTTAGGAAGAGAAGGGAGAGATATTCATAAGCAGAGAGCCTCTTTTCCCCTAGGACTATCTCTGTGAAGAGCTGCTGGATTCTGTTGTCACTTGGTCAGTGTCTTATAAAACAACTTTTAAAAAGTTGCTTGGTTTGTGGATGGCAATTCCAAGGTGAACAGAAAACATCCAGCTTGAAAGGCTGCCACTCTGATCAAAGAAGGTTAAAGCAGATTAGCTTGGTGGGCGGAATTGTATGCTGTTTTCCTAGCCATGACAGAAGATTAGACAGTGGTAAAAGTCCCTATGTTTGGATTTTTACTGAATCATGGGCAGTGGCCAATGTCCTGGCTATACAATCGGACAGGAGGGCAATGGAAATGATAATTTGAGGGAGCATTAAAATAAGACATGCTGAACTCCCTTTTAGGCTCAGAAAGTGATTAGAATCAACAAGAAGACACACCCACATGCTCACTAAAGATGGCTACCTGGGTCCATGGAAGGAGTGGATACTGGGCTACTGCAACAATGCAGAGATGGGCTGAATCTAGACATATTCCTCTTGTACCCTTTGAGGCACAAAATGCCAATAAGAACTGTTCAGTTTGCCAGCAAAAGAGACAGAGACTGCAGATGGCTTTGTGGAAGATTCTATGGGAGGAAGGCCCTGATCATAGCTGGTAAGTCAGACTGATGCTGATAGCCCTAAGGGGCTACAAATGGGTTTTGACAGGAATAGTTACTGACTCTGGATTGGGCTATGCTTAGCAGGTGGTAGAGGCAATAAAAGAATTGGAAGACACTGCACCAATTTGGACCTCTGAGTCATATTTCTTCAGGCCAAAGAACATACTTTACAGCTTAAAATGTTCAACAGTGGGCAGAGATAGTCTCCTCAGAGGAATAGTTTGATAGATAATGGGAATGGTCAATTCAAACATGGGTTGTCGAAAACAGGACTAATATATGGGCATGAAGTGCTGGCTTATACACCTTCACAAGTGTGTGCTCACATTCAACAGGAGTGGGGCTAAAACGTGCCCTTACTCAACAGATTCCTCTTTTTTTCCAATGCACCTGGGGAAGAGTGAGTGGAGGAGGGTACCTTGCATGACTACGCAATTCTTGTCAAGTGGGGAGGATACTGGTATAACAACTATACATTTTTTTTCTTCCCCACATTATCTCAATTGTGTGTGTGTGTGTGTGTGTGTGTGTGTGTGTGTGTCCACTCAATGCAGTGGTCACACGAACAGGGCTTCAATGACAAATGCTGGAAACGGGGATGAGTCCTGAGCAAAACATCATAACTACATTTTGAAATCCTTGATGTCAGAATTCCTAAGGGCCTGATAGAGTGGGTTGTGCCGTCACCCTATCTGGCAAAATTGGGGTTAACAGTGAATGTGGCTATATTGCCTAGTGGCAAAAATAGTCTGCTAGTTCTGTACCTGTCTAATCTTCTCTGTATGATAGGAGTGAACTGAGGGGAGCTACTTGTTAGACTAGTATCGCTGCTTACAATCAAACCAGCGCAATGGCCAAAACTATTGTTCTTCCAAAAGAGTTTGTGTGTAAATGAAGAGAAGGGAGAATAATAGCTGAGAGTAAAGAAGTGAATAAATGTATTATTTAACTAGGCAAATCCAATATTACATTAACAATTTAAAAGAGGTTCAGAGAAAGAAATGATATTGTCTTTTAGCTCATTTATACCAGATGCCTGAAAGGGTGAAGTCAGGCATCTGGTATAATTGACTGCTCCTGCTTTTGGAACTTGACAAGATTGAATAGAAGCTTGAAAACCTGAATGGCCTTGCCTTGGGAGAAATTTTCATATAATATGATGATGACCTGGATTAATTTATCAGGGACTGAGTGGAATTCCAGTTATGTGCCATTATCTTTGGGTTTTTATGACCCTTTTGCTATAAGGTGTCCATGATTACCGGTGTGGACTGTGACATAATAAGAAATCTACCGGTCTCTGCCCTTGTTCTCACACAAAGCTCCTAAGACTCTTGGAATCTCTAGAATAATGAGAATGTCTTTTTGTATGCTAATAAAATGCCTGGTAGTTAGGGGCCTCTAGGCAGCCTTAGGATGGGGCCAGTTGCCGGAAAGATCAAGACATAATTAGGAGGTTGGAACTTTCAGCCCTACCCTAATTCTCCAGAGATGGAAGAGGCACTGGAAATTGAGTTGATAATCAATAAAACCTAAGTGATGAACCTCCATAAAAAACCCTAACTGAAGAGGTTGGGGGAGCTTCCAGGTTGGTGAACATATCATATGCTGGGATGAGCACACTTCAACTACATGAGGACAGAGCTCCTGCATTCAGAACTCTTCCAGACATTGTCCTATGTACTTCTTCATCTGGATGTTTGTATCCTTTATCATATTCTTTATTATATAGTAAACTGGTAAACATAGGTAAGTGTTTTCCTGAATTCTGTGAACCATTCTAGGAAATTATTAAAGTATTGAACATAAGGAGGGAGTCATGGAAACCCTAAATTTATAAGCCAATATGGTAGGCCCAGACTTCTGATTGGATTATGAGGGAGATCTATAGAGATCTGATGCTAAGTCCAGGTAGATGGTGTCAGAATTAAATTGAATTGTAGGACATCCAGCTGGTGTTGGAGAATTGGTTGGTGTGGGAAAAAAAATCCACACAGCTGTGGTTCCTTCTATTCAACTGTCTCTCCAGATTTTACAGTGGTGGTTTGGCCTGAGACATCAATTCTATGAAGGAAATAAAATAAAATAAAATAAAATAAAATAAAACAGGAGAGTTGTTGATTTTTAATTTGTTCATTTTTTTTTCTTGCTGTAAAGATGGGAGTGACTTTCAAGCTCTTTACATGTCAGAGCTGAACTGAAGTCCACAGATAGTGATTACATTTATAGTTTCTTCTAAATTTTATACTAGAGTGCTTGTTTAGGCTCTAAGGTAGATGACCATTGGTTTGCCAGGATCATGATTATATCAGCTATAATTAAGTTAAAGCCTGTACATTATTTTAGCACTCCTTTTCAATCCTAAATATTTCTCAGTTTGGATGTAAATCATATAGTCACTCTTGCTAAAACACCCTTGGGAATAAAGACTTTTCTGACAAAGGCAGGTGTTTGTGGTTCCTGCACCCATATGGTTATGTTACTGGAAAATTATACACTTCTTTTTCCTTTCTTTCCTTAGTATCTCTGCTTTTACAGAATTTGTGTTCATTTTTATTGTTTTCACAGAGACTCCTGTTGAGGTAATTAGAATATGTTTTACTGTGACAATTAAGATCCTGTGTAGCCACAGAGCTTAACTATCAGGACAAAGATTTGAGAATGCCCATCTTAACGTGACTATCTTTGTTCTTTTGGGCTGCTATAACAAAATACCATAGACTGGGTAGTTTATAAACAATAGAAATTTATTTCTCATATTTCTGGAGACTTGGAAGTCTGAGATTAAAGTCAGCAGATTCAATGTCTTGTGTGAGCTCACTTCCTGGTTCATAGATGACTGTCTTCTTACTGGGTCTTCACGTGGTAGAAAGGACAAGGGAGCTCTCTGGAGTCTCTTTGACAAAGGCACAAATACCATTTATGAAGGCTCTGCTCATGACCTAATCACCTTTCAAAGGCCTCACTTTCAAAAGTGATGGTCCTCCCTTTTGAAACCAAAGAGGTAGCCCTGATGATCTCTGAATCTCCTTCAGGGTCATTCTTCCCATGTCTTTAAGAATAGTGTGTGTTCATAGCAGAATAACTTTATGGCTCTGTCCTATAAAATCTAAGTCCAAACACTTTCCTCATTCCTTCCTGTCTCATTCCCCTTCAGTTTAAACTGGCAGTTTTCCTATTGGAGTGGCTGATTAAGTTCATGGTTCACATGCATACTAATCTTATTAAATGCTCATGGTCATTGAGTGTTTTTCCAACACTTTCTCATTTTTTGTGTGTGATATGGATAGGCTAATAAATTTTCAAATCTTTAATTTCGAGTTCCTTTTTGGTCAATTGTCCCATCTTCAGATCATTTCTCACTTTTCACTGTAAGCATTCAGGAAGAAACCGAGCCACTCCTTTAATATTTTGCTTAGAAATTTCTTCAGCTAAATGTCCAATTTAATAACATGTAAATTGAACCTTCCACAAAACACTAGAACATGAACACAATTTAGTGAAGTTTGTTGTTTTGCCACTGTATAAAAAGTATCACTTTCCCTCCACTGACTAATTGCATGTTTCCATTTCTGTGAGACCTCAGAATGGCCTTTGTCATCTGTATTTCTACTAATATTCTGTTCATGGTGACTTAGGTGCTCTCTAAGATGATCAAGGCTTTCTCTCTTCTTTTCTTTCTGAACCTTCACCAGAATCGCAATTTATGACAATGTAGGCTTTTCCTAGCACATGCCTTCAAATTCTTCCAGCCTTTGTTTATTACTCAGTTCCAAAGCCACCTCCACAATTTTAGGTATTTGTTAGAGTAGCATTCCCCCTTCTTGGTATCAATTTCTCTGACAATTACAACCCTATGTGGCCATTAGCTTAACTATTAGGTCCAAGATTCGAGAATACCCACCTTAACATGACTTATCTATTTGTTCCAGGACATTTTTACATAGGAAGATATAACTGGTAAACTAGTAAGTAGCTTTACTGTCTTCATAGGGAAATTGCTAACTCATCTAAGAAAGTTGTCCTTTCACCTGGGCAAAGAACTTGCTTATCCAAGGACATATTTATGAAGATTTGCTTCAGAACTCTTATCTCACTGTCTGTCAATCATAGACTATTATTAATTTGCCCAATCCTAATCAGTTCCTCACCTTAAAATATTTTCCCATTTGAACCTAGACCTCAAAATCTTCTATTTACTGTCTGTCTGTCTATCTGTCTATCTATCTATTTACCTATCTATCATCTATCAATCATCTATGTTTCTTATCTATCTTCTGACCTCTCCCTTCTGAGAACTATTAAGATTCTTGGGATTAGTTTGTCCCTTGTTGCAGTAGGTTTAGTCAACTTAACTTGCTTGATTTACAAGTTATTCTGATGGTCTTTGACTCCTTATAGTATTAGCGTGTCTGAGGCAAGTATAATGATTAAAATCCCCTGTAATCCTTAAAACACTGAATTCTCTTAAAAAATTAAACTAGATAGAAAAGACACACAAAATTTTTCTTTGGGCCTCATTGCCTGCCTCTATCTGGCCAGATCCTTATTCAATCAATTCCCACTATAACAAACTGTTAATTCTCACACATTCCTATGAATTAAGAATATTCTTATCTCAGTTCTACAGGTGGCGAACTTGAGACAGAGGCTAATTGACTTGCTCAAAGTTACTATGTGAACCAATAGCCTGGATGAGATATTACCCAAGTCTCTTGACTCTCAGGCCCACGCTCCATGCACCAGATGTGCTCTGCCATCATTCTGTCTGCCATCAACAAGCTACTGACCTTGTGCTCCTATTATTTGGCACAGTCTATCATCTGTGCTAATATTATCTCTGTAGTTCATACCTAAATTACTTTTCTGCCTGGCCAACTTTGCAGTGTTACAGCATTTTTAGAGTATGGCAAATATACTGTAAAATATGTATTTTTAAAATGATGTAAGATATAGAAGTTGGAGAATTCTTAAAATACACCAAGTCTTACATATATAGCTTCATGGTAATAGAAGAAATTCAAATGGTTTTCGAAATTGAGCTTTTCTTATAGGTGAGATCTATGTAGCCAACCACACACTGTATACTTCAAAAGGAAGATGGGTAAACTAATGTTGCTTTGTAGCACCCAGGATAGCTAACAAATTACAAGCTATACTGTAAATATAGTGCCCCTTATGTAAACTCGATTTAGGCAGGACATCCTTGAATTATAACTTTCTATCTCTCTCCAACTTGGCAATTTGTCTTCAAAAGTATCATAAATTGAAATGGTTTGTTTTCAATGGATTCCACTTCCTTTTGTTTTATATCTCCTTTCTTCATTCATTAGACTCATATTTACTGTAAAGCTGCCTCCTTGATTTGTTTCTTCGAAGGCCAAACCTGATCAAATAGACTGTTAGTAAGGTCTACTGAGGGCTTGATCATTCCCACTTCCCTCGGAAAGCGTGAAGAGTTAATAAATCTCACTTTAAAGAAGTTTCTGAAGCTTTGTGAGGGGTGATTTAGAAAGAGCTTTCAGAGAGCAAGAAGTGAATTGACTCACCTAGAAAGAGAAGTTCCTAAGAATCCTGAGTAACTGCTCCCAGCTAAAACAAGCCCATGGTGGCCTCTTTACCCAGAACTTAATTAGGACATGATCATATGACTAATTGCAGAATTCCTGAAATCTCAAAAGCTTGACATCTAGTATTTTAAAGGGGAAGGTCAATTTTTCCTTAGGCTTTTCGCTCAGCATTGCATGAACGACTTTTGTTTTAAAACATTTTTACTGCGTATTTAGAGAAGATAGATAAAATTATTGGACTGTATATATATGAATCAGAGATAATCTCTGGATGAAAGGATTTGGATGGTAGATGTAGGAATAGGGGATAGAAAAGAATTGGTCTTGAAAATAAAGCCACAGAAAGGATAATAATATTAAGCAACAAGTAAGAAAAAGTAAACAAAGTGTCTGTGTTGATCCAGGCACCTAGGCGACTTGGAGGGATATAAAGGTAATGAAGAAATAGTCCCTGCCTGGATCTAGCCCAATGGGGAATACAGTTATACAAACAGGCCACTATAAGAACAGCTAAATGTAGAAACAGGATTCACTTAAGCTAAGGAGGACTTCCTAGAGAATATAATGTCTGAGCATATTTTAATAACTCACTTCTGATATTTAAAATGTATATTATTAGTTTGTTAGGACTGCTGTAACAAAATACCACAGACTGAGTAGCTTAAACAACAGAAATTTTGCATACTTCTGGAGCCTAGAATTTCAAGATCAAAGTGTCTGTCATGTTTGGTTTTCTTTAGAGGCCTCCTACCTTGACTTGGACTTGGCTGGCAACTTGCTATGTCCTCACATGGGTTTTCCTCAATGTGCTCTCATCCGCGTGTTTCTGTGTGTCCAAATTCCCTCTTCTTATAAGGCTACTAATAAGATTGCATTGCAGTCTGTCCATATGACCTCATTTAACCTTAATTACCCCTTAAAGACTCTTTCCAAGAGTGGTCACATTCTGGGGTACTGAGGGTTAGAGTATTGACATAGGAATTTTGGGGGAACACAATTCAGTCTATAACAAAATGTTACAGATTTCCAAAAGAGAGCATAGGCTTTTTCTTTCCATCTTATTTATTTTTATCTTTTATCTTCTTAATTCAGAAGCAATGGAGTCAGTCCACTTGAATTCGGTCTCCACTGTGCCATTTACTAGGTGTATAACTGAAGGCAAGTTGCTTGACTTCTCTCCATCTTAGCTTCCTTGTACATGAAATGGAGATGTTAATAACCACCTACTGGGTTGCTGTGAAGTTTAAATGGATGGAGATATATATATATATATATATATATATATATATATATATATATATATATATAGTCATAACTTAGTGGTGCCTGACATATAATAAACACTCAATAATGCAAAGTATAAAGGATAGTAATTATTTCTGGGCATACAATTGTACAATATGATATTTACACATACTAATGCTCATAAATAAAGATTTGTATTCTTTGGAATATATCCGATTTTTCATGAAATGTCATAATCCAAAAGAAAGATGTATAAGTGTAAGGTAACTATCCCAGCAACAATTGTGTCACTTACTATTCACATATTCCCATATGGCATCCATCTGTCTGTTTATCTGTGTTTCTAAAATAATTCCAGTGAAATTTCAGATACGTAATATTGTTAATAATAAAAAATCTATGTCTCTTTTTCATTTGTGTGGGTGATAATTCCGTATTTTAGTTGGTTTGCTGTGCTAAATTTACCTTTTATCTAGTCTTGGGTGTATTTCTGGTGCATGTGTTAGCACTTTTATTTGTTCTTTTTAAAAATATTACCATCATTTCCTCTCTTGTATTCACAAACTCTACATCATAAGCAACTAGTAAAACTTTTTAAAAATAAATTATATGTTGTGCTTTCATAGACAGCACCTTTCACCAGTAACAATGACCTTCTAATAGTAAAATCCAATTAACTGTTTTAGTCATCAGCCATCTTAATCAAAGCAATGTCTCTGCACTTTGTCCTTTTTATTAATACCGCTTAGCATTTGCTCGTTGCCCGGCCCTACTCTAATCGCTTTCCACATATTAAATCATTTAGTCCTTACTATAACTCTCTAAAATGGATGCTTTATCCCCATTTTGCAGATTAGGAAACTAAGTTATTCACTCTTCACACAGTAAGCTGTGGAGCCATCAATCAGGCTCAGGTGGTTGTGGTTGGATTTTCATTCTGGGCACTTTTTCCTCTTTTGACTTAGAGCATGCTACTTGTTTCCCATCTTCCTGGCCATTTTTTTTAAATATCCTTTATTTGATCTTCCTTCTTAGATGGGATGGTTCTTGAACATTGGCATTTCCCAGGGTTCTATTTTCTCCCTTTAAACTCTCTCACCCATTTCTAGGGCTCATCTGCAATCAAAATAGAAATGGATCTTACCTCTATATCTCCAGAGCCACCTTTTCCTGAAATTGAATGCATGTTTATAACCATCCACCACGTACTTCTAACTTGGATGCTGAGCACACACAGCATCGAACTCTCCCTTTGCCTCAATATTCCCAAATTGCTCCTTCTTCAGTTCCAATCTGTACACCTAGTAGTAGACACTACAGTCTCCCTCATTTCACGTGTATAATTTGGCACCAAGTTCTACTGATTCTAGTCCCATGTGGCTCTCTTCTCTTATTCTTGATGTCTAATTTTACTAACATTGCTTTAATTTAGCATTTGTAGGTGGGTGTTAATTTTCTATTGTCTTATATCTGTTAATGATTTTTCACTTGCTAAAAGTTAGTTTCAACACTGTACAGTTAGCTTATACTCGCATTCTCTGCAGCTTGAGATGTTTCTATCCTTTCATTAGTATTATTTCCCCAATATCGCTGGTCTGGCCAGCTTTTTATTTCTTGAGCAAGCTTTTTGCCTTCTGTTTGCTAGAAAGGAATCCAGTTTCTATTTAATCTCAGTAATGTCCTTCTGCAGAATAGGATACTTTCAGGATCAAGCCTTTTTCAGAGTTTTTAAAAATAGACAATTTTTTTCGCCTCCTCACTTAGCAGTTACCAATGCACAAACAGAATGCAAAGAAATAAAGGTCTTTTAAGAAAAATCTGGTATATTTTTTGGAGGGTCTAGTTCCCTGATCCATAGAATCTTTTTGGGGGAGAATATTAAACACACTGCATATTATCTTTCACCCAGACTTTTGCAACCTTCAAACTTGTCTCTCTCTCTCTCTCCACTCTGATTTATCCTCCATATAATTTCCCATAAAAAGGAAAAAAGACACATTGGCCACTGGATTAAGCAAAATCTTTTTTCAGAATGGCTTGTAGGGCCTTTGACAAGTTAGCTAAAAATGACCCCACCAGCCTCCTTTCTCTCTCACCACGTCCTCTGAATTCAAGTCACAGCAACTTTTGTACAAGTTTTCTCTCCTTCCCTAATGCCATCTGCTCCTCCCATGTCTAAAAACTCATACATTCCATCAAGATCTGACCCTGGCATGACTTCTGAATAGTGGCAGTGTCTCTTTCCACCTACCCATCATGTTACCCAGGACAGCCCTGCATTGCCCATGTTTAAAGGCCAGGATTCTTGTGCCTAATTTTCACCTGGCTCCTGGCTCCTGACACTTTCCCTGTAGTTGTCAAAATCCCAACCTTTCATTTCTAAAACTGACTTAGATTCTAGGACTTGATTCTTACCACTGATTTTTAGACAGGGTTTTACTTCTGACTTTGTTCCCAGGCATGTGAGGCAACCACCCCACAGAATGAAGCCTTCAGGTTGGACTGAGTCAGCTTTCAGGAAGCTCCTATAAATCCAATGACCCCTCAAAGGAGGGATCATACAGTGTGTTAAAAATATTCTCATTATTCTTACACTGAATTGGTCACTGTCTTCTTGGGGCTTCAATAATCATCCTCTATTCCTATATCTACTATAGTATTTCTGTATTGCAGTTATACCTACAATAATGTTTTAGACCATATTCTCAGGTATGAAGAGTGTAACTTGGCATTTCTCGGTTCACTTCTTTTGAACACTGTTGGTGTTACTCCAAGAGCCCCTTAGATACCTTTTACCACTACGATATACCTTCTCCTGATGTCAGAGCGCCTTCAGTTCTCCCAGCCTGCACCTGTGACTCTTTGGCAGATTGCCTTCAGACTGCTGGGGCTGTTTCTCCCAGAGATCCAGAGACCTGGAGATGCCTGAGAATTACATCCCTCCAGGGCCGCTGTTAGCCAATGACTGAATGTTGAGGGAGTCCCGCCCAAGGGACTAGAGCACTCTCCACCCTGATGGATAGGCTGAAGCCATTTCTGTGAGACTTTACCTAAACCCTTACTTAACTTTTCTCCTTTATGCTCTGCTTCCTTTTTTCCCTTACTTATTTCTCTCAAGAATACTTCCCCAATAATTCACTTGAGTAGAACTCCTTGCCTCAGGATCTACTTCTGAGGATCTTGGCTGAATTTACCACTTAATCTTCTTTTCAAGTTCATTTTGTTCGATTATAGAAAAAGTTATCTAAGTGAATTCTGAGTAAACTTAGTCATTTCAGATTTAATTCAGAATTTTTGCCATCAAGTCTCTTCTCTCTTCTCTACAAGTTCTGGTTCAGTAGTTGTGATGGTGTTGATGAGGTGTCATGAGGGATTGTATCCATCTGGTCCCAGTTGTCAGAAGCTGTCAGAGTGACAGATTATCTTGCCACCCAATTATCTGTTTCCATGTTTGTTCTCATTACTATGGTTAAATCTTTACAGTGCCTAATTTCCTATCATTTTTTTTTTTTTATTCCTAGCACTTAGAGCAGAGCCACTAACTGTTGAGTGAAAAAAAAAATAATATCCCTTTGTAAGCTAGACATTATCATCTTAGCTTTACAGATGATGTAAACGAGGCTCATAGTTATTAAAAGTTGAGGCAAAAAAAAAAAGATAATTGATTATTGCAGAACTAGAATGCAAGTCTTCTGACTTAATATAAATATTTCCACACCACTCCTTGCCTCTCTCTATGCCTTGTTAAAGATCTCAGGGCTCTGTCAGTATGCTGGTGCTCACAGGAAAGTCCTGCTTATGGTGAGGTGATCTCAGACACCAGAAAAGCAAATCACCAACATCTTCCTATAGACCTGTTAGAGAGGAGAAGGGTCATTTTAAAGCCATTGTCACTACTAGAAATGAAAACTAGAATATTCTTGACTGGCTTTGTCCTTGAATATGAATATTACTTAACGCTTTCTTTTCTTCTTAAAGAAACTCTGCATACCTTGAAACTTTCATTGAGATCCCACCTGTATGTAATAAGATCAAGCATCAATTTGATATCATTTTTATCTGTTTGGTAAGCCTTCTGTGGGGGAAAGAGAGAGGTCTTGCCATGCCAGAGGGGTAGTGTTGGGTCCTTAGGGAAGGTGTATGTTTGTAGCTTGAATTAGAAAGGAGACCACATATTAGCGAAATATCCCATGATGGCAATGGGAAAAAATGTTCTAGGAACATTTGATGTAAGGACAATGGTTTTAAATGATTGCTATAACAGTGAGCAAGTAGTCTCAGCACTGCACTCTTTTTTAATCCCATCTATTCTCAAGACTTTAAATCAGGTTGTATCTTGAAGGATTTAAAAGTCAGCTCTGATATCTTCAGAGGAGCAGAGGTGGCATGACCTCTTGTTCCTATGCATGTGTGTAGGCCTCTGGGCCCTCCAGTTTTAGCATCATACCTGTGCTGAGCTGTCTGAGTTCAGGAGCTGTGTGAAGCAACGTTGTTAACATATGCTGCCTAGCAGGAGGGAGGAACAGTGCAGTTTGAAAGATGTGGTTTAGTTAACATGCTATACTCTGCCTCTCGGCACTTGGGAGCACATCTTTTGTTATTCTGCTTATTTCTCCTGACAAGGGCATGATTTGGCAGTTTGTTAGGAAACAACATTACCATTTAGTGGAAGAGCACTTTTTGTTTTAAAACTTTTAACTTGAATTAATGTCATGCAGAGTGTATTTGTTTTAACCTATTGACTCTTAGCACTTAAACACCTTAGGCAAGATCCATCTATATGTATGGAACCTGAAATCATTTGCAATTTGGTAATGTGGCTCATTGTAGCATTTTTGAATGCCATTGTGAATTAAATACAGTAGTATCATCTTATATTCCATTTTAAGATCTTGAAGTTGACATTTACTTTTTGTAAATAAATTCCAAGCAAAAATTGGCATAGTACTCTCTCCAGCTTGCACATTTATGGTATTTTAATCTTTTCCCTTAAAACCGTGAATAGTAATTTGGGGACTATTTTTTATCCTTAGAGATATATTTGGAATGAAGAGATGCCTATATTAGGAAAGATATTAAAAAACTAAATAATGATTGGTACATTTAGGACTACCTCCAAATAAAATATCAAGCTTAATGAAATTTGACCTCAGCTGATGCTTCCTACTCTGTGTCTCCTCCCTTTAGTGTCCGCTGTCCTCAGGATGACCTTTCACTTTGCCTCTCTTGCATGTGTCGTCTTCTGTGCCTCCAGGAGTGTGGTTCTCTTCTGCATCATCAAAAGCCATGAAGACTCCTTCTTAGGAAAGAGATGAAGACTCCTTCTTGCTGGAGCCCGGGAGGGGCTGAGCACAAGGATATTTCCGGGCCCTTCAGTTCTAGCTCAGTCTTCTCACTCATGAGAACTTTTGGCTAATGGCAGATCCCCCAAAAACCATTACTTTTCTCTGACATGATGTAGTTTAAACTCATCTTGAAGGAAAAATTGTTGCTTTATTAGCATGTCTCTGGTCTTGTCTTTTTAGAAACAATGAATATCTATAACTGGCCTGAAGACCAGTAAGTTTTTTCTTGCTTGATAACTTGATAAATTCCGCTTTAGTTTTTATAGGCTATTCTCTTTGTTGCTTGGGGAATGAGTTTGGGAACCAGATTCAGAGCCCTCAATTCAGAAACCAATTTTGATTCATTCATCTAATAAATTTAACCGAGTGCCTACTAGGTGATAGGAATTGTTGAGGCACTGGGTAGACAATGATGAACAAGGCAGACGAAGTCCAAACTCTTATAAGGTATATGTTCTGACGGCAGTGGGGAGACAAGCAAAAAACTTGACAAATAAAGAAGGAAAATATCAGGTTAAGTGTTATGCACAGTGTTAAAATGGAGCAGTATGATGGAGTGATGGGAGCTTCTTTAGATTATCAGGGAAGGCTTCTTTGAGGAGGTAATATTTAAGTGCTAGCTGCATGACAAACAACAGTGAGCAATGTGTGGTTTATAGGGACAAGAGTCCTGGCAGGGAAAAGGCCCTAAGGCTAGAATGAAAATGTGTTGTTAGACTAGAGACCTAAGGTAGCTAGGGTGGCTGAAGAGTTCTAGGCAAGAGGGAAGAATGGTAGGAGATGATATGGTTGAAGTAGGCAGAGGTCACATCATTTAGGGTTTTGTAGGGCATATTGAGGAGTTTGGATTTTATTGTAAATCTATGGGAAGTCAATGGAGCTTTTACTTAGGGTAGTGCTATTTTGAAATAGTCACAGTGGCTCCTTAAGAAAGGTCAAAAGATGATAAAAACTCACAAGAAGACAGAGGAAGAGGGCTGGCTAATTAGCTGATGCTTCCCCTTGGCAGGCTACCTTTTCCTCTTCTTCTTGTGAGTTCTTAGGGTCTCTTGACTTTTGAACCCTCTTTTGACCACTGAAGCGTTACTTGAAATCTTGCCCCCAAACTATTTCTTGGTTTCCAGCATCAACACATTTGACAAATGCCAAAATTTTATATCCTTTATATCAACTTCAGTCATCCCAACCTTTTTGGCACCAGGACCGGTGCTCCTGAGAATCTAATACCTGATGATCTGAGCTGGAGCTGAAGCGGTGATGCTAGCGCTGGAGAGTGACTGCAATACAGATGAAGCTTTGCTCCTTGCCTGCACCTCACCTCCTGCTGTGCAGCCCAGTTCCTAACAGGCCATCAACAGGTGTGGTCCGTGGCCTGGGGGTTTGGGGACCCCTGCACTAAGGGAACCATGTAGAAAACACATTTTTAAGATAGAGGGAGTTCTGGCATGGCCAAGTGACCACATTTAATACAGATAAAATATGGGGTGATAGAGAGTTGTGGAGTTGTGACATTGCTTAGTCCTGAAGAAAATAGGTAATCAGAGGTTTTAACTCAAGAGACTTGGGTATCAAAACTCTGTGTCTTCAGAAGTTCTCAATAACTCTCCTATTGACTATTTCTGATTAAAGTTACACCCAAGGCCACTGGTGAGAATCATGAAACTATTGTTTGTGATGCTTCAATTTCACATTCCAATTCAAATCTCTTCTCTCTTCTCTCTCTCTCTCTCTCTCTCTCTCTCTCTCTCTCTCTCTCTTTAGTTCTTACTGGGTGTCAGTTACTGTGCTAGATGGAGAAATCACTGAGAACGAGATAGTCAGGGTCCCAAGCCTCATGGAACTTGGAGTCTAGAAGGAACGAGAGCAATTAGGCACTTCATTGACTGTCAATATGATGAGTGTTTATCATGTCCAACATCAGTTGTTCTAAATGTTTCTTCACTTCTGAAAAGTTACTGATGCATAGGCCCTAAAGCCAATAAGAATCTCTGGGTAAGGTCACAGGCATAGTATTTCTAAAAACTCTCCAAGGGATTCTGTTGTGCATGTAGGATTGGTAATCATTGTCCTATATCAGAGTTTCTCAGCCTCAGCAATATTGACATTTTGGGAAAGATAATTTGTTGTCTCCACATACCATTGAATGCCCTTGGGGGTTACAGTGAGACAAAATCCCTCTTTCCTTCCCATTTAGAACCAGTGCTCATAGGAAGTAGTTTCCTGACCTCCTCTTTGACCCACTCTTCCGCTGCTCTCTCCCTCGCTGATCCTGCTATAGCACTGATAGCTCTTGAATGTTCCTCAAACCCCATACTCCTTCTTTAGATCTTTGATTTCTTCGATTACCTCTGACTATAATGGCTTCCTCCAAATGACCACTTGAACTTCCTCACTTTTTTCAAGTCTGCTCATACGCCACCTCCTCAGGAAACCTTTCCTTATTATTCTATCTAAAATAAACCTTCCTCCCACCTCTCTTTATATCCATACCTTGCTTTATTTTTCTTCATAGAATTTATTACTGCTTGACATTATATTAGATACTTTGTTTAAATTTTCCCCCTCACCATAACATGTAAAGGTGGTAACAGCTGTTTAACTAATATGTAGTAAGGGTACAATGTTATTTGAATTAATGAATCAATGTGTTATAAAGTGAGAAATGCAAGATATTAAGGAGAATTGACATCTTTAGAAGGCAACCTAAAATTCTTTGTTTTATCATCTTCCACAGTGATTTACTTTGTTTTTGACAACATAAAATTTAAAATCATATGTATGTTCACCTCCCCCCAAACACAAGCAGGCACATGAGTTTTTAACTACTGACAAGCAAATTAATATGTTAAAATTTTATCCAGTTAGGAGTGTTAAAGAACAAAATTCAACCAAGTAAATGTGAAGATCTAATTAGCTTTATTAAGCAATTCATGAATCTGGCAGCTTTTCATCTAGCAACTAGAAGGGTGTTCCCTCCAAGGGATTGTACAAAATGGAGGTTTTATAGGAAGAAGGATAAGGCAAGGGAGCTATTAACAAAAGAAAAGGAAGGATTATTTTTAGACCAGGATATCTTCTTCTTGGGAGAAGGGAATGAGGAGGGTTTTATCATGAAGAGTTCCTCTTCTTTCTATGGGGGATAAACAAGGCCCAAGTGATAGATTATTTTTTTGGTGCTTGACCAGAAAATTCCAGACTGGTTGATTAAGATTGAATTTCTGGCAGAGGTTGAAACTGCAACTAGATCAGATATTAAATCTAGGTTTGGCATCACAGGCTTTGAGCATGAGCGATGTCATTTTGGGCCTGTGATTTTCTCTTTAACAAGAGGAAGCAATTTCATTACAAAACCTTAGCTCTTTCTTTTTGAGGATATTTATATATTTAATAAACATTGCACTTATTATCTTACTGTATTTTTTTAACCTATGCAAATGTTCATTTATCTCCAAATACTATGATGAATTAAGTATGCTATATGCTCATATCCTTACCTTTGGTCAAAATGTTTGACTATATACATACAATGTCAATCTAGAACAAATTTTAGCTAACGTTGTTGGACAAAAATATATTTTAAAAGTATGGAAAAAATTTTTCATAGGATAAGGAAAGTTTTGCCCTGTAAACTTTCAGAAAACTATTATTAGTATTTTAAAGGTAAAATGGTGACTTTATACTTAAAACTGTGATGCAAAGATATTAGGAAAAAGCTGTGTAAAAGCAGGATGATGTGATTTAGATTTGATTTTTTTTATATGCCTTTTTTTTTTTTACATCTATTAGTGGTGAATCCAGACCTTGCCCCAGCCTAGGTTAGAATCTGCCTAACCTCTGAATTAATCATTTATACCTGTCATTGTCATGAACAGAGATTTTCCAAGAGAATCAAATGCAGTGAATTTCTTTGGAAGAGAGGAGTATGAAGTCAGAAATGTGAGCATGGACTTGTCTGGAGCCAAGATACCACATCAGTGGGTGCTAGGCAATTAGAAACACTCTGTGCTTTGATCTAGGGGCTGGAGGCCATTGACAGAGTAAAGTAAGAGGGAAGTTAACGAGTGTATATTGCTTGCCTCTTATTTGCCAAGGGCTTCACATGCATTATCCTATTTAGTCTTCACAATTGCCCTAGTAGGCAGATGTTATTGACCTTATTTTACAGAAAAGAAAAAGTTCAGAGAGATGAAATAACTTGCTACTGTTTCAGAGCAAATAAATCATAAAAGCAGGATTTGAACTATGTTTCTAAAAGACTCAAAATTCTGCTTTTACTGCTATACCAGATTGCCTAGAAGGGAAAGAGATGATACAGACAGATAAACTTTGACACCATCACAATTTTGTGTCATTAATACTATCCCTGTACCATACTCTTTTATTAGGTTGAGTACAAGGATTAATAGTGGAGTATAATATGAAATAAGATATATTTTTAATTTGATGAGGACGGCCTCACTCCCTGATCACTGAAGGTCATGGAGTAGAAGTATGTAAATTTTAGTAAGAGCCTAAAGTGCTTTTTGTGAGAGAAAACATTACAAATCCCCAAACCAGCTTTCGGCACCAGACTCAAGTAGATGCAAAGTATATTTATTACACTGGTAAAACAAGAGGGACCAAACCTGAAATACAAATCCGGATAAGTGACCCAGGGAGAGTTTTATGACATCCTTGTGTTGGGGAGTTGGAGGTTCAGAGTTATGTTCATATGAATATTAAAATGTACTTACAAGGTGGTAAGTGGAACATGGCTACAAAATATGTCATCACTTGGAATGGCCTGTGGATTTTCCTTTCTCCTCTAAAATGTTATAGTTTCCCTGAGAATATTGTTTCTTCTCTAGTCTACTTTTGGGGCATTTTGAAGCCCTTTACTTCTAAATTTAATATGTTGTAGTCAGCACCACCAAAACCCCTCAGGGACACTCTCACACTTTGGGGTGCCTCCCTCGAAATTTTTAATTTTCTCTTCCGTGATTAGGATGGGCCAGGGCTGACAGTCACCAGGGAGGAGTGCCCCAAGATTGATAAGTGCCTGCATTGAACCTGGTCCCATTTTATTCCCTTTACAGTACTCTTCTCTGACCCCCTTGTGTGGTCAACCAGATGACTTGAGAAGTTCTGGGACCCATGCCCATG
Organism: Eonycteris spelaea; assembly: GCA_003508835.1. Taxonomy (NCBI): domain Eukaryota; kingdom Metazoa; phylum Chordata; class Mammalia; order Chiroptera; family Pteropodidae; genus Eonycteris; species Eonycteris spelaea. The sequence continues at coordinate 16,916,269 of PUFA01000016.1, forward strand.
AGATCCTCCCAGAATTCTTGACTGGGACTCAGAGCCAGGAGAGTGGCATGGTGAGAAGCTTGTTTATGCTGGCTAGCATGTTTTGTTTTTTTTTTTTTCTTCACAGGATCACATGAGATTTTGGATGATTCTCACATAGGTAGGATACAGGATGAGTTCAGGATTCTGGCTATGGACAGATCAACTCCAGTCTTGACCTTGTGCTGCATATATAGGCCCATGTGTCAGCTCTTGCCAAACTGTGTTCCAGTTGTGGTGCTACCTCTGGTCCACAGCACTGGAGAGCTATATTGATGACAACAGTTATCTTTAACTCTGTACAGACCTTACCACTGACAACCAAGGCATCATCCCAAACCCTCTGCAGGCTCCACACCAGGTAGCAGATAGTGTTCCTAGAGTGACCTCGCCAATCCCCTATGAGGGCTTTTGAAACCATTGTTCTGCAACAATAATGGTCCCTTCTAATCAACGTTTTCTCCTGCTTTTGATGGACAGAATGCCATGCTCTCCCTGGATAATATTAAATTGTGCTTGCCTAAGGATGGCAATTTCTTCAATGAATGGAACCACTCTTCTCTCCATGCCCCTGGACCCTTCTTTTATTCTGCTGGTGGGTGGTAATATGTGGAGGCAGAGATTGTCAACATCAACAGAGATTACATTTTAGGAATGCAATTAAAATTGCTTAAAGAGTTTGTTAAGGACTGAGTTTCTGCTCTGTTCCCTTCCTCCCCACCCCCCGCATTTGTATATTGAAAACTAATCCCCAATATGATAGTATTTGAAAGTGGGGCCTTTGGGAAGTGATTAGGTCACAAAGGTGGAACTCTCCTGAAAGGAATCAGTTGCCTTATAAAGGAGACCCGGGACAGCTTCTTAGCCTCTTCACCATATGAGGACAGAGTAAGAAGCCCATCTATGAACCAAGAGGCCAGCAGTCTGATCTAGGACTTTCCAGCCTCCAGAAATGTGAGAAATAAACTTCTGGCGTTTATAAACCACCCAGTCTGTGCATTCTGACATAGCAACCCAAACAGACTAACACAGAATTCAAGAGAAGATGTGGTTGGAAGACATATTTTCCTATATTTCTGTTATAAAATCCTAAATGGCAAATTTTAACAATCAGGAAATGAATTATCATTTATATTTTCCTTAATACTCTGGATCAGACCTAAATTTGGGTCATCAATGAAACACATCAACAACTTTAGAAACTGTTATTGGAAACCAATATTCACAAGTGGCAAAATGAATGATTACATTATATAAATAATGATGTAACCAGCATTAAATAAATGGCATTTGGGATCTACAGGGGCAATACAAAAGACTTCAAAAAGTGATGGCATTGTGCGTAATAACAGCGTTGCTACATTTTTTCTCTTAACAAGATATGTGAAATTAGCCAAGAATAGAGCATTTGATCATAAAGAACACAAAGAGGTAGTTTCTGAGCCTGAACAGAATGAGGTGGTAGTTGGACACTATGGAGACTCTTCACATGCACTGATTGGACAATAAGATGTGTATTTCTTTTCTACCCATTATCCTAATTCTTTATCCAGTTAACTCACCACACTTACCATGGGCTTGTGAATTTGAAAATGCATTGTAAGCTCAAATTATTTATAGCATGTATAAAAAGTATTTTCTTAGGGTCCTGCATAACCTACAGATTCTGTGGTGCTAGCAGAGAAAACTAAGGCATCACAAGGTGTCTTCATTATAAAGAACTTGAATGTATCCATCAAGTTATGAAGAGAATCCTTTCAGAGAACATCAATATGTGTATCTAATTGGCAGGCTGAGGAAGAAGTCTGAAAAGGGGGTAATTCCCCAAAACATTAATCAGGGAAAACATGGATCGTCTACTTTTTGTGCCAATAAGAAAGTGTAGTATCGATGTGAACATTAGATACCTCCAAATGCTAAGCTTTAATAACAGGGAGGGACACAGCATAATAATAGGCCTAGATCTTGATTACTTTTCCTAATGAGAGTGAAGCACAGCATGGAAAAGTGACAACTTGAGATAATTCAAAATGTCACATTAGCTTTGAGTTTCAATCTCTTCTATAACCAGTCTTCATAAAAACTGCTAATGAGTAGTAAATTGGACTGATTTGAGTTTTACTTCAATTTGCTTCTTGTGCTAATCTTTAGAGAAAGGAAAGAAGGCAGTGGGATGTCATGGATAACATGTCAGAGTAGAAGTTAAATGACCTGGGCTAGGGTCTACACTGCAGCTAACAATCTGTATGGCCCTCGGTAAGGAAGGCAAGGACATTAGCTGTTCATGAACATCTGTCTGGTGCTGTGCACTGTGCTAGGTCTGGACAAGACAGGTGAATAGGGCTGGAGCCATGTCCTGGAGCCCCTCACAGTGCTGCCCAATAGTAAATAATGCAAGTAATAATTAAAACATACAATTTTAGTTTTTCTAGGAAGTACTTAGTAGAGAGTAAAAAGAAACAAGTGAAATTAACTTTAATAATATATTTTATTTAATCCAATATAGCCAAAATTTTATTTCAACATATATAAATATAAAGCTATTAATGAGATAGTTTATATTCTTTGTAAACTATATCTTTAAAATTTAGGGACTCCCAGATCTCTGAGGTCCTGAATCATTCATTCTGGGTAGAGCATAGAAATCTATGTTTTATTGTTCCTAGGTGCATCCCAGATTGGAGACTACCTGCCAATAGGCTGAATTGGAGGTACCTGTGGCAATCAAAAGGCAAGGTGATTTTAGGTGACCTTTGCAGAAGGATCTTTCTCTGTGTGAATGAGCTGTAAGTTGTTTCTTGAGAAACTATGTTCCTTCTCTTGTTGGACTGGTATGGTGTCTAAAGCTAGTTCTGCCTTCCCATCATGTCTGTCCACTTGCTCAGCCTAGAGTTGGTGCCGATTCTACACTAAGCTCCAGAAAAGATATGCAGGTTTCATTTTCCCCTCTGGTTTACACTTTTTCATGTGATGTATTTCAGATGAAGTGCCTTAAACTGGCTATGAAATCATTCTAGGTAATACTAAAAAAATCTTTCTCAGATTTCTCTCCAAATCTACCAAATCAGAAGCTTAGGGAGCAGGGCCTCAAACTCTATTTTTACAAACTCCCCAGGAAGCACTTGCTATGTGGAAAGGCATTTGGGATGCAGTGAACTAGAGAATCATTTGGGAATGTATTGCTAGGGTTGGTACTTTCACTGCCAGATTTCAGATCTGTTTGCCACATACATTGTGGTATAATCGTCTTGGGCAGTCCTTGTTCGATATTTGGATTTGCATCTTACTAACGGTATGCTCTTGTTAGGTTGTTTACCATGTTTGAGCCTCTGTTTCCTCTTCAGTAAGATGAGGCTACTAATCAATTTATAGGGTTGTTTTTAATGTTCCAGGACTCACTTCTTGGTCCTCTTCTTTATTTTCAATCACTCTGTTATCTCATCTGTTCTCCTGGCCTTAAACAGCCTCTAAGCTGATAAATCCTAGTTAATATCGCTAACTTGCCCTCTTTCTTTAATCCAGACCAAACGTGTCTAACTGCCTACACAACATTTTTGCTTGAATATCTGATACCTATCTCAAATCAAACATCCCTAAAGTACCACTCCATAATCAGTTTCTCAAATCATTGTCAGGTGTAATCTAACTCATCTCAGGGAATGGCAACTCTAAACTTCCAGTTGTATAGGTCAAAAACCTTAGACTCACCCTTGATTCCTCTGTCTCGCACTTCACATGAACAAATTTTATCAGCTCTTCTTTTAAAATATATCCAGATGCCTAGATTATTTCAATATCTTTTAAATGAGTTTTCTTGCTTCTACTTCTTTCCTACCCCCATTTTCTGTTCTCAACAGAGTAGCCAGAGTGGCCCTTTAAAATAAGTCAGAATCACATTATTCCTCTACTCTAAATGAAATGGTTTCCCTTAGAGTAAAACCCAGGGTCCTTAAAATTCTGTACAAAGCAACTTTTGGATCTGGAACTCTGTTTCTTTTCCAGTCTTAACTCTTCCTCATTTCCTCTTGCTTATTTGGCTCCACAAACTCCTTTTAAGTCCTCTAATGCAACAACAACAAAGTCTTGTAAAGGGAAGGCCCTTTACAAAGCACCCTATCCAGAGATTCTGGGTGGGCTGTGTCATGGTGTTCATGGACAGACTTGTTGCTGAAGTCCTTGGGCAGGCAGGTCTGGTACCTACGTCAGTAGTAGGTGAGCAGGCCTGGTACTTGGGTCCACCTAGGAAGGCCTGATGCTTGGGTCTCCAGGGTGGGCCTGGTGCTTAAATCTGAGACCTGCGTCTTGTGGGTGGTCAACTCATCCTGAGTCTATGGGGGACGACCAGGTGCTGCCACCTTTGGGGTGAGCATGGAAACTGGGGCTGTGGGGCTGACCTGGCACTGGGATGGGCCTGGCTACTGGGATCTGGGTGAAGCGAGGTACTTGTTTCATTCTCCTCCTCTTACAGGAAGGGCATTTTTCTCTGAATTGGGCTATCTGGGTTTGAAAAAGGGGTGACAGGAGTAATGTGAAACTGTCTTTCCTACCCTCTTTAATACATCTTTTCTTATTTCTGTGTTTCACCCAGGTGCTGGAATCTTTAGCTTTTGTGAAGGTGTTTTTATTCATGAATAGTTGTTCAAACTGATGTGTCTGTGAGGGGATGAGCATTGGAGACCCTATACCACCATCTTGCTGAAATAACCCTCTCCTCATGTTCTTTTAACAATGCCATATAAACTTCTGAACAAACTTTTCACAGTCCTGAAAAGATAGTAGTTGGATTTGGTGATATTCTGGAAAAATGTTTCCTACTCTAGACTATTGTATATTTCAGCCTTTAGAAGCTTTTTAAAAAGCTGTTGGAGTAGACATGATCTCTTTGTTAGCTAAAAATGATTTCTTAAATCTCTTAAAAGGGTTTGGGGTGAATGCTAACATTTAGTGCATCGTGTGCATTCAAACTAAGCCATAATTTCATGGCTTGACAATACTCATTATTTGAGAGTTCCTAAAATAATGTATTAATGTGACATCAACCCATCCTTTGACTGTGACTTGTGGAAGTCCCCTTCTTCTCTTGGCTCAGCATTGACTGTGTCGCCCCCAAGTGATAGCCATGTTCTGACCATGAGAATGAAAAGCACTTGAAAAAAAGGCCAACAGTCATGAACAGAGCCTCTTTTTTTCCCTTTGACTAGAGGTTTTCACAGTAATGCAAGCTCCTGCCTTCTCTCTACCTAATGTCATTCACTTGTACAGCCTTCACTTGAGTTTTGGGAAAGAGGAGTCTGAATATGGGTGTGGCCAGGTTAAGCTCTTAACAGAGAAGGGATCTTACTTATTAAGGGACCTCTCTCATGAAGAATTACTAGATTCACTCAGTTCTTTCTTAATAGAGTACAAGTGGGGTAGGGCTTTCAAGAAATTAAGTCTTATTCCTCTCTCCTGTTTAAGTTACACTATTCTTTCCAGGACTATGTAGACAAAAGTTTCATTTAATGACTAGAAGTACCCATCTCAATCTCTTCAGAGAGAAAATATTTTCCTCAGGTAATGAGCACATCATTTGAAACCACCGCCATATGTGTTCTTCCTCCTTGGTACAATGACTTCTTTGACTACAGACTTTCAGTTTTAAGACCTTTTTGAAAATGAATATAAAGGATTGCTGAGATCTAGAGAAAATCTCTGTTAGGAATAGGAAGAAAAATAAAGGTCTTTAACTTCTCAGAGGAGAGGGATAGATGGAAGATGAGAAGGAAAAGATCAGTTGTTAATCATTTTTTCATCCATTTGACCCACCTGTACCACCCAGGTCATCCTTGAAAGGTGGAAACAGCGTGTATAAACAAAACAGAAAATGTAGAATTGGTGGAGGGAGTTGAAATAAGAAGAACTTGTGTCCCACCAAACAGGGTTTCTGTGAGGCTACTACCTAACAGAATCACCCACCTTAGCATTGTATGGGTGCTGAACTGAGCAGGATAATGGTGTGATATGTTTATGTAGAGAGAAGACTGTATATCAGACATCTTGCTTGACTCCCACATAGTATAGAAAGGATGTGGAATGTCCTTATGTAATCAGAAGAGATGATTTAGAGATAGCTAAGGGAAGAGACCCAGAAGACCTGCTTTGGTCAGCGGCCATAGGGAGAATGTAGCTGAGATTTTGGATAATCTGTAATATGAGTGGAAGCCAGGATGGGTCAAGTCATCAGAGTGTGCATGGGTATTACTGATCATGCTAAGAAAATAGCCAAGTTTCACCAGCCACGAGTTTCAATAGTAATACCAGAGGAATATAAAGAATTATAGGGGTCAAGGAATATTTTTAAGGAGGCCAACAAAGTTTTAGAGGAAAGAACAAAAACAACACTCTGATTTAGGAATTTTTTTCTCTCTGACATTAGGACACTTACAACATTAATTCTATTCTAGGGCTCTGATGACTTGGAGAAGGGGAGATGGGAGAAACTTTAAGAGTCTGAAAGTATCACAAGGGATTATGTTAATATGATCATTTAAAGTGAACATCACTGAGTTACTGGAAACTTAAATTTTCCCACTGTCCTGGAAAATGGGGGACTTGAGAGCAAGATAAGATCAGTCATAGAAAATACGGAATCCATATTTTTAATGCAACTGACTTTGTAATGTTAAATTATTAGCTCCTATGATGAGGTTAAACAGAAACCTTGCAATACATGACATGTGACAGGGTGCCTCTCCTGAAGATCCCTTCTCCATTAAATTCCACATAGTATATCTGGGTCTTACTATGTGTGCTTTGAACATGGGATCTGGGGAAATAACCCTAATTCTGCGGTTCTCAACTTCATATGTGAGGCTCAGTTTCACAGGTTTTGTCAGGTGTGAAATTCATAAATTCTACTGGCTAGAACATTTATTAGGGCTGAAATGGGAGAGAATCTATGATCAGTGGCAGGAACAACCTTGAACAGAAACTCATGCAGGGCAAAGATCATAGAACTGTAATTGTACTTTGTGAATGAGGGGGGAGTTCTGTACCTGGGTTAGTTTCTCTGCTCCAACACAGGATAATCTTTTCCTACACCAACCTTCCTGCCATGCAATTGGCCAGGCTAATGATATATCAGAATACCGTAAGTTCAAACCCTCTTGTAGTATGATAAAGATGGGGTGTTGTTATGGTATTGACTCTAAAAATTGACAGCAGTCAGCTGGTCACCTTCTTCCCCATGTATTATTGTTTCTTGTTTGTGGTATTTTTAACTAAGAGTATAGCTGTATGTTTCAGGATTGTGCAATCTCTGCAGAATGTAAGATGAATCCGTAACATCACCCATTTAAGAAACAGAGTTCAGATTAGCAAACATTTATTAAACACCTATCTGCCTGATACTATACTAGGTGCAAAGGATACAAACATAACTAAGCCATGACCCTCACCTTTGAGGACCTCACGTAGTAATAGAATCTGAGTTTGGGGTATTTATAGTTAGGTGAAAATGATGATAGTGATAATAATGATGATGATAATATAATAAACTACTATTTAGTCAGCATGTACTTTTTAGATGATGTGTGTTTTACATATATTGCTGTCAATTCTTTTGATAATAGTGCAATAAAATGCAGCTTATTTGCATTCAAATTAAATAACTTCCCTACTTCACTCAGATACATATATAAGAGGCTGAGCTAGAAATCGAACCCAAGGCTGTCTGACTTTCCATTGTAACAGCTTATCTTGCAATTAAATATACCTCAGCAAATTAAAGATATAATTCATGATAGGCTCATAGAAGCCAAGAAAAATCTGCCAAAGAGACTATGTTGGTGTTGAAAAGAACAGTTAAAGCAGGGCTCACACAATTTCCCAAGACCAAAGGGGGACGGAGTTGGAGCTACCTTTTCTATTGATACACAGAGAGAGTACCATTCACTGATGAGGTTGTATTACTGGCAGAAGTACATTATTCCTGAGCTCATCTCCATTCCGAATTTCATAGTTTCTTTCCCTTTCCTATTAGATCTCTGAGTCCGATAGTGTCTAACTTCCCCACATTAGCCTTTTTAAAATATAGTGACATTCTTTGTTTATATGTGAATAAGAATTTATATAGAACCAGTAGGTATGTTTATTAAGTAAAGCAAAGTAAGTTTTGTTTTATATCACTTATACCATTATGCTTTAAAGTGGACTATGGAAATTCTTTTGACAGTCGACTATACTCATTTTTGTTTCCAGTAGATGTCAGCATTGGGCTATTTCTGACCATTTAATCTGTCTTCATATTAATCTAAAAGGACCATAAATATTCAGTATGAAATATACTGAGATGTAAAATAGCAGGTGCAGCAAATCTGTGGTGAGGATACATTTAATGGGCAAAGGATTCAATATTCCATCTACCGAGCAAACAACTGTATATAAAACCCCATCTGTAGCTTCTTTATCCATGTCCATTTTAAAAAATCAATTTATTTCAAAATACCAGTATACTATTTTGTACAGATAGTTTTATACAATTAAGTGACAAAATGGATTAGAGTCATTGACATAAATGTAAATATTTGAGTAATTTTAGGTTGCATCTGCTTAAAATCAGAAAGGGACACTAAGGGGTTTTTAAAAATCTCATTAGGATATAATTTCAACTATAAAGTTTTTGGCAAAGTGATTTTTGTCTTACTCTTCTTTTCTTTTCAATATTAAAATCCCAGCTTCTTTGGAGCACATTAAAACCACTTCCGGTAATCTGTACCCCAATGAAGCCAAATGGATGGTTGATCAACATTAAATGAAAGATATGTATAGTTCATACCTCCACCAGATTCTAAAGTTGACATGATATTTTAGATTCTTGGCATATAGAACACAAATTTCCTGGAAAATTGCTGAGTTCTGGGCTAAGTAGATCAGCCTTGTGTCAAATGGAAATTGATTAGGAAGAAATCAAGATATCCTGATTTCCTAGAGAGTATAGTCTTATTTTTCCAGCCTTTGTCAATTCATTATATGTAATATTCAGTAGCATAGGATGAAAGATGAAAAAAAAAACCCTAAAAAACAAAAACCAAGAGTATAGCATCTTCTTGAGGAAACTGAAGACCAAAGAGATCTTATTTGAGATACAGAGCTAGTGTGCAAGCATGAGTCTCATTTCAGTATTCTAGTTCATTTCAAAACAATAAAATAACAATAACAAATACAGATATCTCGAGAACACATGCAAAATTCTGTAGTAGACATCAAGAGGAATCAAATGTTTTTCTTATTCTCAAGAACTTTGAAAGATAATTGAGGAGTCAGATACATTAATAGAATATCAAGATACATTTTAGCAACTTTACAGGTGGAGATATGCTCAGGGTGCAGATAAGGGCTGCTTAGCTTAGTTAGGGAGGGTCTTCATGATTTCTAGACAGTGAGTTATTTCTTGCTTGACACTTCTCCAGGAGTTTTGTTACCAAACTAGCAACAGAGAGCATCATTATTTTGTGGGGCAGCACATGGGGTCTGAAGAAAGATTGATGAACCCACTACATTTTTAGTGTTAGGGTATTTTTTCCCCCTCACTTGAGGACTAGTCTAGTACTTCCCAAGTACTCGTGAATACCTGTGTCATAATCATCTCAGAATTTAGGATTCAAGATTAGGCAGCCTAAAGAACAGAAAAACAAAATAAAAAAAAAACAGTAATTTTGAGGTACATCCAAATGAAAGAAACATTGATCTAGCATACACTGAGCCACCTATATTGACTCATCTTGAGACCTACAGCAAGACATCTGTTGCTATAAGGAATAGTTTTTTGGTCCTATAAGGGAACCAAATTAGATGGTTCATATAGAAATCAAAACCATAACTGTAACTTCATCTATGCTCTGTTCTCACTCACAGAATTCTAAGGTCACTATGTGCGATGACTACCTGAACTTAGTGAGCAGTTTGAGGCTTCGGTAGTATGTGTACCTGATCATATCAACATGTTAAAATGACAGTCAAAGTATGATCTACTTCAAAATACTTCAGATAAATTTCTGTGGTCACACAATAGACTGCTCTCTGGAAATGAGAGTTTAGCAAATCTTTTCCTTGCTTTTTTAATGAATGATGGGAAAGAACACCTCTTTTATGAGCACTACATAATATTTCAAGACATCTTTTCTCATCTCTTTGGGACAGTGCAGGGAAACACATTAGGTCATAACTCAGTACTAGAGGAAAATCTGATGATGAACCTAGCTTGTTCAAAGCCTCTTTGGCATTAATCTGCCATATGCAATCACTCTGTGTGAGATTGAAGATCATATTTCAGTTTTGTGTACCAGAACACAAAACCTTATCTTATACTTCATCCAAATCATTAGAGAGATATTCTTCTCCAGATAACAGGTGTAGTGCTAGGGATATGGACAGATTCCAGGAAATATAATTACCTAGTTTCTCAATTCACAGACTACTTGGTATCATGATCAGTGACAAAAATTATTGTGCATTCCCCTGGATTTCTGTGAGCTGGAATTATTCACACCAGTGGAAAGAAAACGTGCTTTAATGTTTAAGTAGCTTTTCATTTGGATTAAGTACCAAACACTCCAAATAATACTTTTGGTACATATTTCCTGTTTCTATATTCAGAGGAGGAAAGAGGGTCGAAGGCAGGGAATGGGGAGATGGTTTATGATGGTGCAGTTCTTCAGAGACTGGGCAAAAGAGTTAAAACTCTTCATTTGTACAATGGTTTTTAGAAATAAAAGTCAAGTACACATCTGAATTCACTCTTCTTAAGTAGATTTATTTTTTTCAGATTTAATTAATAGGTTTAAACATTTAAAGCCTAGGTTTTCTCTATCAAGATTCCCATTTACCCCTTTCTAAAATGAATTATTTTAGCAAGCTTATCACTGTTGTTTCATTACTCTTGATACTTTAACTTGTTTTATCAGTCAGTTGTCATTTGTTCACACTTCTTTCTGCTATATAAGTAAAATTTCTTTTGGGCTGGAAATGGAAGAAGTGGAGTGGGATATTGGAGAATTATTATTATTTTTTTTCTCATGAGTATCCTAGAAATTTAGTCTGTCCTACTTGAGGCCATGAATTTTGTCTTCAATGCCTAAACTTTAATCACTGTACAAAACCCCATCTCCCTGATGGACATTGATTATGAAGTTGGTTAAAATGATTGGTTCTAGTGAACCATAATCTCATGAGGAAAATGCAGATTTAGGGTACAGTTCACTCTGCCATTCAGAGAAATAAAGATCCTGGTGCCATGCTGTTGTTGCATCATCTCTAGGGCCAGTCTGTTTGTCTGTTTGTGTTTGCCAGTATACCAAACTGATCTCAGAGGGTTTTTGTGTTCTCTTGCTGCTGCTGCTGCTGCTGCTGCTGCTGCTGCTGCTGCTGCTGCTGCTGTGTGTGTGTGTGTGTGTGTGTGTGTGTGTGTGTGTGTGTTTGAATTTTACTCATTGTAAAAATGAGAGTGATCTGTATACCTTTTAATTCAGGGTTAGCTTTCCTACTTGATTTTCCCTGCGGATTGCCTGTCAGTGCTTCAAAAACATCAACAACTGATAGATTTCTATACAGCTGCCCAGGCAGCTGTGGTAATGAAATGTGAATGTGCTTTCACAATATCTGAAGACTTCTGCTTGGGATTATAAGCAGAAAGAAAGAACAGCATTTTAAGAGGATGTTGCATATTCTTCAAATGTTGTTCTGAAAATGATGAAACAAAATAATTTATCATTCTAGGGCTGCTTTAGTTTTATTGGTTCTAACAACAAGATATCCTCACATTTAAAATCCTTTGTCTTTCTCTGTCTCTCTTGCTCTCTCTCTTTAGGGCTCATTATAACAGAAGTCAGCAGATCTGGCTCTCAAAGATGGCATAGCAATAAGAACCAAAGGGTTGTTCTTAAAGAAAAGAGATGCAATCCTTCATGGATGAAACATTAGAGCAAAGAAAAAGGCCTTTTTAATGTCTTTATGTATATACTCTTCTGATATACAGTGATTTAAAAATTATTTTCTGTAATTTGAATGAGACAAGTCATACCTCCACTGAATATGAATATTGCAGATTTTTTTTGCATTATATTAATCTGAGCATGAAATAATTATTCAAAAAACAAAAACAAAAAAGATTTAGAGTCTATATAAAATCAGTGTAGTCAGGTTGTATTTTTATAATTTTCCTGAAATACATAGAACAAATGATTTTATTTTATTTTTAAATTGAAATGAACAATTGTTGGTAATCCAAAGAGAATCAGTGATAAATAATGTTTAGAAGTAAAAACTCAACATGCTGACTCTGTTTCAAGCCTAAGGCAGCCCTGTGTGTGGCTTGCTCTCAGACCTCAGCCAGTGAACAAGCTAGAGGCCCAAATGTCACTGCTGGAAAAATACAATATATTCCAGAGTCAGTCATTTGGGGTCCTTAGGCTGCCAAGAACACACCACATAGGTTGGCATAGAGAACATTTCAGCTCGAAAGGACGGACGAGAGAAGAGCACTCCCACCCCACCAGGAATAAAAGGAAATGGCTCTTATTAAAATATAATATACAGATTTTAAAGACTATGACTAGGGTGCCCAGTTAATGAGATATTTGTTAAGAACCATAATGAGAGGCAAATAATACTACTTCACCTCAAATCACTATAACCTTTTGAAGTGAACATCTGTACAACACCTTCAATCTTAAACTTCTACAGGAAAATTTGTCTTAAAATATAACTTAGAAGGAAACATGGCCAAAAGTGATTTCTCTTAAGAAATCTCTTCTTGAATCTTTTCCCTTTACAATAAAAATCCAGTCTCTCAGACAACATTTAACAACAATATAGGAGAGTATTCTATTTCTGTTTGCCCTAAAATGTAATGTATTTCCTGTGTATTTCTGCCTCAACCTTTCAGCCTCAAGCTTTATTCCAGGAAGGTAGCTCTGAACATACCTGTTTTTTTGAGTGAAATTTTATGGAATCCTGGATTTCTCTTATGTAGGAATAACAAAAATATATATATTTTTATTTAATGTGGAGTTTTATTAATTTACCTATTTGGTTTATGTAAGTATATGCATCAAATTTAAAGTTTCCTAACCCCAAACAAAGTCCTATGTATGTAACTTAAAATAATTTAGTTCATGTAAGTGAATTCTATCAATAGTTATTCAAACTCAATACTTGTGGATTGACACACTTGAAATGTGAATATGGGGTCAGAATAGATAGCAATACTTTGCTGAAAGGTCCAAATATCTCCTCCCTATGTGCAGAAAAAACCAAATAAGCTCCAGAATTTTATCTCCTTATGGGTAAATGATATCAGGTATCACATTAGAATTGGTTTCATTTTATTCAGATCAAATTTTGCACCACTATCACATGTTTGCTATTTTTCTAGGCATAAGGATTGGGAGGTGTTACTAAGATTATATAAAACAAGAGTCTTCTTCCCAAATTGCTGATGATGGTTGGGGGTGAATAGGAAACACATTTCAGGCTGTATTCACTGGAACAGAGCCCATGACATGGCATGAGGTATGTCTTTAGGGACTGGACACACTTTGCACAGTGTGCACTTTGATGATTTTTGAATCTGATGCTGAGGGCAAAGATGCTGGGTCTTGTGGTTTGGTTTCCTCCAGAAGCCGACCCTGAGATAAAGATTCAAGATCAATTAGTTTCCCGGGAGGGATTCCAGGAAACATTTGGAGGCCAGTGAGAAGAAGGACAGGGAATGAAAGGAAGCCAATAGAGCTTGCGATGTTTGTTATGCTCACTGCTATCTCCCCAATCCCTAGAGCAATGTCTGGCACATAGCATGTGATCAATAAATAACTATTGAAAGAATGAATGGTGAGTGGATTAAGGTGATTTCCTTCCTGATATCTAACCAAGTTCCCTGATTTCTAAGTTCTAGGAGCCCCATTGAGAAGGACTTTGAAACTTGTTTATAGGAAATGAAGTTCAGAGATATTTAACAGGGTAGGAAAACAGGGAGGGAAAGCCTAAAGAAAGCTAGATGCAGGGTTGTGAAGAGAAAAGTTTTCTTGAGTGAAAAAGGATGTGCCACGATGAGCCAAATTTAGCAACAGCACTGAGTGAGAGAAAGGGCGGGCGGTGGTTCAGCCAGTCTGAGACAATACTTGAAGGCATTCTTGATTTTCCAGGCTGACTTCAAGGCTTCTTTTCTCTATGCTATCACCTTTTGCATATATTTTCATTTAAAAATGTGTCACATTATATTGTCATTATTTTTTATAGGTCTAGCTCTCTATTCTTAGGTTCTAAGATAATCAGACTCTACATGCTAGCTAGGCTCCAGGGAGAGAGGTAACATGAGCCTTCAATTGCTTTCTAGATCGTACATAAACACTGTCCATGAACAGGCTATGGCAATACTTTTCTTAAACAGATTCTTTTTCTCATGCACTATGCCTTTGCACCTGTTACTTCTGCTTGAGATGCCTTAGATCTGCTAGTCTTCCTGGCCAACTTCTATTCATCTTTAAATCTCAGCAGACATGCTGTGTCCTCTGTGAAGCCTCTGACTAGGGGTCTCTCTCCTATGTTCACACTGCATAGCACTTACTGCCTTGTATTGTAACACCATGCGTTGCGCCTTTTGGCCCTCTGGGCTGTGGATGGGAGCCCTTTCAGCATTGCCCCATCAGTCTTCACTACACCTGCAGATTCTTCCATGGCTCCAAGGCTTACCTAAAAATTATTGCCTGGAAGATGCCTGTGCAATCAGTTGCCTGTGTCTTACAACAGTATAGAAAAGAGAGAGTCCTTCCAGAACTCCGGAGCTTGGCCCTGTATTTAGAGAGTCAAGTGTATATGCTGTCTCAGCACTTGTGTTTATTTCCTGCTCAGATGCCACTGCTCCTGTCACCTTCAATCACCCCATTTTCTCTGGACGTAATTTCCATGACAACTATCTTTTTCCTCTTCTTCTGTTTCATCAGTGGGGACAGGCAGTGGATAGAATATGTCCTGTGTGTGTATCTGGAATCCCATGAAGCTAGGATAATTAGTTTGTTCTCAGAGATACATGGTAGCTTTCACAGTCTCTAACTCCACAGCTGTAAGTTCCTGAGGACAGGCACTGGGGAGTTTATCTTTATATCCCTAGCTCCTAGGGATTTATCAGCTGAATGAGTAGATGAGACTATGAAGTTGCATGGAGATTTCCTTGCTACCCTGACCTTCTTGAATTTGAATGTGAACCACCTCATGCTGAAGGACGATAAACGTTAGTATATCAGTGTTCAGTTTCTGACCCAGCTAACATCTATAGGAAGATAGGAAACATTAATTCTATCCCTTCTCAGCCAATATTTGGATTTATGGCCAGAAAAATACTTCCGTTCCTTGAAGCATTTACCTCATCTATAAAATAAGAACTATGGCTTTCCATCACTTAAAATTGAAGGGATTTACTGACCTTAACCAAATGGTTATCCAGAATTAGTCTTGTATTATACTTTGCATTCCTAGGATGTTATATTCTTTTTGAAACATGATCAGCCACCATATGTTATTTGATCCTTTTAGCAACATAATGAAGAAAGTGAAGCAGCTATTTTAAACTCAAGTAGTAGGTTAAAAAAAAAATACACAGGAAAGCCCTGTGACTTATTTTAATATTATAGCTGGTGAATGACAGAGCCACCTGATTTTTAATATATAGATAGAACATTCAGAACATTTTTCAGCTCTTAACATGCTCCAGGCTCTGTTCTCTGTGTGATATGTGTAACTTATTAAATCCGCACAACAACCCTCAGAGATAGAGTGGTAGGCTAAAATTTTGGCCTGATTCTTAATTCCTCTCTGTCTGAGTCTTCACATCCTTGCCATGGCCTCATTGTGGGAAAACATATTTCTCCACCCCTTGACTTGGTTGGCCACATGACCTACTTTGCCCAGTTATACATGGGCTAGCATGCCAGACCCAAGCACAGGTTTTAGGAGACCTTGCGTGTTTTTTTTTCCTCCTGCACCTCCATCATCACTAGAGAAACTTGTTGGCAAGGAGAAAGGGTGGTCCATGCAGAGCCCTGGTGGACTTACAGATCTGCAGAAAGAAGCAGAACTGCCCCAGATGCTGCAACTGGAAATAGAGAACCACTTCTACCCCAAGCCAAACCCAGTGTAGATCAGCTGGACCCTAGTCTATTTGCAAATTGGTGAGAATGATTTTTGTTTCAGTCTCTATATTTAAGAATAGTTTGTTAGGCAGCATTATTGTCAATAGGTTACTGATATGCATAGGTAATATTTTTTGTTATTCCTATTTTATGGATAAGGTAATTGAGGCACAGAGAGGCTAAATAATTTGCTTAAAGTTGTTATCAGAGGATCTGGGATTCAAACTCAGGGAGTCTGTATCCACAGCTAAAGCTCTTGAATGCCATACCTGCCTCTCTAATATTCTAATGAAAGTAATTCTCGAAGTAAATTCAATTGTTGGATTTCTGTTTCAAAAAGGAAGTAGAAAGCAGTGTGGTACAGAAGAATCTTCAAGGGTTTTGAGGTTAAGTGTTCCCAGGTTCAAATCTCAACTCTACTACTTACTAGCTATGTAGCTCTGTGTAAATTATCTGATGACTCTGAATTTTAGTTTCCTCAGAAAAGCGATAACAGTATTGGCAGTAATATGAGTATTCATTACTTAATTAATTCCATTCATGGAGCACTGTTACATGCTAGATAGTGTTTTAGGCACTCACAATATTGAATTCAGACTCACTCAAACAGCCACAGTGTAGAAGCGAAAACAGGGATGGTAACTATGTGGCAAAATAAAGGGGATGGTAACTATGTGGCACAGATAATGAGGTCCTAACCTTGTGTACCAGTTAAACTTCTCCATAGAAACAGAACCAATAGGGTATGTTATCCTATATCTTATAAGATTTATTATAAGGAATGGCTCGCGTAATTATGGTGGCTGAGAAGTCTAAGACTTGCAGGCAGTAAAATGGAGCCCAGGAGAGCCGATGGTATAGTTCCAGTCTGTATTTATAAGTCTGAGAATCAGGAGAGCCAAGAAGAGAGCCAAGGAGACTGGGAGACAGAGTCTCAGGACTCAGGGCACCAATGTGGGGAAGTGGAGCTTCTCACTCTCCTTGGGGAAGCCCCCAGCTGGGGCAAGACAGCACGGACACAGATATACACTAACCAGGGGTTTAATATAAATACAACCAGCGTAGAATAACTGAACAATATACATATACCAAAACCAGAATGCCAAGTGGTGGGAACAAAGGAGATTTTGACCTTTGGCTCAGCCAGCCCCCAGATAAAAACAACAAAGGTAAATTAAAAAAAAAATTGTTTACAAGAATGTAAAATATACCCTGAATCTGAGTCTGAAGGTAGGAGAACTGATGTCCCAGCTCAAAAAACAGGCTGAGAAAATGCATTCTCCCTTAGTGGGCTTTTTTAGTCTATTCATGCCTTCCACAAATTGGATGAGGCCCACATTGGGGAGGACAATCTGCTTTTCTCAGTCTATCTATTAAAATGTTAATCTCATATAGAAATACCCTCACAGACACACCCAGAATAATGTTTAACCAAATATCTAGGAACCCCATGGACCAATTAATTTGACACAAGTGGGAAGTGATCAAGGAAGTCTTTCCAGAGATGGTGGTGCTTATCCCGAGTCTTATACACAGCATTCGCCTAACATATATTAGATGCTCATTAAATGCCAGTTATCTTTCTATCCCCTTCACAGGTCATAAGAACGAATATTATTTCCTTGTACAGCAAGAACTTTTCAGGCTATAAAGCATGGGAGTTTTTTTCGTTTTTGTTTTTTTTTCTCATGTGCTGAACTAAAGTAATGCTGACTCTCTTGCTGATGATGAGGGTCACTGGCATGGTTCATTCGTAATTGCGCAACATAATTCCACCCCTAAACAGAATGCTTTTTGATGGTGTTTCAAAATCTCCAACTGCTTTTTACTTATGAGGTGAATTTACAGTGAGTTATGTTACCAAGTAATTTAACTTGACAAGACACACCATACTAAACATTCACAGACACAGTTTTGTTTCTCCCTCGAGAAGAAGCTGTTAGAATAGAACAGTAATCGCTGTAACATGATCAGCATGGGGGAGATTGATCACACCTAGGAAAGTGACCTCTTGGAGTTTCTTTGCAAAAGGCACACCTTTCCTGTTGATTGATTACACATCAGGGTGACCACTCCTGGATGGGAAAACCCAGTGTGGTCCTTACCTTCTGCTGGCACATGCACTTTTTTTGTTAGGGTTCATGCAAGATTGATGTGCAGCAGCTGTGTTGCAAGGTCCCAAATATTCATGCCATGAAAATCCGACTAGTTTTGAAAAGAGAGAAAGAAAGGGATTCATTATCTATGAATATAAATAAAATAAGCCCAATTCAAAATGGTGATTAAATTTGAATAAACCCACTGAGGGTGGTCCTTTTCTTCAGAATTGCTGAGGAGACTGAGATGTGCTCACAGAAGAAAAGGCCACCGCCCTCAGCATTTTATCCCCAACGTGCCTCAAGTTAGTGGTGTATTGGTAGTTTTCATTTCTCAATTTTATTCCAGATCACTACTCTTTCACTTTCATATAAAATCTCTTCATTAAGGCTCACTTCATCCTCCACCGCAAATTGTCACTGTTATCACTTGACTAGCAGGTTACTTTCTCTCATTTCTTAAAGAAACTGGCACTGGCCTTTTAGTCTTTTTCTTCATCCCACTCTCTCCACCTTCCTGAGTACTTCAAGGATAGCACATTCATCCCAGTCTGTGCTTTCCACCTTCTTAACTTCAGGGATCTTTACCTTTATTTACTAACTCCCTAAAGCATGTCAGCACCTGCTGTCCTCATGTCATCATGTGAGACTGCCTCAACTTTAAATATTAATTTAAAAATTCTAATCTCTGACCACATCTTTCCATCTTTTCTTTTCCTATCTTTGCCTCTTCCTCTGTTATTGTTACTGGATTTGTACCTCAAGTTCTTTAGGTTTTCCAATCTCTTGATCCTTTTACTTTTCCTCTGTCAGCTCACTCTCATTGTCACTTTCTTACCCAGCCTAAACCCTATATCTATTACTTCAAACGATTTTTTTGCTATTATACTTGTCTCTTGTCCTATTTTTTTTTTTTTAATGTCTCAGCCATCTGGAAAAATCCTAAACTTTAGATCAATCTGAATTTTTTTGTGCCTCTTTTCTTTATCTTTCTTTAAAAAAAAAATACTAATCACACAACTCTGAAAATTAATGCTATTTAATTGCTATTAATTCCAATTAATTTCATTGTTTCAATCTCAAATGGATTAATACCACCTAAAATTACTTCTGTGATTACCTGACTGCTTTTTTGCCTATTTGGAACCATTAGCCTTTTAAAATTTCTTCCACTCTCTTCAAACATTCATGCTTCCTGTCTCTCTTTCTCTCAACGGATGACTTTGCCCCTGACTTCACAAAGAAAAGAGAACTCATTAGATTGAAATGACTTCAAAGTTCTGCCACTTCATATACAAACTTATTTCATTCAACAAGTTCTTTTGTGATTTTACACCTCGTAGTGGAAGTGGAATGTTAATTTTGTTTTAAAGTTAGTCCTCCATGATTCCATACCCTTTCTCTCCCATCACTGTTTGCTTATCCAATTTCTTATGCTAGAAAGTTGATTCTCGCCTTTGATTCTTCATTGTTCCTCATTTTCCATATTAGACAATCACTAAGACCTATCAAAACTACCTCCTAAATATTTCTCAAATTCATCTCTTTTTTTCATCCTTCTGCAAATGGGTTGCCACAGTAGCCTTTTTATAATGAGCCATTTGGCCGCCGGTTTTACTTTAATCTAATCTGTTCTTTGTATTTCAGCCAGAGTGTTTGTTTCAAATACCAACATGATCCTTATGATTCTTCAGCTTAAGATCTTTCCATGTTTCACATTGCCTTCTCAAAATTTCAAAGTCTGTAAGGCAGCTTGCAAGTCTTTCATTACCTTGTAAACTTACCTCTTCTGTTTTATTTCTCAACCGATGCCTCTCACCTCACCTTAAAAACTAAGCTGTAAATCAATTGAATTTCCACAGATTTGACTCACCTGGTCTTGCCTTATGCTCATTGTAGTTGCCATAGCTTTTACCTTTTTCTAAGTCTGTTTTTTATTTCACTTTGTTTCAATTTAGTACTTCTCTATGAACTTTTAACTTGACCCTCCCTCAAGACTGAGTGATTAATATTTATGTTTTTTTTTCTATTGCACCTTGTATTTTTACCACTTCAGTTCTTATTATACTGTATTGCAGTCATTTGTTTTTCAGTGCTCTCCCACACTGGACAATGAGTTCCTAAAGAGCAGGGTTGTCTTTTTCATTGGGCTATCCCCAGTGGACTTGGCACTAAGTAGAGCTCAATAAATGTTTGTTAACAGAAGGAATTCTAGTAGTACAGTGACACATGCTATGGTATTTCTTCTTACTGACTGTAAGAGGCAGAGATCTATAGAAAACACTAATAGTCAGGTAGTTGGCTTGCAAAAAATAAAAAGGAAATGTGGGCAGCTCATTTACCAAGTATGGAAAAAATCAAGACATATAATCATAGCAAATTCTGAATTCATCTTCATGGGAATATTTTTATTTTGGGGTTTCAAGGTCTCCTAATATTCCACGACATTCCTCTTCACACTTCTGTCTTTATTATAAATGAGATGATTCTTTACAGAGCTCCCCCTTTTTGGCGGGTGGGTAGGTAGTGGAAGACAGTCTTAATTTTGGAGCCATTTCATGGCTGAAAAATCTTCACACATCAGCTAAAATGTAGTTTTTGTTTTTGTGCCAGGTGGTTAGGCTTCATTCAATAGTGGCATTTTATTGGAAATGTATTACCACAAATAAACTTCCAGGAAGACAGTTGAAATGGATTGTTATATGGAAAGGAATTTTTGAATACCCAGCTTTAAACTTAAAACTCTTAGATGAAATATCAAGAGTGTAGTTGGTCTAATGAGATCAGTTAAAATTCCGTGTTGCAAATAGTGTTGCTAAAGACATCTTTGAGGTCTCTCGTAATTCTGGGTTGCACCCACTTACTGCAGATTTTAGTCATGCATGTATCAGGGAGGGTATTTGACAACTGAGCAGTAATGAGGATTGGTGTGCATTTTATTTAACCTTCCATCAGGTAGACCAATTAAAATGTTACATCTGAAAAAGCACATGTTCTGATTTCTGCCTCGGGATGTAATAAATTAACTTATATTTGGAGATGCTTTTGCTTTATACCCTTCAATTAGTGACATCTCCCAATTTACTCTCTTGGGCTGATTAGCTCTCCTCATCAAGGCCCAGTGATAATAAACCCAGCGCATGGATTTGATCCCATAAAAAATAGTTAGTATTCACTGAAAAGAACAGAAAAGATATGGCTTGACCATGTCCACACTTCAGCTAGCCCTTTTTCAATTGTGGTCAAAGAAAGCAAAAGTGAGATTAGATGGATTTTTTTTTCAAGAACATAAGTTTTCTTCTGAAAAAAAAAAAATCAAAGCAGCCTAGTCAAGAGTGAAATCTTATTGTTACTCAAACCCTTTCTTGGTAACTATGGTTTTCTTAGAATCCCAGAGTAAGGTAAAGAAAAAGGAACCAGATGGCTCATAGAAACTAGGGAACTTGATTGTCTTTATGATGACACCAGGATCATAAAAACAAATGATCTAACAGATTGAGCCCAATAATAAGGTGAAAAAAATTTCAATTACATATTTCAATGATTTATTTAAGCAGAAAAAATGTAAAATTAAACAATAACTAAATATAAAAGTAGAGACAGAACAATCGTGGGAGTATTTAGGGACACAGAAAGAGAGAGTAGAGAGAGTGCTGAACACAATATGTCTTCTCTATAGCACAGATTCTTATTATTGGGATTCAACTTTGCAATGCATGAAATCATGTGAGTCTAAGAACTATAAATTACATGGTCTAATTATTTGGCAGGTTTTGGACCTGACCTTTAATTTTGGCTCTGAATTAGTCTATTCGAGCTGCCATAAAAAAATACCACAGACACCATGGCTTACAACACAATTTTATTTTCTCATAGTTCTAAAAGCTAGAAAGTTCAAGATCAAAGTTCTAGCAGTCTTTGGTTTCCAGTGAGTTCTCTTTTTCTGACTTTCAGACAGCTGCTTTTGTGTTCACATGGCCTTTTCCTTAAGAGTGCTTAGAGAAAGAGGATTTCTCTCTTTCCTCTTCTTATAAGGCCGCTAGTCCTATAGGATTAGGGCCCCACCCCATGACCTCATTTAACCTTAATTATTTCCCAAAGACACTATCTCCAAATACAGTCACATTGAAGCTTAGCGCCTCAACATATGGGTTTGGGGCAGGGGGACAAAATTCAGTCCATAACAAGCCCTAAAAAAAGACTAAGAGGGATTATTAGAATTTAAGAACAAATGTACAGCATATAAACTATGAATGAAGAGGGTGGAGGGTAAATAATTCCACTGATTTTGATACTGAGCGGGTGAAATTAGAATCCTCAATGCAACTAAACCAAGTTTAAAAAAAAAGCAGGATATAACTGCTGAAATAAAAGGAGATAAATTGTGTGATGAAAACAGAGACATACCGTCTGTTCCTTCTTCAAGGAAGGACTTGTTGTCAAGCTACCGGAGTGTGTTTGCAGACAGATTTCAATAGTCAGCCCCTACAGCTTAGAGAGCCCCTTGTCCAAGGTTACAACTTTCTCAGCGCAGCCAATATCCAAAGACTGATCAAGGTAGGGGTGTTAAGAGATTGCTATTCTGACACAGCAAGAGACAGTGCTTACAGGCCTTTTTAGCTCCACAGTTCCTCATGAGGTTGGCTGAAGCTATCTATGGGTCAACAGCCCTGCTTCCTTTTTCTCTGCTCCGTGGGTGTTAATTCCATGGCACATCCTAAGAAATATCCTGCACACTATACCCTATCTCAGAATCTACTTCCAGAAGAACCTAACCAGAAACAGATTGTAATCCAGTTTCACTTGATTCATCATTTTAAAATCATTACAAATCATGATCAAAAGCAAAAGAGTAAGATATTTTTATGTATAATAAAAACTAATTTTACAGCCTGGTTCATTTGACCCATCAATGTATCCAAGCTTTTCTATCATTTGTTTGTTTTTAATGCACAAGTATGTACATAAATTTTTATGAAATTAGATCATTATATGTATGTATATCCATTTGTGTATATGTTTTTTGACTGAATTGTGGTCTTTCATCAGTGTCAGTACATAATTTCACAATATATAGACAGTTTCAACATTCCCCCCAAATTTTTAAATTTGAAATATTTTAACCTTTCAGAAAGTTGTGAGATACTCTATCTAAATTAATCAATCGTAGCTGGCTCTATTTTCTCTCCTCTCTGTCTGTACATAAATATATATATTTTTAAATTTGGTTATTTGAGAGTGAGTTGCAAGTCTCAAGATAGTTTAAATCCTTAAATACTTCAGTATGTATTTCCCAAGTACAAGAATTTTCACTAAAAACAAAGCACAAATAGTTATCATACTTCAAATGTTTAATATTGTTACAGTATTTCTAATACAAAATCCATCTTCAAATTTTGACAATTATATCAAATTTCCTTTTTATTGATTCAGAATCCAATTGGAAATGATATACTGAGTTTAGTTGCACATCTCTTTACTATTCTTTAATTTTTTCCCTCTGCCTTTTTTTTTTTGATCTTTTATAGCATTACTATTTTTGAAGAGTCCAAGTCAGTTGTTCTGTAGAATGATCTTCAATTTAGATGTGCCTGAATGTTTCTTGATAATTAGTTAATATTATATAGATTACGTAGCCTTCAAGATATATTACATGAGAAGTTATATTATGACAATTTGTCCTATCAATGATGTTAATGTCCACCAGATTTCTCTATTGTTAAGATCCAGTATGAAGAAGAAAATTTTAATAAGGATTTACATGGACTAAATCTCCTTTCCCATCTAAACAATTTCTTTAACTGTTACACTGTAGCTTATTTCCCAAAACCATATAATCCACATCCCATGACAAATGATGAGAACAATATCAAATGATCTAGGGAAAGTGAACATGTAAAGGTGACATTCATTCTCAACTCAAAAATGTTTGTCCTTAGAAGTGCTACCCAGTAATCTTATCTTCTAATTGTGGCCTTTTGTCATTTTATGACGCACAGTGTCTACTCAAAAATACTTGGGCAATTTCCCTCATGCATACAAGCATCCCTAACCTCTGGTCACCTAAAATACTGCTTGTATCTGCATGTGTCCTCCTAAAGTCCCATAAAGCTAAAGAAGATTAGAAAAGCATCAACATAAATCTTCTATACCAAATAGGGGTAGAGTAAAGGTAAGCCTTAAAAGATAAGACATAATGTAATGCAGACAATCACCAGATGGTCCTCTTCAAAGTTAGACAAAGGAAGGATATTGGAGAGCATATTGATTTAAAAAAAAGAAAGAAAGAAAAGAAAAGAGGAGTCACAAATGTAAGCAAATTGACTGCAAGATTCTGTGAATAGCTCATCCCAAATTCCTGGAAAATTTCTCTTTTAACATTTGAATCAAACAGTTTGGGTTTAAAATTCGAACTCCTCCCTATTATTACTATTTTATCCTGGACAAGTTAATTTAATTTCTTAAGCCTTATTTTCCTCATCTATTAGATGGGGATAATAACACCTATTTTGCATAACTTTTATAAGGATTAGAAATATTGGATGCTCAATTCTTAACTTTCGGTAGTCATTAAACAAATGATATCTACTGTTATAATTATTACTATTGAATCTTTTTTTGGGGAAGGGGATATTGTAAACAATAAATATTTATTTTCCACAGTTCTGGAGCCTGGAAAGTACACGATCAAGATGCAGGCAGTTTTGGTGTCTAATGAAGGCCTGCTTCCTGGTTCATAGATGGCCGTCTGTCTTCTCACTGAGTCCTCAGAAGGCAGAAGGGGTGAAGGAGCTCTCTGAGGTCATTTTTATAAGGGCACTAATCCCAGTCATCTCCTGATAGCTCCACCTCCTTAATAGGGAAAAACAAAAAGGACGAAGCTGGCATGGATAGATTTTCATTATAGGACTCAGACACAACTGGATGTGTCAGTTTGCACTTTTTATCATGAGAGTGAGATAGAGCATTACCTCTATGTTGCTGTCCATGGCACATCAAGTTTTCTGCATTTTCCAACTCTGAATGTGCTCTGGGGGTCAGCAGCATCAGCCTTACCCGAGAGCTTCTCTGGGCAGAGGATATATCTAGGTGTAGCAACATTCCAGAGGCTGAGAAGTCCAAGATCAAGATGCCAGTAGAGTTGGTATCTGGTAAGGGCTTGCTTCCAAGTTTGTAGATGGCTGACTTTTCACTGTGTCTTCACATGGTGGAAGAGTCACTAATGAAACTTTTTATGGTGCTTTTCAGTGTATAGACAAAATTCACATCACATATTCTCTCATTGGATTCTTGCAAAAAAATAAAATCATTTACAGATAAGAAGCTGAAGGTCAGTAAGATTAGCAACTTGCCAAGTCATGAGTTTATACAACTTTAAAGCTGGAACTTTGCAAACCCAAGTTTTTGATTTTAACTAGTGTTCTTGTCACTATACAATGTTAAACTAAGAGTGAAGCAAGTGCCATTTTCCTAACAAAAGAAGACATTTATTTTTAATATCTCTAAAGTAGATGAATAGTCACATAATTTATGCAATGCTAATATTAATGAAAAAAAATGTAAACTCCAAATCAAAGAAAACAAACCATTGCAACATTGCAAGAAATAATGTTTCTTAGAAACAAAACAATTATCTGAACATTTTGTCATAGAAGATTCATCTCCAAATATGTGTCTGAAGGAAAAAATTGTTCCTTTGTCCTTTTGAAGAGCTACAACCAGATTGGTTTTAGGAACATGATTATTAGATGTTCTAGCACTGTTTGGCAGGAATTTGTGCTTGTTATAGAATAAATTATTCTTTCTAGTTGCTTTGTGGACACTTGTTTATATTCAGTTGAGTTAATTAATTATGCAAATGATCAATTATATAATCATTTTAATATGTAAACTATGTGCTGGCTTCTGCCTATATAAATGGCTTGCGTGTATGTGATCTTTTAATCTATTGAAGATAGGTAAATAAATACATATGTAAATAAATTAAATAAATGTTTATTGCGCTCCTACTATATGCCTGGTACTGTGCTAGGCCCTTGAGATGAATAGCAACAATAAAAGACACAGTTTTTGCCCTCAAAGTAATTACACTTTAGTGGATTGTAGACAATGAAATACATCATGTAATACACACAAAAGGAGTTCAGTGAAAGTTAATTTGTGATATAGGACACCACAATAACAAAAACATATCATTTCAGGATTCCAGAGGCTAAATTAGGGCTCTCCTTTTTCTGCAAAGATCTGAAAACTATGCACCTTCAGAACAGCTTTTTGGTTCTTTAGGTCAACCACTGGGCTCAGCCATGGCCCTTTGGGTATTTCCCTGCTTGAAGTCATGTCTTTATGAAGTTGGGCCTGGTTTCCTATAGAGTCAGCAGAAATGACTTTCACTCCAACCTCACACCCTTACTCTTTGTTCAGGGACTTGCTCATTGATATGGCTTTTGAAGTTCTGCAAATTACATGGCACGGACACAATGGGATAGACTGATGTTGTTGTTGTTTCTACTGGGTTGCTTTCCTCATAGAATAAAGATGGAATAGGGGGTGAAGATGCACAGAGCAAGTCAGTCTAGTGTTCAAAGGTTGTCAAAATGTGTTCTGATACCTGGAAAAAGGCAATCCCTTCAGTATGACTTTTTTTCTGACCAGCAGATTCATAGGAGTCCTATATCACAACACTTTACGGTTTACAAAGCATTTTCATGCATCACTTCATCATACAACAACCCTTCAAAATAGCATGGGCAGCCTTTTATCCTTCACTGACAAATGAGAAGCTGAGAGGCAGCAAGTTTGTTCAACATCACATATAGATAAAGGTCAAGCTGAAAGTTAAACCTAGTTATTCAGGCTCCGAAAATCTTTGCTCTTTTCACCCCAGCACACCAACTTCATGCTGTGCCATTTCAAATATTACGTTGCTTTTTTTCTTTTTCTTCTCTCCTCTCTTCCCATCTTTATACCTTCTCTTTCTGCCCCTTCTTTCTCATTCCATTTTCCATATCACATTCCTTGCCTTGCCTTCCCTTTCCTTTTTTTGCCTCTCCTATTATCGCTCTTGCCCTCTTTTTTAATTCTTCTGCTTGAAATTTATAACTATGACTATATTGGCTAGCTGAGGGAAGACCTCCCTGGTCAAACTGTCCCTGCTTTAGTGGTTTCACTTAGCAGAAGATATAATTTCAATGAAATTATACAGGGGGGCTTATATTTATTGTGAAATCGTAAACCAGGATGTGTAGAATATCTGGGTGGGAATGGAACTTCAGTCATTTCTTCTTCTTCCGCTGCACAGTTGATCTCACTTAGTCCTAATATGCAAGCCTGTGGGGGGGAGGGGACAGGGGACTGGCAGCTAAAGCAGCAAGGAATACTTCCCATGAGCAAGAGAGAAGTAATATGGGTTTTTGTAAACTGACAGCTTTTGCAAACAGTGCCAGTGTTGTCTTCTGTCTGCTCCTGTCCATTTCTTGGAAAGTCAGATCAAAATAAGATCAACAAGAAACATCTGTGTATGAAATATAACAAAAATTACATGTGTCACATGTGACACAGATGATACAAGAATGACTTTATTACGGGTGCTTGGTAATTAGTCTTAGAGGAATAATTAGAAAATGGGAGATTGAACAGAAAAGTCATCCTGAGCACAGTACTTCCATTCTTTTCTAAACATCAAATAATGAAACTTCCTTTTTTTTCCTTTTGCTTATTTTGTTTCTGCCTCTTTAAAATAACGCACTCGTTGAGATTTGTATTCAAAACTATTTTTGGAAATAACTGGAGCATGCAATCACTTGAGTAACATACTGAACATTTAGTTCTCATCTCTCCAGAGCTTTAGAATTGTCCCTTTTGGAGCTTGCAACTCATCTACCCATCTGCGCATTTGCTCCCCAAAGACCAATGCAAAGCCAAAAAAGATGAAAGTCCTTGGGAGTCTTTAGGCTTTTGCACATTAAAACCACTGGATCTGGAGTCAGGAACATTCTGGATTTTGAGTCCAAAATCTTTAGAACTCTGACCTTGCTGTGGGGGCGGGATGGGATACTTGATTTCTCTGTAATTTCCTTATCCTCAAAGTGAAAAGACTGAACTACAACAAAATCCCATTATTTTAAGATATTATAGAAATAATCTGTGTGTCCAAAGCCCTGAAATGTTGAAGGAAATGTGGTAGGCCACTCGGGTAGGTGGAAATCACTTTCTGATTTATCTTTGATCGACTTTTTCAATAACATTATAATAGAACAGATGTTTTTGATGTTTAATGAATGATTGATATAAATTGCCATAATAATATTGCCTTACTGTTTTCATCCTGGTTCATTAACTGTTGTTAAAGATACCATGAGACTTGTATTTCACATGTGCTGTGATGTAATCATCCAGAAACTGTGTGTATTCTTTCTCTGACCAAAGGACCCCCAAGCCTATCATTTGAGTCAATGCAGGTGTGAAATTCATTTCCAGATCATCTTTTTAGGCCATCACAAGGTCATTGGCTTTCATCAAGAACATGTATGTGGAAAACAAGATACTGGAATAGAGCAAGAAGGAGAGAAGCCAATTCCCACTGCTCCCTGAAGTTTAAATAGTCCCCCTGTGGTTTTAAGTTCAGTTCCGTTCTGCTTTTAACTTAAAACCATTCTCTACCAGGCAACTGATTTTTGCTAGTCTCTTGGGTGATTTTCTAAGACAGATTTCACTGTATTCTACCCTTGTGTGCGCACTTAGCTCCCATTAGCAGTGATGGGTGTTATGCATGTATAGCTCCCATTAACAATAATGGAAATTATGCGTGTGCATCCAGAGGAAAGTATGCTCCCCAACTGTTGGAATTTTTTTCAGGAGGAAAGTACTCCTTATGCAGCATTTGGCTTTTGTTTTAGGCTCTCTATTGTGGTGACGATTTGTGCTGCAGAGAATGAACACTGTGCGAAAGACTGCCAACCTCCCCAAGTGCAATCTGCATATAGTATTTAAAAAATCTTGGCTTGTAATTTTTTTTGCGTGACTGAAACAACAGTCAGGCAAAACTTATTCAATAAGTAAAACATATCCATATCATTTCATAAAGGATTTGGAAGGGGGCTAAAAAGTTTCCATAAAGCCTGAAATCTGACAGGTAATGTTAACTCTTTCAGGGTGACACACATAGAGTAGATTTGAACCAATAGAGTTAAATAATTCTTCAAAAATAACTAAATGCTGTAGTCCCATTTGTTTATGTTTTCTTTTGTTTCCCTTGCCTGACGAAATATACCTGAAAAGAAATTACTAGTAGCAATATCAGAGAGTTTATTACTTGTGTTTTCTTCTAGAAATTTTATGGTTTTGGGTCTAGCATTTAAGTCTTTAATCCATTTTTAAGTCAAATTCTTTGTATATGGTGTAAGAAGATAGTGCAGTTTCATTTTTTTTTTGCATGTATTTATCCAATTTTCCCAACACCATTTATTGAAGAGACTGTCTTTACCCATTGTACATTCTTGCCTCCTTTATATTAAATGAGCATATAGATGTGGATTTATTTCTGGGCTTTCTATTCTGTTCCATTGAGCAATGAACCTGTTTTATGCCAGTACCATGCTGTTTTGATTACTAAAGCCTTGTAGTGTATGTGGTTTGATATCAAGTAGTGTGATATCTCTGACTTTGTTCTTTCTCAAGATTGCCATGTCTAGTCAGGATCTTTTTGTTCCATATAAATTTTAGGAAACCATCGACAAAACAAAAAGACAGCTACTGAATTGGAGAAGATATTAGCTTATGATACATTTAATATGGGGTTAACATCTAAAAATATATAAAGAACTCATACAACTCAACAACAAAAAACAAATAATCCCATTAAAAAATGTACAGAAGACCTGAATAGAGATTTCCCCAAAGAGGAAATACAAATAGCCAATAGCCATATGAAAAGATGCTCAAGGTTACTAATCATCAGAGAAATGCAAATTAAAACACGATGAGATATCACCTTATACCCGTCAATATGGCTATTAGGAATAAATCAAAAAACAAAAAGTTTTGGTGAAAATGTGGAGAAATGGGAACCCTCATACACTGTTGGTGGGATTGCGAATTGGTACAGCCACTACGGAAAACAGTCTAGAAGTTTTTCAAAAGTTAAAAATGGATCTACCTTTTGACCCAGTAATTGCACTTCTGGATATTTATCGAAAGAAAAACAAAACGGTGATTTATAAAGATCTATGTACTCCTATGTTCAGTGCAGTACCATTCACAATAGCCAAGATATGGAAGCAGCCTAACTGCCCATCGAGAGACAATTGGATAAAGAAGTTTTGGTTCATACATACAATGGAATATTACTCAACCATAAAAAATGTGAATCCTACCATTTGCAACATGGATGGACCTAGAGGTTATTATGCTGAGCAAAATAAGTCAAACAGAGAAAGACGGATACCATATGATTTCACTTATATGTGGAATCTAAGGAACAAAAAGAATAAAACAAACAAAAACAAGCTCACAAATACAGAGGACAATTTTGTGATAGCCAGAGGGGAGGGAGTTTGGGGGACTGGGAGGAAAGGGTAAAGGGCTAAAGAAGTACAAATTAGTAGTTGAGAGATGATCCTGGGGATGGGAAGCATGGCACAGGGAATGTAGTCGCAGTAAGTAATGTAATGGCTATGTGTAGAGACAGAGGGGTGATAGAATAATTGGGGGATCATTTCATAAACTATATAAAAGTCTAACCAATGTACTGTATACTTGATACTAATAATAAAATAAAATAAGATGCTAAAAAAAATCTTAAAAAATAAATAACTGAGTGCTACTTATGTAGACCATAATGAAATTCCTCCAAAAGAGACAATTTCTAGCATAATATAGTGTTGAAAAATGGTAAGCCAAAGGTGATATTATAAGTGATTGTGAATCATCAGCATATTAATTTTAGAACAAATCATGCAAAAAAGGATATTTAACTTTAATATAATATCAAGAATATGATTCATCTTCATTATTATGATTGGCAGAATACACTTAACTTAAAATGTTTTTGGTTTGTCAAAGTGATGGTCTAAGTTTTTTTTTTTCCTGAAAGTGCTTTTTGCTGAATGTTCAATATTATTGTTCATCTATAACAGAGACTGCTCTGTGTCTAGTCTTGGCTACCCCTGGCACTGTTTGGAGATGTATAAAGTCAGACACTGTGCAAGGCTTGGGTTTTGATAAGAAGAGCGAGGCAAAGAAAAAGCCCTGGAGTGTTTAGCAGCACAAACTTTGGGGAGAGATCCGCCTAAGTCCAAACAATGACTCTGTCACTTGGGAATTTATTTTACTTCTCTGAACCCAATTTACCCCACTTGTAAGATAAGGATCATAATTCTCATCTTGTATTTTTAGTGAGGATTAAATGAGGTCTAAAATTGCACTAGCTGGAATAATATTAAACTATTTAGGGAGATAAACATTTGACAATACTAGAAATCAAAACATTTCTCTAGCTAGATCATGTTGACTAGCTTCTAATTATCTTTTAACTTATTGTATATTTTAAACACAAACTTTATTTTTTCATTATTTAATCAAAAGCATGCCTGTCATAGCCTGTGCTTCTTTTTTAGGGAA
Source organism: Eonycteris spelaea (assembly GCA_003508835.1). Classification (NCBI taxonomy): domain Eukaryota; kingdom Metazoa; phylum Chordata; class Mammalia; order Chiroptera; family Pteropodidae; genus Eonycteris; species Eonycteris spelaea. The sequence continues at coordinate 16,948,166 of PUFA01000016.1, forward strand.
AGGATAAACATAACAATATTATCAAGAAAGGAACCCCAAACCTACAAATTGACATTTTCTTTATTATTCATACTAACCAAAGTTAAAAATTATAAACTTTAAATTTTTAAAGAATATACAGCTACACAGGAAACTAGATTTCTTTTTGAGGTTGGTGAGGGCTTATATTTTCTTTCCCTTGTGGGCTCATCACTGTGATATCAAATATACAAGACATTTGTAAATGAAGAAATTCTTTGCAATGCTTATAAATACATTCTGACTATTATTGTCTTAAAGATACTGAAATATATGTAAAAATCTTGATCTTACTATTCAGTTTGTGAATTAACTAGCTGATCGCATAGCATGTAACATTGGAAGAACATGTGTGTGTGTGACCACAGGTGTGATACTTCATCTCCATAAATATCAGTTTCTCTATCTGCAAAATGAAACTAGCTGTGTTTACATCATCAAATTGTATTGAGGAGTAAATAACATAACATACAACATGCATAAATCACTTAATGAATGTGATGCTTACTAAGTGTTGTTTCTCTGAGCAAGTTCTTGAGAATGTGGAGAGAGCAGCCTTAAGAAGGTACTACAGTTGTAGGCTATGGGCAGCCAGCACCACATGAGGTACTTTGACTCCTGAGGAAATACTGAGATGGGAAGAGTAAGTACTCATATAAATGAGGAAGGCTCTAGAAGGTGATGCAAGATATATATTTTGCAGAATACTCAGATTTGCCCACGGCCAGCATAGCCAACTGTAATAATACATGTCTAGCTTCTTTTCTTGGTAGTTGGTTTGATGCTAAAAGGGCAAACTTATTTCCAAGACACACCAAGGCAGAGAGCCCCTCTGCTTTGTCTTAGGATGCATAGTGAATTCTAACCTTATTGGGGCCAAGGACTACTTTGCACAATTCCTAATTTTGGAAGAATGGATTTTTTTCCTACAAGAAAAATGTCATTTATTACATAATGATTGGGGTCCCCATGCTTATGACATGTTTATCTGTCAATTCGGATTTATGATTAGATCTAGATAGTCCATGCTTTCATGGAGTTGATATAATCTGTCTTATAAATTAAACAATAGCTTCCATAGTTTTTCCTTAGTAAATGTTTGACTTACGCTTTTATTATTTATTTATCGGAAACACTAATATAGTTTGTAGACTCTTAAGAATCTATGAACTCGGGCCTGTTAATTTTGCTTACAGGTCATTGTATATAATATCTATGCATGTCGATTTGCTCAGGTTGGGACAGAGTCACTGAGTGACTAGCAATTGCTACCCCATATGTTCTATACTCTTACTTTACTTTATATTTTCTTTTTTTACTTTATTCTTCCACCTGCACCTACATATTGTTTTTGTTTATTGTCTATCTCCATGGGGGCCGTGACTTTGTTTATTGTTCTTACTACTATATCTCCATGATCCAGGTCATTGCCTGGTATGCAGTAGATACTCAGCATCTATTTGTTGAATGAAGTGAGTGATAAACAATTGCCTCCTTTTAATAGACACATTCTCCATAGAGGTAAGTGGGGAAGTGGAGAGGATGTTATGTGGAGTTCTAGCTGCAAGACAGGCAGTGTGTTACTGGGAACTGACACAGTCTCTTGGGCAGAAGATGCAGGTGTGAGCCCCACCTTTTCTATGCGCTCTTCAGACATGTCAGTTGATCTTTCTAAGCCTTGGGTTTTGAATCTGTGTAAAGGGGATAATAATGCTACTCTCACAGGGTTGCCATAAAGATCAAGTGTATATGTCCTTTTGCTTTCTGGACTGCAGATCTTTGTTGTTATTAGCATGGCATCACTGGAAAAAGTGAGACATTTGAGACACAGTCCAAATAGTGCTCTGCCTCTAAAAGCTAGATGAGCTTGGGTCAAATCTCTTAACTTTTCTAGGTCTCAAATTCTTCTAGAAAAGGAATTGTTATTAATGATCTTGAACATCCCATCCATCTATGAAAGTCCCTGTCACTAAGAACTATTCTTTTCTTTTCACATTCCTTCCTGAGGTTAGGGATTATGTAGGTGTTCCTCTGATTTCTATGAAAATACTGTAAAAGAGATTTAATGTCAGATGTTTGCTTCATTTTCATTATCACTAGTAGACATTGTACTACTTAGAGTGACAAATTCACTGTCTAACAGTGCTCAAATTTCCAGTATCTTTTACTGTGACAGTCCACAGTGGCAACAAGGATCACTATTTCCCACATAATTATTACTGTTGACATGAAACTCAGCACATTTGACAGAGGCGGCTTGCTGTGATAGCAAGAAGGGTGCCAAGTTATACTGGAGTCCAGCTTTCACATTCCCATTATTCTGTCTTTGAAAAACATGGCCTCTACCCCCACTAACCGGGAGAGAAAAATCTGCTTTGCCTGTATAGAGTACTCTATTTACAGAGACTCTGAGAATATCATATCATGACAGCCATGGGCTGGATATATGGATGAGCTGTGCTTATCAGGCTATATCTTACATCCTGGGCTGATTAAATCAAGGGTTCACACTAATGTGTCTGGTAGACAGGTGTGGGGGCCAAGGAAGCTGCTGCAATGCACTGAGGAGCATTCCAGCATGCAAAGAGATGCTGTTACTAGAAAGAGAAAACTCCTTTAGGGCATTAATTTTTTATGTCCACATAAGGGATGTGGAACTGCCCCTGTACCTGTCTCAATCCTAGTTAGAGATAGTAAACAGCTATTGGACATGAAGCTTTTGGAAACAAGGAGTGAATGTAGATAGAATGCTACTAAGTTGGTGTCTGGGTAGGCAGTTACACGCTTGGATTTTGGTGAGATAGGTGGAGTGCAGAGTGACTTCAAAGATTAACAGGAGTTTGAGTACCTTATATTTTGAGTAATTAAAATGTTTTAAGGCTTACCATAATCTTATTACAATTTATATCTCTCTTTCTCATTTCTCCTCAGACTTATACTTAATTCCATCAGGCAAATCTTACAGACTTTAGTAAGTCACACTGAATTTCATCTGTGTTGCTTTGCTCATGTTACATCTTTGATCTAGAGGTCTCCATCCTTTGTCACCATTTATCCAATTCTTGTGCTATCCTTAAGACAGATCAAGTCCTGCCTGCCTCATTTGACCCGACAAGCATACAAGCTTATCCTTTTTTTTCTGAACTGTTACTATATTTTATGCTTACTTGTCAGATTTAACTTCATTGATTATATGTCCTTCTGATGTCAGAATATACTTTTATTTAACTTCTCATGATTCTTAGGGAAGCGTTGACAATATCATGAGTTGACACAGATTTCTTATTTATTGGTTACAAAGGTCTAAATGATTTTTAATGATTTTTAAATTCTCTAATTCAAATGAAAGCATCTTTGATTCCCAAAACTTTCATTTATTTTGAGCTCTCTTCTTTTTTAAATCTGTAAAGAGAACATTTAAATCTGTAAAGAGAATGGCGCAGAACATTGGCCAGAAGGATTGAGACTGGCTGCCTCCTTGGTACACACCGGACACCACCTCTTTGGAACTGCCAGACCCTGGGGGTCCCCAGCGAGCCAAGGTCCATCCCTGCCTCTTTGTCTGTCTGTGAATAAATGTGAGTTTGTGAAACAAGAGAGAGTGAAGAAAAAACAATCAATTTAGGAAAGCCGCTCGGGGCCTCACATAGATCCTGGCATATACTAAATGCTCAATAAATGTTAGCTTTATCAATGCCATCTTCACTGGCTTTGTTTCTTGTCGCTCAGGTTGTCGTGTCAATGTAGAATATGTTTCAGAATTAGTCCTCCCTAAACACACATGCCCTCACAGAGGAAAAATAATTCTAATTCATTCTTTTGGGGTGATTATTGTCTTTTTTCTCTCCTCTCCACTACCATAATACTTCTTTCTGCTAGTCGGTATTATTTCTAGCATCGTCTTAATTTATTTTCCCTTTTAACCAATATGCTGACCTCTTTTCACATGGAGTCTTCCATAATTCATGAACTGTTTGTGCTTAACCATAACATTAAACATTCATTAATAAAACTATTATGAATGATAATTTGGGCAAAATTTGTATATTTCTATATAAAATAATGATTCTATTTCATATACTTTATAGAATCTTTTAAAGTCATTTGCTTAGAAATTTTTCCTGAATGATTCCTAATCATTTAAAATTGATTTTATATGTAAACAGAATGAGACATTTTTTCCATTTAAAGAAATACTGTTTATCACAAAAGTAGAGCATCCAACAACTGGTTGAAAATAACCCAAGATGAAGAATGATCAAAAATGGAAAGAATAATTTTTTCTAATTAACTTGTTCTCGTTTTTGAAACTAGCTTTCATTTCTTCTGAAAGTTGACTGGGGTGGAGGCAGAGGTGGAAGGATATAAGCTATACGTCTGTATACTGGAAGCAGTTAGATCTAATTAGGAGAAATTCTGGCTCTTTCCTAACTGGATGACCTTGGTCGATTGATTTAACTTTCCTGGGCCTCAGTTTTCTCATATGTTGATTTGGTGTAAGGTTTTCATGTTTTTAAAATTAAATAGTATTCGTAAAAGATAAGCCAATGCTCTGTCATATAGTAGTATGTGTTGCAACTCTGGAGTGACTGTGTCAGCCAGGAGAAAGCTTTGCTCATTTCATAGTCCATCAACAACTTCCCAAGCAGCTACCTTGGCCTGACATTCTCTATAGTTTTAAATTCACTGGAGCCACCTTAGTGAACATCCTTTGGGAATTGCAGAGCTGGAACTTTATGAATTGAACTAATTTGCTAATGCCTACGGGGTTCACTGTGAAAACCGGGGAGAAATGTGAGGATGATTAGCCATAAACAAAATTATGAAGGAGGTAATTTATGGTGTTTAGTGTCTTAGCATTTTACTTTTCCTATAGCCATTGTTGGGTATATGTGGCAGCAGCTATAGCTAATTCCAGATTTGTCATGAATTCAGTTCATGGACACAGCTTCAGGCAGAACATGGTAACTGGAGGCTATGGTGGTATATGACAGGGGTAGTTTGAACAAAAAATCAGGGTATTTCAACATAGAGCATTCTTTTACTCATTATTCATTCATTCATTCATTCATTCATTCAATATTTATTGAGGGTTCTATGTTCTAGGCACTGGTCTAGGTGCTTGGGATATATAAGTTAACAAAACAAAGACAGAATGTTGTTTCAAAGCTTAGGATCTAGAAGAACAGATATACAACAACATAGAATGGATACGCAACAAAATGATACGAGAAGTATGAGAAGACAGAAAACTATAAAGACCTTAGACTATGGGTCATGGAAGGCCTCCTGAAAGAAGTGTTATTTAAACTGAGTAGGCAAATGACATGGGAATGAAGCTTGTTTCAGGGAGAGGAAATACTATGTGAAAAAGCACAGAGCTGTGCAGGAGTATGCTGAAAATCAGGGCCTTTTAGGCAGGGTAACCCTTTGTTACCTCTCAAAATGGATATTTTTAAAACTATTTGTTCAATATTTATTTCTTGAGGCCAGGGGGAAATTGATTTTTCTATTACAAAAAATTATATGCAAAACACATTCACTTAGTAATTCACTTCAGCTGGGTCAAAGCAGAGTCAATATTGTGGAATTATTCAGTGTAATGTTCCCCATTTTCTTCTTTCTTCAGTTTGTGTGTGTTTTGAACTAGAGAACTTCTCAGGAGCTATATTAAAAATGCAAAATTTAGATAATAAAATAAACTACTCGTCCCTAATAAATAGCACTATGCCACATTTTATTTGGTTTTATAAATTCAACTTGCAGCCAACTTTTAGCTGTTACTCTAAATATGTTTCGCAGAAATACTTATTAAATCAGTATGTCTGGGGGTCTAGGAGAATATTTTTATTTACATTTGAGGGTGCTGACTTTTCAGAAGCAACACCAGTGTAAATTTGCCAGTTAAACAAGGAGTTGGAGACTCAAATTAGGAAACCCCATATTTCTAATGCACTCCAGTGAGATGAGCATCCCACCTGGTCCAGACCTCAATCACAATTATTAAAAGTTTGGTGATGAGGGCATAGAGTGCAAAGGAGAGAGTGCATGAGGGAAAGCTGAAAAGATAAGTGGGTTTTGAATGACATGTGAGGAGTTTGCAGTTTGTCTATGGGAAATGTGAAATTATTGAAGGATTTTAAGCAGGAAAATCACTATTAGCTCCAAGCTGATCAAGAAGGGAAGGCTTGTACGGTGAGACAGCCAGTTGAAAAAATGCACGAGGAGCCGACATGAGAACAAGATGGGAGGCTAAGTCTTTATTGTGGGGTGTGTGATTCCACCTTGCAGGACCACATGGACTTACATATGTCAGAGAACAATAGTGGCATTTTGCCACACATGCGTAATAGAACAAACTGAATCATTCTTACATAAGCTAGGCACAGACGCACTACAGCATTTAATGTAACATGTCAGATCTAGGGTCACACCCTTAGCCGTGAGCCTGGATCACAGCCAGACCCGGGACTAGCCAGGTGGTCTGAGGCCCACAATGACATAGCACAATTTTTGGTTTAGAAAGATCTCTCTTGCTGCAGTATGATCCACGGCGTTTGAGGAAAGCAAGACTTGATAAAGGGAGATATGTCAATAGAATGTTTAAATAATTGAGGCAAGAATTATAATAGCTTGAATTAAGAAGGTGTCAGTAAGAATGGCAAGTAGAGTTAGGGAGTGTATTGGAATAGGGTAACTGGAAGTATTAGAGAAGGCATTATCAGGTGAGCCTGCTGGCAGATAACAAAGCCCCATTCCCTAGACTGGAGTTCAGGGGTAGGACTCCAGTCCATGGTCATAGGGCACGAGGGATGAGCGAGATGAGGTTTAAGTAGGCAAGGTGTTAGGGTCAATAAGCCTCCCTGACTAAAACGGGGATCCTGGCGATGGAAATGACATGCCAGATAATGACTTTATTATAAGACAAAGACATGAGAAAAAGGAGAGGAGAAATATATAGAAAAAATATCAGTTCAGTGAATATGTGAATATGTGATGGATTTCAGTCTGAGGGCTTTAATTGTCACACTCTTGTATCAACAGCTACTTGGAAAGAATTTGAAAGACTAGGATGCTAACAACACATAATGGCATAATGTTTTAAATATTCAATCTTTGCCTCTCGCCAATTAATTCTCCGCACAGCAGCCAGAATTCTTAAATAGAAACAATATCATTTGTTTTGCTTAAAACACTTCAGGGTCTTTTTGATGAAGACCAAAATCTTTGTTATGGTTTACACAGCCCTTCAGACTCTAGTTCCTGCTCACCTTCTGGCAGCCTCGCTTCAAGGCACTGTCCCTCACACCTAGGGTTCAGTCATCAGTCTTTCTTTAGTTTGTTTGTTTTTTAAATTCGAAACAACATTTTGCCTATTTCAGCCTCCAGACGTGCTGTGTCTGATGCTTTAGAACCCTCCTCTTCAATTCACTTATTTTTAAAGTTGTGGCCTAAATGCTGCTTCATCAGGAAAGTTCCCCTGATACACACTCTCATAGTTACCTCCATTCTCCTTCCATAGCCCTTATAATCATAATTAAATAATTTATTTTTTAAATGGTTTTTATTTTTCAATTACAGTTGACATATAGTAGTATATTAGTTTCAGGTGTTTATACAGTTCTATAACTTGCGAAGTGATTACCCCAATAAATCTAGTACCCATCTGACACCACACATACTTATTACAATATTATAGACTATATTCCTTATGTTATGCTTGCAACCTCATAACTTAATCTTTTCACCTTTTTTACCTATCTCCCTAACCCCTACCCATTTGGCAACCATCAAAATGTTCCCTGTATCTATTTGTTTCTGTTTTGTTTTTTCATTTATTTTTTTCATTGGATTCCACATGTAAATGAAACCACATGACATTTGTCTTCCTCTCAAAATAATACCTTGTAGGTCTATCAATGCCATTGCAGATGGAAGATTTCATTCATTTTAGGGCTGAGTATATTCCATTGTATATATGTACCACTTCTTCTTTCTTCATTCATCCATTCATGGCACCCAGGTTGCTTCTATATGTTGGCTGTTATAAATAATGTTGCAACTGACATATGGATTCACACGTTCCTTCTAAGTAGTATTTTTGGTTTCTTCAGATAAATACCCAGAAATGGGATTACTGGATCCTTCTTTGTCTCTTGTTATAGTCCTGGTTTTAAAGTCTTTTTTTCTTTTTTTTTTTTTGTCTGGTATAAGCACTGCTACTAGAGTTGTTTTTGTTTGTTTGTTTGTTCTCTTTTTATGAAATACCTTTTTCCATCTCATACTTTCAGTCTGTGTGTGTCTTTCAATCTGAAGTGAGTCTCTTGTAGGCAGCATATGTAAGGATCTTGTTCTTATCCATTCAGCCATCTAAATAATCATTTTAGAAATGAATTTTTTCATGTTTCTCTTCATGAGTAGACTATAAACTCCATTAAAGTGAGACCATGCTTTCTAAAATTTTTATTGTGGTATATATTGTTCCCAGAACAGTGTCTGACATATATAAGTCATCAATAAATACTTTTGAATGGATAGTTAAACCCATGGTTTATTTTTAAGTGTCCTGTAGCTGTGCTTAATCCAAAGCATTGATTTCTCTAGTGGTAACATCAGAATCATCTGTTAAAGAGAAATAGGCATCTTTGAATGGGGATAAACCTTCCTAGAATTCTGTAAATTACATGGCTTAGACAGTTTACTTTACTTAAGCAGAATGTTATCCTCGTTGGGCAAAGAGCAAGTAGATAGAAAGGACAGAAATGTCCCCTAGCTAGCATTTTGAGGGAGGACAGTGAATGGTGGGAAAACTAGACCACCTACTTTGAAGCAATGAAATCCCTAAATCAGATATTACTAAGTAGAAGGAAGATGCCCGATAGGTATTTTGCTAATACGGATTATTTTCTGAGATATTAATCAAAAGTTTGAGATATTCATTTTTATCCTTGAATTTTCCCTGTTTTTGCCTCCATTCAAGTAGGTTCCATACTTCCTTGCCACATGAAAGGTTTTTGGCAGGGTTTTCCTGGCTTTTGTTTGCCCACTGAGAATAATAGAATTTAAAGAGAGAGGAAATTGTTTTCCCTGTGTGAAACCAGGAGAGACAGAAGGTTCCCAAGAAAAAAAGAGCTTTCTCCAGATCTGGAGGAGAAGACAGTTTTCTGGTTCTTGAAAAGAGGGCATGTGTTTCTTATCCAGAAACATGCAAGGTGTAGCAGGACTTAGGGGAAATCTCCAGGTGATGAACCAGGTAGGTTAGATGTTGAACTTAGGGTGCTAGCCTTGTTAAACAGTCACTGCCTAAAATGACATGGAAATGGACACTGGTAGACTTGATGGGGTCATGTGGCCCTTGCAAAGTCCAGCTGTTACCATTGTGGACAGATGCCTTGTGATCAGTATTCAATGGTTTGGACCTGAAGTAAGACTTTAGAATCTCAGAACAATGGGGGTGGTAAAAAGCCTGGAAACAAATAATGTTGAATTTCTCACTGGGTGGGTACTCAGAATAGAAACTGGATGATTTACAGATAAGAATAAAATGTAATTTTTCTTTTTCACCTGATTAAGATTTATATTACTATATTAAGTAAGTGACAACAGCAACAACAAGCTATACTAGTTTTTTCTTCTATTTTGAGAGGATCATTTATTTTTACTTAACAATTTAAAATTTTGAGTTAAATGAGCAAAGTATTTCAAAAGAGTAAGCACTAAATTGTCTGCACTACACTAACTGATGTCATCATGAGTAGACTGCTCTTAATAATATTTTGATGATATGATACAGTAGTTTCATTTGTGGTTTTGCTTCTGATTTCAGTTACGTGCAGTTAAAAATATTAAATGGAAATTCCAGAATAAACAACTTAACTGATGCTATCTGATAGCATAATGAAATCTATGCATCGAGATCATCCTGGAATGAAATCTTTTATTGACATATTCATGCTGTATGTTTGTCACTTAGTATCCACTTGTTTGTCAGATTAACTGTTGCAATATCACAGAGCTTGTGCTCAAGTAACCCTTATTTTACTTAATGTTTCCAAAATGTAAGGATAGTGATGCTGGCAATTCTATTATGACAAAAAGAAGCTGTAAGTTCCACCTTAAAGAGAAAGGTGAGTTGATTATGATAAAATACTTTGAAAGAGAGAGAGCAAGATACGATAAGATACTTTGAAAGAGAGAGAGAGAGCAAGAGAGAGAGAGAGAGCACACATTCACATACCTTTTATTATAGAATATTGTTATAATTGTTCTTTTTATTATTAGTTGTTGTTCAACTTCTACTGTGCCTAATTTATAAATTAAACGTTATCATAGTTATGTGTGTATATGGAAAAACAGTATAGTTAGGGTTTGGCACTAACTGGTTTTAGCATCCACTGGGTGTCTTAGAATGCATCCCCCGTGGATAGGGGAGGACTACTGTAATACATAAAATCCAACTGTAATCCATTCTGATAGTCACATCATGCTGAATATGTCTGTGGGATCACCCTCTTTATTTGAAAATAAAAAGTAACACTGAGCTCCAGTCATCCAACAGAGTTGATCTATTATCAGCAAAGAGTGATTATCTCAGTGAAGCACAAAATAATTATCTTAAACAGAGGAAGGCAGTCAGTTATGTATTTCTCATTATAAGAGGAAGATGCACAGGCAATAGGTCTACTGTAAAAGCATGTTGATGATGGCTGGCAATACCAACTTAATGTTGATGGAGAATTGATGGCAAACAGTAAAATTTAGAAATCAGAATATTGGCTACTTAATTTTATGACTTGATTCTGAAACAACTTTTTTTCTATTTAATTATTTTACTTGTAAATGCTTTTACTCATTTATTTAATTTTTTTTCAGTGAATGTTTATCGAAGGCTCATTGTGGGCGAGGCATTTAGCTGGGTGCTCTGGGAGACACTGAAATGAATGATACAAAGGTAAGTCCTTAATGTATTTTTAACTTGAGAAAGTAATAGTATATGTGCAAGAATGAGTATAACACAAGGCAAGTAATAGGTTTGGAAAAGACAGGGGGAATAATACTTCCTTTTCTCTCTTCTTTTTTCCTTTTGGCTTCTTTCTTTTGTTTTCTTTGGGCTTCTCTTTCCTCTATTTTCATTTTCTTCCTATCAATACTTGCCTACATGATGTGTAAATGTTTTATAAACAAGTAGGAAATACAGATTGATGATTTGGGCCTGTTAGCAACACTTCGTGTGGACGCAAACAATAGAATTTAAGGAGTAGCATAGAGTGAGACTTGTGAATTTATAAGGAATAGTGTTTACCAAGGCACCCATACGTGACTTTTTTTGCAGGTAAAAATCCATAGAAAAGGCTGAGACAAGGTGAAATGAAGAAAGCAGGGCCAGCAGCATGTTGAAGTTAGCTCACATTCATGAAAGATGCTTGTTGATTATTTAGGAATTTTGTGAGCCAAATGTTAAGATGTTGATAACTTGAAATCAGCCATGGTAGAAATATTTACCTCACATAAAGGAGTAAATGTACAAATAATGGCTTAAAACAAACAAACAACAAACAAACAGAAAGCTGCTTTACCAGCCCATCAAAGAAATGACAATTCCAAGAATTTTTTACCTTTCCAGTGGGCGAAGTTATGGATACTCTGTGTGTGAACTTTAAGAGCATCTAACAGAGGCAATAACATAGCTGAAGATATACCAGAGATGCAAAATTGTCTATGAGTCCCAGAGGGGCAGGAAGCTTGTGGAGCTGAAAAGAATAGAGAGAGAGGGCATGCCAATGATGCCCAGAGAGCTCACCCTCCACTTCTTTGATCATCAGGAATAAACCAAAGGACAATTAGATGTGTGGATAATAGTCATTTGGGGAAAGATAATTTTCATTCCGTATGCCAGCCACTGATAATATTTGCCATGGGGTTGTCTGTTAAATAAACTCCTTACTGCAGATCTATGAGAAGGCATGACACACTAAAGTAGCAATGCCTTTACTCTATTATTATACAATGTGGATTTGACTTATAATAAGCAATAGTTACATTTTGTTTTATTTCCTTATTATACCTACACATTTATACATATGCAAATATGATGATAAGTGTCTAAATGGTACAAGATTGTACAAAAACAAAAATGAAAGACCTTGCTTTCTAATTTCAATAAGATGTTTCAATGTCATCCTGGGTTCTACTACTTTTAATATGCCACACTTTCCAAGAGATTCTAACTCCTTTTGTTAAAAAACAGCAATAAAGATCAAATCTATGGGCTAAAAGTAGAGATTTTACTATTTTATATAGAATTGGGGATGTGGCATGCCAATAAAGCCACTTTAGTTACAGAACAGAAACATAATTTCATTTTGTGTTAAAGAAGATAATTTATGTGATTTTCAACGTAACTAAGTTTCTATTTTAACCCTAATATGAGATTTTAAACCTAATTTCTTTTTTCCCCATTAGTTTTGATGTAACTTATTGTCATATCAAGCAACATTTTGTCTCCTATATTTAGAAATTTTTTCTTAGTCTATTTTTATCTCCTGCCTCAAGTATCTAGAATTGGCTACCCAAACAATACCCCTTAACAGCATCTCAGAGGACAAACTGAGAAGTGAAAGACATTCTACCCTATTTCCCAAGAAATTATAAAGAATATACAGTCAGAAGACATCTAATATTTCAAGTGGAATTATATACAATGAGAAAAAAAGCAGCTATAAAATGTGTCTTTGAGATTTTGCCTAAAAATAACCTCTAACATTTTATTTCCAAAGGAACTTAAGTCAGTATATATCTTTATTTCAGACAGCTTTTGGTATTGAAATACAGTGGATAAATACAAATATTTATTAGCTCATTGTTATTCTATCAGTCTAATTATTCAGTTAGAGAATGTCAGATGGTACATTTGAATAAATGTTAAGAATCATCAAAATGTTTTCAAACCTCAAAAGTTCAGGTGGAACAATTTCTACAATAACATTGCTTGGTTCCACAAGATTCAACTCAAAATAGATAACAACACATTGAATTACAACATATTTCATATTCAACATTACAGTTAAATATCTGTAATTGCTTTACCAATAATTCCAGACCTTTCCATTCATTTCTAACACTTTTCATTCTCATATAAGATAAAAACAGAATTTACCAAGTTTTAGCAACAGGAGTTTCAATTCATATATATGAAATATGAATATATGGAAGATATATATATATATATATGGAAGATATATATATATATACATATATATATAGTATAGATCAATGTATAATGTGCCTGCACTCCCAAATTGGTAATTTGTATTAATCTAATGATCCTCCCCAAATAAATAACCAATTATCATATTCTTGCAATTTGATAAATTTAGCCCTATCTACAAATGTTGAAAATAGTTTTGCTAAAAATCTTGACTGGCTGACCAGGCACTGAGATTCTTGCTTTTGGTTAGGATCAAAAATCTGTTCTTAAAATTCTGTAGTTTATTTTAAATGCTTTGCCCCTGAAGAGATTCCCACGTAAATTAAGTGTTTACGGTTGACTATCTGCTGGACACTGTATAAAACTTTCTTCTTTGTATGTCCAACTGAGATAAAGAAGAGATTGACAACGCACTTGCTTTCTCTAAAGTTACAAATATTGGGGAAAGAATTTTTCTTTACCTTTTAATATATTTTAAATTAGGTGTTTTAAAATAACAATGTAAGGTTGCCATTTCTTAAAATAAAAGGTGTGGATGTTCATCCCTAAAATAGAAAGTGAAAGAAAGTTTTAAAACAAGGGTTAGCAAATTACAGGCAGTAAGCTAAATTTGGCCCGTAACCTGGTATTGTGTGGCCTGTAACCTAAGCAAGCAAGGTTTTTCATTTTTAAAGGGTTGTACACACACACACACACACACACACACACACACACACACACACGAGAAATGCAAAAGGGTCATATTTGGCTTAAAATATGTACTATTTTGCCTTTTACAGAAAAAAGTATATAGGTCCCTGTTTTATTTATTTATTTTAATTTTTAATTTATTTATTTTTAATAAAATTTATTGAGGTGACATTGGTTAATAAGATTATATAGGTTTCAAGTGTATGATTCTATAATACATCATTTGTATATTACATTGTGTGTTCCCCACCCAAAGTCAAAACTCCTTCCATCATCATATATTTGACTCTTTTTACCTTTTTCATTTTCTTCTCTCCCTGCTTTTCCTCTGGTAACCACAAAACTGTTTTACAGACCCCTGTTTTAAAGTAGGTGTAATAAGACGATAATTCAAAATATTTTTATGTGACAGGTACATGGGATTTTGTATGTGCTAACTCATTGAAATCTCATGGGAACCTTAAGTGTATTGAGTTAAAGTATTGGAGATGAGAAAACTGAAATATGAAAGATTACTATCACATACCTTGTAAATGTTAAAGACAAGATTTATGCTAAGGCAGTTAAGTACTAAAGCTTGTACTTATAACTACTGTACTATACTGCCTCTGAATGTAATCTGACATTTTTTGTTTGTTTTGAGGTGTGTGTGTGTGTGTGAGTGTGTGTGTGTGTGTGTGTGTGTGTGTGTGTGTGTGTGTGTGTGTGTGTATTTGAGAAAGAGAGGATTAGAGAGAGAGAGAGAGTGTCCTACTCCTGATACCAATCTACAATTAGTTAAAATAAGATGGTGAACTCTGTTACTATTTCCTGGGAGATGCCAGGAACTGGAGCTATTTCTGTCATTATCCAGTCTCCATTACAATGAATGGCATACACTGCCTGGATTGAGAAGCTGTTAGGAGGTCTTTTTGTTTCATTGATGAGGATAACCAATTAAGAGCAGTCATCAGTGTGCTCATTTATTTTCCAGAAAAGTTGAAGCTTTTAAATTATCCAGTGTAAATAGCTTCTCTTTCATGGCCTAATATATATTTTTAGCCAAAAAAAAGTAAAGAGTGTGACTCCATATACCTAGTGAAGAAATGTGGAGGTGTGTCTATCAGTCAGGGGCCTTGCAGGAAATAGTTGATACACTTAACTTTGTAATTTTAGAAGAGTTTAATTACATTCATAAAGGTTTTGACAGGTTTAGGGGCATCAATAAAGGTACTACAATACCTTGTGGCTGGACAAGGCACAGCTGGGCTTTACCTTCCTAAGACCTCAAAGGTCAAGAGGAGACAGTGTCTCCCAGAACCTAGAGAGCATTTCTGAATGAAGAGGGATTATGAAAACAACAACAACAACAGTAACAATAATCCCGCAAATAAAACAAACAAATCCCCAAACCAAAAAAACTTAAAAAGAAATCCAGCCCTTCTCTAGCTTATATGACTAATTCTTTTTTTCATGCAATATTTATTGC
The DNA here is from genome assembly GCA_003508835.1 of Eonycteris spelaea. Classification (NCBI taxonomy): domain Eukaryota; kingdom Metazoa; phylum Chordata; class Mammalia; order Chiroptera; family Pteropodidae; genus Eonycteris; species Eonycteris spelaea. The sequence continues at coordinate 16,963,549 of PUFA01000016.1, forward strand.
TATCTTGTGGAACTTTGGGAAATGCTGGTATAGATGTATTTCTGCCTAATGAGGTAAACTAAATGATTCTTCCTGACAGTATTTCTAATTTTATGGCTCTATGAAATTTTCAGAATTGGACCTGTCATCCAATAAGGCCAATTTAAAAAACAACCTTAGCTAAAATTTCAGTTTCAGAGTTGTTATTCTATGCTTTGTAGCTGCTCTTTGTTGGAGAGTAAGAAACTGTGTCAAAGATTCATTCTTAATGAAGCAATTTTCTAATTTTATATTATCTTTTGCTTTTCAAATTTACCTGTGGTTTGCTGGAAACTTGTGATTTAGAGGAAAACTTAGGATATATTACTAAATACTGGCTGTTGCAGTATTTCGTGTTCTGTCAAGTTTTGACAATTTATAATAATTTCATAAATATCTTTGAACAACAGTACTATGTAGCATTAATAGAAGAGGATAATTCATTTTTATTTCACTGGGCACAAATTAACATGTGACTTTATGCAAAATAAATTGTGTTAAGTTCAAATGGGAATTGAGAATAAAGATTTTGGCTCTTCTGACTTTTGTAACTAGATTCAAAATAAAATGCATAACCAATGGGCGGGGGGAAGGGGAAATCTGAGACTCTTTTGGCTCAGATTCTACTAGTTACTTCTTACTTATCTAAATTTTCTGCAGGCAGAGAATTGATTTAAAATCCTTTAATATGTCTCTTTTTCTGTCTGTAATCTAAACAAGAAGTTCTATGTTTTATATTTTCCATTTCCTTTTCCCAAATATTAAACTTTTCACTTGCTTAGGAAGGTCATTTAAGAGGTACAGCAATCTATCATTTCATTGGTACTTGTTAAATAAGTAATACATTTAATGTATTGGGTATCTGGAAGTCTCAGAAGAGGCTGTAGGATGTAGAACATTTACTTACCTGCCCTGGCCCACAATATGTGAAATATCTAAGGATATGTGAAATCTTTAGATTTAAGGGGAACAAGATTACATAGCAGTGATAAGACCAATTCCCTGACACATAGACTGTGGTATAACATTTTCTTAGAGAGCAATAATTACTGTTTAAGGGTAGAAATAGTGTAACAGTTAAGAGGAATAGTGCAATGATAAATATTTAACAACTAGCCCCGGTAGGAGTGGTGGGTGGAGAGAAGCCCTGATTTGAGTGCTGCTAATTTCCATAGTGTAATTACTTCTATCATGGCCATTTTCAACTTACAATGCGACATCACTGAACATGGAGTTGGGGAAAGATGTGCAGTGTCCCAGTATTGTATAGTGTTTCTCTCTTGCTGATATAAAAAGACATACATAAACTCAAGACCATTGATAATAAAATAGTAAATAATGAAGAAATAATGTGTTTTGACTGTTACCTTTGTTTTTAAATAGTTTATTTAAGTGTAAGTTTATATAATTTGATTTTTACTAATGGCTATGTTTAATACCGCAGTCAGAAAAATCCTAAAAATATAACAGTTGGCTTTTATGATCTAGTACAAAGTGTCTCCCATACATCATTGAATAAAAGTATGAAGTTTACAGTTAGATAGTTCTGAATTTGATTACTTGCTCTCTCATAAGCTGTGTGTCCATGTATAGTTTATATTTCTTTAAGCTTTTAGTTTTCTCAAATGAAAGGTCTGGGTAAAATTTATATCTACTTTCAATAGTTGTGATAATTAAATAAAATAATAGTTCCCCTCCTCTGGAGACCAAGGGTCTGGTGGCTAAAAATTTCACAAAGTTCCTATTAGAACTGTGGTCACAAAGCATTTTGTTTTTTAAACTGAAAGCCAATAAGAAGAATATGCTCAGCACCACACAATGATATAATTTGCATAATTCAGGAGAAGGTAGGCAGGCCTCTTTAAGGATTCAGGCTCTACTGTCACTGAGAATGTTTTCCTTGGGATATGTGTAGTTTGGTTCCAACAGACATTCTTCCTGCCTTTAGTGGTAAGATTGATTGCAAAGAAGATTCTACTTCTTGGGGAGTTTGTATGTGCCCTGGAGTGTTTTGTGAGACCTCTAGGCCAAAGCCTCCTTGGTTTCTCCCTTACAGAGTGAGTAAAAGAAGGTAAAAATGGGTGGAGACTTGTACGCTTACCTTAGAAAAGCAAGGGGGTGATTAGGAGACCAGCATAAATCTGAGCATAGGAAATACGATTAAGGACTGAGAGTTTTATGATTACAAAGACCAGTAGTAGCTTCATATTGATGAAGTCATTGAGTATAAATATTGTGATCTTTTGTTATAGTCTGCTTCACTGAAAAATAATTTCATTCAACACTTTAATTTAAAAAATTGTTTTCTGAAATTGTTTACAATAATTTTACAAAGAATTAAACAACATAAAATAGAAAATGTGACTTGAGCAGATATTCTGAAAATACAATTAAGTGATCAAATTACTGTAGATCTTGGCTTGTCTATTCTAAGATTAAAAGGTTGTATCTGTTATTTTGTTTAAGCTGTTTTTAACAAGACAGTCATTACTTATAACAGATGAGTTTCCAGACCAGATGTGTATAATGAAAACCTTTGAAAGTCATGAAGACTCTACAGAGCACAAGAAATCTATATTTACTTGGATTACAAGTAAATCAATTACAAATGCCTCTACATTAATATCTTGAATAACAGATAAGAAAAATAACATTTCATATTATTTTGAAGAGCTTAACAAAAGTAATTAGGATTATTAAATTTTAAGTGAAAGACATTTGCCCTCCGGAGGTCATAGTACAGACTGGCTTTTGTCAAATTACTAAAATTAATCCATTTTTACATGAACAGTTGGGAAAATGCCAAAATGGAAAAAAGTAAATGTGACATATCTGAAACAGTTTAAGAAGAATTAAGTGTAATAGTGGGAAAATATGTACAAAATTAAGTGGTCAACAATATTGAAAAAAAAAAGACACCAAATATTAATTCATTTTTCCAGCTTCTAACATGGAAAAACACTGATTAATTAGTTATTATTGTTTTTTACTCTTTCAATAACAACAACAAATTAAAAAAAAAAACTGATGAGTAATTCTTAGCTTTTTGCCCACTGAAAACCATCCAGATATTGTGATTTTAAATTTTAAAAATTAAACAAGTTTGGAAAATGGCAACTAACCACTGAAAAACATTAGCAGTAAATTGTATGACAATGCAGCTGTTATGAAAGGTGAAGACAAAGGTCTGCAAACACTCTTTAAAAACTTTTAATAAGTAAGCAGAATATGTGCCTGCCAGCTCATCTTCTTAATCTAGTAAGAGAAAAAGCTGCTGTGACAGTAACTGAAATTGTTGGCTACTTTAGTATTTGCAACAGTTATATTTTCCTTCCACATTCAATCTCATAGAGTATTTTAAACAATGGGGTATTTTAAGCACACATGCAATTTAGGTTTTCACTTAAAAATCTCAATCCTACTTAGGCCACTGATTCAGGTGTTCTTTGTAATGATTTGCAGCGACCTTCTGCGCTTGGCTTCTGGAATCAGACTTTCTGAATTTACGTCTCTACCACTTCATGGTTATGCAAACTTGAGCAACTCTTAAGCTTTCTCTTTTTCTTCTGCAAATAAGGATGGCAATATCTTTACCTCTTTTAGTTGTTGTGAGGATCAAATATGTTGAAGAGCTCAATAGATATTTAATGAATGAGAGACAATAAATACAAACACCAGGGTGCAGGATACAGTGAAAATTCAGGAAGGCAGAACTAAGGAGGAACATGAACCAAAGAGAATGTCATGATAAGAGGGCAGTGAGATAGGACTTGGAGGAATAATTCTCCTTAAACTGAAGCCCCATAGTCATGGAATTCCTCATTTCAAACTCAGCCTGAGGACATTGACCTTTCCTCGCCTGACAAAACCTCTAAGATTTCGGTGGTGGTAAGTACTGTAACATAAATTTCCGAGTCTGTTGATCCTTTCCCTGAGAATTCTCTCCTTTGGGTGCCAGAAAGACTATACAGTGATAAACTTTCTTCATTCTCAGAAAAAAAAGACAGCCTTCCTCTACATTTCCTCAGGCATGGGACAGAGACTGGCAATCAGCCAACCGTCCAGAGATTACCCAAGGACCTTTTGGAAATAAGAATTGTTACCTCTAAAACACACCACACTGGGAACGTTTTAAAGAGAGCATATTACTATCACTATTACGGACTAAAAGAATGTGTTCCCCCCACCCCTTCACGTGTTGAAACCCTAATCTTCAGTGTGATGGTATTTGGGAATCAGGCTGTTGGGAGATAATTGCTGCCCTTATGAGCAGAGACGAGAAGGAGATTTTTTCTCTTTCTCTTTCTGCTCTTTGCCATGAGAGGATACAATGAAAAGGCAACCGTCTGCAAACCAGGAAGAAGCCTTTACCAGATGCTTGATCTGCTAGTACCCTTGCCTTGGGCTTCTCTGCCTCCAGAATTATGAGAAATAAATTTCTGTTTAAATCTTTCAGTATATGATGTTATAGCAGCTCAAATGGACGAAGGCAGGCCCCTTTCTTGGTGAGGACCTACATCAGGCTTTTTCTAGACCTTTGACAAGGAGAACAGTTCCTCACAAGGAATGACCTGCCCTCAAGCCACTCCCACCAATATACATAATATAAATGACAACCAATACGATTGAGCCATGACTATGTGCCAATTCCAGGGTTAACTGTTTTAGATGCATCATTGGTGTCCACACATACCATGTCTTTCTTTCCTTGGGGCAACCTCCTTTGGCACAGGGTGAGAACATGAAAGATTTTGATGCCTTCCTGAGTTTTTCACTTGGAAGATTCTCCTCAGCAATGTGTTCTCCTCTCTAAAACTCCCAATTCTCATGATCCGCTGGCACCATTTTTGTTGTTAAACTTTCGAACGTATATTATGTTCCTGACACAGTTCTAGGTGATCAAGGCATATCAATGAACAAAACAAAATATTGTAAATGTAGTCTTGATTTTTTTTTAATCTCCCCCATTTTTTTTGTAACTCCCCCATTCACATCCTTATGGCCTTGGTATTAAATTATGCATTCATGTTAATTCTCATCTTGACTTTTAACTGAAACATTTCTAATGTGAATAAATATAGTTATAATCAGCAGTAGCTTCTGTGAATGAGGTCAGTTTTCAGGTATGGACATGCTTTAAATTTTTCTTAGATTTCAAAACCATGTTACACTCCAGAACCACTGGAAATTTGTATAACTTAAGTGTCAACTAATGGTACTTAGAAGCATGTAGTGATTCTGAATGTTATATTCTGCATAATTCTCTGTTCCTTATTAGTGGCCATTACTTTCAGTTTAGTGGACTATCGGCCTCCAAGCAAAACTTTTAAAAAGTTGTTGGTTCATACATCGCTCCAGGGTCATATCAGAGAAGTCTAGAAGTTGCAATTTTCTTAATCAGGTTGAAAAAATATACCTGCAGAAATAACATGGCTATGGTTAATCATAACACTTATATTGCTGTTAAAAAATAGTTTCCCTCCGATTTTTAGAAACCAAGGCATGTATCTGAGAGAAGGGGGTAAAGGGGACTACTATGAAATTAACAAAAGAGAAATAATTTTGTGAATAAGATAATTCTGCTAAATTCCTTGTGTTGTGGATATACTCAGACATGAGAAGTAGTTGGGATTTCATAGGTGAAAACTTCTGCAGACTCTTGGAATTCACATGGGAGACTGTCTGCAGAGCTATGGATCAGGGAAAATATGTACACATATCTTGTCTTGAATTCAGTAAAGATTTGATAAAGTACGTCCATGTTGTTGTCACTAAACTGGAAAAATGTGAGTGGAAAGAGGTGTACTTAAGTGAATCTGCACAACTGTACTCTGATAGTCTATTTGACTTATAGGTATTCAGTAAATGTTTGTGGAGCTAAACTGAAATGAATTGATCTATGTTAATCTGTATGGAGTGCCTCATGGTGTACATTGCATCATTCTAAACCCTGCCCTGTTGAGCATGCTGATCAAAAATCTGTGAAGATTTCCAGGACCAGTCTGTCGACTCGCATGCCTTCAGTCAAATTGTTTTACCAAATGCTTCCTAATTGTTAAATCTAACAAGATTTTTTCATCTCTACCCTATTTGCTGCCTCTGTGACATGTAATGCTGACTTCCATTTTTAGAAAATCCATCTTCCTTCGACTTCCAAGGTACCCTTATTCTAGTTTTCCTCTTAACCAAATATTCCTCTTCCTTCCTTGATTTTACTTTTGTTGACCCTTTAAATATTCATCCTACATCTTCTTCACAATTTTACCACTCAGTAATTTCATTCAAGCTCTGGGCTTAATATACCATTTATAATAGAAACTCCCAAATCTGCATCTTAAGTCTAGACCACTTTCCTGGGGACCACAACCAACTGTCCCATCTCACTCTTGGCATATTGTTTCCTCTTTTAATATAATTAGTTCCTTGAAGCTATTCAACATGAGCTATCTTACCTCCCCTCTCCCAAACTTAAAGTTTCTGATAATTGAAAAAGCATTGGCATGGGACACAAAATTATTTGATTTTTTACATCCATCACTTACTACTTACACAAATCAGGGCAAATTATTTAACTTATTTGTATTAGTTATCTATTGCTGCATAACAAATTACCACAAACTTAGTGGCTTCAAACAATGTTCATTTATTATTGTTTGGCTTCTGTGGGTTGAGGTGACAGGCATGGCATAATTGGATCTTCTGGGTGTTTCATAAGACCGTAATCCAGGTTTCGGTCAGGGCTGAGTTATCAGATGCTTCACTGGGGAAAGACGTACTTCTTGGCTCCCTTAGGTTGTAATAAAACTATCTACAACTTATTTATATTTATTAGTAAAATGGGTTTAGGTATAAAACTCAGATAATTATAAGCAGATGCCTTACCTACATGATATTTGATGTGACATTCAGAAGTCCTATAAGATGTGGAGCAATTCCATGTTATACGAGATGGTCCTATGCAGTTTTGGTTTCTACACACTAAATACCATTAGTGTCTCCAATTTTTGTCATAGCCAGAAACACCTCCACAATTAAAAAAAACCCTTGTGGGTGATACTGCCCTCTCGAAAGTAATCGAGTGAAGGGTTTAAAATATAATTTCTAACAAAAGAATATAAACTTTGTGGCAGAAATCTGTAGGACACTGTACTATTCATTCAACAAATTCTTACTGAGTACATCCATGTGGAAGGCACTTTTATAAGTGCTGTATTATTCACCTAGTGAATAAGACATTAGCTCCCCTTCTCTTATAGAGTTAATATAAACAACAGAAAGATCTTGAGAATGGATACCAAACACGTATTGCTCTTCTTTGCTTCAAAGACAAACCTCTTAAAAATATTGAACTTAGTAGATACCCACACTCTCTTATTCTTTAAGCCTTGTTCAAGGTTCAATTGAAGTTTTTCAGGCAATGTTCTATTGAGAACAAGCATGCCTTCTACACAATATATTTCTTCAAAATATAGCCACTAACTTTCCCAAGATATTTTTCCCTCATGAATTTTCTTTTTCAATCAAATTGAACTATTTCGTGAGCCACTCTTAAATTCTTCCACTTCTGTATCTGCCTATACATTTTTGTAATTGTTAAACTGTTCCTTCTCACTGTCAAAATTCTGAGAGTACCTGGATCATGAGGGAGATGGGGAGCAGAAGGCTACTTTAGATCAGTTGGTCAGTAAAGGCTCAACGTTTTTTTTTTTTTTTTTTTTTAAACTCTCAAAATTTTCATCTGTCAATATTCAAGTGTTCTTTTAAGGCCCTTCCAAAAAGCCTTTTTGATTCACCAAAACAGATGTGATGTGATATCCCACTTTTAATTCATATTTTTAACCCTATTATCTTAAGCATGGCATAAGGATAGAGACATCAGGAAGCCAATAAATATTTGCAAGAAAGAAAGAAAGGAAGAAAGAAAGAAAGACAGACAGACAGACAGACTTCTGTTTTGTGTTATGATTATCTGTACATTTGACTAATCCGTAATCTTTATCTTGCCTTTTAAACACTTTGAGGGTAGGGTATCTGTTTACTCAATTACCCTCATAGCCTAGTACAGCATCGTATACTTATTGGTTTATTTATTGCTCAGGATATACTTGTTGAATATCTTCCATCTTCTAGAAACTGTATAGGTCCTGGGTCAAGCACCTTGGCTCTGGAATTAGAGAACCTCAGTTCAAATGCTACCCCTCCTATTTACTGGTTGTGACATTGGGCAAGTACTCTAGAATTTAAAAGTCTTGTCTTCCTCATCTGTAAAATATTGATGACAACAGTGATTATTATGGTGGGGATGATAGTGGTGATGATGGATAATGTACCCTGTACTGGGCACTCTATTAGGAATTAGGATCAAGAATTAATGTCTTTGGAATCAGACTGACCAAGGTTCGCTCAGCTCCATTACTCACTAGTTGAGTGACTCTGAACAAGTTAATTAGCATTACTAAACCTCGGTTTCTTCAACTGTTAATTGATTAAGTAGAGATAATCATGCTAATGCTTTCTAATGCTCATAGAATAAAATCAAACTACTTACAGCGGCCAAAATCAAGACCTACATTATTCGACTCTTTCCTATCCATCCAAACTCATTTCAATCTCTCAGTCACCTTCTTCAAAGTGTCTATTTTCTGTTTTTCATACAAGTCAGGCATCTTTCCACTTTAGTCCTTCACACAGTCACATGATAAGCTCATTCCCATGGTTACTCAAATGTCTACAGAAGTTTTTACTGACCACCTTATCTAAATTAGTCCTCTGTCCCCATCTCTCTAATGATCCAGATATTCTCTCTGGCTTTATATATCATGACAAATACATTATTTGTTATAATTACCTTATTTACTTATTTTTTTGGGGGAGGGGTTTCGATTGCTTGTTTTTAGCCTGTTTTCTCAACTAGAAGGCAAGCTTTATCAAGATAGGTCCAGAGTGTGTGTTGTTTGCTAGTCTAGCTCTAGTGTCTGGCATAAAGCTCAACCCAATTAAGTGCTCAAAAATAGAATTGTATGCATAAATGAAAGAATAAATGTTTCATAGTTGTTGAAAAGATTAAATGGATAGTGCATGGCAGAAAATAAGTGATGAATTAATGTGAATTGCTATTATTATTATTACTACTACTACTACTACTACTACTACTACTAATACTACTACTACTACTACTATACTACTAATGATACTAAGAAACCATCTACACTTTTGTAAAGTTCGCAGTCCAGACAGGAAGATACATGTATGTAATAGCCCAATTATAATTATACTAAGTGCTGCATGAATAGGGCTTTTATGATATAAGAACATGTAGATGTGTTCAGGAAATATTTGCTGAACTGCTATTTTTACTTAATGTTCTTAAAGAGCACTGCTTAGAATAAGCACAGCTTGAGAATGGAGGGTGGCGCCCATGCCAATCCTTCTAAATAGGTTTAACATTTTGTTACTGTTTGAGGTAAAGATCTGATCTGCTATCTAGTGGAGGCAATGGCTGTCTTATATATTTGTTGAATTTATCATCTGCTCCTTCATAGCTACTGAATGTGTAACACATCCTGGTTTATGCTTTTGTGACCTTTTCTCCTCCTCCCTAATGCTGACATCAAAAAGGAATTTATGAGGTTTAGTTCTTCCATAATCTCTCCAAAGCCTCTTCAATACTGCCCCAAATTAAATTCATTCTAAGTGAAGGCACGTCTCTGCTACACAGTTGTGGCTTCAATACCGATTTTCCAGTCTCCCCTTTTACAATCATTTTGCTGCTCCAAATTCTCTCCTATGTAGACATTTTGGGGCTGCCATCACCCTCTTTACTCTTTCTCCTACTCATGCTATGTAATCTCTCTCCATAATTCTACAGGTTATACATTTATCTTCACAGAATGTTCTATATCTGCATCCCCTCTCCCCTCACCAATTTTCAGTAATTATAGTTTTATTCTTAGGAAGCACATTTCCTCCTATTAGAAAAATTTCAGAGCACAGTTGTAAAGATAAGACTGTCCTCTCAAATTTTATGATTAGAACCATAATGTTTCCATGTTGATAAATTATAGATAGAGCAAAGCAGTTACTTTTCCCACCAGGATTTCTGCTTGGGCATATTGAAGCTGACAAACAGTAAGAAAGAAACAACATGATCATTTTTACTTGTTCGTTGATTTCCCACATCAGGTATATGCACTAGCAGCAGTTGAAATAAGAACATTAATTTTATTTTAAAATAAGGAAATACATAAAGCAAGATCTTAATGTGATGTAGAAAATATATTATTGCTAAGAATGGTTCTGGTGAGTCATCTCTAAGTACTTTCAGTCTATTTATTTTGTAGACAAACAAGTTCAAAGATCAAATAATGCCCGTGAAGTTTGATGAGACACTAATGACAGTTAGCCTTCTTGGAATACTATCACTGACCTTGTTAAGAAAAGCAAAGACTCTGCCACTGAACTTCTCTGAGGACATAACAGGCTCCTGGAAGGAAGACAGAGAGAGGAGGGACTATATCTGGATGAAAAGATAATAATTACAATTGACTAACTTTTAGAAGGAGCAAGATCACCACTTAGCCTCTTTAGATTATTAGGCAGTAGATTTCCTTTGTGTAACAGTTTTTGAGACTCTCTGCTGTAGAATTTTAAAAAGAAGCTTAAAAGAAAATTCTACAAAAATGAATGTGTGCTGCTAGAAGAAGAGACTTTAGGGTAGAATTGATAGTCATTAAATATTAAACAGTAATAATAATAATAATGACAACAGTGTATAGGACAGATGACATACAGATGTGGCAATATAAAAACAGACAATGTAAGAGAAAATGAAGAGCGAATGTTGGTAGCTAAGAATAATTTATAATCTAATGAATGTTTTCATGCTCGTTATTTTATTTATTCATACAACCAACTGAAAAGATAAGGCAATAAAATTGAGGTTTAAACAAAAGCAGTCTGGCTCCAGGGCTCAGGCTCTCTTTACTCTACTCTATCATTTTATGCCATATAATATAATATTGCCTTTCCTGCACATTATATTGTAGTGTCGTATACCTGTTCTTACGTGTGTGTGTATCCTTTACCAGTTTTTAAACTACATGAGAATAGGGATTGGATCTGCTTAGTTTACCACTGAGTTCTCAGAATCTAGCCCAGTGCTAAGCACAAAAAGTATTTATTGAATGACTAATGCCAACCAGTAAAACTGAAACAAATTAGGCACTTCAGGGCTTAAATACTGAAGGAGGAAAGGGGTATAATACCATTGTGCATTTTTCCTTTGCAAAGCTTAAATCCTGTTGATTTTTTACTATTGTGTGCCATAATCTAAGAAAGTAGATCAATAAGGACATTGACAATAGCAAGCAGAAGGCAGTGGAATCAAATGAGAAAATAGAGAGAAAATTTTCTCAAGGTCTTTTACTACATGCCTGTTAATTTTTTATTAATCTCAGAAGATAGCTATGCATGGCAGAAGTTAAATTTGAGGAAAGACTCCCTGAATACTGAATATGTGTTTTATTTTTAATTATAATTTTATTTATGAATATAGTCGACTAGACTGACAAAAATACTAAGTTCTCTCGGATCATAATTTCCCATACTCCTATCTTAAAGAAAATGTTCTTACTACCTGGATTGATTAGAATAACAAACCTATGTTATTTACAGACTTTGTGTCTAGGGCACCACTTTGAGAGGTCTAGGAGTAGCAAGTATCACCCAAACATTCCAAATTCTCACCAATCTATGAGCATGAATGAGGTCAATTATATCAATATTGAAGCTTTTCATTTCTAAGCTAATGCAAGAGTTTTCAAAGTTCCACCACCCACAAGCATTTTTGGAAATCCCTAAGAGTTTCTTACATAAGTTCAAAAATTCATATAAGTTTCTATCATGTTATTTCATTTGCATTTCTGCCACAGTCTCCCAGGCCCCAGGTGATTCACCCCAGTTCTGATGCTCATAATCTTTACAGTGCTTTAAAATTTGGCAGTCTTCAATAAGGGGTTGGGGGGATCATGTATAATACTTGGATGGTATGGTGGTTGTTTGGGCCCTGAAATATTAAGCTACTTAGGGAGGGATTACTTTCTGTTCAAAGCCACCATCCTTTGTCTCACTGGAATGTATACTGCCACCAAGGAAGCCAAGCTAGGATGAAATCTCAGAATCTGCCATCTCACTTTATCTTTGCTGTCATCTAACCCTTAAACCCTGTTGTGAAATTGTCATTCCAGATTCTTTCTTCCCTTGGTGTGAATGCTTTCTTAGGAACTTTGCCATCTTTCTGTGCCATCTGGCAACCTTACTTCCTCTCCCAATCCAGTCCAAAAAAACATATCTATGTATATAAATCTAAATTCTTCTCACAATGTTGTGAATCAACCCCCATGTGAATCAGTGAATACAAATAATGAGTAAGATGCCATCTAACTCCATATGACAGTCATGTCTGCCTCTGAGCTTTGGCTGAACTGTGACCTTATCGTGTAATATATTGTAATTGATTTGGTGCCTAAATCCCAAGGTATGCTTATCAATAGTCAGGACTCCACTGAAGGTTATAAGTACTCATTTATTCATTGGACTTTTTCTTCTCTTTGGAAGTGGGGAACAATACTTGTGAATTGTATTAGTCAGCGTTCTCCAGAAAAACAGAACCAATAAGAGATATACATATATTCTACATATAATATAAATGTAAATATAGGTATAAACTAAATATAAAATTTATTCTAAGAAATTGACTCATGCCATTACGGAGGCTGAGATGTCTCAAGATCTACAGTCAGCAAGCTGAAGAGCCAGGAAAGATGATGGTGCAGTTCCAGTACAAATACCAGCAGACTTGAGACCCAGGAAGGACCAATGTTTCAGTTTAAATCTGAAGGCAGGAAAAAAACATGTATCCCAGCTTATATGCACTCAGTTAAGAGGAGTTCCCTCCTAGTCAAAGGAGGGTCAGCCTTTCTGGTCTTTTCAGGCTTACAATGGTTGTGTGAGGCCCACTCACATTAGGGAGGACAGGAGATCTGCTTTACTCAGTCTACTGATTTAAGTGTTAATCTCATCCAAAAATACCCTCACAGGCACACCTGGAATAATGTTTGGCCAAAGATCTGGATGCCCCATGACCCAGTCAAATTGATATATAAAGTAGACCATCACAAAGATCATATGCCCTGATTCCCAGCCTCAAAAGATGTGCTTACCAATTAAATAGCTCTAAGCCTAGATAGAAGTAAACAAGTCCCCCAAAACCTGCAAAAATGGAAACTCGGGTGTTGGATTAAAAATGTAGAATAAACCTATATTGTAGAACCTCTAATAAAATAAAATAAGAGGGAAAAAACCCTGTAAACAAAGACTCAGCTGAAAAATATAGTCACTACCAACAACCAACAAGAAAAGATGAACAGAACAATATTAAACACTGTATAAAGGCAGCAGCTATGGAAAGAAACAGAAGATTCTGGAGTGGAGCAGTACTATTCTCATCACTGAGAAGCCATGTGGAAATGCTAACAAAATCCTGAGAATTCTCATTAATTCTTCCAAATCTAGAAAGAATAAAATTAAGAGCATATACTTATGATTTTCTTTCTCAAACTGGGTGGTTCATAATCATAGAAATGAACAAGTGCAGATTTTCTCTGAAAGAGGTCGTATTATTTAGGTCAAAATTAGGCTACAAATGAGAGAAAACTGAAAATAGTAGTTCATTAAGATATGCATATATTTCTTTCTCACATAAATCTCCCAGGAGGTAGCCCTGAGCTAGATTATGTTGCTGTGTATTATGGTGACCTGAGGCATCTTCTCCCTAGGTGCTTCAACTATTTGTTATTTAGACCTCATGTGAAAGAGGATGACATTCACACTCTAAGCAGTGGAATGAGGAAAGGACAAGCATGCCGTCTCTTAAGAAAGATTTCTGAAAGCTTTTACATACTTTCCTTGCATCTCATCAGCCAGAAACTGATGCAACAGAGGTGTGGAAATGTGATTTTTACTCTGTTCAGCAGTGAGCACTGCTTATGAGGAGTTCTATTACTATAAAAAAGAGAAAGAATATTGGAGAGAGGCAATCCTAATACTGATTTTAAGGATCAACCTAAAGTCTGAGACTGTTACCTAGGGGAATAGTGTATTTCTACAATCAGAGGAATTTAGCTTCAGTTTAGGGCATTTAACAAATTCTAGAAGAGGAGAACTCTGGGATTACAGAAGAGACTGCGATTAGTTCATTAGGCCAACTTTGTCTCTTCATCTCACTCTTTCTGCCATGCCCTCAAGTTATAGAAAATGTATGTGGGACATGAAACACTATAATGTCTCGAATCATAGGTAGTTTGAAAGAGAAGACAAACGTTTTTGATATTAAAGGAAGGAATCAGAAAGTCACTTACACTACTGAAAAAGAAATAGATAAAATAAGACAATTGGGATACAATTGCTCAAGGATGAGCAAATCAAAGAAATGGTTTGGCACAGCTATCTAAGCAACCTATTTTTTTTTTTTTAATTTACAATACAAAAGACAAAACACAACTTTGAAGAAACAAAAACCCAAGGAACAGAAACTCTCCACAAGAGATTCATGCTGTGAAACAACTTAAGAAGAAGATAATTAAATAAAACAAAAAAAATCAAAGGGAAGACAGCAATACAGCAGAATGAGATTAGAATAAAGGTTGCATGCTAAAGGAAATGAAATAAGGATTAACATAATATCATTTGGAATTACCAAAGATGCTGGGCTAAGACTTAGAAAGTATCGGTTATTAATGATATATTTGCATTGCAATAAATGTACACAAATAATTCAGGGTTAGATCTCTGATTGTATTTCCATTTCAAACATGAGAAAAAGTTTTAGGAGATTGTGCATTTATATATCATATGACTGAGGAGATTGTTATAGTTATTCAAATAAAAACATTTACATTTTGCAATAGGTTAAATTTTTTTTTTAAACCACCGAAGGCTAAAGAAACAAGTGTGGATTGTGAAAATACTGTGCAACATTTCATATTTTGAAATTTGTTTTCTAATAGTTCCATACAAAGAATAGCCTACTACAATGCTGGTTCGCGATTTGGACCAAAAACAAAAGTTCAGTGTGGTGATGTGATGTTAATGCCCTGTACAGGCCAGACAGCGATTTACTCAATCTTCTTGGTAGCATTTGTTCCACCCACTCCCTCCCCTGTTGGTTTCCTTCAGATTGTAACAAATGTCAGGGAATACACACATGTATAACTTTGAGAAATGGTTGGCTTAAATATCTCTACTTGCATGAACTATATTTATCTAAACCAAAAGTTGGCTTGAAAAGGTATTTGTATTATGGCTAGGTCTGTTTGTCTACATTTCTTTAATTTATTCAGTATATGTTAATTACTTTTTTAATGTGAAAATATTTCGACATTGCTTTTTCTCATTTCTTTGACTTCTTGAATAATTTTGTCGTGAGACTGGTTCTGAATCACATCTGCTCTCTGGGCTTCTAGCCTTTTATTTAGTGTATACATGCTTCAGCATTGGTGCTCATGTTTCTTGTTCCTGGAATCTTAAGACATTTTTAGCAAGTTGGAATTTTTTTATGTAGGTGACTTTAGTTGGTCTCATTTTTTTATAGTTAATTCTGGATAATCACCCCATCTGGATATACAAAAAAAGTAAAGCTATTCATTTAGACTAATCAAATTTAGACTTATTCATGTTCCAAGAACAAAACAAGATACATAATTTTGAGCTTAGGCAAGTTATTCAACAAAATTGGATCTACTTGACCCTCTTGAGAGCTATATGATGTTTTTTATCTGTTGCCAAAGGATGATCAGAAAAATTCAGTTTTTCTTTATTTGAGGAGAAGCATCATCTGAATTCACAGATAACATTTCTTACCGCTCATCACTCTCGGAAGCTACCTAAGAAATGCATATGAGGAAGATATGTATTGTGAATTCAGGAAATGGATTTTGGAAGGTTTCATCTCCTTAATCTAATACACTTACAAGCTTTGTAAAAATCAAATGTCACATTCCAGGTAGTGCCCACTCCTGGAGATGAGTCCATTTCTTTGTTATTGTTTAGTATACACATCATGTTCCCTATCACCATCCTTTTCTGACAAAGCTTTATTGTAATGGGCCATTTATATGATTGACAGAGAAGGTGAACACATAGTGCAGAAAGGCTCTTGACTAATCATTTTTCCACACAGTTGATAAATATGGTTTTTTGAAATGGTATTCTTGATATATCTTATTAACAGTTACTCTTAGGAAATGTTCACAGGTACAGTGGGAATATGTATTATGCTTCTTGCTGTTATTAGCTCGATATCTGGCATATTAGAAATTTAGAAAAAAAATTTAGAAGAAAAGTGGAACTGCAGTGCAGATTTTTCTCAAGGTATATTGAAGCAGCCTTTGCTATAGCTGTGGGATTTTAAAAAGTATTTTCCAAGACATCTATCTTACACAGACAACACCATTTTAAATTGGACTCATTAAATCATTTGTTGTCACAGCCAACAGCCGTGTGGAGGCTAGTTAACAAATGAAAAATGAGCCTTTCTAACTTGTTTACTCTATATAGATGCTTCTTTTATTTCTGTTTCCTCCCTTCTCTTCTCTGGTAGCGCATTGACTTAGGAAATCTTGTTACAGTGCTGTCTGACAAAAATTAAAAACGTGAAAGCTGAAAATACTATAGATGTAATATCCAAGTTTACATAGAGTACTGGTGAAGAGGTTCCCACTGAGTGATACCTGGGCCTGTCTTCTAGTTTGAGGACGGGAACCAATTAAAACCTCATTTATATTGTTGAAAAGGTAACACAGAACCACTTGAGAAACACAAAATTCTTGGCATAGGGAGAAAAATAAATGATCCTAAATTCATCTCTGAGTTTTTCCTTCCAGCCCCTACTCTGCCAGCTCAAGATTATTCCCAGCAATATAGGCTAAAGTATCTTTGTTCATTTATTCATTTGTTCACTCATTTATTCATTCATTCAATTATTCATTAATCTGCTTCTAAATGTCACAATGGATAGAAGCCACCTTTTACATTTTATTCACAGGTGGTGTTTTTCTTTGCTATTTGTTATAAATTAATCTTTACTTAATTTCAGTTTATAAATATTCTCTTCTTATTGTAGGTAAATATTTTTGAATTTTTGTCATACTTTTGCTTTCTTAGATATGGCTTTGAAAAACACATTTACTTATGTGTGTTTGTTTTTGTTTTATTTTTCATTCAGAAGTTTTTTTTTTCCTAAGTTTTATTACTTTTGTTCACTTCCTAATAGCTTTCACTGAATGTATTGCCAAGTCTTAAGTGACGTGGAATGGTATTTTCTGATTAGCCTTGTGTGATATTGTGTATCTCAGAACTTGCAACAAGAAAATGTTAATGATGAAAAAGAACTTGAGAAATAGGTAGATCAAGGTTTGAATTTCATTTCCAGCAATTTTCAGATGTGTAAAAAGGTGATGATAAACTCTTTAGGAGCTAGACTGAAGATTAAATAAAACAGACATAAAATTCCTTGCACATAATAGACAATAAATAGCCCATCTATTCAGAAAAATTAAAAGATAAACAAATATCATTCTTTTGAATTGCCTAGTGGTATTTAATTTTCTGCCTGGTTCTTCCACTGGTCCATTTAGCTCCTCAGCTTTCTCATATTTCATAAATGATTGGGATCAAATTCAGGTGAATATTATGCAAATATTTGTATTTAAAAAGTGTTCAAATCAGTTCTCAAGTTTTAGTCAACTTAGGTTTCTAAGGTAATTGGTATTACTTGAGAATAGGGTCTCTACTGACATTTGCAGAAAAACTCAATTTAGGATTATCTACAGCTCCATTAATACAAAACATATTTTCTTTTCAAGTTTATTAATAGCAATATTAAATAAGCACAAAAATCACAACAATCCTAGAGATATTATTAGAACATTCCTACAATTTAGTTTATTTCTATTTATCATTGCTCTACTCTGTGGTCTGATGGCTGGTTTCTTTGTTGAATAGTATAGTAGAAAGCCCATTTGAACTAATTTCTGAAGTTGTTGTATTTGCTTTAAGTTTCCCTTTAACTTATATATTCTATATTCTATTCATTAGTAGATCCCCTATTTATCTGAAATTTTATCTTCCCTTTCTTCCCTGTATCCTGATTTCCAAGTTTGAGTTAGATTTATCTCATCTGCAGTCTTATATTCACTGAACAAATAAATTTGTATTGAATACCTACCATGTGTCAGGCATTCTTGGCACTGAGGAGAAAGCAATGAATAAAACATAGTCCCCTGACTTCTTGGAAGTTACATTTTAGTGGAGGGTAAATAAAGACCAATGATCATTGTATAAGTAAATAAAGAAAGAATATGATTTGAAATAGTGGTGTGTGCTATGAAGAAAATAAAATATGGCAATGGGATAAAAACTTGATGGAGTGGTAGTATAGGGGCAATTCTTTCAGCCAAGATGGTCAGGGAAGGCTTGCCAGAAGAGGTGAGACCTAAACGATGAGAAAAAAAAATATCAGGCAAAAAGCAGCAAATTAAAGGCCCTGAGATGGGAAATGGTTTGGCATCTCTGAGGCATGGAATGAAAGTTATTGTGGCTGGGGTAAGATGGACAAGGTTAGAACATGGTTGGACCTGATGCTGAAGAGGTAGGTAAGAGTCAGGCCATGTAGGGCCTGGTTGGATGTAGAAAGGTGTTTGTATATATATTTTTTTTTCCCAAAAGCAATGAACAGACAAGGGTTTTAGGCAACAACATGGATTGATCTGACTTATGCTTTCAGAAGATTATTTTAGCTATTGTATGTTGAATGGGCAGGGGATTGTGAAGTTGTAAGAGTTGAAGCAAGAAGATTAGTTAGGAGACTATTGCATTAGTTGAAGCAAGAAATGATGATTTACATTACGATTTTAAATAATAGAGCTATGAAAAATGGTCAGATCGGGGAAATATTTTGGAGCAGTACCAATAGGACTTGCTGGTAGGTTGGATGTGAGAAATGATGGAAACAATGGCACCTTGTTAGATTTAGTGCTGAGAGATTCAAGCTTACATAGCAATTGTCATACAGTGTTTAGTCATCCTTTTCTATGACTTCATGCTTTCCTAAAGAGCCTGGAAACTCCTCAAAAATAGTAACCCTTCTTATTTATCTTTGGATCACCAATACCATTACATAGATATTGTTCAGTAAGTATTTGTAGAATGAATGGAAGACATGGCGATAAACCTAAAATTACTCAGCTTGATAGAATAATAGCTGCTATATTAAAAACCTTTTACAGGGCTTGTAGTATGATATAAGAATAAAGGATACAACTTCTTGGACCATATTTTATAGAAAGATGTGAGTCACCAGATATACACAGCAAATTTATAGTCTAGAAAGAAACCAGAATGTTTATAAGTGAAAAGCAAGTATAAAATACACTTAAGGGTAGGTCATAGATATTCTCCTATCTGAATGTTTAAAAGTTCAAAAGTGAATAAGACGCAGGTCCTTCTTTAATTGCTTGAAAGAAGATATAACTACCTTAAATCTTAAGCTGTTATTGACAATATTAGAGAGACATCTCTATCAATTGTAACACTTTTGGATACAACTGACTTTCCAAACCCAAATAGTACAGGTAGAGAGAATGCTGGCTCATATAACAGAAAAATCTAGAATAAGCCCTACTTTGGAAAATGGCTTAAACAAGGGTTAAATAACGTTATCATGGGTTCCTGTCCCTTGTTTTGTAGCTTTGTTCGTTACTCTTGCTTTAAGTATTCTCAAATGACTACAAGATGGCAGCATCTTATAATCAAGACCTCACATCCTCTGATTTTAAGTAAGAAAGGGAGAACCTCTACAGCCTGGCTTTCATTGGCTCAATTTAGATCATGTACCCACCCCTAAACAATCTCTGTGGCATAAGAGAAGTGCTCCTTAAGGGAACTTGGAGTACTATGGGGAAAAAAGAAGAAATGGCAAGCTAAAATATAACATACCCAATACCTAAAGAAATATTTTCTGTCAATATTTAAGAATGTGTGTGTGGCTTCAATACATTAAAAAATAGATTACATTTTGAAGTACATTGAACTTTCAGCTTCAAAAATGCAAGGACCATGAAGTACAGCATAGGGAATATAGTCAATAATATTATAATAATTATGTATAGTTCCAGGTGGATACTAGACTAATTAGGTGGATCACTTTGTAAGTTATGTGAATGTCTAACCATTATGCTATATACCTGAAACTGATATAACATAATATTGAATGTCAACTTGAATTGAAAATTAAAATTAAACAAAACAAAATGAAAAGAATGCAAGGACCTTCGCTTATTTGTGTGTCCCTGGGGCTTAACAAGTGCCTAATATAAGGTAGGAATTCAATAATTCTTCTTGTATGAATGAGTAAACACAAGACATTACTTATCCTTATAGAAATTTTTGTTGAACGTCTCTATTGGCTTGTGTGATAAAGCAAAATAATAATTTTATGCATAATTTAAAAATTATTCATAGACTAACAAAATAATGTAAAGAAGAAATTTTTAGATTCAATTAATTACAGCATCCTGGAAAGGTTTCACAAATTGAGATTTGGGCCTGCATTTTAAAATTTGGTTTCTTTTTTATATCTTTCACCTTTGGGGTATAAAATAAACACCATATTTTCTATGGCATTTTAGAGAACTGAACTTGATAATTCTGGCAGTGCTATTTTGCTCTTCTAAGACATTCCACAGCAAGCACATATGTGTCTCACTAAATGTCACTGTGCTTAAGGTTTCTGTAATTTGGGTTTGGAAGCTGGAAAAGAGAGAAGTTGGAACTTTTTAGTTTCTTATTACCCTGTCCCATGATGTTTCTTTGTTCATTTGATTTTAATGATTCCAACAGGAGTTGAAACAAAGCTGGAGGATTGGCCTACCATGGGTTAATTACTTAGTGGAAGGGCTATTTCTTGAGTCTGATGGTGGGGAATGGGTCAGAAAAGACTAATTAGACAAGCTTCAAGTTCTAGGAAAATGCTAGTGGAACAGGTGAAAATAAACTGGTGATAATTGAGGAGCTAATTATCCTCCACCTAGCAATTGGCCACCAGGTGTTCTGCAGCACATAAAAGAAGGGACTGGCAGAGCAACAGAGGCTGTTTTTGTTCAGAGAAAGAAGGAGAGCTGGGGGGAAGAAAAAAGATGAAAAACAACAACAACAACAACAACAAACAAATAAAACCCTCAGAGGATTTAAAATCCATAAAATGGTGTTTCTTATATTTTTCACTTGTTTTTCCTGCTGCATTGGGCAGAAAGTGGGCCAAGGATATGTACTAGTGCTTTGTCTTATTTATTTGTTTTTAAGAACATATGTCCCTTTTAGTATGTTTAATCATGATTTTTTTTTTTTTTAGTGTTCGGTATGCATATACATGTATCCTCATAATTGAGCTTATCAATTACAATCTTGTCATTTAACAATCTACACGGTGCGTTTATTAGATACAAAGTTTATTGGATTTAGAAAGGCCAGGATTAGTAACAGAGAGGAAATCAACCATTCTGAATTGTTCTGAGCAAGGGCTTTCATAATGACCAAACTTTCTCTCATTCATGCCATACTAGAATGTAACGAGTTTTTAAAATAGCTTTAGTGGTATCAAGATATCTCATATATAATCCTTTTACTCTCTTTTACCACCCTAATTTGTCATTTTCTTAAAAATCAGCATTCAGAATTCAGTAGCTTTACAGGACTATCTCTGCTGCAGCATTTTGTAGTAACATAAGTCAACTGAAAGAGTGAATAGCGGGGTTAATGATTCTCATTAAAACAACATAATATCTCATTTATAAATATGTCAACACATCAGAGAGAGCAGAACAAAGGTAAAAATCTTTTAAAATGGCAGAATTGAAAAGAAGGCGGTCAGAAGGGTTAAGCTTAGACATATATGACTCTTACCTGTGTTCACCAGCTCTGATTCTGCTGTTCTTGCAATGAATAGGCTCTTTTGGTCTAGGGTAGAGACAACATTGCTCTTTTGGATCAGGGCTTTGCTCTAGAGCTAAGACACCTGTCCTACCAGACTCTCAGTGCTCAGTGGGGGAAAAGCTCCCAATAGTGGCTCTGTGCTGGCCCAGGACAGCTGGGTTATGGGTTAAATGGCTGCTTTCAGGCCTAAGGTTTGTTTGTTTGTTTGTTTGTGGTAGGCAGAGCAGTTTAGGGGGGATCGGATTTAAATCATAGCTCTACCACTTACTAGTGCTATGACTTTGAGAAGAGACATGAAATTCGCTTTTTTCCCCTTTTTCTCATCTGTAAAATAGAAGTAATGATTATTTTCTGCAGGACACTTGTAAGAATTAAATAAGATATAAATGTCTTTTGTGTCATTAAGGTCTAACCAGAAGAATAAGGCTACAGAACAAAGGGGTGTTTAGACAACTTGGTGGTTATTAGCAGCAGGAAGCAAGTTCCACTTCTATGCTAAGAGGACAGGGAGGGGGACAGTGTTACTAGAATTCAGGGATTACATTGGTTTTAGCAAGCCAGATTGTAGTTGATTTGTCTCCATGGAGGACACACTGACAGTAATGCTCCCAGAAACAGAGAGAGAGAAGGGGAAATACTCTCTTTCTCCCTTGTCCCATCCTCCAATCTCCATTTCTTACCTCCTATCAATTCAACGTACCCAGAAGCCACCTGATTTGAGAGCCAGCCTGAGAAAGGCAGCAGCCTGCTGGACTTAACTCTCCTGAGATACAGAGAAAACAAGAGAAAGGCAAAGGATGACTCAGACAATAATAGTCCAAGACTGGTATCATGGCATGTTGTCTAATACATGGTTAGTACTTAACTGAGGTGTCAATAGATTCATGTCTTTCACTGTGGTCTGGATGTCTTGCAGCTCTCTTTTCCAGTCCTTACTTCTCTACCCTGAACATTTAAATGTTCCTGGAGCCTGGGAGAGGTCAGAGAAGAAACTTCAGCTTCTGCCTAGGGGCAGTGTTCTCTCTCATGCTTCTCTCCCTTCCTATACTACTAAACTCTTTGGAATCTATCTTATTCCCTCCATTTTTCTGAGAGAAAATAATTTATCTTTTAGATGAATATAAGGAGTGAGGATTTTCTTAAGACCTCCTACCTCTTTCTCCTCAGGGAACCTTCCAGATTCCTGACTTGTCATCCTAAATCCAGAGAATTTGATTTACTTTAAAAGCACACATACAAATCATTTAATCATATTAGGTGCCAGAAAACCCTATCATAACTGACTTTGATGAATGTTACTCTTCAGAACAATGTCCATGCCTGATTAAAGGAAGACCAATTCTTAAACAGCTGCTAAAAAAATCAAGAAACTTTATTTTTGACCCCTTGCTATTATAGAGTTCTTAACAGGCTGGTGTATCTGACTTCTCTCAGATCATCAAAACTGAGAGTATTATAGGGGGATGAGAAGAATGAGAATAATACAAAAATACACATTTCCTTACAGGTAAGACTGGGTTTGACATAGAAACATCAAGAAAGGAAGATGGACAGCCAAAATGAACCACACTGTATTCCTTGCAGGTCGGGAGGTTGTGAATGAATAGCTTGAATATAGGAATGTTGAATTGTTTTGAGCATCTTCTGGATAAGGAGGCCGGATACCTTCTATAAGATTTTGAACCAGAAAAATGGTTAAAAAACATGACTTAGTAAGAGCTAAGCCTCAGTTAAATGAATAATTATCTACTCAGAGCCGCTCTGGCCTACCTTTATACCATTCCAATGAGGTATTACTATATAGCAAAGCCTGCTTTTTCTTTCATTCTTTCTTTTTTTTTAATAAGTTGCCCCACATAGAATCATCAAAGGTTTATCACTTTCTGAAAGCTGAATGAAGGACCAGATAACATTTGTATTGTAAAATAGATTACTTTTTCATTTTTCTGTGTTTAATATGTATGTAGAAATTAGACGTTAAAGATCAGAGAAAGACTACAATCGCTTTGTCTGTTATTGTTATGTAAGCACCCACCGAAGAAGTCCCCACACTTAGAAGCAGGCATTAGGCATCTGTGGAGTAGGGAAACATGGGGATTAAAGGTTAAAGATAAGAGAACTCTGAGTGCGGATTTTAATCCACTGGGGAAGCTGTCAGCAGCATAATTAGAAGAATAAGCTGCATAGGGACCATGCAGAATGCAGCTGCTAAACCATAGCCTATGAAAATTTAGAAAATCCATCTTTTTTAGCCTTAAAATAAAAGCTTTTCCCACATCAAGGACTGTCTGGAGAATATGTCTTCCATAAACTTTGCAGAAAGATCGACCTAAAATTACTGAAAGAATACAGCATATTTCATTGGGGATAGATTTCCAAATTAGAATAGCTTTTCATTTACAGTGTTCCATCTTATTAACTCTTCAGTGGCTTGAAGTTCTTGAGTTCGCATGGCTCATGTGTTCTATTTTTTGAAAGATACTTAGCCAAAGTCTAAACTATTTGGGAAGTAGAGTCAGCATTGGTTTGATTTAGTCAGCTCCACTCCAAAAACCTCCAACTAGTTCCCAACCTATTGTACTCCTTTCTACCTGAGGATCTTTGTCCTTAAACTTCCTCTAGTCTGAAAAATGTTTCTCTAGATATTGACGTGACAGATCTTATCTTAAATGTCATTTCCTAGGAGATGTTATCCCTGATCACCTGAAGAAAAGGAGCCTTCTGTCAAACCCACTCTTATGGCAAAGCACTTATTCTTGATTACTTGCCTTATTTTGCTTCTTAGGAGTCAGCTTAAACCAGATTGATAGATAATGTATTAGTTTTATATGATTGCCCTACCAAATATCACAGACTGAGTGGTTTGAACAACAGAAATTTTTTTTTCACAGTTCTGGAAGCTAGAAGTTCAAGATCAAGGTGTTGGCAGGTTTAGTTTCTTCTGAGGCTTCTCTTTTTGGCTTGTAGATGGTTGCCTTCTCACTATATCCTCACATGATATACAGAGCATAAAGGAATGAGGATGTTTTGGTCTTTACAAAATGGATTCCATGGGATCCATGACAGTAATGTCAACTTGCACATATTGGGAATGCCCTTAGTGTGTGTAACTGGACCACCAAAAACTACAGACATGTCGCACGCCTGTGCAGGGGCTGACAATCATGAGTTCCCACCTTGTAAGATGCATATAAGCTGAACACCTTAGCCAGACAATGCTGGGCCTAACCGATGGCATCTTGGATGGTGCACAAAGAGCTGAAAACTTTGACTTTCTGACCCCTTGTAGCCACTGACTTGGGACCTAAGTGCAGCCTTTCACGCCCAGTCAACAGAGCTCACTTTGGAGACACTAAGGCTTCTCATCCCTTTGCTTTGTCACTGTACTTTCCCTCTCTGTGCATCAAGTGTTTATCTGCATGGGTACCTGATCATTTATCTGAGAAGGTCTCACTCAAACCTGGCACTGTGGAAAAATACAAATGCATTTGAGAGTGTTACCCTGGTAGCCACTTTTCTTGCTTACAATACATGGTCTTTTCTTTGTGTGTGACACATGAGTTATACTGGGTTAGTCATATTGGCCCACCCATGGAACCTCATTTTACCTTAATTACATCTTTAAAGACCTTTGAATACAGACACATTTTGAGGTACTGGCTGTTAGGACTTCAATATATGAATTTTGAGGGGATACAATTCAGCCCATGATGGATAGACGATAGATGATGATGATGATGATGATGATGATGATGATGATGATGATAGATAGATAGATAGATAGATAGATGATAGATAGATAGATAGATGATAGATGGATGATAGGTGAGAGAGACAGAGACAGAGAGACAGAGAGACAGAGAGGGAGAGAGAAGAGAGAATATGGGTGTATGGAATCTCACTATTTTATTCTGCTGGGGAGAGACACTAGCTTGACTGTGGGCCTAAGGGAAGAAGTCTGGGGTTCTCCTACTTGCGCTAACCCTTTCTCTCCAGCCTTCAAAGATACCTAGCATCTCTAATTCCTGAGCCTTATGGTGTTAGTGGCATGAATCAGCTTGCTTCTTTTGATTTCCTGTATCTCCTTTACTTCTTTCCTCTACCAGTCACTTAACAAACCATAGAAAACTCAAATCATATTCAGTCACTAGCTATCTAGCTGTGTCTAAATTTCTGAAATATTATTGGCATTTCTTACTGGCTATTGTCTTTTCTCTTATTCATTTTATCATTTTGATTTTATACTTTTTTCCCCTCTACTATCATTTTAGTAGGGTTTAATGATGGTGTGGAGATAAATGTGCAGATTCAATGTTTCATGTTTAAAGTCTGTTATGCAACTTTAAGCTTTGTTTAATATGACTATAAGGTCCTAAACTCTGGATAATTCCTTATTCTTTATTGTGCAGCAGTTTTATTCTTAGTGCTTGAATACATATATTTTTAGAATTAATTACATAAAAGGGATATTACAGGAAATTATAAATACTATATCTAACATTGGCTCTAGTCACTGTGGAGCTGGTGAAATTGTTGTGTACATACCTCAGTTAATATATAACAAAATAATATCACATCACATAATAATATTTAGATCATTAAAAAAAGATGGTAAGCCCAATGCAACTTTCAGTTTTAGTACTCATTACTTGCCTAGATAAACCCTATGTGTGTAATCCAACCGAATTATCAGTTTACTGTTCTCCAAACATGCCTCACACATTTCAGCCTTTGTGCTTTTGTTTTGTGTCTTCTTTCCTCTTCGAGTGATTCCTTCTCACTTGTTATAGTCCTTTTCATATTATCAAAGCCCATCTCAAAAGCCATCCTTCCTAAGGCTCTTAACTAAATGTTCTGTCCACTAGTTGTACTCCTCTGAACTTAGTATTTGTACTTCCCTTCTGATCCTTTCTTGACTCTAGTCAAGTGGTGAGTGAACTTGGTTTATCTTTCTTACTAGACTATAAGTGTAGAAAACAGAAAGCTCTAGACAATTCTTCTTAAATGTCTTTTCATTTATCCAGAGCTCAGTAAAATCTGTTGATTTGAGTTCAAATCCCAAGTCACAGTAACTTTTAGCTGATAAGTATTATGAAATATAAACTTATTTAAATACTAATATCTACAAAATAGAAAGTTACATGTTTTTTTTATACTATTATGCATCCCCCTGCCAAATTAAAACCCAAACCAAAACATTATAAAACCAAAATAATACTTAATTTTTATATTACATAAGTAATTTGGGTATTTGTTTTTGCTTTTTGCATTTTTTAAAATTAGTAGAGTGTCTTAAAAACTGATTACATAGACTCATAAGAAAGGTTTTAGAACATATTTAACATAAGCTTAAAGACTTGTGAGTCTGTTAAGGGCAAAAGACCCAAGGAGTGTCCTTGGTTATTATTAGAATAACAGCAAATGAAGAAGACATCTGTTTAAGAGGTATTCTCGCTGAAACAAAATTGGGAGCAGAAATCAGTAATTTAAGAAGAGAAGAGAGCAGAACTAAGCAGATGATACATCTAGCAGTTTTTTCCCTGAGAGGTTTTGACTATAAAGAAGTGGCACTACTAATGTACTAAAAACCCTTCAGGGAAAGATGACGCTTCAGTGCATTGATCTGTGCCACAGAATTGGATATTCAGAGGAGTGAAGATAGGTCAGCTTCAATAATTTCAAAAGAATTTGACTTCCTCAAAAGCCACGCACATTTCAATATGACAAATAGTATAATTTTTCAACATTGTACAGCATTACTGAGTAATAACCAATTATTCTTTTTCATCTTATTTGTTCCATGGCTATGTCATCAGGGGTAAAAAAAACAAAACACATTTTATTTTTCTGCCCTCTGTATACATGACCAAGCAGTAGCATGTCACAAGAAAATGAAAATATAAGAGGACACAAGACCAGGTATTTTAAAGTTAAGCAAAAGGAGTAGCTAACAGACCAGTACTTTGTCACATTATGGGTAATAATTATCTACTAAATAAATGAGTAATAGGTTCATGCCTCAGATCTGGTTACTGATGATGGAGCATTAAGTGATCATTTGAAACTGATATGAAAGAAGTAACAAGAACTAATCAAAATGTCTTTTTTTTCCATATTGTGACAATTAGTAAATCGTACTTCTTACACAGACCCACAGCATGTTAGAACAGGTTATAACCACAAATAACTCACAGTTCCTCATTATGCATAGAAGAGCCTATAGGGTTACATGGATTGCTGAAGTTTTTGTCCAGCACCAAAAGCTAATTAATGAAAAAGCTAGGATTAGAATTTCAGCCTCCTCCTTTTTTGTTCACTTATCATGCCAAGATTATTGAGTAATAGATGCAACAGCTATTCTGATAACTTATCCAAAAAGCACTTTAAACCTTATTATTATTATTTTTTAATCAGAACAACTTATATTCTTCATTTTGTGTGTAGTGGTGTGTATTTATCTCTGGCCAGAAGGAATAAGTCATAACCATATGACTTCATTCATTTACCTGACCAACAGTGTGCTCCCACTATATGTTAGTCTTGACAAAATCTATTGTTTCAGTTCATTAATTATATCCTTAATAATGATGGGTGTTTGATACAAACAGGTGCATCAATATGGTTTAAGGAGAAATAAATAGGCTTTATAAAGCACATGGCTCTGTTTTACTTAAGATCCTTTCATGTGACACTCAAACCTGTTTTCTTCTATGGCTATAAACAATTCCTTTAACTTCAGGCAGTCATTTGTAAAGCAATGCCCTTAATTTCAGAACTATCAAGAATAATGGATCATTGCACATTCAATCTTTTATATGGTAAGTATATAGCAGAGTCATATTATTTAGGACAGGGCTACAGGAAAACAGAACTGGTCGATTATTACAGATGAGATTTTCTGTTTTTTAAGGAATATTGTACTAAACATATTGTTATATAAAAGTAAAGAAATCTTAATAGCTATTTAACTCTCTTCCTGGAACTTGGTTGTTGGGTGGTAGGAAAGAGCTTTTGGGGGGCATTTGTAATGGATTTCTTTTTGTAGCTTTCATGATTATTAGGCAAAGCATGTCATGAAAATAGTAAAGCTATGTCTTTTGCTTTTTGAGCAGGTCTCTGTAAGCAATTTAATATGGTTCACTGAGAGAGGGTATGGTAGCTAGTCCATATTAAGCCTAAACAAACTGCACTAGAAATTGAAATGGTTGTTCCTGGCTCAATTCATGCCACTGGATTAAACTGAAATATTACCCATGTCATGAAGGGATATTGAAGAGAGTTGTAATTCTGTTGGTTTCAACTAGGTACTGCCAGCTTAACTGCCATATGAAAAACAGTGAAAATACATTTTCCGAAGAGTTATTAGTTAAAGGTGAAACTTCAACAAGAAATGCAATTCAAAGTAGTAATAAAATAAATAATAAAAAAAGTATTTGCTATCTACAAGAGTAAAATTATGGAAAGCTGTCATCAGTGAAATTACCCTGCTCATAGAATTACAGAATTGTTTAGATTTCTTTTACTGCTTCTGTTGAATAAGCCGAGTTTACATTGTTTTCAGAGATACACACATTATATTATTTATTTCTATAAGTGGTAAAATTTCAACATCATAAATAACTTTTCCTACAGCTTGTTGGTTTTATTTAGTATGTACATATTAATATCTTAAATTATTTTTCTATAGCACGTTCAATGAGCATACTAATAAAATCACAGCCACTTCAACGACCTTGAGACTGAATCCTAGTCCTTCACCTACAGAATTTTAAAAATGCAGACACAGAGGAGGCACAGGGAAAGTGCATAAGTAATTGTGGACTCAAAGCATGTTTACCTCTGAAAGTATTCACTCCCCAAATGTTGTTAATATTTAAATGTACATTTTCTGTAAGCAGAAATTCTCTAATAACGAGAACTTTGAAACCAACCTAAAATTTTGCAGGTGCCAATCTTTCAATTAGACCCCATAACTGTGCTAATCTCCATAATAGTTATTGTCAATGTGACAATCCCTTTAATCACCAAAGCACTTTGCACGTATTAATCAGGAAATCTCACGTAACTCCTCTGAGATGTGGTTATCTTCCCTCTTAGAGAAGGAACAACTAAGCATAAGTGACTCGTTCTATAACTGCAAAGAAGAGTCAGGTGCAGAACTGGGATTAAAATCCTGGGAACGGCAACTACAAAAATCAACAATCTTATGTCAGCAAAGCCATTTTTGGATTTGATTCCCTAATAAGGAGCGGAATATAGAGACATAAAAATATTAAAGACTATCTAGGTAAGTGTGTTCATGCTTGCTTCTGCCATGTAGGTTTATGTTTCCCTATTCCTAAGGGTGAGATTACAATAAAAAGTAATGAGTCTAAAAAAACTCTAAAGTAATGATAAGCTTTTTTTATATTATTATAATTTGAAATGATCCCAAAAAGCTCACTACATTCAACCCTCAGAAAATACTTGAAGAGACTCTTTTCTCTGAGAATGTTACTACTGAGGACATTTTAGGGAAGGGCAATATAGATTTTGTGGTTATCAAAAGAACTAAATATTATCTCTGTTATCACACACTTGTTTTTTTTTTTTTTTTTTTTTTTTTAGTTCTAACATTACCACAGTATTTTAAATAGTAAGCAGACAAAAAAGTACTTTTTGGATGGTTGTTTTTCTACCATCTGCTGTTTTGAGGAAAAATTTAAATGAGAAAAGTGTACTTTTTCAAATTATTTGCATTCTACAGAATATATTTACATTCTACATTAAACATTTTTAAAATTAAAGATTAGATTATATTTTTATTGTGAATGTAGTTTATACTTATAAAACAGTTAAAATGAATATCATTGAACATTATAAAAACCTGAATATCAAGGTTTGGTTACAATTTACTTAAAGTAGATCAATTACATTAATTTAACTCTTGAATAGTATGACAACCCACAAACATCCCATAATTTACTAAATCCTATAGTGAGGAGCTTGTTCAATGTTTATTATTAACAATGCTGCTGTAAGCATCTGTATTAGTTAAGGAATATTAGCAACTCTACAAATCTTCAAATATATCATGACTCAAACATGATAGAACTTTTTTCTTATGTCACGTAAAGAACAAAAACCATGTTCTTGATCTGTGGAGGCTTTGCTTCAAGTAGAAGGGCCTAGGTATTTCCACATTAAGGCTACTATTTTTATCATGTGGCTCTCAAAGTCTCTGCTTGTTTACCTCAAGCTGGTGGAAGAGGAAAGAGCATGGGGATTATGTATGTCTGGCCTATTTTTTAGGAGGCAAGCCTGGAAGTGCTGCACATTAATTTCAGTCATCTATTATTTCTAGGGTTTAATTGCAGGGCCACATCTAATGGTTAGGAGATGAGGAAATTTAGTCTAACTCTATGCCCAGAAAAAGGAGGAAATAAGTTTACCAAAGAGCTAGTCAGTCAATGCCACAAAACTCTTATCTGTCTCCTCATATAGCTCCACTTATAAGAGTCCATCTAGGGCATGTATCTATATGTGGAACTGTTGAATCTTATTAAGACCCAGTAGATCTACAACTTGATTTGACATCAGTCATTCTATAAGTGTTTTACTATTCTCACATCCTTGCTAACTCTTGAGATGATTAGCTTTTTAAATTTTTGTCAATGTGATAACTGTGAGATAATAACAAATATGGCTTTAATTTGCATACTCTTGATTAATAAAAATGTCAGGATCTTTTCATGATTATCGGTCACTCAAGTGGTTTCTTCTATAAACTTCTTATTTTTATCTTTACTCAGTTTTCTATTGTTTTTTTTTTTGGATTATTTGTTCTTTATATATTCTAGATGATAATCCTTTGATAGTAATTTGCATTACAAACATATTCTCCTGGTTGTGGCTTATATTTTTATTTTACTTATGTCTCTTGGTATACAGAAGTTAATTTTGATGTTTTTAAAATATCTTTTCCTCTATCTTTTGTGCTTTTTTTTTTCATTTTGTTTAAAAAATTCCTTCTCTGATATCATGAACATATTTGCCTTCATGTTCTTTTAAGTGTTTAAAGCCTTGCTTCTTTATATTTAGCATTTAAATCAACATGAAATTTATTTTTAGATAAGTATAGATAGTAATCTAATTTTCTTCCATATGTATAGCCAGTTGTCTCAGCACCACTTATTGAATTATCCTTCCTTTCTCAAGTCATTAGTAATTATATTTCTATGACATATGATTTTCCATATACACCAGAGTCTGTTTCTAAGTTCTGTTCCATTAAACCTACCATGTACCCTTTAACACTTTTCACAGAATAATGTACTGTTGTATATGCATCTTTAAAATGAAGTTTTTGTTATTTTTAATAAAATGAGTTTATTATATAGATACTTGTCTTCTTTTCACTCCACAATCTTTTTGTGGACATTTTGCCAAGTCACATTAATTAATTCTCTTTGATGGTTACATTATAGTTCTTGGTATTTATATAGTATATTAAACTATTGACATGTTCATGAGAATTCACTTTATTTCAAATTTTTGACCTCTGAAAATAATGCTAAATTAAACATCCTTATATAAATGAACTAAGATCTGATTTCCCTATGGTACCTGAATGGAAAATTTTAGAAGATATTTTTATATACTGTTCTCCAGA
Source organism: Eonycteris spelaea (assembly GCA_003508835.1). Lineage (NCBI taxonomy): Eukaryota > Metazoa > Chordata > Mammalia > Chiroptera > Pteropodidae > Eonycteris > Eonycteris spelaea. Next base: position 16,996,265 of record PUFA01000016.1, read on the forward strand.
AAAACTGTTACAGCTCCTCTTCTACCAACTACATATGACAGTACCTTTCCTCTCCTCATTATGCCCAGCAATAGGTATCATTGCCGATTTCAATGTTTAGCAGTCAGGTGCATGTAAATTGTTATTATGCTTTGCATTTCCCTGAATAATAATAAATTTGAGAACCTTGTCATATTTTTGACTATTTATAATTGTATATTCATAGTAATTGTCAAATCGTCTTTTTGATTTTTGTCATTTCTTATTATTTTGAAGCAGTTCCTTTTAGAGGATAGATATTAGCCTTTTCCCTCATCATCCACATTATGAATTTTTCTAAATATGACATAATTCTTTTGACTTTGTAGTATATTTTCAACAATAATATAGTGAAATAATTTTTGTCACAATAATTTAAATTTGAATATAGTCAAATATTTTTTTTTTCTGGTTAAGACAGTCACCTCATTCAAAATTATATGTGTTACTTCATACCTTCTAGAATGGCTGTACTTTTAAAAAAAATAACAAGTGTTGATGAGGATGTGGAGAAATTAAAACACTTATACATAGCTGGTGAAAATAAAAAATGCTGCAGCCATTGTGGAAAACAGTTTGATGGTTACTCTAAATGATAAAATTAATATGATCCAGTAATTCCAGTCCTAGATATATACTCAAAAGCATTAAAAACAGTGGCTCGAACAGATCCTTATATGCCCATGTCCACTGAAGCATTATTCACTATAACCAAAAGGTGGAAACAACCCAAGTGTACACCAGCAGATGTATGGGTAAACAAAATGTGACATATCACAGTAGGTAAATAGAATATCATTCAGTCTTAAAAAAGAGTGAAGTTCTGAAATGTGCTATATCATGGATGAACCTTGAAAACATGATATTAAATGAATCAAACCAGAAACAAATAGGACAAACATGATATGATTTAACTTATATGAAATATCAAGAATAAAGAAATAAATTAAGTCAGCATTTGATGAGTTGAATTTTCAGAATTGCTAATTGGAACAATGGCTACTGTGTGATTAGCCTGTCCCTTTTCCTCCATTTGTATATTGGGTGCATTGGGTGGGGAGTGACAGAGAAGAAGAAGGGACGACTTCTGTTTTTAATTCATAGATTTCTGGATTAAGAGAAACTACATTTGAACCTGATATAAATCATAAGATTCTCGACTTTGTGCCTGATGCCATGATTGGATTAGACATTTTGGAACCCTAGGTTGAGAGCTTGTAGTAGTTTGAATGATTAGCCTTGGTCCTTCATTTCTGTAGCATTGACAACCTTGCCATTACTCATCATGGGTAGAGTATATTTCCTTACTCTGATTTCGGGCTTGGCTGTGTGACATTTCCCTTGATCTCTTTCATCTCTGCTTTTACCTTTAGGAGAACTTTCCCCAGATGGCTTCTCCCCTTTTCCCCTGGTCTCTAGAATGAATATATGTACATCAAAGCCATTCTAGCCAACCGACAGGCCTTCATAAAGGAAGCAGAACTGCCCGGCTGAGCCATCCTAGATCAGCAGAGTTGCCTTAGTCAGTCTGCAGATCCATAAAAACAAGCAGTTTTGTTTTAAGGCGGTGGTTGGCAAACTTTCTCTTTAAAGGGCCAGATGATAAATATTTTAAGTTTTGTAGGCCAGGTGATCTAGTTCTCTACAGTGCAAAAGCAGTAGATGATTCAAAAATCATTTGTGTTCCAATAAAACTATTTATGGATATTGAAATTTGAATTTATATAATTTCCACATGCACAGATATTATTCTTATTTCAATTTTTCCCACCTGTTTAAAAATATAAAAACTATTCTTAACTCATTGGCAGTTAAAAAATAGAGTGGCAGGTTGAATTTGGCTCCTGGGCCAAAAACAGTTTGTGGACCGCTGCTTTCAGACTGAATTCTGTGGTCTTGCCTGAAATTTTCTTCACTATTCTAAGGTGGATAATCTACAGCTCGTCAGCAAATATTTCTAAAAATTCTTTATAGAGATCTCCCTCTTGCAAAATTCCTACTTCTTATGGTAGCTGTTCAAACTTCATCTTCTCTTTTTATACTTGTCTCTCTGCCACATCCTAGACCATTTTCTTCCTATCAGTGCACCTCTAGATTATTTGTTATGTAAAACTATTTACTCCTGTATTATTTTTTCTTTCATTTCTATTTTATCTTTTATGTCTGATAAGCAAAAAACAAATGCTTTCCTTGGGACCTGCCTCTTAGAAGGTCAGGTATATGGACATATACATATTTATCATTTACCCAGACACACATAATTTACTCTGCCAATAACATTACCACTTGATGCCATAAGAAAATTCTTAAAAGCAATTTTGTGTATTAATACTAAACTCTTTTTAAAACTAGTATTTCATACAGATAGGAATAAACAGTAGTCCCTCCTATCATGAAGGCAAGAAGAAACAACCCATTAACTTATATATCACAATTAAATGAAACCAGAAACCCAGAAATTTTTTAAGTGATTCAGCACTGCAAGTATTTTCAACTCTACTTCAGTAGATACTGACATTCAAACTGGGAGTTCACTGTGACAATTTCAGCAAAACACTATTAGATTACACACATCTGCACTTGTTCAGATAAACATACTCACCAAACTCTGTGATTCCCTTTAGAGGGATAAGGAAGCCCATTAACCGAATCTCATCACTGACCAGGATGAAATCGGTTATCTTTTGTCAAGGACAGTTTATAACATATCCCTTGGTACCCAGATCTACCTGATGTGCTTGTGGTATTTCAGACTGTGGAATATATTTTCCAGTCTAAAATTCAAATAAATGAAGAAGGATGAAATCAGGCTTTCCCTTCACCATTTTGTTTTCCTACTAACTTCCCTCGTTGTATTTTAATCTGAAATTATTTTTTAAGACTATTTTCTAGGACAAAGATGTAGATTTGAATATCAACTGCACAGTGATCAAATTTGATTAATTTTGATCAAAACTGCAAAGAAGGAGAAATAAGGAGAGGAGAGGAAGAAGGGATAAGGCCTGAGAGAGGGCAAGATAGATGAGTGAGGGGAGAGGAAAAAGAGAAAGAGTGATGAGGGAGAGATGGGGAGCAAAAAAAGAAAGAATAGAACTTACATTAGAGAATAAAGTTAATTTCTCTTGAAATCTCCTGGATCCAGAGGAAAGAAATAACTGTCTCAGATATTGCCTTGTAGAAAAGACTTAATTAAAAAATTTAAAACTCCTGAAAGAGATGTTTTATTGGCATAGTAGCTGTTTCAATGTTAACAGCACTTTTGAATTTTAAATATAGCTGCTTTGCCCCACTTCAAAAACTTTAGAAAAGGGATACATTTTTAAAAGTTCAAACAGGAAAATCCCTCAGAGATAGGGGTCTAAAATTTTGAGGGCGGAATAGCAAAATGACTTCATCTCACCTGCCAACTTTCATCACTTGATTTATTCAGAGTGCTATGCAGAGAAAATGCCCAATGCTGCTTCTGAGTGTGGTAATGGCAAGATGTCACATCCAGATCACCCTTCAAAGAAGGATTTTTTGCCCCAGCTTCTGGGAGAGCAATCAGCAGACAGCCTCCAGCTATTTCAGGGTCTGCCTCAGCTGCAGAGTCATGTTAGCCAAGGGCATGCCCTTCCTAAGGCAGCCTACATCCAGTGATTAATTGTAGTGAGGATATGAAGGTTCAGCTATTTCTGGCCTATAGCAGAACAACTCCTATGGATGTACACGTCACAGCTTTTGGGGGTGTTGTCTGAGGCTTCGTCGGGCCTGCATTGCATTCCATTTCTCCCTCTGCCTGATCCTGTTTCCTTCCCCTACCTTCCACAGTGTTGATCTCTAATCAGTATCCTGTACCCACACTCCATCTGTCTCAGTGTCTGTTTCCAAAGAACCCATCCTGCAGCATTTGGTTCAGGAAATGAATGTTGTCATTGATTTGTGATGTCTGCTGTGAGCCAGGATAAGAACACTTTTTGCCAGGCTTTTACCATTCTTGTTCTTCAAGACTTAAACCATCAGGACAGAGTAATCAGTAATTTTTGGGTCCTGAGAATTAACATCAAAGGGAATATTAGGAAATACTAGAAATTTGGTTATTTATTCATAAAGCACTTATGGGTATTAGCTCTAAACCAGGTAGAATCTAGTAGTACATACAAACAACTAAAACTCAATTTAATAGCTCTTAGAACTCCTTAAAGGGGCTGTAGAAGCCTAGAAAACAGAAAAAACTTGACCAAGGGAAGTTGGAAAGAAGAAATGACAGCTGTTTTCCTATCATAGAAAGAACATGGCGGGTTCCTCAAGTATCATAGGTGGAATGCACACTAGAGGCGAGTTAGGAAGCATGGCATGCTCGGTGGTTTAGCATGACAAAGTATAGGGCGGTAGTGTGGGGAAGCTTGGAGACAGATCAGGTTGGGAGGCAAGTATGAGACTAGAACATCTGGTTATTGCCAATTGCAGGAGGGTTTTTTTTCTTTTTTTGTTTTTGTTTTTGTTTTTGTTTTTGCCTTGCTCAGAAATTTGGACTTTATCCAGCAGCCAGTGGGCACTTCTGGAGGGAAACTGATTGTGTTATGTGGGTGTTAATGTCTTCAACAGATATTAAGCTTTTCCTGTGTTTTCCTGTTGTTGTCCTTTGGATTAGTGTACACATCTGTGGGCCCTTTATCCTCTAAAGAGGGTGAATATTTCAGAGACCACCAATGAAAGATGAGTAAAATATGACCTGTGAATCAGATTTCTGAATTAACTTCCTTTTTGTTATCCTGGAGCTTTGGGGAAATCGTATGTAATAGTGTGTGTCTGGGCTGTACTGGAGGTATCTCCCTGGTGTGCCAGCAAGTGGAATTAGGAAACACCCTGCTGGAAGTCCTCCAACTGCTCTGTGCAGGCTGTCTCCTTAACTGGGATAGGATGCTTAGGGACACAAACAGATGTCCAGCTACATTCCCTGATTTGTCTGGGTCTCAGGAGCCCCATGAGAAAGTCCATAAACTCATTTACAATAAACTCATTAGAGTTTATTACAGATACAGCTGATAGACCCAGTGAAGGGGTGGGAGTTCAGGACAGTGGGAGGGAGAGGGGAGAGAAGGAGGGTCTCTCGGGAAGTGTGAATCCAGGAGCATCACCAGGATCCTTGGCAGAAATAACTCATAAGTGTAAGCTTAGGGGTAGGCTCAGTGGCAGGCCTAAAAGTAACAAAGAGCAGTCATTCTGGTATAATAAGTTATACTTGAAACTGTTCTCACAATTGCCTCCCACAGGAACGTGCTCCCTGGGAAGGAGGAAGCTAGGTAGTAAGATTGATAGCATATTGCACAAGTAATTCTGCCATAAAAGCTTCACAAAGAGCTGGACTAGGGAAAGGGTAGGTAACACCCCCATCCAGAGCGGAAATTGAAATCCAGAGACTGGGAAGCAGGGGGTAGAGGAACAATACAATTCTAATCATTGAAAGAAGCTTGACAGTGAAGAGTGAGGGAAATGTAGTTAGTAACATTAATAGTACACTGTGGCATTAAATGTGAAGAGTGGATCTGACAATACATCTGTGACTATTTAGGTAGATGATGATACGACAGTTTAGTGAGGGATTGCAGGTAACAGAACTTGAGTGAAGAAAAATGAGAAAATGAATGTATTTGACTTAGGGAAATTTTTGTATGTTGGAGCAAGTTGTTTGATTATCTGGTAAAGTATTTGGGTTTCTAATATACCAGGCAGTTGGGTAACTTGGATTAGGGACTTTTTAAGAGAGCTGGCAGATGAAGAACTAATATTGGAGGTGGCTAAGAATAGAAGCTTAGAAAATACCATAGTTAAGGAACAATCAGAGTCAACAGAAGAAAAAAATGCAAAGAATGCATGGCAAAAATATAGAGAAAAAACGGGAGATCCAGGCATGAATATTTTGTGCAAGTTTTGGGGATTATTGCTATCCTGGAGATATACATTGGCAAGAGGAAATAGTAAGGATGAGGTCATCACTGTGAGATAAGGTGTCCATTGAGTAAGACCAAAAGAAGATGTGGCTGATGAACTTGATTTGTGGTCATATAGCTAGGAAAAGTCTCAGACCACCAAGATGATACTGATTCTGTAGCCACGTGTCTGAACGTATTGTAACGTAGAGAAAGGATTCTAAGGGTCTGCTTTCAGAGACATGGGCAAAAGAGAAAATCCAGCCCTAAGAAGCAAATGCAATTATTAAAAAAGGGAAGGACCACAATTAGTGCCCTCAGTTACCTACCCATTCTTTTCCATTGTCCATTCCTTTATTTGGCTCACAACCACACCCAAAAGAGCTGCCTCAGAATCTCGAGGGAGTTGACATGACACTGGATAAGTAGTGTAGTTTGACAAAACATTTCCCAGGAGATTTTATCATATGATCCCATAGTTAAGAAACTCCTGCTGTAGACCTGCAATTCGACCATTTCTAAAGTACCAGATTTAAGAAATGTTCTAACAATTGGACAACCCAAGTTGCTACCTAGTATAGATTTTATTGCTTAGGCAAGAATTATCTCAAAATTTTCCTCGGTGCTTCATCTACCCAGTACTATTTAGGAAGAGCTTTACAACTATTGGACAGGCTGCTTTTCCGAAATTATCCTTTCATTCACATACATTTCAGGTTGAAGAGAAGAATCAGCTACCTCTCCTTTGTCATCCTTTCCATACTCTGTTCTCTGTCTTGGATATGCCATGCTTCAGGGGTATAGTTAGAAGTCTCACCTCCTGCTTGTGCTCTCTCTATACCCCTTCCCTCCTTTTCTGAGTGTGCCCTAGGAACTCTAGTCACTCCATGAAAAATGCCACAACCGGGTATAACACTGAAAAATTTGCCTCTCTCTAAAGAAGGGTAGATTTTTCATGTTTCCTCAGAAATAAACCAGTGCCATATTTTTCTTGTTTTATCACACACATGATAAAGGAAAAAAACAAGATTTATTGAAGAAGAACATGCAAATATTTGTTGTTTATAATGTGGAAAATAAGTTAAACCAACAGAAGAAATTTTGGCTCCTGTAGCCTTTAAATAATATTCACTTTTCTTGCAAATAATATTGAACTGAGATCAGTTTTTCAAATTTCACAAAGAAGTAATTAATATTTTCCTCTTTTTAAAAATTATGGCTTTGTTTTCAAACATGAATGAGACACTTGAATCTATTAATAATTAAAAATGTAAAAATATTATTAGCATAAGCTAAGCAAAACTGAAACTCTTTTGTAAAAAATGCTCCTTAAAGATGCAAGAGAGCTGCCTGCTAAAAATCAACCAAAATAAGTCCAGAAGTGTTTCTTCTTGAGAAAATATAATGTAATTGGTAATTACAAAGCCAGAATAGAATAGCTACTCTAAATAGTTGATTAAGGTTCAATGAGTTTTGAAAAAATTGACTATTCTGTAGATAAGGGAGACCTTGTGAAATAAATGAAATGAGGTAAAGACATTTTTTTATTTATATGAGGGAGAGGCGGCAATCTCATCCTCACAGCCACTCACATTACAAATTAGTTTTGTTAAAAAAATGAACTAAATTCACTACTTGTGAAGATTTCATTTTTCAGATAAGTGTTTTCTTTTCCAAAGATTATGTATATATATTTAGCTCATTAATTGAAGGCACAATGAAATGAATACTTAAAATTCTCTGACATAATTTCTTATGCTATTTTAAGGCACAACCATCAATTTGCTTTCTTGATGTTTCTTTTAATTCATTTAGTTGTTCCACAAATATTTACTGAGCACTCACCATGTTCTAGGCACTATGTTCAGAACTCTTAGCTAAGAAAACAAAACAAAACAAAAAAACACTACTTAATTTTAATTTATGCAGAGTTAGGAGTGAAAACAGTTTTCCTCTCATGATCATGCTAGGATGCATCTTTCTTTTATCTATTTTCATGCTAAATTTTTTGGGGGCGATATAAACCTTTTCACTTTTGACAAAAGAAAGAAAGTTTAATTTTCACCACGACAACAAATCTAAAGGCGGCTTCTTAAGTTCTTGTCTTAAGTTTGATTATCATTTGCTTTGCATTGCAGGGTGCTCAGCACTACAAAAAAATATTCTTAGCTCCCTTTCTTCTCATTGCCCTTTGTTATTCCCACTGCTCTCCTTCCTAGAACCTTTGCTAAGAACTCTTTACTGGCTACATACAAGCAAACAACCTTACTGATGAACATAGATGGGTCTAGTAAATATGTTAATTTCTCTAATCTATGTTTTTAAGAAACTGACAGCACTTATGGCAGAGTTCATCTTAACCATGGTCTTCTTGGGCCACTGAAGACCATCAAATGCCTATTTCAGTTTTATTTAACAGATAAAAACTAAATTAAACCAATTACATTTAGAAGGCAAATCAACCAACTTAACCAGTAAGACACCTAAACAACCTAAAGGATCCAGAGACCCAACTGGAAATGGCCATCGTAGCTGATAAGAGGGAAGGGCCCGAAGAAGGAGTGGGTTGGAGAAGATAGCAAGTCCCTTCTTATAATCAGATTTTGAAGATCAGTAGTGAGAAAGTATTGGTAATTCCTTAATATATTGACAACTGAGAGGCTGAAATGTCATCTGAATGGAGGTGTGTGAGGATGTGCACGTCCAGTGGTCTTTGTGGTGAACTGCTGACTTCTGCTTCCTTATATCCATTTCCTCCCTCCTTTTCTTCTTTCTTTTCTTTTCATTACTGACAAAACAATATTTTTCCTACTTTATGAAGATGAAAATCTTCTCTGTAGTGCTTTCTCCAGGTCTTAGACAGATGTTAATAAACTTACCCTCAAAAAAGTCAGAGTGAGCTTAGTGGTTAAAAGCCTGAGTATTGAAGTCAGATAGACCTAGGTTTAAGACTCTTTTCTATCAATCTTATATGATAGATGTCTGCATGACCTTTAACAATGTACTTATCCTGTCTCAATCTCAGTTCCTTCTTTTGTAATGTACAGATAATGATAGTATTTACCTTACAGGTGTCTAATAATTAAATGATAAAAAAGCAGCACTGAACATGTTTCAAGACTCAGATAAATGTGTTTTAAACATCTTTGAATGAAGATCTATGACATATGGCACCTGAGTACTTTAAAAAAGTGCCCTAGAAACAGAGGCCAGGCATATATAGAAAGAGTTCTTCTGCCGTTAATTGTTTGCAGGGTACGTGACTTAGTCATCATTGTATTCCCGGTACCAGGCACTGTTGTCAAAGCAGTAGTGGACATTCAGTATTTGTTCGATAAGTGAGTAAATGAATGAATGAATGTTCTAGACGACAAATAAGTTTCATATTCTGTGCCAAATCTGATTGATAGGGAAATATTATTAGGGTACATTTGTGCTTGGCTGCACCAATCAATCTGCCTCCTCTATCTAGCCAGGAAACAGGCACAAGTTGCAGCAGCATGAGTGCCACTTATGCATTGACTGAGCCTTGGCCTTTAATCTAGTCAAGGTAAGAAATCAGAAGTTGGAAGTAAGGTGATAGTATTTCCTTCTGTGTCCACTAGCTCTTAATTAGAAGAGATAATTAATCTTACCACATTCACCTTAGAAGGACTGGAGTCAGAGAAAGTTGTATTGGTCACAATCTAAAGCCCAATTATGCAAACCACGAGCATTGCTTCTCTCATTATTTCTCTTAAACTCAGAGAAACATGTTTTTTCCACTTTAACTTTGTCCATTATTTTTTAGCTTCCATTTCGATTCAGATACTGGAGCATCTTGCATTTAATTTGCTGTTTGACAGATTTTACTCGATTAATCTAGATCAGATTTACCAGTAGAGATTTTAAAAAATAACAGTGGAGACTCTATCACAGAAACTGATTCACAGTTCTCAGCATGACACTAAGTATCTGTTTTTGGAAATTCCACATGTGATTCTGAGGCATAGCTTGAGTTGAGGATTATTAATATACAAAATACTTCTTATTAACTTTATTTGAATGATGATTTCAGATATTTTTACTTATGGATCCTTACTTTCCTTATCTTTAAAAAGAGAATAACATTCCAAAGTTCCTGCAATAATCAGAGGTAATATTAAATATTAATTATTAATATTTTTGCCCCTAAAGAGATGTTGTAAGGAAGATATTCTAAAGGATTTGAAGGATTTAGAAAAGTGTATTATTATCAGTATTAACAGTCTTTTAAATTTTAAAAATGTTTACCCTGATGATCATGGAATTAGATATTTCATTCTTAACACTTACCTTCCTGGACTAGCCAGAAAATAAATTTTGATATAATTCTCATTGCTGAAAATATTCCTAAAATGGGATAATCTTTTCTGCCTTAAAAAATCTACTATAGTGCACATTATTAAATCAATTTTGACAATTCAGTCCAACAGAATTGTCATTCAGAACCAAACATTTTTTATTATATAGCAATATAAGCATTGCTTATTGAAGAAAACTAAGATGAAGTATTTAGACACTCAGGATCTATCTAGGAGATTGTTTTACTGCTTTTGTTTGTTCTTGTTTTTAATGTAAACCACTGTTGAATCCATTCCTGGTTTCCTCAATCATCATGAAGATACAGTGTTGTGGAACAGTCCTGTGCAATAACATCTGATATCAACCCTTGAGAACTCCCTCCTCAACTGGGCGCTTTTAAATTCTATCCTCAGTCAAAAAGTGAAAACAAATAGGACTGGCCTTTGATATATGTTAGCACTTTGGGCTACGTTCCAGGGAGGGCAGGAGTAGGGAGACTGAATTTCCTGCTGTTCTAAGTCGTGGGCCTTAAACACCACTGGGAGGCCATTATTTATACTTCAAAGAGTAGAACAGTCACCCTCTTAGAATAATATTTGCCTTTTCAAGTTCTCATGAAGATGGAGTGTGTTAACATTTGTAAGAACACAGAAGGGCTTGGTCCATGTCTATTTTGTTTACTAATCTATCCCCAGTGCCTAGAAGAGGCCTTGAAAATATTTGTTGAGTGAATGAATAAACGTTGTTCTTCCTTTTCTCATCATCTTTACAGTACTTTTCCAATAGTATTTATTATATTTTATATTATAGTCTTGTTAGTCATATAATCTCTCACATTATACAATAGGCTCCTTTAGCACAGGGCTCATGTCTCTCACAACTTTGTTCTTCCACAGTATATAGCATAGTATCTGACATAGGAGCTCAATGAATGTATGTTGTAAATAAGCCCAACTACATAAATAGTATATATAACAAATGTTCATCACATTATTCGCATAAATGGTTTTGACTAGTAATAGGAACACTCCACCTCAAATATTTCTAAGTGAATTTAGCAGAAAAAGAATTACTGACAATACCTTATATTTTTGTTTCAACATTGTTGGATAACACAGCTTGGTTTTTAAACTCAATACATGTGATGACTATTTCAATGATAAAGTCACACAAATATGTAAGACCTATTATGATAGAATTTTTTGCAAACTGAAAGGTATTCTAAGTGGTGCAGTTCTTTCTTTGTAAAGAATGCCGCCAGTATTAGACTCAATGGGAAAGAAGGGGAAATTGGGTTGATTCCTTAATTTTAGCCTCTGTTAGGTGATTATAATTCATTATTTGCTAGGTTACCTGAGGGTACACTTCATCAGCTTTGACACATTTAGCATGAAGTTGCTTTGTGTCTCCCGAGATGCAGACTTTCTCAGCCTGCCACTCCTCCTTAAATCTCCCCACGTCCTCCCAAAGACGTACTAGGTCAATATTATGCTTTTATTGATAGCCACACAATTCACATTCCATTTCTTTCCCTAAACTATTTTCATTATGTGATTGTATCTGCTGGCTTAGCCCTTTCATGCTAGCCATTTGTTTTGCCCCCAAGCATCTGACCTTTAAAACTATAATGCATGTAAGTGGCTTATTGAATAAGATATGTATGTCTGTTTGTAGTCAGGCATGACTGTGATTGTACACTAAGTCTTACTGAAGTGTTTCAGCCTTTTCAATACTGTGTTAATACTCATAGTAGCCTGCTAAATTTCCTAATTGTTATGTGATTATTAAGCTTGTACTGCATTAAAAAACAATGTTAGGTTTGTTATTGGTTCTAAGACTAAAGACTTTGATGTCCCCCCAAATACTATAACTACTCAGACCGTCAAATGCACATACAAAGTTATTTTGTATAGTTTTGAAGTGATAATCTTTACAAACAAAGAAACAATAAATGTAAAATATCTAGTTTCAGGAAGGTTTATTTCTACCTTGTATTTTATTTTCATCCACAAACTAAAGATTAATGGCTTAGAAAGCATTCTTCTAAACTATGAGTTCACTATTTACAAGATAATTATAGATAAAGAGAAGGCAATTATTTTTAGCTAACCTAGAGAATTGCTTTAAATGTGGTCAATGAGTAGTAGAAAATGGATAATGTTTGATAATTATCAATGTATATTTTTAAATGCTGTTTTACTTGGGTATTAGAGACAAATTTTCAGGTGATTAAAAATCTAGAAAAAAGTTCTGTTTCAAAGATAGGAATAGAATTTATAACTTTGATATTTTAAAAACATTGACTTTAAATTGCTCATCAGAAATGGCAGCATTTGTAGAGATCAGTACCAGGCTATATATAGATATACTATAAGGAGAAATAGATAGGCACAACTTTAAGAAAAATCTTAAAAGTGCTGGAAGTCAGAGTGAGAGCACTAAAAGTTAATCAGCTATCATGATGTGGTCCTACAATTAGTACTTTAGTACCTTAATAACAGTATTTGATAGCACTTGTCACAAATGTATCGTAAAGATTTATGTGCCCATCTTGCCCTATTAAACTGTGATCTCATCTTGTGGATTGTACTATAATAGCCATTGTTGCATCTGCAGTACCTAACCCAGTGCCTAGCAAGTTTGCATTAATTTTTAATTTGATTAATTAATTATGTATCAATAATTTAGTGAATTAAATAAATATCATAGGTAAAATATAAAAACAAAAATGATTTGTAGCTGTATTAAGAGGGAAGTAAAATTCAGAACTAAAATATAATTTGTGCACCCTGGTTAACATTTGACAGGCTCTTTTAAATTAAAAATTCAGTTTTAGAGTAGAATTTATAAGAATAATATTGAAAAACTTGATAGGTGAGAAAGAAGACAACATACCTGTTTGGGGAGATTGGAAGCTTGTTTTTGATCAATTCATCCAAAAGATTAGGCAAATTCTCATGGAATTTTGCTATAGGGATTTATAATAGGCAAGACTCTTAACCCAAGATTTCAAATATTTGTCTATTCAGTTGTCCTTAAGTTTAAATTTTAAGTCAATTTTAAAAAATTGATTTGATACTACATTCTTTATTAGCTAAGACCAGGTTAGGCTTACAGTAACAAAAACGACCTCTCACTGCTTACTCTAGCCCCAAAAGTGACTTAAATAAGGTAGACATTTATTTTTCTCTCATGCAAACATGTCTAAAGTTAGTCCAAAGCTTAGTTGCACTTTCTAAAGAACCGTAAGTTTGCTCTCTCGTTGTTTTACCATCTTTAGCATATTGATTATGATTTATAGTGGTTGATCAAATCAGTAATTATATTTCCATTCCAGCAAACAGGAAAAAAAAATCAGGAAAGGTTGTTATTTTCCTTTAAGGAGATGTCTTGGAATTTGCACACAAAAGTTCTGCATATATCTCAATTGGCTGGGTTCTCTTTCTGTTAAAAAGGAAACTCAGCTATATATTGAAAAGCAACCAGCATTTTCTGTGACAGGATAAAAAAACAAAACCCCAAGCAAACAAACAAAGAAAATTATCCCCATGGTATAAGAACAAAAACAAGGAACAAAAACCACACAAACCAGTAGTTAGAAACATCTAGGTGCGAAGTTGAGATTTCCTTGCCTCTCACTTTAACGGCATCTGTCACTGTAATTTGCTTAAACTTTTTGAACAAACACCCTTGCTATTATCCTCATTTTTCAAAAAAAAAGAACAAACCTATATTTTGTAGTTTTTCTTTCAGCCAGGTACACATAAGTGATTTAGGCTTCACCAACTGAAACCCTCTGTGTGAAGCTTTGATTTAAAACTGAGTTCTGTGGGGGAAAGAGGCGGGGTTCAGGGCACTCATTTGCTGAAGCAGATTGTGGCAGAGCCTTCATGGTTCTGGAGTTAAGTGATTGCGGTGGCCAACTTCCTGATTCAGTGTTCCCTGATTGTGACACTGCAAAATACGCAGTAGAGTACTCTCTGTGTGTTTCTAGCAGTGTGGTTCTGGAGCTGACAGCCAAGTGGGCAACTTTTTAATTCAGCAGCTCCTTGACTGCGGCAGAGGCAGAAGCTCCATTAGTTGGCCAGTCCTGTGGTGTGTGTCTGGGAGTCTTTTATGGATCCATAGCCTAGGGGCTCTATCTTCAGCTTCTGCAGAGATTTTTTTCAGCTTAAAAAATTAAACATTCCTATAAAGTTGAAGTCCCTGTGCAGCCCTTCCTGATCAGAATCTCTTCTATCTTCTTTATGACTCACTTCCTCCTCCAACCAAGATAATCACTATGCTGAATTTGGTATTTATCATACCATGCATTTACATTTTTTAACCTATATATATCTTCTTATTATGTAGTATATATACAATATTGGTTAATATAAATTTACTTATATGTGAATGACATCATCTGCAAGTATTCTATAGCTTTATCCACCTCACATTATGTTCATGGATTCATTAATATTGATTCATGTACCTTTGGTTCATTCATTCGCACTATTGTATAGCATTATATAAATTCAACACAATATATTATCTATCTCCTGTTAACGGTAAATTAATTTTTGCTATGGTAAACAAACCTGCTGAGACCTCATTTTTTAAAAATATGTCTATTTGTGTATACAAGCAAGAGTTTATTTAGGGTGTACACCTGAATTATTTTTCTTATAATAAAAATAAATTATAATAAATATATTTATGTTACATATTACATATAGTATATAAATGTAAATAAAAATAAATATTCTTATCTTTTTACATGCCCTCATCCTCCAGTATAACGTTAAATAGAAGTTTTATTTACATCAAAAACCTTGACAAGAACTGGCTTTGTATATGCACCAAACTCACCTTTGTCGTGATTGAAAAATCCTACTTGTACTTTATGTACATAATTAATGTATTTTAAAGTGTGATGTTTTAAACCAATATAGCCATAATTTTTTAAAGGTAATTTTTTAAAATTACAAATATTTATACTTTGCATAGTTGCCATTTTTGTAATTATCTAGCTTTATATTTACAAAATGTATTTCCTCTAATAATAAATGCAATTTTAATGTATTTTATATCATATTTGTCTCAGAGATAAGAAACATTTTACAAACAGTTTACAATAGAGTCCACCTGTACTATGCCTACTGAAAGTATTACATAGATAGAATAATTAGTAATATTTTGCTAGCTTGCAAATATTACAATATTTGCTTCTAAACGTACTATATGTTTTATAATAAACTATACATTGCTTAGATTTGGGCTTGTTACATTGTCCACGGTTCAAATAGTACTTCCTTTTAAGTTTTAAACATTGCTTTGAAAATATGGCATGCTGACCCTCTTTGTATCTAGAGATGCAATTAAAAATAATGGCCTAATATTCAAGTAGTAGAGAACGCTGGCAATATTACACTGAGGCTATTCATTTGACCTTTTTGTGGCTTGCAGGCATACAGTTTGTTTTTAAATGGATGGCACATTAAAGATCTGCAGTCGTGTCATTTTTTTTCTGACAACTAATAAGATATATAAGGAGAAAACTTTTATAAAGAGAGATTCCAACTAGGCTACTACCTACAGATCAATAACATCAAGTGTTTCTATAATGTAAATATACTCTGAACCTATCTCTAGGGATTAGAGAGAGATCAGCTTTGTATAAACAGTTTTTGTATTTGATGAGTAGACAATAGATGAAGAAGACAGTGCGCTGTGGTTCTTCATGGAGTATTTCTGGGATTTGGAAATGATATACAGATATAATCAATTAAAAGACAGTTACTTTAGTTAAGTATCCCATAACCTTTTCTGTAACCCTAGAAAAGATTCTGATTTTAAACATACTTTGGTCTTAACTGAAAAGTCAGAGAAATCTTCTCTGACCATCAATATTAAGTGCCTTGTTTTTATTTTCATTTTTCTTTTGTAGAATTAACCATGTTTTTAATTGAAAAGAAGTATATTTTTGTTTAACTTCTGATCATCTGGATAACTTTTAGCTTTATGAAAGCAGAACATGTCCATCTTTTCCACTAATGTAATCCCAGACTAGTACCATAGTTACTTAATATATATAATAAATTAATGAATATATGATAAAGAAATAACCAGTTATTTCTTGAGAAATAAGTATTATCTAACTGCCTTTAATTGCAACAACCAATTTTAGGGACTAACATAGGCAAAAAAAGAGAATTTCTTTGAAAGATATTGGGCAGCTCATAAAACCAAAGGAAATTCTGAGGTAATAACCAGAGGAATTTTAAAAATCTAGAATGTGCAAACCTACAGATAGTCTCCAAAAGGTACCGCTGTCAAAATGAATCGAACAAGATAAAAATTCCAGAATAGAAAAAAAAAAAAAAAGCTTTCATAAATTCAGAGAATTAAAGTGAAATTCAATTTCTGCTCTCTCTCTCTCTCTTCCTTTCTGGCTTTTATATTTACTCATATACTTAGGCTTTCCCTGCTTTTTGTTTCTTCTTTTCAATTTGAGTTACTGTCTGCTGAAATTTCTTTTCAGCCTGAAGGATTTTCTTAGTTTTTCTTTGAGATCAGGTTTGTCAGTAACAAATTTTCTCAGTTTTTGTATATACAAGAATAGTCATTATTTTAGTTTCATTTTATAACAACAGTTTTGCCAGAATCAGATTCTTGATTTACTGTTTTTTTCCCCCAGTATGTAAAATATTCCATTCTACTGATTTCTAGTCTCCATTATTTCTGAGGGAGAATTTGTCTTTAATTTTGTTATTGTTCCCCTGTACACAAGCTGTTTTTCCTTTGTCTTTGTTTTTGAGGAGTTTGACTATGATGTATCTCGGTGAATATTTCTTTGTGTTTATTAAATTGGGGTTCACTTGGGATTCACAGTGCTCTTGGAACTAATAAGTAATAATAGCAAGATTGAAGAAATGCAAAATTAATACATAAAAGTCAATCACTTCCCTATAGATCAGTAGTGAGCAAGTTGAATTTGAAATTAAAAACTCAATAACATTTACATTAGTAGCCCCAAAATAAAATGGATATAAATCTAACAAAATATGTGCAAGATCCATATGCAGAAAACTACAAAACTCTGATAAAATAAATAGAACTAGATAAATGGAGGGATATTCCATCTTTATGGGTTTATGAATAGCAAGACTCAGTATTGTTAAGATGTCAATTCTTCCTGATCTAGACCTTCAACACAATCTCAATTAAAATGCAGCAGATTATTTTGTGGATATACATAAACTGATTTTAAAGTTTAGATAGAGAAGCAAAAGACCCAGTGTGGCCAGCATAATATTGAGGAAGAACAAAATTGGAGAATTGACACTACCCAATTGTAAAACTAAGGAAATAAGCTCTGTTTCTTCCTATTCACGACTCATCAACATTTCTGACACCACATGTATGCGATCTGGTTCACCAAGAAGTTCTTCAGTTTTTTGTAGACACCAACTGGTTTTCCTACAATTATCTGCAATTCTGACACTATCTACTATCTACCATCATATTCCACAGCTAAATAACTCAGTCCCAATAATACTGTATTTCCCTTCCAACTTCAGATGCCAATTTTAAGCACAGGTTATCCCCTGTGCTTTCAGTGGACCAGGTATAAATCAGAGGTTCCCATGGCTCCCTCTTCAGGTTTGATAATTTGTTAGAATGACTCCTAGAACTCAGGGAAAGTTGATTTACTAGATTACAAAAGGCTACAACTCAGAATAGCCATATGGAAGAGACATACAGGACAAGGCATGTGGGAAGGGGTTTGAAGCTTCCATGCCCTCTTTAGGCGTACCTACCTTGTTTCACAACCTGAAAGCTCTTTGAACCTTGTACTTTAAGGATTTTTGTGGAGGCTTCATTAAATAGGCATGATTGATTAAATTATTGACTGTTAGTGATTAGTTTAACTTCCAGCCTCTCTTCCCTGGAGGCTGGGAAATGAGTCTGAAAGTTCCAACTCCCTAATAACATGTTTTGTCCCCTTAGAAACTAGCTCCCTCTCTCATCCTTACCTGCTGGCTATCCTTACCTGCTGGAAATTATCTCATTAACATAAACTCAGATATGGTTGAAAGAGACTTCTAAATAAGTAAACACTTTTTTCACTTTTATTGCTCTTATCACTTAGGAAATTCCAAGGATTTTAGGAGCTCTGGTCCAGGAATGTGAAGACCAAATATGCATTTTTTTTTTTATACAAATCATAATATCACAAAGATTTATTATAAAACTACTTTTATCATGCGTGGAATTGGTGAAAGAATAGACACATCAATGGAACATAATGAGAAACCAAGAAATAGACCCACATAAATATAGTGGGTCTATTTTTGACAAAGGAAAAAAGACAGTACGTTTGAGAAAAGATATTCTTTTCAACAAATGATGCTGGAGCAACTGGATGTCACATACAAAAAAAAAAAAATCTAGACACATTTTACGTAAATTAACTCAAAATTGGTTATAGACCCAAATGTAAAACAGAACACTATAAAACTCCTAGGAGATAATATAGGAGGAAATCTAGATGACCTTGGCATGGTGCTGACTTTTTAGACACAACACCAAAGGCATAATCCATGAAAGAAATAATTGATAATCTAAACTTCATTAGAATTAAAAGCTCATGCTTGCAAAAACATTTTCAATAGAATGAGAAAATAGGCTGCAGACCAGGAGAAAATATTTGCAAAAATGTATCTGATAAAGGACCCTTAGCCAAAACAAACAAAGAACTCTTAAAACTCAACAGTAGTAAAATGTACAACCTAATTAAAAAGGGGCAGAAGACCTAAAGAGATATCTCACCAAAGAAGATAAACAAATGACAAGCAGATGAAAAAATACTGTATGTCATGAGGGACATGCAAATTAAAGCAACGGTGAGATACCACTACATGCCTATTAGCATGGCCCAAATCCAGAACACTGATAGCATCAAATGCTGGTGAGGATCTAGTATTTATCCAAGGAGCTAAAAACTTATGCCCTCATAACCTTGCACACAGATGTTTAAAGCAGCTTTATTCACAATTACCAAAACAGTAGCACTCTCTGCTATTCTTTAAATTGTTCTTTCCTGAGAGTGCCCAGGATTTAATCTTTGTTCAGAAGGCATTCTCTTAATTTTAGTACTATTTGCCATCTGAAGACACTGTAAAATTTCAAAATTACTAAGTCCGGGATATTTTTTGTTTAATAATTCTTATCTTTTTTTCTTTCACAATTTTCTATAGGAACTTGAAGCAACCAGGTAGCACCTTCAGCATTCTACCCTAAAATCTTTTTTAGCTAGATCACCTGGCAAATTAGATACTTTTTCTATTTTCTACATTAGCATAGACAACAACATTGCTAAACTTTCTACCCCTACATGCAGGAGGCCCTATCCTCTGATTTCCAGTCAAAGTTTTCTTACTCTCCTCTAAGCTTTCCCCTACAACCTCCTCAAAGCCATCATACTTCCACAATGTCTTCAAGGCCCTTGCATTTTTACTAAGTCTCTCCTCAAAGTCCCCGAGCTTCCATTCCCTGCCCAAGTACCAAAGACAGTATTTCTTGTCTACTGCCACATAACAAGTTGCTTTATAATTTAGCAGCTTAAAAACAACCAAAAATATACTGACATTGTTGCATTTTTCAGTCAACATCTACAGAGAGATCCATGAGATAGTGTTGTCCTATCAAATAATATTTAAATAACCTCTGAGGCTACTGAATTATGTTTAGTCTCAGGAATATATGTGGAATGGATTATTTTTAGATCCATATTGTCCAACTGTATTCGTAGGAAGCAAGTTGGAGAAATGTGTAAAATATAACGTGAGTTTTTTTAAAACACACACAAAAGCTATAGATAAATGAGGGATTATTTGTCATTGCAATTCATAACTGTAAATGGACTTTTTTTTAAACTGATGAGTTGTCTATTCTGTTAACATGGATTAAGTGATTTGTTGGTTAAGTCCTATTTGTATTTGCTGAACAGCTGAAGGGAAAGTAAAACTATTATAGAAGAACTATTCTTCTATTTACAAAAAAATAACAAGTTCAACATAGCTTTTGTAATTTTGAGTTTGGGCATGATGGATGAGGGTCAGGATGGGACAGGAGGAGGAGCAGATCTCAGAAATTGTTTGAGATTTTTTAATATAAATGAGGTTCAACTAATCTAATTTAATTAAATTTAGAATCATAACAGACCCCTTTGAAGAGCTAGTGAAGTGCTTTTCTTTTGTGTATCTCCTTACTGCTGAAATGTAGTACATTAAAATGAATAAGAACAATAGGTAGTTTCAACTAATCTCATCTGCAACTCCATCTGATTGAATGAGAAGATTTTAATTAAAGCTGGACTTTATTCAAAAAAGAGGAACTATTGTGACAAACTATAATTAAGTTGATTTTTTTTCATAGTGCATGGGTCATGCATTCATATTTTTTATTATATTTGGTTCTCCTAGTGCCTTTAATATTTCTGTTTGTATATTCATAACAAATTATGAATTTTCTATTTTTCTATAATAGGCATTATTCATTTACCTCATTGATGATCTGTCTAGTGATATTCTATCTTTAGAAACTTTTGGAGACCTTTCCTTCCCTAATCATATTCATTTTTAGTCATACCAATAAATAAGAAACCACTTCTTGCAAAAATACTGTTATACAATTTCACACAAAGATGTAAAACAAATATCAGTGCATTTTTTTCTATTTTCTTCTGTCAAAATTAAAAAATAATTATTAATATAATTTGTTAGTCTAATTTACTTGAGAATGTTCAGTCCACACACACAACACATAATATATACTGCAATTAGAGCTGTTTGAAGGTCTAACATATAAATACAAAGGAAAATATCTGATATGTATGCATTCATTGTTATGTATTTATGCCTAAGATGTCCTAGCAAATTCTTATAGAATAACAATGCAGTTAGTTCAAACAATGAAATTGTTACTTAAAAGAGTCTTGTCCAAAGACACACATATATGATATAACAATAGCTTCTAGTGATGAAAGGGACAGTGTTCTCCATAATTACTTGGCTAAATAGGGGGTCAGTACCCTATGGTCTTAAAAAGGAAATTGCCAGGAATATCAACTCTATAAAATAATGCTAAATTATTTTCCAAAGTGGTGGTACTTTTAAACTTTTGCTAATTTTTCAGGAATGAAATTTTAATTATTTGGATATTTAACTTCAATTTCCCTGATAATTATTAAGGTTAAATATGTTTTTATATTTGTTGACTACTCAGGTTTCTTCTTGATTCTTTAAGTGCTTTTTGTGTTTGCTTGTCTTTTGCTTTTTTTAGTGATTTACCCTTTTCTTTCTTCTGCTCCCATGCTCTTTTTAAAAGACTCAAGCCCAAAATCTATTTATGATAAAAAACTTTTAGTTATTTAAAAAATTTTAGTTATTTCAATATTGAGCCTCTAAAATAATATTCATAAATAATATGTATAAAAGACAATATGTATGTACTCATTGCATAGTTTTCAAGGGGGAAAAATAACATTTATTTGGCAATCTCTTGTATGTCCTCTCAAAACTTAATCTTTATCCTCCACCATCATTCTGAATTTTGCATTTGCAATTCCTTTTCTTTTCTTTAGTTTTACTATATATTTGTATCTCTACACAATATACAATAATGTTTCCTTTTGTATGTTTTTTGTATTATAACAATCATACTTTGTAAATTTGTTTGCAACTAGCTTTTGCTGCTCCATCTTCTGTTTCTAAGATTTATCCATGCTTTGGCATATAGCAATGTTTTTATTTTCTATTTATTATTTTTCATGCATACATAATCTAGCATACGAATACACCAAAATTTATTCATTTTATTTCAATGGTTATTTTGTTTGTTTACAATTTTCTGCTACTACAAACAATGTTGCTATGTATATTCTTAAGCAGTTGTCCAGGGGCATATGTACATAAGTTTGTTTAGGATATAAATCTAAGCGAAATTGCTGTATCACAGAGCATAGGAATATCAACTCTATAAAATAATGCTAAATTATTTTCCAAAGTGGTGGTACTTTTAAACTTTTGCTAATTTTTCAGGAATGAAATTTTAATTATTTGGATATTTAACTTCAATTTCCCTGATAATTATTAAGGTTAAATATGTTTTATATTTGTTGACTACTCAGGTTTCTTCTTGATTCTTTAAGTGCTTTTTGTGTTTGCTTGTCTTTTGCTTTTTTTAGTGATTTAAAAATGATACATTCTGTATACAAGTGTTTTGTCAGTTTTATATTTCAATTGTCACCTTTTATTTATAGTTTGAAATGTTATTCTCTTTATAACAAAGTAATTTTCTTTAAAAAAGTTTTTTATTTAGTTAAATTTATCAAATCTTTGCCTTATGAATTGAGTTTTTTGTTTTGGTTAAGAAGTCCATTAATACTGAAAAGTCAAAGAATTTTACTTACATTGTTTTTCCAAAATTTTACTTTTAATTTTTATATTTGAGACTTGATTTGATTTGATTTTTATTTATAATGTGGGACAGGAAAGCAACCTAATTTTTTCCATGTTTGCCTATTTGCCACAGCACTATGAAATGAAAACCCATTCTTTCCCACTAATCTGCAGGGAAAACCATCACAAATTTATATAATTATGGGTTGATTTCTTCATTATTTTATTCAATTGTTAATTTTCTATTCCTGAGCAACACTACGATGTTTTAATTACTATAAATTCATAATAAATCTTAACACATAAAAAGAATTATCTTTTTTGTCTTTGAGAATGTTTGAATTATTCTTGGCTATCTATTCTTTGTATAAATTATAAAATAACTAATTGAGTTTCATAGAAGAAGAATATTATGGTTCTGATTATAATAGAATTTACTCCTTGGGTCAGTATGAAGAAAATTAACATCTGCATGATATTGAATCTCCTTATTTATGAACATGGCATATTTCCCACATAGGGGTCTTAGTTTATGTTTTTTAAGTATAGGCATAACAATCTTAAATGTTTATGCCCATAACAGAACTTCAAAATACATGAAACAAAAATCGATAAAAATGAATGGAGAAATAGGCAAGTTTATAGTTAAAGTGGAAGATATTGACAGCCGTTTATCAATAATTCCTATAGGAAATCAACAGAAAATCAGTAAAGATAGAGAAGATTTAAACAAAACTATCAACTAACTTGGCCTAACGTTCGTCTTTATTACAAACAGCACGAGCAGACCACAGACTCTTTTTAATTGCACAAAGAACATTTATCAGCTTAAGTTATATTCTGGGCCACAAAACAAGTGTCAATAAATTTTTGAAATATTCAAGTCATTCAAAGTATGTTTTCTGACTACAGTGAAATTAAATTTAAAATAAATAAGAGAAAAATATCTGGATAATTCCTAAAAAATTCCTATTTGAAAATTGAGCAACAGATATTTAAATAACCAATGGGTCAAAGAAGAACTCAAAATAGAAATTAGAAAGTATTCTGAACTGAATATAAATGAAAGTAGTATATTTTTATTGATGAGATGCCGTCAATAAACCATACTTAAGGGCAAATTTATAGCATTACACCTAAAGTTGTAAAACTTCTAGAAGAAAAGATCGGAGAAAACATTTGCATCCTTGGTTTAGGTAAAGATTTTTTAGATATGACACAAATAGTATGAGGTATAATCTATAAAAGAACAAATTAACAAGTTGGTTTTTTATTCAATTAAAATGTGATCTTTGAAAGATACTGTTAAGAATGAAAAGAAAGGCCATAGACTGAGAGAAAGTATTTGGAAATCATATAATTTATAAAGGACTATATCTAGAATATATAAGGATCTCCCGGAACTCTATAATAAGAAAACAAACAATCCCCAAAATGTGGACAGATTTGAAGAGACACTTCTCCAAAGACTATGTACAGATGAGAGATGCAAGGAAATACCACAATGACATGTCATATCACTACGTATGTATTTTTGGAATAGCTAAAGCAAAACAGACCGACCATGACAATTTTTGTCAAGATTCTAGAGCATCTGGGACATGCACCTGGTTGAGTGATCACTTACTGCAAAGGTATGTTAATGACTCCCATTGTAATTGAGGGTTTTTCCCTTGAGGTTTTTTTGTTGTTGTTGTCATTGAGTACATACACATTCAAATTTGTTATTCTCTTTTTTTCCCCTAATGATTTTTGTCTTAAGATTTTATCTGACATTAATTGGTACATCAGATTTTAAAAAATTGTTGTTTGTCTTGTATTTTTTATTCTTGTACTTTGAGTGCAGAATTTCAAAATATGGCTTGAAATTTTTTTATGGGAACATTTAGTCAATTTGTATTTTGGTAATTAATCATATTTTTAATTTTTAATATCTTATTCTATAATTTTCATTGTTCCTTTTCTATATATATTTTGCTCCATTCTTGTTTTATGGTGAATAAACTTTTTTCTTATATCAATTTTATTTTTATACTAGATTTTAATTACACATTTATATTCTTCAATTATTAGTCTAGAAATTTTTAACACAAAATAATTTATCAAAATTGTAGTATACACCATATTTTTATTCTTTTTCAAATAATATATAGGCCAGAGAACACTTTTATTTTTAAAAAAAAACATTTTTTCATTAATTTTTATTTAACTTCTAAAAAATCAGATGATGCAGTTACTACTTAGAGATGGGACAGATGCTCATGCCCATAATTTGTTTTGAAAATGTCAACACTGATAACACTACACACACACCAAGAGATTGTGAAAAGTTTATTATTCATTTAATGAGGCTTGTGGAGAGAGTAGACAACTACCAAGCTGGTTCCAAAATGTTTTAAAAGAGCTAAGGGAAGAGAAACTGAGTTTTGAGTTGGGGTAAAGGTTTCTGTGTGCTGGCCAGGGTTTTTGTGATTTGAACTTTCTGCTAGTGCTGAAGGGTGGAACAAGTGAGCTTTCATATCAGTTTGCTGTGGGAAAGAAGGGGAAAGGAGAGTGTGAGGCTTGAGCAGCTGTCATCGGTTAACATAAAAATGGAGTAAGACTCTTTGTTACAATTTATCTCTAACATTTGACTGATGATTAAAATGTGCCATGTTTTATTTAATCGCATTTGATTTTATTTAATTAAGACATCATAGTGTTTGATGAGGCCTATCGCCTGAAACTGGAAAGAATATTGAAAGTTCAACACTCAAGAGCCCAGCATTGTATATTGTGTATTGTGAGAACTAAAATAGTGCCTTGGTCACACCTGGAACTCTGAAGGGGATAGAAGTGTCTTAGTGAGGCTTTGTAGTGTGGCTGTAGCATGTTCAGGGACATGTGTGACCTTCATCTACATTCTGAGGCAAGAGATAATTAGATTTCTTTTTTCCAAATGAAAAATTTTGCATAAAGAATTGTTGCTGCCATTAGACTGGACCAAACCCAAGAGTCAGTAAAAATGTACCAATGTGGCTGACCTTTGGCCAGGGTTTTCTATATTAAAATAACTGATTGATGTTCAACTAATTTTGTTGACTCTTGGGATCCATTCTTGATCTGGAAGACATATTTCAAAAATGAAAAACAGCAACTCTCCAGTGAACTCCATCTTGTGTAATGGTGACTTTGCTGTTTTTCATATATGAACTCCCTTTATACTCACTAAGTTGATATCAAGGGGCTCCTCAGGAAGCTAAAGATACACAAGAGGATCATCTCCTTCATCACCGTGGGATTTGACAAATGACTGAAGATAGAACAATACCCCTCTCCTTCTGGCCTCCTCCCTGATCTTACAAGATAGAAGGCCCAAGTTTGGCTTTAACTTATAGCAAAGAGACTTTAGTGACCATGCTGAGCTCACGGGTTCTGCTTTAATAATGGGCAACTGAGTATGGAAGGTCATAAGCTCAGGACCTGTAAAGCCTCTGTTTTAAGGAAAGCTCAGTGTGCGGCCAGAAATTGTCACTTTAAGGAATAATGTGGTGCGGGGCCAAGGACAGAAATTTCTTGCATTGGAAGCTCAAGGGAAGCTTATGGCCATCATGTTGAGAGGGTGAATAGCTGTTTGTTGACAGTGTCAGGAATGAGTGGCTCTCAGCTTATCAATGATTGATTGTCCTATTTAACTGACATGGTGGGGCCTTGTACTATTGCCCATATCCTTTTCATGAATGCTTTAAGAAATACTGGTATGCCCTGAATAAGTATACCAAGTAAATCTCATTGGGGAAGGATGTCAGTGTGATGGCATAATTATGCTCCTGGAGAAAGGTTAAATTGTGCCTGCAAAGATGATGAATACTCACAGAGATGTGGAGGTAGCCTATGGGTAGCCAGGTAAGCAGATATTATTGTGTTCCTTAGAAGATGATGGCAAATTGTATCTAAAAAGCTATTGAAATAGACACTGAACATATTAGCCAAATCTATGACCGCAGAGTATCAGTTGCTGGTTGGATGGGATCAGTAATTTTTATAATATTGGATATGGGGACCTTAACTTGTGTGACTATAGCATTAACACTATAGTGATCCACTAGTAAGCCCATTTCATTCTTTTTAGGTTTAAAGTGAGGTCAAATTGGGATGTTAATTAGAGAAGCAGTGGAGACGATCTCTCATTCTTTATATACGTCTTATATAATGGCTTTCAATCCTTGAAGGCCCTGTTTTAATTTATAGGCATATCTCATTTTATTGCTCTTTGTTTTATTGTGCTTCATAGATATTGCCTTTTTTACAAATTGAAGGTTAGACCCTCTACCAGCAAAAAGATTATGACTTGCTGAAGACTCAGATTATGTTTATCATTTTTAGTATATATAAAAGTACCTTTTTAACTAAGGTACGTACATTGTTTTTTTTAAGACATGTTGCTATTGCACACTTAATAGACTACATATAGTATAAACCCAGATTTTATGTGTACTGGGAAACCAAAAAATTTGTGGTTTCACTTTATTACAATATTTGCTTTATTTTAGAGGTCCAGAACCTAACATATGATATCCCTGAGGTATACGTGTACATTAAGATGTATGAACTATTTTATCTGGGGAAAGATCCATAGGATCTCATTTTATCAAGCCAATTATAAGTGTCAGAGATTTAATCTAATTTCGATTTATTGGTCATTGGATCAGAGCAACCATGACCACTGTGGGATATTTTAGAACATTGGGCACTACGACTAGGGAATTTAGGCAAGGCAGTAATAGTTACAAAGGCTAAGGTAAGGTTTGCCTATTTATTCTCTCTTACGTTCAGTTACTCCTCGATGTTAGAAGGATACCTTGTTGAAATTTAGTGGGATCTCAAGAAATAATTGTAATTGCAGCCCCTTTAATGATTAAGGCCATGAAATTTTGCCAATTGGTACATTTCAGTAGATGTTAAAGTTAATTCAGAACCTATTGTGTAGAAGCAAAATTCCTATAGCACCTTTTGCCTTTTTGTGTATTTTAATAAATTTTAGGTTTTCAATTGGGTCAAAATTTAGAACTCTGTATTTTTGTTGTTGTTGTTTCCTCCTCCTATATTTAAATTCTTGATTTTTGTCTTTTTTGGTAGTTACTAGATATATTTCAACAGGGGAGGGTGTCCTCTCTACTCTGCTCATATTTATAAGTCTCTCCTTCCAGAGAGCCTCAAATCAGTATTGTTAGGGTTAGGGGCCTTCCCCAGTGTTAGATAAGTGACTGTTCCATTGGGTTGGCATAGTGTTCCCTATTCCCTGAGAATCAGGATCTTTGTGTTGAGGGAAGCATAGCTAACAGCAGCAACAACGGCATTTTGTAGGGTCCTAGTGGACCACTTGCTTTTAGTAGCATGACCTCAGCACGCCCCACTGAAATTTCTCTTCCTTCACAGGAACCGTCACCCAGAGGGCCCACATATTGCAAAGGGTATTAGTCTTTCCTCTGAACACTGTATAGAATGGGACCAATGCTTTGTGGAGGCATACACTCAGTGGTCACTGGGAAGTATTGTTCCCCTGATGCTAGCCTCAGTCATGGCTTGTGCTGGAATCAAGACACAAATATTGAAGTTAAAAAGACAAAGAAACAATTATTTTACCAGAAAAATGAGTTTATTTGGGAATAGCAGAGAAATCACAATTCAGGACAAATAAGCTGTGGCAAACCATAGACAAGTCCAAACAACAGAGAAGGATTTGCTTTTATTGGAAAAAAAGGATTAAGTTGCAAGGGGTTGTTTCACAGAGGTTTGGGTGGTAGTGGCTTCTTATTGGCTGAGTGTGGCAGTTTCTCATTAACTAGTCTGTAACTAGGAGTCTAAACCTGAAGGAAAACAGCTAAATAGGTTCACATGACAACTGACAAAAGTGGAGGTGTTGCTAGGCAAGGAGAAATTTTTCCTTTCTCCTGATGTGTTATGTTCTCCTGTTTGGGGTCGGGTGGCAGTGTGTGAGAATTCCCCATTCAAGGCATCTCAACTCCATTTGAAGTGAACATTCCTTTATTTATTTTAACACATACTTGAAACTGAGACACACAGCCCCAGGCTGAGCAAGAGTGCCCAGGCCATATTTAAGAGGACCCCAATTCCTTAGTCCTGTCCCTGAACACTAATCATCAAGAACTTCCAATTTAGATTGATATTATGAACTAGAAGTTTTTGTTTCCCCAAAACCCATATGTTGAACTGAAGTGAGGGCTCCTGTGAGGCTAGAGTGTGCATGTTTTGAACTTCTTGCTGATGCCAAAAGAGAGAGCAGCTGGGCTTTCTGATTAGCTTATGCAGATGTGAGACTAGATGTCTAACCATTATGCCGTACACCTGAAAACAATATAATATTGAATACCAACCATAATTGATAGCAAAACAAAACAAAACAAAAGACAAAAAATGGAGTTATACTCTTAACAAGTGCTTTAACCATCTAATTCTCATTTCTTTAGAATAATCTCTTTTTCTCTTTAGCTTTTTTTCTCTCCGGATTTGAGCCCATTTTTATTTTTCTTGCTTAGTATTAAAAGAGCTTCTCAGATCTGTATAATTTGATATTTCATCAGTTCAAGAACATTCTGTTATTATCTCTTCAAAAATTGCCACTACCTTACTTTCTCTTCTCTCTCATTCTGAAACTAAGATTTGTCATGCATTAGACTCTTCATGTCTTCCAAACTCTCTTTCACATTTTTCATTGTGTTACCCATGCGCCACCTGTACTCTTATGATCATTATTCAAACTTCATAATCTATTATTCAGTTCAATTTTATCTACTTTCCTGTAAGTACATTGATTGATTTTTTAAATTTTAATAAATATAATTTCCATTTATAGAAATTTAATTATTACTTTTAATATAATTAGTCATACTTTAAAGTTTCATTGTCAATCTTTGCATTTCAATTTTTTTCATCTATTCAGAGTTTGATAATTATAGTATCAAAACTCTTCCTGGGTATTCTGTGTGACTTTGCCATCTGTCTCTCACTCATAGTACTTTGTTTTCCTTTCACGTTTGACTGTGAAGTTATAATTTTTTTTAGTTTATCTATAAAAAACCCTTTGCATTCTAGGAGGAAAATGGGTTCTTACAGAGTGTATTTGATTTGCTTCTTCCAAGCACCTGGGCACCAGTCTAGGGTTACTACATTTAATTATTCACATAGATTTTTTTTTTGTTTTTTTTTTTTTTTTTTTACCTCCCATGAAGTATTTGTTTTCATTTGAAAGCCACTTTGAGAAAATGTTTTCCTGTTAGAAATTCTTGAGAGCTTGTTTGAAGGTTCTAGCAAGGGAGCACAGCTACTCGTGTATCCTTGACCCAAGAACGGTCCTCTGTTCTATCGGGGAAGGTCATCCTCCTCGACCCAGCGCGCAGCTTTGGGAGGGAGGTACATGGAGCGGTGAAGGAAGAAGGGGACACACGCTTAGCCAACCAGATCAGCCGAATCAACTCTGGCTATCATTGGGGTGACAGATGTTGCAGCCAGATCGCCATCGGTTAGAAATTCTTGAGAAAGGTATTTTCTCCTTTAGATTTGGCATCAGAATTCAAGATAAGCAACTTTCCTTGTAGTATTCTCGAGGAGGGGTTGGTTTATTTTTAATTTATTCCTACAATTCAGTTATAGACCTATAGGCTTTGGGTACTGTCCTCAATGCCCCTTGCCTTAAAAATTAAAGTTTAAGTTCACCTTGTTCATCAAATGACTTCAAGACAAAAGCCAAATTAGGTGCTCAGCAACTTATTTTAGATCCTTCCTTCATTTAATTTTTGGTCTAATTATACTTAATGTTAGTTTAAGTTTATCAATGTATTTAAGCAAATTTATGGTTGATACAGATGTTTGGTGGTTTTCAGTGGAATCATCAGTCACCATGCTTAATTTACTTTCTATTTTTATATGCATCATCATTATTTTTTACAGTTACCATAAACAACAAAAAGACTTTTTGAGTGAATGAGATTTTTAAGACCCCAGCTATATAGATTTGGGTCTTCCTTTTATTTAAGAACTATTTCTTAGAAAAGAAAGATATAACTCTAAGTGTCTGGAAAAATGATTCTTTCTTAATGCACAATGGTAATTACTTTTTTAAAAAATTCACTTTACCAGTTGATTTTAGGCATACTATCCTGTATTTATTAAAAAATGACAGTTGTTACTTTAAAAATGAACTTCTCTTCATTTGCAATATTTCTTACTTATAGAATTATTTTTGTAACAAAAAATTGTTACATGAGTAACAATTTTTTCTTCTTATCACAAAATAATGCGGAAAAATGGAAATCCAATCTCATAGATCCTATGTAATTGTAAAAGATAGCTCATGTATGGTAAGCTATTATACTGAGAAAGAGCAATGAATATGTCTTCCCCTCTTTATTTATATCTTCTGTGGTGCCTTTACACAATTATGTTGGGGTTGGTCATATCAAAGTTTTAGTCAATGAGAGTAAAAATGATGCAAGCCGAGGTTTGACGTGTACTTCCACACTGAGGCTTAGAATTCTCAGAATTCTCCCTCTTGGAACTCAGGAGCCATGTTATAAGTTAGTCTAATTCTCATGCTGGATGGAGGTCACAGGAAGAGGCCCCATAGGATGCAACATCACATGGACATTTAGCAACAGTGAGGACAACTGAGCCCTCAAGGATCAGTCAATTCCAAGACCCAGAAATTTGAGAGAGGCCTTCTTGGATCTTCTAACTCAGTCTTTTATTTTCAAGTCAAAATTAATTTTTTCCCCCCCAAATGATGTATAATTGACCTAACTAGCTCAGACTTTCTTGATGAATGTAGTACCAGAGTGATCCCAGTGAACACTATATGGGGCAGAAAAAGAGCCCAGTTAACTTCAGAAGCATAGAAAGTAATACATCCCTATTGCTTTAAGGCACTAAGTTTTGGAATGGTTTATTACACAGCAATATATAATAAACATCACATAAGATTTGGCAAATTTTGCTTTTTTACATAAAATTACTATACTAAAAGCTAAAATAAATATGCATTTTCATTTTATAGTATGCTGTTTATTTCCAAAGTACTTTGAAATCTTTATTAAAGTACACATTTGAGACCTTTTTCACACTATCCTTCTTTCACAAGATTTCACAGATATCTTGTTTGTAATGAAATCATTTGGCAGAACGCAAATAATTCTTTCTATTATTACTTTGATCTATTTTAAGTAAAGTGTTATGCAAATGTTTGCTTTAACTGCTAAGAGCTGTCACTAAAAGATTTATATTCTATACTGATTAATAATTCTAGGCTGTATTTCATGCCATTTAATGAAATTTTGATCTTATTTGCTCTTAAAAAAAAAATATCTGCTCTCAAAACTGTAATTCTATTTTATGATTTCTTAAATGCTTGAGGAGTCGTACTGTGTAATATTGGCTATTCTCCACAGTGTGTAACATTGTATTGCATGTGTTTTACTACTAAGTGACTTTATTTTGTAGACTTGTTAGTACCATCATATAATTAAATTGTAAACTCATGTGGTGTAAAGGTGGACACTTTAAATATACAAAAGCAAATGCTAGAAAAGCTAGGTGTATTTAGGGTTCTACTTTTTCCACTGAAATCAGCATAAGGAATGAAAAAGTCATGTATGTTTCAATTAAAATTTCTAGTTTTTGGAACAAGATTTTGCATCCTCCAGTTACTATATAGGAATCTTACAGAAATTCTTTCAAAAATATGCCTCCATTTTCTTAGAATACTCATAGAAGAAATATATTTTTGTTAGATATTTTCAAACTATTCAGGAGCAAGTCTGGTCACTCTATATGGTGGCTGCTTTTTTTCTTCTTAACAATTTCCCTGCAAATGCACCTTGACTTTTGCTTTGTGATTGCTGTAACAGTATAAATATACTATGCTTTTCTAATGACCAGAAATTTGGAAGATTGTAGTTGACTTAGCTTTTGTATTTTAGTTTTTAAAATGGACAAAATAATTTCTAACTATTTCCAAAAATGTTTCTTTAAAATTCTAGGGAACATGTTTGTGTGTATACTAACTATATTTATTTCACCTTACCCTTGTACCATGGAGATTCCAGAAAAATCAAAATTTAGCCAATCTTAGGCAATACTGTGATTGGATGAACTATGAAGATATTAATATAAATGACTCTTGGTTAAACATATTCCAGTTATGCTTTGAGAACATTCTGAATTAAATTTACATGAGCCAGGTGTTAATATAAGATAATTTTATTATTCCTAGCACATTATCTTTTAACACTATTCAAGAGCACTTAGATGTTATTTATCCATTGATTACGATGTCAAAATTATTTTATAATAGTTAAACATATATTAAAAATCCAATTCTCCCCTTGGTATTGACATCTTCTACCCTAGGTCTTTGTAACTAATGAATACATAAAGAGGCTTCTTGATGTTAAATTTTATATGTATATATGTATCTATCTATCTATCATCTATCTATCTATATATCTATACACACACACATACATACATACATACACAGTCATACATATAAACACATGCGGATATTCATCTGGGAAGAATGTTCAAAACTTTCATTAAATTCTCAGAGATTCATAACTGCAAAAATCTTATGAACTTTATTATCCATTTCAGACTTTCTAGCCTGGTTATACTTTCTCAGCTGAAGAATGTGCAATTTCTTTAAATTCTTACAGTGAGTTTAAATATATTTCCACATTTTTTTCTTTCACTGTTCCTAATTCTATCCCTCAGTGTAAATGTGAAAAAAATGAATTACAACATTTCAGTACTTTAAATAATTGAAAATAATTACTTTGTTTATTCTTCTTACTTGTATTTAGAAATTTTTGTGCTTCATAATTTATAAATAATGAAAGCAGAGTGGCATTAAGTTGTTTATAACATCTCTTTATGTTTTTAATGTCTGTAGGATTTGTAGTGATGTCCTTTTTTGTTGTTCATAACGTTGGTTACTTATGTCTTCTCTTTTAATAATTCTCATCAAGGTTTTGTTGATTTTATTAGTCCTTTCAACAAATTGACATTTAGAATTATTGATCTTTACTACTGTGAATTAATTGCTGTTCTATTAATTTCTTATCTGTATTACTTTATTTTTCTATTTTCTTTGTGTTTAATTTGCTCTTATTTTTCAAGTTTTTGATTAGAGACTAAGATCATTGATTTTTAGCTCTTTTAGAAATACATTTTAAGGCTATATGTTTTCCTTTAAGCATAGTTTTAGCTTCATACTAAGTTTTGATATGTCATATTTTTATTATTATCAATTATCATACTCTATGCTTTAGTACATATGAAGTTCAAAAACAGGTCTGAGTAATATATGTCATAGAAGTCAGGATGATTGCTTACCTTTAGGAAGGATGGTGTGATAATGATGGAGAGTAATTTGCGAGGGCTCCTGGGTTCTGGTAATGGTCTATTCCTTGACCTGACTTAAAATTTTATAGATACATACACTGTGTAACAATTTATTGAGCTATGTGTTTATGACTTGCTTATTTTTTTAAAAAAAGATCTATATTATTTGAATAAAAGTTTTTAAAATGTTTAAAATAAAATAATTACCATGAATAAAAATTTGATAAGAATTTAAAATACATTTTGAAAATATCAGCTTTCTTTAGAGAAGAAACTGCTATGTAAATATACGATCTTAAAAGAATTAAATTCAATATAAAAAATTAAAGTTTTCCAATTTCAATAAACATGTAATTAAAACAATCAAAATCAATGCAAATTTTACTTTTCTTTAATGCTTATTCAAGTAGTTTATTTATTTATTTTCTTTCTTTCTTTTTTAAATGCCTACAGCATCTGGTATTCCTAGATAGTCTCCCATTCAAATACTAATTAGGCTCAATCCTGCTTAGCTTCCAAGATCAGACAAGATCCTACATGTTCAGGGTGGCATGGCTGTAGACAGTAGTTTCTTTTTCCACTCAAAAGATGTATCAATTTTTTTCATATAGAATGGTTTCATTTGAATACTTTTGGGATTAAGAAATACTAGAAAGCCAAGTAATTAAGCTTAACACATTTAAGTAAAACAAAAACTCATAAGTAAGCATCCTTGAAATTGTCATAATTGCAATTATTCTGGCATTATTCAGAATATTAGTAAAAAAGATTTTTATTTGCAAAAAATATATCAATGTACATTATCATTGATTCACTGCTTTCTCCCTCTTTTAGTTAAAGTTAGGGCTTAGAAAATACATGGTTGAAGTTGATCCCTCTAGTTGCCATGTTTCAGTGAAAATCTGATAATGTGCATTGATATATTTTTACTTTTATTTATTTATTTTTAATCTAGAGAATTCTTGATGTAACTGTTATAAGTTCAACCCTTTGGGAAATATGAGAATACACAAGGGTTCTTACCACATTTTTTAATTCCTCTAAAATATTAAAAGCTTGGAGAAAACTACATTAAACAACTGATTCATAGAGGGTTAGGGATGGGAAAGCAAAAATGGAAAAGAAGATAAAAAGTAAAGATCTTTGTTTGCCTGAGTGGAAACTCCCGAAGAGGAGAATCCTAGTCTTTCCATGGAGCCCAATGTGTCTCTCTTGTAAGAGCAAAGTCATCATTTGATTGGAGATATTTGCAACCTTGCTCAACACAATCATTTCCTCTACACAATATTTACTTTCGAGCTACAATTATAAATCCAATAGCTTGCTTAAGATGAAAAGCAATAAAGATGCAGACAGATGCTAAACATTCAGAAAATTCAAGCCTATATTATTTTAAAACTGTATTAGGAATATAAAACCAATATTAAGATAGTATGCATACGCACTCATTATTCTTGTAATTCTAAGGAATGTGAAACTAGAATTATTCTTGTTTTGATGAATCTTTTTGAACAAATTCCCCCTTCCCCTCAATTAGAATTACTAATGGAAATGTATTTATGAACTGTGAAGCAGATGGCTTGGAACTAATACATTTTTTTTAGTGTAGCATTGTTTATGTCAAAATCCAAACCTCACCAGTTTCAACATTTAATAAGAATATTTTAACAAATTACTTTATCTAAATGATTATTTAAAATTATATTTCACTTATAAGATTATTTGTGGGTGGTGGGTAATACAAGGAAATATTTTAAAGGTAACCATTAATAATTTAATATTGGCAAGACCTTGATTTATATTCAAATTCATGGGAATTTTGGCAGAGATATTACAAATGAGAAATTATAAAAATTATAACATGTTCGTTCTTTGAATAAACACAGTACTTACATTTGACTATCAATATCTAGTTATGACCATTCAAAAAATTAGACTATATCCCAGGAAATATCTGAAGAATTACCAATATATGCACAAAATTTGAAGATGATTAAAATTTTTTAAACATTTATTTGGAAGTCTTGGAATCGTAGAGACATAATCTGCAAAAAAACCTGATTTATATGTTGTAATATTGTATGTCCTCATTAAATGCCTTTGCTTTTGTTGTTAATTTTTGTTTTCTTTTTATGTGTAATTAAAATATCTTTTGTATCTGAGCATACATAGAGCACAAGAATGTCTTTTCCTCTCTGAATCGTCATTCAAACTACATGTCAGAAACAGGAAAGAAAAACTGAATATGGCAATCAAAGAGCATGTAAGATACGTGCAAAGAGTTCACAGAA
Source organism: Eonycteris spelaea (assembly GCA_003508835.1). Taxonomy (NCBI): domain Eukaryota; kingdom Metazoa; phylum Chordata; class Mammalia; order Chiroptera; family Pteropodidae; genus Eonycteris; species Eonycteris spelaea. Next base: position 17,032,652 of record PUFA01000016.1, read on the forward strand.
AATCTTATCTCATCAAGATTATGGTTCCTATAAAACTGAAATCACAAACATTACATAGATATAATTCTTTCAAAAAATTTTATACCACATTTTATAATTTAGCACTTAATTAGGAGAAAATTGTATCTAATTTACATATTATTGAAATTTATTAGGTATTTCTGAGGAACAGACAAAATCTTTCTCTTTGTGTTATATTCTTATGGAATTTTATGGAACAAATATTTTCATTCCATGTCTGAGTGTGAAGAGTTTCATTGTATTATAAGCACTAATTTTTGTATAAAGAAAAAATTACTTTGATAATTTGCCATGAAAATGCAGCATAAGTGGACATGCCCAATTTGACTTCAGAAAAGGTACATTTCAAGGTATAAAAATAGTGAGTATGATGAAGTCTGTCTTCTGATAATAATCTTGATTCCAACTGTCTAACATCAACAGAATGCTACCCTAAAACTAAAATATTTTCTATAAAAGAAGGAGTTATCATTCACATTTATGAAAGAGTAGCTTTCCATGTCCTTAAGCTTAAAGATTTTCAATATCTTCTTTGATTCTTTCTTCCTGTGAATCTGGAAGGCTGACAGAAGTTGCTCGAAGATTACCTTTAAACAAATTTCTGAATAATGCCAGAAAATATGTTGCTTTATGTACTTGCCAATGTTTGACTCTAAATTTTTATTTACGTATCAAAGATTGTATCCAAAACTGCTTTAGAAGCTATAGTTAAGATTTTAAAAATGCTAAAATATTATTTTAATGAGCCATTTAGAAAATTAGCCTTTAAATGGAATTAGTCCCTACATACCCATCACCCAGCTTCAGCAATTATGCCAATTTTGTTTTATTTATTCCTCCACTTTCTTTTTTAAAATAACACATTTTAAAGAAAATCTCAAATGACATTATGCTGTTTTACTTGTAAACAGTTCAGTGTGCATCTTAAGTTGCTAAGGCCTTTTATTTTTAACATGGCTACCATTCAATTTTCATACTTTACACTATTCAAAAATAATAATTTTCTCAATGTTTAGATGTTGAAAAATATCAAATCTCCTGAAAAGTTGTAAGAATAGTGTAATGAACACCTGCATATCCTTTCTTTACTTAGATTTAGCAATTGTTGAAAATTGGCTGTGTTTGTTCTTTCTTTCTTTCTTTTTTTTCTTGTTCAGGCATGCTTGAACACACTCTCTCCCTTGCTCACTTTATCTTTTCAAAGCATTTGAAAATTAGTTACAGACATGATGATACTTCATCCCTGAATACTTCAGCCCATCTCTTAAGAGCCAGATATTCTCCCACATAACCACAATAAGGTGACTACACACAAAAAATTTAAATTAATGTAATACAATTGGCTAATATACAATCCATATTCAATAATACAAAAACTACCCTTTATAATTGTTTATTTTATTCTCAATCTAGGAGCCAACCAAAGATCATGCTTCTCACTTAGCATTCCTTAATCTAGAACATATCCCATCTTTTTTTTTTTTGTCTTTCAAAATATTGAAATTTTAAAACAGTACAGGCCAATTGCAAAATGGCCTTCAAATTGCATTTGCGTTATGGTTAGGTTTTAGTTAATATTTTATTTGTAGGTGGGGCAAGAATATTACATGGGTACAATATATCAAGATATACATAGTGTAAATTTGTTCCATTATTGATGATATTATGTTTGCTCATTTGGTTAAGGTTGTGCCTGCCAGATTTCTCCACTGTAATTTTTCTTATTATAATTAATTAGAACTGAGTAATGAAACTTTAGGAATACATTATCTTGTTCCCCAACAAATTTTCACTCAATAGTTATTATCATTTATTATATTATTTTATAACAAACCTTCATTCAAAATTTTCCACATCTTGAGTTGTTTTGTTTGAACCATGATAGAAAGCTTACACATTTGATTTCATTTTGATGTCTCTTAAATTTCTTTTATTCTCTAACAGTCCCCACCCCCTTTTACTCAATCTATCTCTTTTTTCATGTTTTTCATTGCTTTGTTAGAGGAATTGGGTCAATCATCTTGTAGATTGAGCATTTCCCTGTGTTGTATTTGGCTTGATCTTTTATTTTCCATATTTCTTGTAGACTGGTATTGAAGTATAGAGAACTGATTAATTTTTATTTCAGATTTTTAAAGGCACATACTTCATAAGTGGTTCTGAGAACTTTCTGCATGTCTTTTAAAGGAAAAATCTTAATTGTTTTTATTTTACAACGGCCTGACCAAAAACAACACAATTCTATCCAATGACTATATGTTCACTGATTGTGTAGAAAATACCATCACTTTTAGGCTTAATTCAGCATCTAAGTAATGTGACAGACTTTAAAGTTAACATTCTCCTGCTCATAAGCATCTTACTATAGCTTTTGACCATGAAATAAAGAGACTAACAGAAAATATGTGTATGTGTACAAGTTTAAGATTAAAAATGGGAAATTCTAAGCGACAAATTACTTTTGTCCTGCAAAAGTCATATTTTCCCTGTCTACATGGCACCTGAAAGATGGAGAGGGTTTTAGAGTTGAGCAGCTATATAACAATTAAAATTGTACTATTTTCACATACATAGATATAATGCAATGCTTATTTATAGAATCATTAATTTTCAAAACTAAGGGATCAGTAATATTGGCCACCCAGCCCTTGTCTGAATATCTCCAAAGAAAGAGTGTACACTTCTTCCTAAAAAAGACAGCTCTATTGTTAAATAGGTTTATTTCAAAGAATACAACTTTTTTTACGTTCTGTTAAAAGTGGTCTCCCTATAAACCCACATTTAGGTCCTACTTTCACTTTCTGTGAAAACTTGGAGTAAATTCATTTTCTCATCTATGTAATAACCTGTAAGTAATTGAAAAACACTGCATAGGTCCTCTCTTTTTAGACCACACACTACCAAAACCTTACCCAGGGATCTGTCAGGCCACAAATTTGCACACCTACAGAGCCCAGGTTGGTGGCATGAATGTGTGAAGCTGACTAGGCTGATCGAGAATTCCTATCTTATCTAAAGAGGATATGTAGCAACTCTTCAGCTTCAGTCCATTGTCACCAAGGTAAAAATGTGGGCCTTATGCTACCTACATTTTTTAATTTCCAAGGAAACCTAAAACTCTGATTTGTACAAAAAATCTCCTAATTTTTAAATATTAGTGTGTATTCTAAACTTCAAAGCACTGTCTAGTTTGGCGCTGTTCAAGCCAAATAGAACACAAGTGAATGGTTAGATTCTACTTGTCAACTGCCAGTTGTGAATTCTATTTTAATCATTCTAATGTTGATAGTTATCCAGACTCCTGGTCTTCTTCCTTTTGGAGGTACTGGAATATATCCATCAACTCCTTGGAATATAGCTCATGGTGTTGAAACTAGTCAACTACGATGCTAAGTTTGTAAAGCTCTCACTTTCATTAATTCAGCCTAGATATTACTCTCTTTTGCCACTTTATCATTATTTTATTTCAGTGTAGTCTACTAGAATATCCAGACAATTTTCACATAACCTATTAAGCCAGATAGTGCCTCTGCAATTGATTTTCTTCCCATTAGTCTAACACTACATCTGTTCTTAAAATTTACCTGTTCTTTGTTATTTTAAAACTTTTGGATGACAGTTGCATGTTTTCCAAAAGTTTGTAATGGGTAAAATCTTAACTATTTAATTTTTCTAGGTGTAACATAAAGAGAAAATACTGAGTGGATCACAGGGATATGACAAAGGTATTTTTTACATAATTGTATCATTGGGAAGAAGAATACTTTTCTTTTTCAGCCCTTGAAGGAAGTGGAATAAGCATTTCTGTAAGATAGAAACATATTTAATTTTGTATTTGGCAGGATAGACTGAATCTCAGTCTGATTATCTGATATAAGCTATTGCAATATCCATTAAAAAGTCATTCTGCTAATGGCAACAAATGTGCAAATGTTGCTTCCTTTACAAAAGGATGAAACACTACTATAATAGTTATTATCTCATTAGCTAAGATAGCAAGCAGGTTTTGTTTTGTGTTTTAAAAAACTTTTTTCTAATTTAAGATCACTTTCCCCTGGATGCCAGTGGAAATCCCAAAAATGAGGGGTTTTACATTTTTATATGATTAGAATCAATCAGTTTGTTTGTTTTCAGCACGAATTTAATTTTTAAGATGAAATTAATAAAAATACTAATATACATTTAAATATCAAAACATGATTAACACCAGCACTAATTTTTAGATTTTTCAGTAGTGATTACTCTTTAGTAGTAACTAAAAAGAAAAGAAAAGAAAAAAAGCTTGAGTCCTACATTCTTATTCTACGTTGTTTTAAATTTATTTCTAATTTTTGGTTATTTATTTTTGGTTACATATATTATTGTATAGTAAAATCATAACATTATTTTGCTTTCTTTCTTTTGTCTTCTCTTAGAGTTCACTGACATTTGATATTGAAACTTTGGAGGATGAAAATCTAATTATCTGAAATAATGAAATTCTGAAATTTAAATTTTACTTCCATTTGTAACACAACCAGAAACATGACCAACAGAGAAAGCACATTACTCTGAAAGCAGCATAATCATCAGCAATAAAAATGTTCATTCGAAGAAGAAAAAAGTCACATAAATTTTGACTGCTATTTTACTATTGTTCTATATTTTTCATGAAAATAATCTTATGATTATGAAGCCATTTTTATGCAAATCTTAATTTTATGTCAGTTAGCAGTCAAGTTTATAAAAGAATGTGGGTTTTAAAATTACGTATATAATGTTATAATAGAAGTGGTATTTATTCCTATTACCTATTTGTTATGTTAGTTTTTTTCAAATGCTAATAGAATGCTCACAGAATGGACTTTGCTAGTGTAAGACCAGAATGAAGCCTGTGTGTGTGCATTGCCGAAAGCATATGTTAACTTCTTATACGGCATTTACTATCAGTGTTTTTGCCCAAATATGTTAAAGTATTTCATTGATGATTAAAAGTAAAAACTGATTAAAAGTAAAACTTTATGAAGCCAAATGCCAACTCCAAGTAACAAGAACATTGAAAAATCTTGATTTCTAAGGGTTAATTTTAAAACAAAGAATCATTCAATGGTTTCATTTAAAAAAAAAAAAAAACCTAGGGAATAGATTGTCCACTGCTCCAGTAAGCCAAAGAATTTTTTTCTGAAGAGTTTAATGACTTCTTGGTAGAAGACATATAAAAACGAAAGCATGTTGGTCATTTTAACACATTGGGCTCTTAGCGTGAAATGACTACAAAGTTCAGACTGTTTCCATTTACATTCGATCAGCAGCATTTGCACCAATTGGTAAATTTCCATGTTTCCAAGCGTAATGACCCAGAACTTAGGAAGCTCTAAAATTTGGGCGCTGGCTGAGTGTGCATCCAAACAGAAGAGAAGCAAATGATAGAGCTTCTACCAAGTTCTCTAGTTAAGTGCTACTCACTGTGAGGGCTATGGACCAGTCCACAGTAAGAGAAGAACAGAAGTTGAATGTGGGCATTTAGAAACTTTTACTGCTGCTATTTCTAAACATGTGATCAGCAGGCTTGTTTGTTAAATCTAATCATAAAGTAATTGAGCTTATTTTCTGCATACCTTGCTTCATATTTTCACTTCATTTTTGTGATTCATTTTTATTGCATTTCCCAAAGTAGCGATGTGCCACAGATTGGAAATTAAACAAAACAAAACAAGAATATTCTTCACCACAGTTAAAGAAGGACTGATTCAAATGTTAGTTGCCCAGAGCCTTGATCTGTCTGTTACCTTCTATTCCAATCCACCATGGAAGTGACACTGCACTACTGAATGCCTGGCTTCGCAAATCTTAGCACTATGTAAAACATGTTAGTTATTAACTTTTTAATTCTCCCTTTCTTCCCATATTAATTAAGGTGGAATATTTTAGGGAAGATGATGGAAAGTAACAAGTGGAATCTGGAACAATATTGATCTAGGTTCAATCTTGTCTCCATTCCTTATAGCTGAGGCTCATCTTTCTTACCTCTGTAATGTCAGTTGTCTCTGTTGCAGGGTTGTTGTGAGGACCAACAGAGGTAAGTTATGCAGAGTACCTGGAACATAGTAGGTACTCAACAAGGGGAGGAAGGTTGACCTTTCACTAAACTTCCTTTCCCTTCTGAACACAACATATAAAACTCAAGATTTTTTAAATGTACAGCTGAAACTGGCTCAGATAATCCTGATTAACAGTTTTGACAGATGTGTGTTGAAATCTTAATAACATCTTTTGGGGGGAGTCTTATATTTTTTTGCTTTTATAAAACTTGTTATGAGTGCATATTGCTATGAATATCCAACCAAAGGAAAGATATAAATCTGTTAGATTTTTTCTACCTGCTGATCGCTACAGGAAAGCTGTGACAGTGGACAAGGGGATAATATCATAAACCATTATTATTATCTCTATCAATGAAGTGATTTATAATGATCATGGGGCACGCTGTGTGTTAATAATGAAGTCATTCTGTACAATTTGTAAAAGCCACATATGGTGATATACCACTTCCTGCTGTTTTACATCTATTTATAACTCAATTATCTGGTGTTATTGTTAAAGGGGTTGTTTTGAGATTGAACAGTAACTGAGCTGAACCGATAGCAAAAGAATATTTCTAAAAATGCTTTTAGCTTATTCTGTTATGTCTCTCATTGCAATCCAGTGCTCAAATATCTATGATTTGAACAAGTAGTTTGTGTTTGGTTTATAGATTAAATACAGTATTGACTTTCATTTTCTACTTGCATGTAGAAAGTTTTTATATCTGGTACCATTAGTAACATGATTGCATTGTTAGATCCAGTCAAGGAATAAATTAGGCTCATTTGAGAACATTTCTTGTCTGCTGCTAAGATACTGTTTCTGAAATTATCATTATGGTGGGTAATGACCACAAAAGTGTTAATGCCCTCAGCAATGTACCTCACTTACATCCTCAATGACTCATTGAAAATCTAGGTAGTCATATTTTCAGTTTCTTTTCCTTGCATTCCCTTTAGTTTGAGCACTATAATAAATACAGTTTTCCTTTAATCTATTGAGTGTGTGTGTGAATGTGTGTGGTGCAATTAGGTTGCATACTTTTTAACAGTAGTTTAATGATAGTTACTTTGAGAGTTAGGGAATTGATTTTGTTCTTCCTAATTTGCTTTTGTTTATAGCTATTTGATATCCTATCAAATTATTTGGCTTTAAAGAAAAACAATTAACAATACAATGTTTGAGTGACGTGGTAATGCATTGGATAAATATTTCTTCAAAGAACATTTTGGCAGACTGAAAATGAATCAAACTAATCATTGGTGTCATTCATAGTGCTCTTAGGAAATTACTCTTCATAGTAATATATTGCACTGTTTTGGCTTTCGTACAAGTTGACTTGAGGGAATGCAACCAACTTTGTTGTGAAAGGATGCAGCACTAACGATACCATCTTTTAAGCAGAAAATAAAAATGCCTTAGTGGGGTGTTATGGTATTAATGATACTAGCTAAAGAATGACAAAATTACTATTCTTTAAATGGGAATACACCTAACAATTTTATATTGTGGGAGTGTTTAATATATTAAGTATGTGATTTCTAAAACCCTCAAAGTTTATATAGAATACCCCTCAGAAATAAGGGTGTTTAATAAGGGACAATGTCAATGATCTGCACCCATCATTAAAATTAATAATAAGTAAATTCATTAATTTTGTGAGGCATTTTTTGAAAATACATGTTATTTATTTAAGCTATGTCCTGCCACAGGCAAAGGAATGGTCATTGTGTGATACGAATAAAGGACACTTAAGGTCCCATACTTTTCTGGTCCTTGTACAGAGGAATGGTCCAAATCGGTGCTGTGGCCTGTGGTGCCCTGGTAGTAGTCTAGGTTCTCTCTAGTCATCTTTGTAACCAGTTGGAAGCTGATTCACACAAGGGTTATAGAAAAGAGTATGGTTATCCTCTTCCTAGGGAAAGGGCTTGGGCCTGATATGGAAACGGAGTACACAGTAAACTTGGGTCTCATGTTCGCCTTCCTGTGAGTTCAGGAAGGCATTTTGCATGCTCACTTCCACCAGGATGAGCTTGACCAAGTAGGCGAGACCTTCTGTCTGCAAGCTAAACTCTCCTCACACTGGACAGTTTGGCCCAGCTGTGTCCCGGACCAAGCTAGCAGCCCAGAAACCCGGGCCCACTGCTGCCATTTTCGACCTGGATAGCCACAGTTTTATTTAGGGAATTTTTTTTCCCAATAATAAAATCTGTTGAGCAGGTTTTAGATACACAACAAAATTGAGCTGAAAGTACAGAGTTCCTATAATCCTCATTCATCCCTCCTTGACCCATCACAACCTCTCTTATTATCAATCCTGCACCACAGTGATACATTTATTACAATCAATGAACCTACATTGCCATATCATGTTCACCTAATGTCCATAGTTTACATTAAGGTGTTGCACATTCTATGGATTTGGACTAAAGTATAATGACATATATTCACCATTGTAATATCATGCAGAATAGTTTTACTGCCCTAAAGATCCTTTGTGCTCTGAGTATTCACTCCTCCCTCTTCCAACCCTTGGCAACCACTGATCCTTTTACTGACTCCATAGTTTTACTTTTCCAGAATGTCATGTAGTTGGAATCACATAGTATGCAGCCTTTTCAGATTGGCTTCTTTTATTTAGTAAGATGCATTTAGTTTTCTATGTCTTCTTTTCATGGCTCAATAGCTTATCTATCTATCTATCTATCTATCTATCTATCTATCTATCTATCTATTTATCTATCTATCTATCTATTTATTTAGTGTTAAATATACTGGATGTACCACAGTATATTTATCCATTCATCTATTGAAGGACATCATAGTTGCTTCCAAGTTTAGCAACTAATAAAGTTGCTATAAACATCTGAGTGAAGGTTATGTGTAGACATAAGTTTCTACTCTTGCGCATAAATACTAAGAAGCGCAACTGCTAGATCATATTAAAAGGATGTTTAATTTTGGAGAAACTGCCAAACTGTCTTCCAAAGTGCCTTTGTGATTTTGCATTCCTATATTATTGAATGAGAGTTCCTGTTGCTCCTCATTCTCAGTAGAATTTTGTGTCGTCAACGTTTTGGATTTTGGCCATTCTAATAAGCAGGTGGTATCTCATTGTTTTAATGCATAAGGTGCTTTTAAATGTTAGTGATCTTCTCAAAAGTTAAGACTCTCATAGAAAATGAGCATCTACCAAAATATTTCTATGTCTAGAAAAGAAAGCCTGTTATTACAGTAAGATTTAATTATTTTAAAGGAAATTGCTCTAACTATAGAAAGGTTGGAAAAATTACTAGAAGAAAAGGAGACTAAAAATTCTAAAGACTCATTATTATTAACCCAACTTTTCAAATATGCAGTCCTAGAAAAAGAGGCATTTTTGGCATTCATTTATCCGGTTGTAGCCATTGCTTACCTAAATATGTTTGGTAATAAAAGCACCATGTACAGTGACCATACAGAATAAAAACCCACAGAAGATTTAAGAATAAATTTTATGGCAATATTTCTAGTCTATAATGAGCTGTATGTTATTTATTTTTTCTTAAGATAATTGTGACCTTATTGAGATGACAATTTAGCAACGGAACTTCACAAATGCTAATGAACTAACTATACTATTCATGAATTTAACATGCATGAAAGTTACTATAAAATTTCTATGAGTCTAATCTCAAAAGTACTACATGTGAAGATTAAACTGTAAATTTTATTAACACTATTGTCATTTTATTCCTTATTGAACAAATTTGCTATAAGGAATAAAAATATCATTACTGTATTAAGGTACCTGATGTAAATTGAAATTTAATACAAGAATAAAAATAAGATAGTTTCTTAATCAGGCAACATTTAATTGTTAATTGTCTAGTCCTTTGGCTATAAGCAAATCAAGGAAACTAGCATTCTTATTTTTTTTAAAGAAAAGGTTCATACTGGGTTAATAAAATGCTATTGCATTTTATAGCTATAAAATTATTTCAACAGAACCATTAATTGCCCTCATGATATAACAGGTAAAGTTTATTGCTAGCAACAGATTATTTTGTAATTATCACGTGGGAGCATTTTTCCTAAACTCTAATTTCAATAGATATTAGTTTAATTTATCAAAATTTCCATACTGTGTTTTTAAATATGGCATTAAGTTATTATCAAAACACAATGGTGTCTGAGTTCTTGTATTACAAACTGAGTGAGCAGACAGAAACAAAATTATATCTCCTTCTAGTGAAAATGACAGCATCATTTTTTTCTCTAATAGCATCCTACAAGAGGCCCAAACTGATTTGCACTCTGCTATTTGTATAGTTAATTAATCCAAAAGAAGCATTTATTAACATGAATTTAAAGTCTGCTTAACTTTAATTTTTTAAAGTCCCTCTTAAGATTGCACATTATTTAGCAGACAAAAGCAGAAGAAGTTGATGTAGGAACCTAGAATGTACTTAATAAGATGTATTCCCAGCTTTGAAAAACCATAGTTTCTTTTTGTATGCTTGCTCTCTCTCTCTCTCTCTCTCTCTCTCTCTCTCTCTGTGTGTGTGTGTGTGTCTCTGTGTCTCTCTGTGTCTCTCTGTGTCTCTCTGTCTCTCTCTCAATCTTTCCTTCTCCACACACACCTCCACCACCATTCTTTCTCTGTATATAAAGGAGAAGGCAATAAGAAGGGAAGAAAATTGGATGTTATCTTAGTTTCCTATTGTGGCTGCATTACCACAAGTGTAATGACTTAAAACAACACAAATTTATTTTTGTCCAGTTCTGTAATTCAGAAGTCCAAAACAGGTTTCACTGGGCTAAATGCAAGGTGATTACCCTTCTTTTTGGAGGCTCTAGAGGAAAAGCCATTTCTGGACTTTTTAAATAGTATTAAAATGAGACTACAAAAAAGAATAAACTATTTGAATGATATTTTAATGCAATATCTTGCCTTAAAATTATACTTTCAAACATAATGATTAGATAAGAGTTAATGTGATTCAGAAGTTGGATATTTGTACTATGGTTTCAAATTTAGAACTTTGTAACTTTTTATCCTTTAATAAAGTTTAAAATACAAGTTCTCTCATTTGATACTAGATAGAAACTCAGTGACCCTACTGAACCATATTCTTCTTGCAACCTGAAATCTTATAAATGAAAGTTCCTTGTTGCTTGTATTCTTTGCAGATGTTGACCTAAAAAGTCATATATAATGAGAGCATTGCTGAAGTAGTAGCCTTGTCACTTTAATAAAGTTTCAGCCAGTAGTTTCCTGATAGCAGTAGATCCAACAGATAGAACAAGTGACTCTCCTGAAATCCTATGACCTCAATAGATTGAAAGTAAGGAAAGCATTCCTTAAAGAGATGGTGTGCTTGAAGCAGCGGTTATTTACAGTTTGTCTGACATCTCTCAATAATAGGAAATTACATGGATTCAATACCGAAATGAAATTATTATGTTTGTCAAATATAGTAAATATAATGAAGTATGTATAAGTGACAATTCATACATAGATTTGACACAGATGGTTTGTGCTCTGGTATATTTTAGTGAGTCATATTAGTCACTCTAATGCTCTAAATTTTTAACATTTGCAAACATGTCATTTTAAAAATAAAATGCAGGAAGGTAGTATAGAGTGATGGTTAAAAGAACCGACTCCGGAATCAGATCACCTTGTTTTAAATCTGATTCCACCCAACCCTCATAGATAAGTTATTTCACTTGTCTGTGCTTTGGATTCCCTATCTGCAAAGTGGGCAAAATAATAGTCTTCATGTACTAGGATTATTGTGAAGAATATGTGAGAATTAAGTGTGAAATGTATAGCAAATAGCCTGCACTTGCTAGCTATACAAAACTGTTAACTGCTATTACTCTATATAAGTTGACCTTATTGTAGATGTTTTAAATTGGGTTATATGATACTGAAATTTATGCTCAAGAAAAAAATTATAAATTTTTATTGCACTTAAAGAAGTCCAAAAAAAATCAGTAGATTCTATGTATTTGTTTTAAATCAACATCAATTTTAGCTTTTAAACCTTTAAGGAAAAAAAGCCATGATTTTGTTCATTGGAAATCTTATGTAAAAATCAAAGAAGTCAGCAAAGACTTAACATGTTCTAAAATTGTATTAACTGAATATGTACATTATAGACTTTGAAAATTTTGTTTAATTAAACTGACTTTTATGTTGAATTTAGCTTTCATTTTTATGGAGTAAAAATTTTGAAAGATATTTGCTTATATAAATTGACTTCAAGTAGTGCCATGAATATATTCTTTCTGATGCCAGGAATAAATATTTTTAACAAGTAACACTGCATCCAAGTAGAAAGTAAGATTCACTGAGACTAGCTTTCAGTACTTTCCCAAGTGTGCATCTTCCGCCAATTCATCACTTCAGGAAGTCAGTAAAAAGGAGACCTTTATTGATAGAAATTAGACACCAGTATCTGGGTACTTCAGCAGAATGTACTAAAAGACCTGAAGTGAAGAAAATGGTCATAGACTTATTCTCAGCTATGGAATGAGTTACCTGGATATTATCTTTGTGCCCTACGCATATTTTCTATGTCTTTTTGAGTAATCTGTAAATCTCACTCTCTCATCTATTGCTGAAATTGATTTTTTTTATGTTCTGTAAATTTATGTTTTTATGTCTTTTCTTCATAATATGATAATATATAAAGACAAATGTGATTAATTTCACTGTTTTTAAATAATTATCTTCTTTAAATATATGGTAAATTTGTAGTCAGGAAAGGACAAAGTCATAGAACTAATGAGATGCAGTTTGCACAGGGAGCCCTGGTTTTTAGGCCATTTTGTATTCAATGACCTTGAATGATGGTACGCTCCTCAGACTATGCTCCCCATATGATACGTAGCAATGGAGCCTGATGTTTAATGAAGAAAAATAAATTAAGTAAAGAATTGGGAGAAAGGTTATGACAGAAATTACTATTTTTTTATTACTAGTAAACCACTTTATAGATTTGTACTGATCTAAACACTCTAGAGAAATGGTAAATTACAAAGTTATTGTGATACCTCATGGAGTTGCCTATGAATTTTTACTATAGGTTGCAAGACCACATAGCATGCTTTTTCTTAAAGCATGGCTATTATTTCTTGCTTCATGGGGTGCAAAGTGTTGCTTTTATCTGCCATGGTACATCTTAACCTTTGAGCTGGAAGAAGAAAATACGTTTTTTGAATTGTGCATCCTCCTGATGAAATTGTAGCTATAAACCTAAAGTTTATGTTGTTATTATTGGTCATTTTTAGTGACAAATGAAACTTTTTTATGGAAAATTCAATAGTGCTCTGGGTCTAACCAGTAAATGTGATTGCAGAATACTGTGACTAGAAGAAGTATCTTGTATATTATATTGATTATTGTAAAATCAGAGTTGGATTAATTATGCAGTCCTGAGATGAAAATGCTTTTGGTGAGTGAGACTTCCATAAAGACTTGCTTTCTATTATTTATCTGCTTTGTACGTAGTTCTCCAGTTTTCAACCCATGGGGGAAAAAAATCATCACCCCAAATTTCTATTGTGCTTAGCTTACTGTGTCAAGTTTCATCTTATCTACAAAGATGTTTTCAGATATTAATCAGGACTGTTTGATCTATGTCAAAACAGGGTATTTCATGAATAATATATCAACATAAAAATAGAAGGGAGACCCAATTTATGTTGCATTTATCCTTATTCTTCTGGAATACCTCCTCAGCTCATCTCAGGCAAACCTAATTATCTGTTGTATGCACTTTTCTCAAACTATGGGTCCTTTCTCTAGCTGCTGAATATTTATTTATCTATCTATCTATTTATTTATTTATTTATTTATTTATTTATTTATTTATACCTTCAAATGAACACTATGTAAGTCAGATATGACCAATAGTACCTACATTCAATAATGCGAATTTATTGACATTCATAATAAAATGTTTTTATAGTGTATTTTTGATGTAAAGCTGTGTATGTTGCAGGCTTTGTTGGTTTTTTTGTTTTGATGTATTATCACCATAGCTAGGGTGACCATATAATTTACTGTTCACAACAGAAGGCTTTGAGATTGAAAAGGGGAGTTATTAATAATTTTACCAGGTTAGTAGACACAAATTAGGCCTGTCCTGGAAAAACTATGTTCCACAGACAAAATCCAGGCCACTGTCCACTTTTGAACAGCTCACAGACTATGAATGATTTTTACATTTTTCAGTGGCTAAAAAAATATCAGGAGAACAATATCTCATGATATATGAAAATTATGTAAAATAATTTGAGTGTCTATAAATAAAGTTTTATTGAAACACAATCACATCAAATCATTTATAAATGGTCTATGGCTGCTTTCATACTACAACGGCAGAGTTGAATAGTTGCAATTCACCATATTGCTTAGAATACTGTTTGAATCTTTAGAGAAAAAGTAGACTGACCTCTGATGTAGAGTAATCCTAACCATAGGCCAATTTAGAGCATTTGTTTAAATAGGGCAGGACTCTTCTTTTCTAATAGTGCTCATGAAATAGCATATCTACAAATAATGTGCATATGTGCCATTATATATATTTTAATGCTGGTGTTGATGGTGTTTCTGGTGACATATTTACTCACTCTATAGTTTTTTATTGTTGTTCTAGGTCATATTTTTGGCTCTATCATAAAGTCTACTAGAAGATCTTTAGTCTTCAACAATATCAAATTGTTAATTTTGATACAAATTACGAATAAGTTTTTCATCAAGAACCAGACTGCTTCCATTTTCTCTGACAAAAATAAAATTTTTAGGTGACCTTGAAAGCAGTTTTGGGTTTTTGTCTGAATGCTTTTAAAAGTGTGGGGCAGAATAATATTTTTAAGTAACCTCATTCTGTCTCTTTGGAATTGAATCAGAGGAGTTTTAGGAATTCAATCTCATTGTCCAGTAGTCCAGATAAATTTCTTCTTTAAAGTGAATCATTTATTTGTTGGCTAATTAAGAAGCCATGTGCTCTCATAAAAGTTGGCACAATTGGTACATTTACAACTTGGTTGTCTATGAAGTTTATTTGAACTGTGTGGTTATTGAGACTCTTCACCACCTTTCAGATTAGGTTGGTTCTGTCAGTAGGCATGTGTAGAATATTTTAAAGAATTACACAAAATTAAAATATCATGTAGATTTAGAAATTAAATTAATTAGAAGTCAAATTACCAGTAGAATAACAACAGATACATTATCTTTGTACCTTTTGTTTACTTTTGTGAAGTATGACACAGTTAGCAGACGGCAGCCAGTGTGAACTGGAAGTCTGTTAGGAATGAGGTCTGAATTAGCATTCTCCAGGCACCAAAAATGTGCCATTCATATCTTTTTTTTTTTTTTTTTGGTAACACTAATTACATATAATAATTCCAGGTTTTAGTTTTAAAAAGAACCTTTCATGTATAGGACACTGTAAAACTATTCAGCTCGTATGTCAACTCTAATTAAAACCTATCTCAGAATTCATTAAAATCTGGATCAACGGTTTAACATCCCTTAAAGCAGTACACTTTTAGATGAAAAACACTGCATCATTAATTTTTTTCTCTTTTCAGTTTTTGTTGTCTAATTAATAGAAACCATTAATTTGGAGGGATGAATTAAAAATGGAATGAATAGTATAGGTTTTGTGCAATTCTCTAAAGATTTTCTATGTCATAATCCAGGTGAAGAAAAAATGCTATTGCAAATGTCCTCAGCTGACAGAACTATATATTTAGAATCATTGTCTGTTGTAACTAGTGAAAGTAAAATATATAATTATGACAAAATTAAATAGATGATAGAAACCAACTTTAATGACTCAAAGGAAAAAAAAAAAAGAAAAAGAAAAACTTAACTCCAATTCCTAAGTCCATACTAGTCAAAAGGAAATAAAACTTCACTTTTTTTTTTTTTTTTTTTTTTGCATTTTAACAAGGAAAATTACTGAACTAAGATGCTTTAAGTTTTTATTTAATTTGTAGTACGGTGATGGAAATTTGTTGAAGTAGTTCTAGTAAACATTATAAATATATAGGATGAATAATATTGAGTATTTTGCTATCTAGAGAAGATTAAACAAAATATGATTGATTGAGTATTTGAGAAAGAAAATATATGCTTTACAGGAAGACAGAAGTGTGAGAAGTTCTGTGTCTTTACATCAATACCACAGTGGTTTTCCTTGCATTTGAGAAGAAAACTTTGAGATGTCTATAGACAAAAGCTTGACTTCTATAGATATCTCTTAATCCATTCAGGCTGATTACCATAGACTTGGTGTCTTAAACAAAAAATATCTATTTTTCACAGTCCTGGAGGCTGAGAAATCTATTATCAAAGTGCTGACAGATTTCGTGTCTGGTGACAGCCGCTTTCTGATTCATACTTGTCAGTCTTCTTGCTGTATCTTCACGTGTTGGAAGGGGTGAAAGAGCTCTCTATAGTCTCTTTTATAGGACACTAACCTCATTCATGAGTGGTGTTCTACTGTAGACCTAATCGCCTCTCAAAAACCTCACCTCTTAATACCATTACATCAGAGATTAGGATTTCAACATATGAATTTGGTAGGGAATACAAACTTTCATTCTATAACAGGGTGATAACCTTGAAGGTGATTCACAATGAAATCATGTCTTAGCTTTGTACAGGTCATCTATTAGAGATTAAAACTAACAAAAGTTAAAATAATAATTAGAGGTTAAAACTAGAGGCGATGATCTAAGTTATTCCGTTAAGAGATATGGACAAATATTACTATTTGTTGATTTGTCCTGACAAATTTTCATCAAAGAATTTTGGAGCTATTTAGACTAATAAAATTTTAGTTGCTGCTCCTGATTCTATCTTTAGCCATAAAAAATCTCCCAGTAAGCTCACATTTTTAGCCCTGTCTTGAATCCTCCTTTCAGCTGAAATATTACTAGAAACTGAAATCTGTAGTGCTTTAATAAGAAAAACTATCTTGGAACTTGATAGGATGGATGCCAACACCCTGTAGCCTCTGTCTGCATCCTCAGATTGCTCCTGGACTTCTGCATGAAGAAATTCTACATACCAGTCATTCATACATAAATTAAAAATACACTTTAACTTAATGATTTTGTACTCTCACCTAAGAAAAACTCATATTGTCTTAGGAAACTTATTTCTTCTAATGCTTAAACATCTCATTGAGGGCACAATTGATCTTAGTGATATTATATATTATTAGTTATTTTTTAAAATTTTATAAGAATGTATTTAAATCTTTTTCTACTTCCCTGGGTCTTGAACATTTACCAAGATGGTATGGGTATATAACAGTGAAAACTGCCTTTCATGAGCTAAGAGTATAGTGGGAAACATCAAAAAGAAGCATGCTCAAAGGGTGTGATTCTAAACCCATGCCAAAAACAAAAAACATAAGCCTGAATGAGTTTTTTATTTTATCTTCAAAATTATACTATTTGTTTCTTATTTTTCAGTTTTGGAAATCAAGCTATTAATATTAAAATAAGAGTCCTCAGAGGATGTAATTTTCATAAGCATTATATATTTCACAAAAGTTCTGAAACTTTTTGATCATCATCTCTTCTCTATCATGATACCTAAAAACAAACAAATGAATGAAAAAACAAACAAACATTTACTCTCCAAACAGTAATAACCCTCCAAACTTAATAGTATGGCAGAGATTGGTTGGCTGCTAAGCAAACTGATTTTCCTTTCTGCTAGTCTATAGGTAGACATCATTTCTAGCTTTCCTTGAATTTGAGTGGGGCCACATGACTGATGTCTGCACTGGCCTATAGATAATGAATGGAAGTGATGAATCCTACTTCTAGCCTGGCTCAAGAAATCAAAGTGAATGAAGAAATACAGGAATGTGGGAGTTGAATGGGATAGAAATATGGTTGTCACTATTCTTCTAAAAATAGGAACTAAAAATGAAATAGTTTTGGAGAATCCAATAGCCTAAAACAAAGATCAGTTCAAGGGCGTGGCATTCTTACTGAAGCAAGAATCAGACTTCCAAAGCCTCTACATTTCCAAAAGAGGCCATTCTGACAAGACTTCGGGTGTGGTGATAGTGATCATGGAATAAGTTTCCACAGAGTGGAAGAAGGGGCCAGGGAGAAAAATGGATAAGGGAGATGTTCTCAGAAACTAAACTCAGAGTCCAATCAAGAAATGTTCCCTCCTCATGTAGAAGGGAACTTCAAAATGTCTGCTTTGAAGGATATCATAAATCTTTACCATAGCCACTTTAAAAAGCTTTTCTGAATGCAAGCTTTTACTGTGGTTATCTTATTTTTTCACTACATATGTAAATTGAGTATGTGTATGGTTTGGGAGTAAGAAATGGAAATATGTTGATTTATATTCACAGGAGATATCAATTCATAAGAAGTCACATTTGGATTTAATGGAGAACTTTTGCATCACCAGCAGAATCAGGAGTTGTAGCTAAATGCCATGGTTGGACAGGACTTTAGGAAAGTTGAAGCATGAGTTCTACATGTGGGAGCAAACACGGATATTTCATGTCTACAAGAGAAGACTGTGGCAGAAACAAGCTATATTTAACAAAATCTATTTCCCCTTTCTCTTTGGTACACATTTGCCACTGGCCTTCCTTGACATAGGTTGGGGGCCAAAAGTCTTAGTATTAGCTGATGGGATATAAATATGATATATGACACATCTAAGTGTAGATCATAAAAACTTTCCACACATTCTTCTTTCTACAATTCTGAATCCCAATGTTGTATATTATTTATTTAACAAATAAATAGACTGATAGTATATATTTAACAAATATTTGTTGAGTATGTATGAGTCAGACATTGCTTCTAAATATCAGAGTTACAATAGTGAACAAAAATCTCTGCCTTCATAGAGCATACTCTGATGGGAAAGCAAATATAAAAGACAAACAGTTAAAGTACATAATGTTAGTTACAAGTGTGAAAGAGAAAAAAAAAAAAAAAAAAAGTAAAGAAGAGGTATAGAAATAATCGGAGTAAAAGTTACAATTAAAAAAAGTCAGATTTCAATAAAAAGATAAAATTTTAAGGTAGAGGCCTATCCGCACCAAACTATGGGGAAAAATTCATTCCAAACTGAAGGACAAGCAAATGTGAATGCCTGAATTGGGAGCACGCCTGGCATGTATGAGAAACAGTAAAGAGGCTTGTGAGACTGAAGTCACATGAATATGGAGGAAGAGTTGTAGGGGGTGATGACACAGAGATAATAAAATATTGGATTACATAGAACTCTGTGATTCATAGCAAATATCTTGGTTTTACTCAGTGACATGAAGAAATATGGTATGGTATTTAGAAGACATGACAGGATTGCTATGGCTCCAGTGTTGAAAATAAAGTGAAGAAGAGTCACCTCGAATCTGGGTGATCTATTAGAAGATCATTACACAAATCCAGGTGACAGATGATGTGGCTTAGACCATGACAGTGAAGGTGTATTTTGAAGCTAAGGTTGAAAGGATTTAATGATGGGTCAGATATGGAGTGTGGGAGAAAGAGAAGAATCAAAGATGACTCCAGACTTGGAGGGCTGAACAATGGAAAGAATGGAATTAATTACTATTTCCTAAGAAAAGGATGATATCAGGAGGAGTTATTTTAGAGGAAAATATGAGGAGATCAGATCTAACATGTTTACATGTGAGATGTATTCTAGACATTCCAAATAGAGCTACTGAGTATATAGTTGGGTATTTCAGTCTTGAGTTCAAAGCAGATTTTGGCGCTAGTGATATAGACATGGAGCAGCTGAGAGACTGAATGATATCACTTATGGACTGAGAGTAGCAGGAAAAGAGAAGCAGTCTGAAGACTGCACTCTCATATTTAGGTATTTGGAAGAAAAAGAGAAATCATAAAAATAATCTGAAAAGTGGCAGCAAGAAAAATAAAAGTGAGGCAAGTGATCCATTAATTAGGTCGAGTAAAATGAGGACTGAGAAATTCTATTTAGATTGAGCAATGTGGAGATCATTTGATGACACAGAATTTTACTAAAGTGTGGGAACAGAGACCTGATTGGAGTGGATTCAACCGGGATGATGAGAAAGAAATAGTTGGAAACAGTGAGTGTCAACTTTGCATTTGATAGATAAAAGTGACAATGTTTTGGCCATAAATTGGGATCAATTTCACTATTTTGAAAAATATTATTCTAAAGGAGCATTCAAGGTTATATTTATCAAATGCTTATTCAATTTTCAATCAGCATGAAACTTACATTGAAAGATCAAGCTTCAATGTCATCTCTTCTACGGTCTTTTCTGCCTTCTTCATAGGGTTAATTGCTGTGTCTTCGGTGCACTCTGAACACTTCATAAATACACTTGAAATATTTGTGTTGTTATATTGTGTTGCAACATTTGCATACTTTGTGTTACAAATATCTATTTATGTTCCCAACTCTCCTATTATGTTCAGAGTCCCTCATCCTTACATAACAGCATAGTGTTTGGTAAAAGTATGGACTCAATAAATGTGGGGTGAATGAATGAATGAATAAATGAAGGAAGGAATATCACATTTTAAGGCAGTCTAAATGATAAAAGAAAATGAAAAAAAAAGAAATGTATTGAGTATTAAGGATTACAGTAAATATAGGATCCTCATTCACTTTTCCCAAGATCTAAAGGCTGATAGGGAAATAATG
The DNA here is from genome assembly GCA_003508835.1 of Eonycteris spelaea. Lineage (NCBI taxonomy): Eukaryota > Metazoa > Chordata > Mammalia > Chiroptera > Pteropodidae > Eonycteris > Eonycteris spelaea. Next base: position 17,053,437 of record PUFA01000016.1, read on the forward strand.
GCAGTTATTTTTCTGAATATAGCCATGAGTTGTCCCATGCATTATAAAGTAAAGGAACTATAAAATAATTAGTCATGAATTTGCCACCCAACTAATTATGCTTTTACATTTTTTTATTTTTCTCAGATTATTAATTTTTAACTCTTTTTCTTATTATCATATTTTCAAATTATTGATTTAGTACTTTCACAGATAGTATAATTTAGGTAAAATTTTCTTCCTGGGATAGAAATTTGAAATTCGGTTCAAAGAATTTTTGAAAATGTCCATGTCATCAGAATTTATCAATGGTCAAACTAACATTATTATAACTTCAATTTAAAAGAGAGGTAGGCGAGGACTTTTCTGTCAAGATAGTGAAGGTAAATGCTGTGCTTTTCTCTTCTCACAACCACATCAAAATTACAACTAAACTACAGAACAACCATCATTGAGAATAGCTGAGGTAAGTCCTATGACTAAGGATATAGAAGAAGTCACATCAAGACTGTAGAAGGGGCAAAGTTATGTGAAATGGGCTGGTTTCACACCCATGTGACTTGACAGTTAAAAAATTGTGAGGAATATCCTGGCCGTAGAACTTCCCCTTGAGGACCTAGGCGTCCCAGCCTCACATCAAGCTGCCCAGCCCAGGGTTCCAGTGCTGGGAATAGAAGTACCCACAACTTCTAGCTGTGAAAACCAGTGGAGATTGTGGCTAAGTAGGATGAGGGCTGCTGGAGTCCCAGGTGTTTCTTTAAAAGGGTCTGGGAATGGACTCACCTGAAGCTGGGCTATCTTACTTTGAGTTCCAGTACTGGGGCAGCAGCTCAAAAGGTGCCAGGGAAATATGGGAAGGAAATGAGTTGTTTGGCTTTAGGGCAAGGGCTGGGGTGGGGGCAGCTTTCTCCCAGACAGAAGTGCTGGCAGAAGCCATTATTGCTTTGTTGAGTGGTCTCCTTTCCCTACATGTAAAAGCGGAGGACACCGTATCTGAGTCTCTATCAACCTGGCTAACATCATTCACCCTGCTCTTGTGTCCCTGAGACCCCACCCCACCTAACTTTGGTGCCTACCTGGGCCATTTCTAGTGGCTTTTCCATATAAATGACCTGTTAGCTCATACTGTGAACTTCCCTAAAATCTATCGAAAGGTTCATAAACCCCAAACAAATAGAATCTGGCCTGGGCATGCCCCACACCTCTTGCTAAGCAGCCCCAAATGGTCTTGGTGGCAGCCAGCCTCAGTTTTCAGCTTAGCCTTTCCCAGGCACCTTCAAGCTCAGAGTGGGTGGAAGACATCTGGGAATTGCTTTGTGACTCATGGCAGGTGGCTCTGGGCAGGGTATAGGCCATGATTGAACCTAGCCTGCAGCAGAGCCTCTCTTGGGAATCCTGAAGCCAGCACGGATCACTCTGAACCATTACCAGGTTGCCTCCACATCTCCCCCACTACAATCATGACTATCCTCACAACTAGTCAGCCTGAGAGTTAATCCTTCCCTTTGATGTGCAAACAGCAACCAAGGCCCAACTACAACAGAAGGACACACACAACCCACAGGAGGGATACCTGCAGCACCATACACCAAGCTCAGCTGACCAGGGAGATTGTGCCACTTGGATCCACAAAACATCTATTATGTAAGGCAGCTCTAATAAGACTGGGAGACATAGCAGCTCTACCTAATACAAAGAAAGAAAAACAGGGAGGCAGCCAAAATGTGGATACAAAGAAACATATCCCAAACAAACAAACAAACAAACAAACAAACAAAAAACCAGAACAAATCTCCAGAAAAAGAATGAAACAATTTGGAGATAAGCAATGTATCAGAGGCAAAATTCAAAACACTGGTTATAAAAATGCTCAATAATCTCAGTGAGAACTTCAATGAAGAGACAGGAAACACAAAAATGGAGCTAGAAAACACCACTGGGGTACCAGAAGAAGAAGAGAGAGGGCAAAGAATCGAAAACCTGTTTGAAAAAATAACTACAGAAAACTTCCCTAACCTGGTGAAGGAAATGAACATACAAGCCCAGGAATCACAGAGAGTTTCAAACAAGATGAACCCAAAGAGACCCACGCCAAGACACATCATAATTAAAATGTTACAATTTAAAGACAAAGAAAAGATCTTAAAAGCAGCAAGGGAAAAGCAGTTAGTTACCTACAAGGGAGATCCCATAAGATTGTCAGCTAATGTCTCAACAGAAACTTTGCAGGCATTGTTCTGAGTGGAGTAAGTCAGGCAGAGAAAGAAAATGCTCACGTGATTTCACTTACATGTGGAATTTAAGAAACAAACTAAACAAACAAAACAGAAACAAACATATAGATACAGAAAACACTTTTGATGGTTGCCAAATGGAAGGGAGGCTAGGGGGATGAGTGAGAAAGAGGAAGGAATTAAGAAGTGCAAATTGGTAATTATAAAATAGTCACAGCGATATAAAGTATAACAAAGAATATAGTCAATAATATTATAATAACTATGTATGGTGTCAGATAGGTACTAGATTCATCAGGGGGATTATTTCATTAGCTATATAAATGTCTCATCACCCTGTTGTACATCTGAAACTAACATAATATTGTGTATCAACTCTAATTGAAAAATAATAATAAAAAAATAACAGATCGTAAGCTGACAAGGTGCTTGCAATCTGTGAGGTCAACCAAGGATTCCCTCGCCTAAAACAAAACAAAACAACAAAAAGAAAAATAAAAAAAATATCAAAACAATAAACAAACAAACAAACAAACAAATAAAGAGAGGCAATTGATCTGATTTTGGAATTCTAGGCTGTTCTATGAAGCTGCTTTCCTAAAAGCTATTTCCTTTAATACAAAATTTTAATACGACTCTTTTACAGCTTGGTCACACACATGATTCTGTTTGAGGCATTGAGTTAGAGAACAAAAAAGTTTATTAAAACTAAAATATAAAAGCATGTATATAAAATCTTTTATCCTTCTCTACACTTTAAACAAATTGTCACGAAAGCCAAACTACTTTTAATAAACTGCTTACTTAAATTATGTACTGAAAGAAGTGTATAGGTTCCAAATAATATGCTAATTCTATTTCAGATAACAGACAAATATTTTGAATGAGGGGGACTTTTGTGCCTATTTGTTTTGATCGTTGTTTTTAAAAAGAAAACTAAGAAAAGAAATTGTTTGCTCATTTTTCTACTATTAGGAAATGTCCATCTTGAGGAAAGTTATGTCTCTATCTATCTATCTATCTATCTATCTATCTATCTATCTATCTATCATCTGATCATCTATCTATCTAATCTACTATCACCTAAATCTATCTCCCCAAATTGAAATTTCAATTCTTATAAAATATAAACTTTAGAATTTGCATCAACTCCATTTTACTTTTCAAGACTATATCAAATAAACTACAAAATTCTGATGAATTTCTTCAATACATTCATTTTAATGAGCACCTGAAGAATTTGGGTGTAGAAGACACATATGCAGTCATAATTGAGTCTTTTCTCAAATTATTGTTAAAATAGAGAATCTTTAACAAATTAGCATGACAGTGAATGTATAATGGTTTTTCATGTATGATTTTTTTACAAACTCACTTGCCTACAGTCATGTTTAATTGACAGTTTTCCTATTTTGGCTAACTAGTATCTGACTTCCCTGCCTCTTGACAAATGTCTCCTATGAATGAATCTTAGCAGAAGGGCCCTATCTTCTGATTCTAAAACTCAGGCCAGCTAAATACTTCCTGCATCTGGCAGCTTAATTCCTGAGTATGTAAAGTTAGCTTTAGGCAACTACCAGAACTTTGGATCTTGGGAAAATGAAACAGACATGGGAACAGTTAGATATTACTCAGGGTAGCAGTAGTAGAGCTGAGATTTCAATGCGATGGCAGATGTCCATGAAAAGCGATGTCCTTACCTATGCTGTGATATTAGCTGTGTATTTGGTTGCCTGTTGGCTGCATTTTTGGTTGCATTTTCTTTCTTAGTGTCATCCATTTTCCAGGTTTTCCATCATTGTGAGAGCTATCCAAAGTTCTTCCAATGAATTCTTCTGCTCAAGTTAGCCAACCTGTTTCTGTTGTTTGCAACCAAACTGATAAGAGTATGACATGTGAATATATCGATATCACAGATTTATGGAACTCTGATATCCCTTAAAATAAAGTTTATTTTCACTTGCATTTGAAAAACATATCTCAATTTTTTCTGGAAGCCTGAAATTTAAAAAGTTAAATTCTCAAGGCTTTTGGGATTTTATTTTTTTGTTTTTTACAAACATCACCAAAAGTTTATACCTGACAATTACAGACCTGACTCTTTATTTCACTGTGAATATCTATAAAGCGGTGACCTGTATGTCTGGTTTTATTTTCTTACTTAACAATTTCAGCATTGCCTAGGAGAATTCATGGTTAACTATCAAAGTCACAAAACAATGGAAATTTTGTCTCTCATTATGCTGTGTGATGAAGTAGAATATTGTCATAAGTTCTTGAGAAAAGGGTACAGTGAGCTAGTGTTAAAATCTAATTTTAGATGAATAATAAACTTTTAAAGAAACGAGAAATTACAGCTTGGAAAATACAGAATAGCAACCTTTATTCACATCACTGTATTTACTAATCATAAATGTAGAAACTGAAGTCACATTGCCAAGAGAGGACATGTTTTTAATGATAGATCCATGCAGCACAATGTACTCTCTTCTCTCTCTCTCTTCTCTCTCTCTCTCTCTCTCTCTCTCTCTCTCTCTCTCTCTCTCTCACACCACACACACACACACACACACACACCGAAAGTCTTTCTTTGATAACATTTTCCTACCATTTTTCAAGGAGACAATATACAGATTATTGTCTCTCTCTCTCTCCATCCCATCCTCTCTTTCTCCCTCCCTCCTTCTTTTCCTCGCTTGCTTTTCCCTTCTTCTCCTTCTCTTTTTTAGATTTAAAGTGAAGTTGTCTTCCCAGTGAAAGGATTAGAGAAACAGATACTTTTTTTCCATTTCAGTGATAGTCTTCTAAACATCCAGATTAACCTTACCAGACAATTCTTTTTAAGAAGGCTCTTCGAAGGTTGCCTAATCCCTTTTCTGTTAGAGTGAATGAATGACTATTTGGATGTCACATGACCTTTTCATTATCCAACAAAGGTTAAAGTAAATGTCTTTTTAGGCTTAACTAAATAAGATTTCCAAAATATCCAAAATCAACAGATGCTAGATACTTCTTGGAATGATAGTAGCCTGAAATGTACTTCAATATAAAAATAGAATTCATGATGTAAGTTGTGTTACTTGACCAAAAACATACATTTATCATATATTAAACTGTAAAAGCTTTGTGGATATATTGCTAAAATTGGATATTAGAGAACAGAAATTTCTAATTACACATACTGTTTTATCTATGAATTGGAAATACATATTTCCAAGAAAAATGTTATTCCAGGTTTTTTAAAAAAGTCTTTCTCCTTGTCAACATTTAAAGTTATTAGACAGTAAGACTTTCAAAAGCATAAACTAGTGATTTATCTATCAACAGGAAAGATATATTTCCAGAAATAAATTTTATTTCAATTTTTTTTTAATTGCTTTTCTCTGTGTCAGCATTTAAAGCAGGTGACATCTTCTAATTAAACACAAGATGTTGTCTATGCTTAAATTGTAGAAAATGAAACTTAAACAGAAACTGTTGGCTGCACCGTTATCATTTCTTCTTCTTTCTTCTTCTCCTTCTCCTTCTCTTTCTCCTTCTTCTTTTTAATTATCCAGAATACCACATGGCTGCTTTCAAGCTTATTTTCCAGATCACTGATAGCAATGAGATTCTGTGTTTGTGTGTGTATGTGTTTTGTTTTGAAAGACATCAGCTTGAAGCAGTTTCAAATCTCTAGTGACAATTTCTTAAGGAGTATGTCATAAGTGAGCTATTGACCACATTTTGCCAGATCACTTGTCAAATGCTTGGTAGGGCAATGTCAGATTTCAGGGCAACTACAGTCATATTTATGAAACTACTTAGAAACTGTGTAAGAGTTCTGTGGATCCTATTAAGTGCTTTAGAACCATCAAGAAAACTTGATCTTTATTACTAGCGTGTTATAGTCTCCAAAAATATTATATAAGTTTTTTTCCTAAACTATGGTTCCTAAATTTTCTCAGGAAATTCCATGTGCTTGGAATACTTGTTTTAACATAATTCACAACTGTAGGTGGTAGAAGTCTGATGTAATTTAGTGTAAAGTTAACTTTTTTTTTAATGTAAAAAGGGTCAAAATTAATGAAGAAACTAGCAAATTCAAAGTTTCACTGAGAAACCTCCCAATGCTTTTAGCAATTCACTTGAAACGAAGGAAGAAAATGACCCCCTTTAACGTTTTAAAGCTTTGAAAGTCTAATGAACCATGCTACCTCCTGTAGTTTCTACCAAACCAAAATTTGTGCAATGACTGGGCTCATTAGCATTAAGTGGAAGAAGACCACTCAGCTCTTGCAATAGCTTCTTGCAATGTTTTCACCATTAGTATTATATTTGGTTGATGAAATATTGCTTTCTCAACTGTTACTTTATATTTCTTATTGTTGTTGATGTAAAATTTAAAATATCGATGTAAAATCCTATAAATTAAATGCCCCTCTCTCTAAATGACAAAAAGACTTTTTCCTTTTAACAAGTGTACCAAACACATTCCTTTTTTTTCCAAAAAGGTAGGTTCTTGAAACAAGGTAGTTATGTTATGTTTTAATTGTTTACTTCTTTTTCTATATGCCCCAAAATATTGGGTAATGGTTTGTGAGATAGGAAACAAATTAATAATTAGAATATATAGAATGTAAAATATTAGATATAAAGATAATTTGTGTTTTTTTTGAGTGATTACAATAGAAGTTACTATATTATTAAAATATTAGCAATTCATTGAATTCAACTGCTTTTAAGATTTTTACATCTCATTATATTAGGGAAAAATTGCTGCTGCAGTGAAAAAGCCATGCATTATTTAGCACACACCTTTCCATGTTACTTGATTCTAATTCTATGACTCTGCCTTTCATCGCATTTAAGCTATTTTACAACTTGTGGACAGATAATACTAAGGCAAAATGTATCTTGTCTATAGACATGTAAATAAATTCTGTTGGTTAAAGATTCAATGGAATTCTCTTTCTTACTCTGGAAGAAGCCAGTTTTGCCTCTATTAGCATATTAATTTCAATATTTTAAATCTATAATGTGTCTGTACTTTGGATTGTCCTTTTATCTGGTTGTAACATCTTACTCTGTTCCTCATTAATGAATTAATGTGTTTATTTTATATGTATACAAAAGTCATGCTTTTCATTTTTTTAACTAAAGAGTTATGTCCACAGGATTTGTATTACATTTATATTTTGACAACAAAACACAAATGTTGTATATACTTTAATTTCTGAAATTAGAATTTCCCTCTTATTTTACTGTCCCAGCACAAGAAGATATACATATAATTAGTATTTTGATATAAATTGGCTCAAACAACATCAGTCAGGATTAAAATTAGTATTTTGTTGTGACTTAAAAAAAAATGTGTGTATATATCCTGATCTTCATTTCCCTAAGAATTCTGTTGATTTCAGATGCCTAGGAAATAGTTTTAGCAGATTATCTAAAAGTTGGGAGGTCTTTGCAAAAATGCTATAAAAAAGGTACATATGATTATGACAAGAGTCTTCATTTGGTGTGATGGGTCTAATATTACAAGGGCTACATGTCCAAAGGCAATTGCATTGTATGTTCCATACCCCAAAAGTTTTAGATGAGACATATAATGTAATTTTTCTTTAACACATATACACTCTGAACACATAAAAAATTAAAAGATGGCATTAAAGAAAAAAATTGTAGTATAAACAAAGTGACTTATGTGAAAATATAAATACTTAGATTTGTGAAGCTAGAGATGGGATCACATTCTTTTCCTGTTCCTAAGAAAGCTAATGGAGAAAGAAACAAACTGGTAATATTTTACATTGCCTATTTGGCTCAAATCTGCCACATAGAAAAGCATAATCTTCAGCAAGTGACTTAAAATTTCTGAATCTTGTTTTCATCATCAACATGTGACAATAGTAACATTTTAAAGTACTGCGACAGTCAAAGTAGCAATGTCTGATAAAGTGCTTTGCCACAGTAAAATGCGTTGTAGATTTAGTTGTGCCCCCTCAGCAGTAATTCTAGCTGCTACATCTGCCTCAGGGGTAAAGCATGTTTCTTAGACTGAAGGCCGTGAGAGAGTTGTGCTAGCTTTAGTGTGACTGTGGGCAGAGCTTGCATGGAGAAGACTGAAAAATATGACTCCTTTCTTTCTCTCCAGGAAGACTGGAAATTATTTATTTGATCCACTTGTCAATTTGTTTTCTTTACTCTAGAAATGTGAATTCCTAAATATTTTCAGTAAATTTGGAATTATTTTTAAAAAGTGCATGTGAATGTAAAAGTGTATGCAGCTAGGGAAGTTCAGGAGCGAGTACATAGACTGATGTTTAGATCAAATTCCACTATCTTGAAGAAATTACCCTTGGAAATTTTTCTCTTAAAATTCTTAAATTTATGCCTGACAGGCTTAAGTAAGTAACTATTTCTCAAATACCTAGATGTCATTTTGAAGTATCTATGACCTGTAATGTTCAGAGGGAAAATAGCTCTACTTCACATGTGAGCTTTCAGCATCTGAAACTTGATGCTTCTGTTTCCATGTGATTGAATGAAGGATAGAAATTACAGAGGGAGAAATAATGAGCCAGTGGGAAAAGCAGATGTTTATTAATGTGTTTTCATTTTTGTGTGTGTGTGGGGTTAGTAGATATGGTTCTTCCAGAATAGCAATGACACCCATATTTCAAAATAATTTATTATACCAACCATGAATATTTTTCATGGTTTGTTGTTTACTTATGTATTTCATTGTTCTTTTGTATTTGGTTGTCTATCATAGATGGACAGATTTGGAGGAGAGGGCCTAAATCATTCATTTGGTGGTTATCATTTGTATATTATAGAAGATACAAGCTATGGGCTCTCAGACAAATCATGTTTTGTTTGGAAAGCAAAATTTTTAAGAAAATTATATCTGAATGTCTTGAAGTATTTGCTCCCTGTTTATGAAATTAGGCGTTCTGCCTGACTTCTACAGGGATTTGAGTTTTCAAATGCTTAGCCTTTAAAACTAACAAGATTTTATCATTAGTCTCTGTTGTAATTCTGCTGCATTTCAGCGGGTAAAAGTCCTAAATAATGGCTAATAAAATCTTTCCAGGAAACTTCTTCTTTCGGCTGGATGTAGTTCAGCTTGTCAAACCTTTTGGAAATCGACAACAGAGAGAAATGCTGCAATGTGGAGCCCTTTGACACTGTGGCATCCTACAAGTTTACCCCGTATTGCTTCGGAGTATCTGAAAGATGGTGAGTGGCAGAGTGGATGAAGCAGAAAATAAAGAAGGGAATAGCAGAAATATGTTTAAACTATTATTTCTTCCTTTCTTCTCTTAAATCAGTAGAGGTTAAAATGAGTCAAATACATACTTTAATTGATAAACTGACTTTATATTCACCTATTGGAAACAGTACAACATATTTTACATCAGATTATGAAATATGGATGTTTTACTAAAAGACAGGAAGAGCTTTTTCCAGTCTTTAAAGTAAATACATATTCAAAAGATCTTAAGGCATACCATTTATTCATATTCATATCTATTGAAATACTGTACATCCACATACTTCAATAAATAGTTAAAAACCTGACCTCTTTTTAAATCATTTCTGAATTTCAAAAACAATTTTTATTGAAAAGATTAAATAGGTAACTTTTGGCTGTGTCACAAAGCTAAGCACAATGTATATATTAACAATTATTCAATAAATTTGATCAATATAGGTGATTGGCTTTGATAAATTTCTCAGAGTTTTCTGAGTTCACACATTGGGGTATTTATATATATATATTTGTCCTGAATTATCTGGGTAATTTTTTCAGTTCTCCAGTCTACTTTCTAGATATAGCTTAATGTTATGATGAAGCATTAAATTTCAGTTAAGTTTTAAACCCTCCAAAAGTAGCTTTAAGTTTGTCATTTGCTCTCTCAAATCTTTTATAGTCCCCCAAATATACAATACTATAATTTGGGCAGCACTTTTCTTTATATAATTGCTGCATAATAGGAACTTAATGGTGTAACAGGACATGTTTCAAATGGGATCATTGTAAAACATAATTACACCACTTGCAGTTAAACCAAGTATGCAAATGAACTAAGTCAACTACTCTAATATTCCAGTTCTTTCTCCTTCCTTCCTTCCTTCTTTCTTTCTTCCTTCTTTTTTTTCTCTCTTTTTACCTCCTTCTTTTTTTGTCTTTTTTTTCTTCCTATTCTTTTCTCAAGTGCTCGCTCTTTTCTTTTCTTTCTTTGAAAAAAAAAAAAATAAAACAACTCAGGGGCAACAAAAGGAATCCCACAAATGTAACTTGTGGAAATATAATGCTGAAATGAACAGTCAAAAAAATTATTATAGATCAAAAGTTAAATCAATTTTACAGAACTGCTATTTTGAAATTGCAACAATCTTGTACAGTCAGGACTGATAAAATGGAGTAATCAGACTTTCATATGTCCATAAATGTAAAATCATCTACTTGAACATTATATGCAATACATTCACACAAAAAAAGCAAATATTGTAGCCTTATTTGAACAATATTGAACTCATAAATACTCATGATTTCACTCTGTCCAGGGGCCTAAGGACTAGGAATGCTGCTGTGATACAGAAAAACATAGTGAATACCTCCTCTATTTAAAAATGTCACTCAAGAAATTCTCTTCTAACATAAAGGCAAATACATATAGCTACTGAGCTATGACTGTACTTCTGTCACATTCTATGGGAATAACACCAGACTCCACAAATTCGGAATCATAACAACACTTTGAACTAATTATTTGGTTCATCCATAGTTTATATCTCGATTTATCTCACATTTACCCTACAAACCTTACAAAGAGGAGGTATTTTTAAACTCTAGGAAAGCGGTCACTGTATAATATGCATTCTTGATCTGTTTTTTTCTCCCAAGCAATGGTTCTGATGGTTAACACTTTTGTGGTAGCACCACTATTTCTAGTAAGTAGATTATTATGGAGTGTGCCACTTTAAAGCTGCAATACAAAAACATATTTCGTAATACTCATCAGTTCTACAAGGAATATTTTTGAAAAGCAAATTAACAATAATAAAGTTAAAATACCATGTGCATTTTAAAAACCCATTTTTAATATATCAGTCAAGGTAATATAATAAATTATTACATGAGTAAATGTAATAGCAATGTCATATTATTTCCATTTTGTGGGAAAATTATATATTTATGCCTTCAAATTTAGGATTCATTTTTCTAATTAAAATGGATTTATGCTATACTTCGGGACTAAATTTTACTTGAAAATAATCACAAATTTCAAGTTTCTCTTTCAGGGCAAAATATTAGATATCTTAAATATGCCCAACATCTGTGAAATGTATCTGACTTTATTAGTAGGATATTTTTATTTTGTTTTCATGACTTGCAAAAGGGTCTATTTGCAAAAATCTCTCTAGGTATAGTGAAATCAGTAACTTCATCAAACTTATAAAATGACTTTCAAGGCTATGGTCTTTCTTTAATAAAGAGTAAAACCATCAAACTCCTGTAATATAATACTTTTTAAAGTAGCAGCATTTTTATTCAAAAATGTACTTTTCATTCTTTATGATAGAAATAATTTAATATTCATGATAATTTAATAATTGATATATATATATATTAGGATATTCGCCTCACTGGTCTTGTCTTCATTCGATCATATCTTACATATATCATGTAGGAAGAAATAAAGCATTGTAATTATTTTTTGGGGCCTTATTTGTTTGAGCTGACATGGCTATAGAGAAAGATCTTACTATAGAATTAGTTATTTCAGGGATTGATCTGCTGCATACCAGCATGGAATATTTGTTATAATATATTCTGATTTTTTTGTATAACATGCATTCCAATCTATCAACTGAGTGATGTTTTCAGATGGAAAATATGCAAAACACTCCTGTCTATAGGAGCACCTTATCATACCGACTTACTGCCACAGACCCAAATTAATCGTGAATGCTTACCAAGTCATGTAATAGTAGGTGATTGAACTCTGTGTCCTTTCTGAAAAACCATCTTAAACATTTTGGCTTGAAACAGCAAAAAGAAAAGATGCTGGATTTCTAGGCAATCCCTTTGATGAACTGTGCTGTCTTTTTAAAGGGAATTATTTCCCAAAGTGGATATAACATTTAGCTACAACTAAAGAAATTGTATGGTAAATTTACCTGTACAATGTTAGTTAAATTCTTTTTCATCACAAAACTGAGTTACTGTGGGGTAAAATTCTCAAACCCCACTGGTAATGAAAAAAGAAGTTTTTGTAGTCCGATAGCTCTTTCCTTCTTTAGAGATAGAATATAGTTTCACTTTCTCACTGTGTTTTATTTTTGCTTTCGATTGTAGGATTTGGCAAAATGTTTTGGAGACGAAGAGAAAAATATTGTTTTATGAAGGCACACCCATGCTGAACTTACAGGAAACAGAAGCAGAGCTGCACAGCCAGTTATATTACAAGGCTCATTCCTGAAACCTGAATATCATGCGAGCAGAAAAATCTAGATATGTGTTATATTTTGAAGAAATGATCTGAAGGCATATTATTTGCTTTTTTATCAAAAAAGAAAAAAAATGCATCTTTGTAAATGCGGATTGATTCTTATTGAAACAGGGAAATGAATGCTTGTATTGCAGCCTTAAAGAATCACATATTCACTGCAATATTCGTTTTTGTAAACTACAGCCTGCAACCTAGCAGACCATGACTGAATGCTTTTGAAAAGTTGTAGATTACAAACATGAAATCACAATTAATATCCTCTAAAAGTAATTTCAGAGCCTTCACATCTTAAAAAAAGGACAATGTGTACTGCTTCACAAGGTAATGTAGCTAATCAAAAAAAGAGTAGAATTAAAGTATTTACATAATGAGCAATTCTACAGAAGGCGATCATCCCCATGTAAGCACTGCTGATTATATCCCACGCTGCTTTTAACAAACTGTACCAGATTGGATCCAGCCATCAGCACTTTCAGAGAATCCTTAAAAGCCTTTTATGGGTCTTTAAATTTATTGTAGAATGGCATTCTTCAGGTAGAATATGCTGGTGAAAGAGGACAGTGTCAACACAAGGTACCAGCAGGAGAAAAGAACGTCGGCGTTCCCGGTAATTCCATACTGGGCTGTACTTGGAGCTGGAAAGAAACAGAAAATTCTAAATCAAAATCTAATTTGCGTCTTTCAGGATCTTAACGCTAATCAAAAGGCAGCTGGGTGTATTGGAGCGAGCATTGGCATTGGAGTCAGACTTAAGTTCACATCTGGTTCTGCTATATGACAATATGTGGCCTATTCCACTAATCTTTCTGAGCTTCATTTTTCTCAAGGGCAAAATAGATATAATATAATCCACTTGGCAGGGTTGCAGTGAGAATTAAAGATGAAGCACATATAGCGCACTGCACTGGGCTGAACGCGTGCCAATTACTTAATTCAGTGCAGCTAACATTACTATTCTTCCTATAGGCATTGTAAATATTTGTATTAGAGAACAATATTCATTCCTGCAGAATTTTTTTAAAAATTATTTTTATTGTGATATAATTGACATACAACATTGTGTAAGTTTAAGGTGTATAACGGTGTTGATTTGATATGTTTATATATTATAATATTGTTATCGCCATAGCATTAGTCAACACCTCTATTACATCATATAATTATCATTTCTTTCCTATGGCGGAAACAATTAAGATCTAGTCTCTTAGCAACTTTGAAGGTTATAATACAGTATTGTTTATAATCACTGCACTGTGCATTTGTTTTCCAGGACTTATTTACTTTCTAAATGTGTACACTTAAATAACTTATTACATACCACTCCCCCTCCCCGCTTCCTGCCCCAAGCCTCTGGTAATCACTATTCTTCTCTCTCTGTTTTTACAAATTCAGCTTTTTTAGATTCCACATATGACATTATACATATATACATGAACATATTTGTGAATGTTTAGTATTAGCCAAATACTGTACTACATGCTGGAAAACCAAGAAATTCTCACTTCCAAAATTTTTTTTTCTGGAGGTGAGGAAAGATATTCAAACAATATAATGCAATCCTAGGAATATTAGAGTTGCATGTGCAAACTGTAATGACACAGAAATTTTGTATTTAAATCTATGTGGGCAAGAAAGGAATAATTTAACAGGGAGTTTCACTAAAGGGGATCATCATTTGGCTAGAAGAAAAAAATATAATCAAAGGCATGAGGAAAGGAGAGAGCACAGCATATATTCTAGGATCTAAAAGTATATTAGTTTTCTTGGACCCTGAACTTTGAGACCCAAAGTGGAGGGAATTGAAACTGGAACTTTAGGGGATAGAATGATCTCAATTATAATAAAAAGAGTTTAACTCTAAATTTTGAAGACTGTAGAGCTGTGGAATTGTATGATTACGTTTACACATTAGAAAGATCAGTTTTATGCATGAGAAGCTCCTGTGGTACTTAACTGACAGGTATGTCAAAGTCTCACTGAGAGATTTCGCCTAGAGATTCCCTAAGCTTGGGATTGTGTGGGAGTCTACTGAGCACATTCTACTTCTTTTCACAAGAGAACAGTTGCCTCTTTGAGTGTGAATTATATTGTGTTCCAGAAATTGAATGTCACAGACATGCTCAGCCTTGCTTGAGACTGGTTCTCATTTATCACAATAATTATAATAGTAATGATAAAAAAAAAACTCCACCGACATACTTTTAACTACTTTTTTCTTAATGAAACCTGGATTTCAAGCACTCTTTTCTTTATACAAAATGAATAATGTAATAAAAATATATACTATTTCACCTCTAAATCCATAACTTGAATCCAGGAGCAGTTTTAGGTACTGAAATTGAATTGCCAGCAGGTAGTTAGTTGTTAATGGAACTTTCACCAATGATTATATTTTCATGTTACAAGAAAAATAAATTACATTGTTTACACCTCTAAGAAATTAGAGGGGATGCATTGGCCCCTGCCCGTGGGAAGTTTCCCTGACAGTGCAATTGTTTGTCCCCGGTGAGTGAGATTCGAGGGCTGAGACTACTATTTTTTGGTAAATAGAGCAAAATCAACTATTTAATTTTCTTTTTGCAAATGAGTCCTCAAAATGAGATTATGATGAAAATAAGCTTATTGTTGAACAGATAGCTTTTCAAGTTTTGATTTTAAGAAGTCTAATTTAAAACCACAACACTCCTTAATTTTTTTTCTTGTCTAAGTCCTAGAAAGATGCTGTATTTTTTAAATATAAATAAATATTTAATTGGTCTGTTGCCTTCTCAATGACAGCTATTTCAGAGTTATTTTTGCTGTTTTTTAAAAATCTTGAGTGCAATAAAACAAGTATAATAGTAAAAGACTTATAATAAAGCATATAAAATGAGTTCATATATAAGAAGTAAATCTTAAAAGCCAAACATAAAGCAGAGATAAAATTTTATTATCATGAACTAATTAAATAGTACATTAAGTGGGTAGAGAATAAAGGACCCACAAAACTCCAGATCCATATTTTAAAATGCATTATGGGGCCAATCTTTTCTGAATCCCTTCTCTTCCAACAAGCTAAACAGATTACCCTCATGTATCATTAAGCCACCATATGTATTCCTTTTTAAACAAATATAATACTGCATTGCAAATATTTATATACATATCTATATATCTCATCAGGTTGTAAACTCTCCTAGATCGTATTTCATTTGTCTTGGTGATTCCAGACACGAAGTCTAGTGAAGTATGGCACTTAAAAGATGCTCAATAAATGTCTATTAAATGAGCAATTCAATTAAATAAATGAAGAGTTCAGAATTAAAAGGAGCATTTTTCCCTTATAAAACATAAGTTCTTCTGAAGCAAGCTGCTTGCCTATAGGCTAGAAAAATTTACAGTATACCTCTCTCATTCATTCAGCAAATATGTACTGAACTAGGTACTAGGCACTATACTAAGTACTGGGAATACAATAGCTAATAAGATAGATATAGTCCTTTCGTTGCTTAATTCCATATATTCCCATATATAATCCTTTTAATCACATACCTTCAATGACATCTTTTCCCCCAATGTGTCTTTATCATATACTTGGCCTCCTATTGTATTAGTAAAAGACATATCAATAATATATTTAAAAATTAATTTGCAGTTAACAGAGTATATATATATATATATTTTTTCCCACTGATGTCTCAAATTAATGTACTTTTAGTTTTATGAATGCAATACTTTTATTAATCCTAAAATAAAGTAGGCACTTGTTTCTGCACTGTTAGGTTACAATTACTATAAGGAATGGACTGTTAGAATAACTATTGACAATTAGCAGATCAAAAAAAGAGTAAAATTAAGTGAATGTGTGGTCAAATCTCTAATGCTAAGTCATACATCATGATTCATACTCCTTAAGCATATATCTAATGTCTTTTATGTGCTGGGAATTGAACACCAGTAAAAATGAATAAAACTCAATCTTCTCTCTTAGGAAAGTTTCATTCTAGTTGGAGATATAAACAAATAGAAAATATAGAACATTAGGATATATATAATAAACATGGGAAAGCTTCCCTAGGAGTTACTGTAGGTAAATAATGGAGGCAGCAAATACAAACACAATTATTTTTTATGCAATGCAATGATGTGCATATATTATATAGATAGATAGATAAATATAGATATAGATATAGATATAGATAGATATAGATATAGATATTCCACGTTTTTAAAATGATGGCATGATGGTCCATTGACTTGGAGTATCTTATTATTATATAACCTTAGTCCCATTGACTGATATTTATTATGTGTTTTTTGTGTGTGTGTGACTTATTAATTGAGTGATTTAGAACATAGGCTAATGGTACTAAAGTTAGGAGTCTCAGTACTATTTGGACTAATTATATTTGCTTGGCATATTAAATCCAAGTCAGCTACTTGAGAAATTACAGAAAATCTTAAGAAATTATAAAAATTAACTGTTAGCTATTAGAAATTAATTATTATAAATCAGCTTCAGACTCAGTTGAAGTATCTCCTTTAAAAGAAAAAACTATAAAATTCCACCTGCCAAATTAATTTGTCATATTTGTATTATATTTACATATCTATCATATAATTACATATTTATGACATCATATTTACATATCTACCTTTTCCTATTAGACCAAAAGCATCTTCAAGCCAAGATTTATTATATGTGTATCTTTATTGCTGGTCAGAACAGAGAATCTGATCCTTAGTAAATGCTTGATAATATTTGTTGAATGACTATAAGGTTCATATCCATTTTCCATATAGTCACCATAAACATCTAAGGGGACACAACACCTTGACTTCTTTTTTCAGAAAAATATTGTCTTCTACCATTCATATTTTACCTTTTAAGATCAATACATAGTCAGAATACCTCCCTTAGCTTTTGAGCATAAAAAATAAATCATAAGGCAGATTATATGAGGAAAGAGCATGCTTCCAACTTGATAGTGTCATCCTCTTGCAGTAAAAGATGCAGTGTAAATGAATCTGTGACTTCTAGATACAGTTCTGAATTTCCTAGGAGACATCCATCTGTGCCTCCAGGATGGTCAGGTTTATTGTACAGTCTTTGCTATGTTTTTAGTTGCCTATGAATATCATACTGCTACTCATTTTAAGTAAAATTAAGATGAATAGGGTATATGATCAGAGGTGTAGTTGGACTATAGTGAGAGTTTTGGCTTCATTCTTAGTGATATGGGAAGCCATAGGAGAATTTTAAGCAGAAGAGGTTAGCTGACATTTTTAAATAGTCTCCTGGCTATTTTGTGGACAATAGATTGCACTCCCAGAGGCAAGAGTAGAAGCCTGTGTTAGCCTGAAACCTTCAGGGGTCTTCAATGACTACTGAGGAGAGCCAAAGCTCTGTAGCTCAGCATTCAGGACCTCTGTCATCTAGTTCTAGTCAATTTATCCAGATTCATACACACTCTTAGCTTTAGTCATACAAGCCAATTTCTGAATATATAAAGTGTTTTCCTTACTCTCTGTCATTTGTACATTCTATATCCTTAAGCCTAAATGACCTTCCTTCCTATTCCTCTTCATCACCTATCAAAGTCTTATTCATCCTTAAATATCTAAAATATCACCTCCTCTATGAGTTCCTTCCAAGCTCACTAATAAGATGTGCTAGTCTCCTGCTTATTCCTGATTTCAAAATAGTTCCTTTTTGACTTATAATAAATTATTTATCTTTGTTTACAACTGGATGGTAAATGTAAGTCATGGAACATTCCTTCTCATAATGTGAGCATCTGTATCTTATATCAAATGTATTCAAGAGATGTTTGTTGAATTGAATGTAGAAAAATATTCCTAAGTATACATTTGTCTAACTCAAGACAACTTTGATAAAATATCCTATTTCAATAGTTGTTCCTATGATTTCTTGTTCTTAAGGCAAAGTGTGTGAGAGAGAAACTGTTCTGTATTTCTGTCCTACTCCCTATTTGTCTTTGGTTTTGAGAAGAATGGAGAAAGAAGTGTACATTGAGAAGGAAAGGAGAAAGAAAAGGGAGAAAGAAAACAAAAGGTGAAGAGTTAAAAGCTAGAGAGAAAATAGCCAGCCCTTGAGCAACGCATGAGATGCTTTCATGGTCACCATTTTAAGAAAAAGGAAGAGATAAAAGGAATGAAACCGGGTATCAGGGAGTCTACTTTAAAACAAAGAACAGAAAAGGCTGGTTGTTATTTTTCCCACTTTCTTGGTAGCGCTAAAGGCATTCAAGTTTTTAAATATAATGTGCGTAATATACAACTGTAGATCCAGACGACATTGGTTCAAAGTCCAGCTCCACCTCTTTCTAACTGGACTAATGTAGGCATGTTTCCTAACTGTGCTTAGTTCAGTATCTTCATCTGCCAATGAGGACTGGTAGGATCTCAAAAGTTATCATTAAAATTAAATGTGATGATACATTTAAAGCACCCAGTACAGCAGCTAACACAGGATTAACACTCGCTCAGGTATGACCTAAACACTCCTCATCCACTCATTCATTTAACAAATTCAGTATGTGCTATGTGCATTCTCTGAGCAAAATGAAATCACCCCTGTCCCCACAGACCTTTCTTTTAAGCATAAAATTTTCCATGAAACACACATATTTTACTTCATTCTTAATCTACACTTGGTTAAATCAATGCTTCTTTGGGTGTCCTCCTTATCTTACAAAATATTTATTCTCTCCATTACCTCAGCTTCTTTTATTTAATGCCATTTACTGCTAGATAATTGGCCTGTCTCCTCTGGTGTGCAGGCTCCTTGAAGGCAAGGAGTATGACCTCTTCCTTTTTTTCCTTTCCTCCTATTTTCCCAAGAACATTTTGGTGCATGGACTTTAGAGAGTGGTTTCGTGGCTGATCTGCCCAGTCTGGTTCTGGCAGGGCTTTCAGGTGTGGAGCAGAAGTGACTGGACTAGGCGTGGAGTCCAGGCCTTTGGGATTTCTTCCAGTTGTCAACAGGAAGATCAAATCTGGGCTTTAACACAGATCTTACATCTTGTCTAATTATGATTATCACTCCCAATTACTTACAGCTGCTGCATATTATTTTCAGTCTTGGCAGTTTTCCCTTGTATTGCTCCAGTTTTTATTTTTAGGCAAAAGCAAATGTAACTGTGAAATATTTAGTTTTGGTATAATACCAATAACTTGCCTAGGCAATTTCCTTAAATTACTCAAGCTTTAATTAAAGTAGCTTTGAGTCATATTTTTAAGATTCTTGTAGCAATCTTAGGTAGAGTTCCTTTAGCTACATTAACTTTGTTTCCATAAGAAAAAGCTAGCCTCAAGCTTACATTTTACCAAGGAAGTGTATACCTTAATAGAAAGTGAATGATTTACACCTAAATTAGATTTCATATAAAAAAAGTGATTAATGTGGATACAAAATAGAGTGCACATTAATTTACTGAAAGATTATGCACCATTGATTCAATCTAAAAGACAATGCAACTCTGTCTCAGCACATAATGTGGTAAAGTTTGCTCAAAAGATATTTTAGTCTTTTTAGCAATATCCACAACTTCACATCGTCAAAATTGAGGGAGATATCCAGAGGCTCGGATCACCCACAGATTTTTTGTTATCAGTTGATTCTGCCTAAACACTGGGTACAGATTCGGCGAGGAGAACACTAGAATGGGATATGCTTTACAACTGGATGTACAACTTTTGATGATGGTGCCTGGAAGAATCAATCAGGCAAGTCTCAGCTCAGATGACATCACCTCATTATCCCTTTCTGTCAATCAAATAGCCCAGGCCCTAAGATGGGATGTGCTGTATGTAAGAAACAGTGCAGATAAACTATGTTTTCTCATGTACATCTCACAGCTGTGGCATAGAGACTTCCAGGGAAAGGGACTTTGTGTGGGTATTGCATGCTCCAGTACATAGATCCTTAAGTACTGAAGTTCTTCTCCCCCTAGGCTTTGGGTTGAGGAATTCTTGAATAGCATGGTTATCATGAGGTGAGGCTGCCAATGTATACATATTCAGATTTTTTTACACAATACACCTTTATTGTGCTATAACATTCTTTTGTTGGATACAGAGATAAACACAGAACATCTACTTTTCAAGCAGCTCTCAGTCCTACAGTATAAGGCTTAATTCATGAGCCTCTACCACAGTCAGCTCTACTCATATTTAGAGAAAGTAAGAATTGTATAAACAGCTTTTAATTTCTGCCAGTCATTCTTTTTAATTCCTTTGGAAGGAATCAGGCTAACAAGTGTACATTGGTGCAGTTTTCTCAAATTAGAGGACTAAAGTTATAAAAAAAATATATGCATTTACTTATTCTAATGTTTTAGATTTTTACTTTTTCATTTGGTCAAAAGCCAAATGCCTACCTTCAAGAGGTTCCAATATCTTTTATAGACAAAGCTTTCACCAGCATAAAAATATAAAGTAATTATTTTCACAGAAAGTATTTCCATTTTGTGTAATAAATAATGAGGAAAATGGACAGAAAAATCACAGCATTCCTTCCTCTTTTTGACTCATGGAATTTTCCTGCCAGCTTGTTCTTTACAACTACTAAGCTATTTCTCTGGCAAACTACCATCCTTGAATCCTTTTCTGCTTGATGAATAGCCATTTTTCCAAAGTTCACGGTATACAATCCTATTTACTCAACATCAACTACTTTAGGAATTTTAAACATATGTTTGTCTCTGTTATTACTCATATTCAGAAATCTGCCTATTTGTAGATAAATACTTTTATCTGGAAATAGCCAGATGAAACTCTCCAAGACTATTATCTCTAATTTGAGCTAAGGAGAATAAGTATTCAATCACCCACATAGAAACAAATTCTGCTGCTTTTTTTCTGCCCTTTGCGGTTATTGAAAAATATTTCAAAGCCTGAATAGTTCATCAATATCTTCTAAATGTCTTGGATTTTTTTTGTTTACTCTATTTTTAACATATCAGAAGTTGTTTACATGAATCTATAGTAGCTCTATAGAAGTGTGTTGCCAATAGAGGTAATTTTGTGTAAATCTAGATGGTTCCTTAACTTGGGCAAAGTCCAATTATTCATTCTAGGTTGGTTTGCAAATGGGTTTCTATATACATGTCATTATATATTCTGGACTATGTGTATGATGTGTGTGGGAGTGAGTATATGTGTTTTAAAAGCTGGCTTTGTTGTATAAAATATACATATAAACCTACAGTACAAATCACCTTGACATAGATTTTAGTTTAGTTCTTTAAGGCTGAAGAAAAGAGGGTTTCACAGAAATAAAAATAGAAATTCAGCTGTGTTCTTAAGGTCACTAACAGCCACTGCCACTGACTGTATCTTCTATGTCACATTGCTAGTATGGTAAAAGAAAAAAAAAATTGCAAGCCGATAAACATTTTTGCAAGTTGAAGAAGTTTTGAGGATTTTATATGTGTGGCCATGTGAATGTGAAATTATTTTTTATAGTAGTGTTTGAACTTGGAGCTTTAATAATCAGGTTGTCTTGTTTATTAAATTTTATTCTTTATCTCTTTTGCATTAGGAAAGTTATCTAAAACTAGGTTCTTTTCTGTTATTCTGCAACATTGTTCTTTTAGCATTAAGAATCAAGAATTCCATAAGGTTTGATTATCCCTTCCTTTTTTTGGGATATTCTATTTACCTTTCAAATTTTTCTTAGCTTTTCAAATGCAATAAAAGCCAATGATTATCTGGCTCTGTGGTTCTGATTCACTTAAATCATTCCACTTGTTATGTTCCAGATTGCTCTATAGTTATTCTCAATGATTCTCTAATTATTTCCATCATATTTTGGCTATTAAAAAAAAAACTTTAATAAAACCCTTGTATGGAATTCAAGACCCTCTGTAAACTATCCCAAAGCTACCTTTCCAGCCCTTTGCTGACTGCTCTCTGACAGGATCTGTACTGGTCACAGGAGTCAGGAAGGCTCTCCATTCCAAGGAAATGCCTGAGCATTTGCAGCATTTGTGAGTTTACTCACACTTTGCCTTCTGTCATGGGCTTCAGTATCCCTATATGTTGCAATAGAACTCACCTTTCAATGCCCATCTCAATTGCATACTGCTTCCTAAGTTAGAACCTGTCACAACTCTAAGGGGTATTGAAGACAGTCTAGTGCAACTCTTCACTTTTATAGATGAGGAGATGAGGTTGATGGAGATTACATGATGCAGTTAAAAATAAGACTAGAACTCAAGTATGCTATCTCCGTGCTTCCATTTCTGTGTAGCCTCCTGATTTGCTACCTAACTCTAGTTGGAATTAATCTGCCATTTCCCTTTTTCTTCTATAGCCATTTCCTCTTACCTCCAGTTTATCACTTTCATGTTCATCTCCTTCAGTAGAGTCTATGCTTCTTGAAACCAAATATCATATTTAATTTGATTTTGTATCACTCACAGCATTTAATCAAGTGATTGGCACTGTCAAAATATTTATTACAAAGAACTATAGGTAAATTGTTTTAATTTCTGCAGCTTAATGAGGTTTTACTATAAAGCTCAAAAAAAAAAAAAAGAAAGAAAGAAATACTCTGGGGAAGGTAATATCAATCAAGAGTCTGGGGTGTGGAAATTGACTACTATTGTAGAGAAAGATCGGTTCTATTTTACTGAAAAGAAGAATCCTGTATTCTCAGAAGTCTCTGAAGACATTATACTATAACCATACAGAGCTAAACACACACAGAATCTCTCTCTCTCTCTCTCTCTCTCTCTCTCTCTCTCTCTCTCTCTAACACAATTGTTGAAGAATTTCCCTTGCCTGTGACTTCTATTTAAGTGTATCCATTATGAATGGAGACCGTATTTGTAACAAGCACATCATGTACTAGCTTAGCACCTCTAAGCCTCAGTTTTCTGTGTAGAACAAAGAGGATAAATGTATCTTCTTTGTAGGGTTGCTGTGTTAGGTAAATGAACTAAGTAAGAATTTAGAGCAGTGCTCATTTAAGTGTCTGTTAAATGGTAGCTTTTAAGATGTAGTAGTATGTATATAAGAAGACATATCCAGTTGCTGTGATGAGGTCATGTATGCCTCAAAATCCGATAAGTCTGAAACATTAACAACCACACCAACAATATGCTCCTTCTAAAGAATTGCTCTAAAAATGCAATCAGAAAATTTCATTCATTAAACATATAACACTTCAGTACCTACAGATACTTACTAAGCACTTACTACTATGCTCAATATACTTTTCTGTGTTCTGTGATACAGTCTTCATATAAAATTCCTCTAAGTGAACCACAATGCTCTGAACAAACCATACCTGTTAACCCCCTGGATTGCAATCCATGTTTCTTCTACTTGGAATCACCTTCTACTTTCAAATTTCCAGCCACTATATGGTGTACTTTTATTTCTCCTCACAAACCTAGTTCAAGGGTTACCTCTATGACAATTTACCCAGACCTTTAACTATTACTTGTTCCCTGCCTTGAGGCCCTATTGCAATTCAATCTCCTTTCTCAAAGCCTTGCTTGTTGACTTGTCTCCTCACCCTACACTGTGAGTTCCTAAAGGGCAAAGACCTTGATTTTTTCATCTTTCTTTTTCTTCTCTGTTTCTCCTCCCTAGTGTCTAACATAGTGACAGTACATTATAAGGGCTTAAAAAATAACTGTTCTTTTCACCTTCACATAAGATACATTTACAAAATATATTTATTTCACAGCCCTTTTGTGTTTTGCCCTTTATCTTCTTATTACCTTTTTACTTTAACTGCTTCCATGACAACCAGCTGTTTTCAGGGCAAACAATTTTCAGATGTATTCCACATAGTTCCTCAAGGGCCCCAGGAGGATGGGGCCCAGTGACCCACAGCAGGGACCAGCTCACTAATCGTTTTGTTTGTTTGTTTGTTTGTTTGGACTGGCTTTCCTTCCTTCTCTGTTTAACTTGTTCTACCTCCCACCAGTGTTGGAATTCCTTTCCAAAATAATCACCTATAAGGGAGCTGCTCGTTTCGAGAGGACCCGTACAAAGATAATACTCTTGTATGAAGAAGGGAGGAGCAACAGGTTATAAGCATTATGTCTAGTGCAGTTTCATATCCCCCACAGTGCACAGTGCTTTGCATATAGTAGATGTGCGATAAATTAATTTTCGATAAATTGATTGAAAGTAAACAATTATCCTATCTCTTTACCTCCACTCATCTTAGCTCATCATAATTTACTTGCATTGCTTTTAGGAGGTCTGCATTAATTACAATAGCAGTCACATACCCTTGATAATGTAAAAGGAATCCTGAAATCTTAATTAAGTCTGATTTTTTTCAAGATTTTATCCCAGGAATATTACCCACTGTTTTACACTATCATCATTTTGGTTTTTGCTATACCAGCAACATTGCTTAATGAAAGTTCTGTCCCCTATTGTATTTCTTAAATATTTAAAAGCACTCATGGTTCTTATATTTTTATTATGATTTCAATTATAAAATACTCTTCTCTCTACAACTTTGAAATGCTCTTTTCTCAAGGCTACAGCCTGTCTTACATTTTCTGCCTAAGGTGATTCGACTTGTAAAATGGGAACGTGGGAAGTACAACCATGATGAAAGGAACTTGGGCATACGTGCACAAAAATCAGACATTATGGAATTCTAGTACAAAGATGGTCCAGCAAAGACTGAAAAGAAGAAAAATATCAATACATTTGTATAGTGATTCTAGCACTAAACACATTATGTAATCTGGGTTCATATTGATTTTTAAAGATGTTTAGTAACTTTCTTGACCCACATAAACATAATAAGATGCTCATAATTTCTCTGGACACTAGTCAATATATTTTAAAAAGGAGAGGAGAGTTTTCAAATCACTGCATCAGAAAATTTTAACTCTGCTTCTTTTGTATAGATATTGTAAGTTTTGTCACATTATTGTTTATTATTCATGCTTAAAGTCAGGACTTGAAAACTTGAAAAATGGAAAAAGTTAAGGGAACCATAGACTCCTAAAGAGCAGTCTAGTTTAAAACAATAAATGTGTTAATTTGGTTTTATTGCCTTAACAGTTCTTAACTTCTTGGTTCATCAATTTCTAAGTCATTGCTAATGAAATCAGAGAGCCACATTTAAATACATGTATTCTAATATACGTTTTCTATTTCACACTAAATTTAATTATAATCAGAATTAATAAGAAAATTAGTATCATTCTAATGGTCAAAAGGATTTTAAAAATTCCCTGTAAATTTATGTGTAAGGAAAGCAAGCATAAACCCATTTCCTTTATTTTGTATTCTTAGAGACATGTCTCATTTTAAAAAAGGTTTGGGCTATATAATTGCAGTCTGGTGTGCTTATTTAAACCTTAAAATTAGAAAAAAAAAACCCCAGATAATTATTTTTGTCCTTCACTAAAAAGGGAAAAAAATATTAAATTCTGATATCACATAATTACACTTTTTTCCCCCTGAAGATAAAGAGATATAAAAAGGATTCAATAAGCATTGTACATGTTTCTACTAATCTTACTAGAATCTCTTCTGATATTTAACTATTTCTCGTTTACCCTACTTAAACTATTTTTTTTTTCCTTCACATATAAACAAAATGATCCTTTGCTATGTTAAGCATTATGGCAGCTATCAGATTATAAAAAGTAATAGAGCAGCTTTATCCATATGTCTGAATTAGGAATAAGAAACTCACCAATAGTATAAACAGAATTTTTCATTAAGCACCATTCCTGTTTATTACAGAGCAACTAATATATATATGTAGGTATGCGTATATATGTATATATATATATATATATTCAATTTAACATTGAAAACAAATCCCAGTTTCTCCATCTCTTTGATGCAGCTGGCTGCACTACGCATAATGTCTGATATACAATAGCAGTGTCTATTGTTACTGAACTGGCTTATTTGTGTATTGAAAGCTTCATTCAAATTTGTATGGTTCAGATTGTTCAATGAAATGCACAGATTGAGTAGTTCAATATTCCCCGATTTGTCATAATGGTTTTTGAGTGTTTTTCTTCCTTAAGATAGCTATATTGCCACTTTTATTTCATAAAGAACAAGGTGACAATTTTCCTGACATATCACAGTCCAGTACTAAATGTAGGGTCTTAGGTCAAGCTCAAAGTCATTTCCAGGACTATGAAAAACACCTCAGACTAAATCTGGGCTGAGCAGTTATATAAAAATAACCCATGAAAAACTTTATTTTATTGTTTGCTGACAATGAAATGACATATAATATGGACATATAATGAAAAGAGGGTTGCAAATACATCTCTTCATGTTGGACATCTTGAGTCTTTTTCTACTCTTAGGTATGTTTACTAAATTATATCAGTCTAGTAATTCCAATTATCTTTTAAACATCCATCCTAAAATGTATTTTATACCATTGAATTGCATTTGGGTTTATTAAGTTACAGAAAAAGAATCTTGAGTCAATAAATATGGTTTTATCTCCAGATCGCTGAATCATGAAAATAGATTCAAAAAGGTATTTTAAAATAAGAGAAAACTACAAAACCTGGAAAGAAAAAAAATGGAATGTACTATTTATTAAGTACCAAGTAGAAGCAAATTTAATTGCATGTTGCTCGTTTGAAGACATTACCTTTTTTCATCGCTTCGCTGGTAGGTAGAGCTTGATCAGAAGTCCTTCCTCACTGGTATAACATAATAGTGGAAAAATTGAACTCTTCTACTTGATATAGACGACTATTTTAATTCCAGAGGAGATGTATTATATTTATCAAACATTTGGGTAAAGATGTAAAAAACTGCCCAGAGTGCTATTTTTTTTTAAGTTTTCATTTAATTATTTGATTACACCATTATTATTTATAACTCCCTTCCACCCCTTTTGGCAAAGTTAATTACTTTTAGAAAATTTTTAGAATTTATAGAATTTATTTAGAATTTATAGAATTACGATTTTTTTTAAAAAGAATTAAGACCTTGATTAAAATAGTGAAGTATTTTAAGCCTCAATTTTCTATCTGTAGGATGGGGTTATTAATAACCATGGGTCACTGTGTGTACTGGAGGAGATAATGACTATGCTTTGTAATGCATAAATCAGTTTATAAAAGCAATTTGACTCAAGGGAATAATTCTCAGGTGCGATAATTGGGTCTTTAAATGAAAAAAAAAACCTTTTAAATTTGTTGTCATTTGTTAAACAAAGAAAAGTATCTCTTCAGGCAATTAATCAACTCAGTCATGGCCATAAGGTGAAGTGTAATGACCCCAAATTAACTTATTCAGGTAAAATCAAATTCTATTCACCTAGAAGCTCAGTTTTCTCTCAGTAATTGTTGTGGTGAGGTATATGACTTCTAAAAGTGTCTCTTTTGTTCATTTGTTCATGCATTTGTAGATTCATTTAAGAAATATTTAGTACCTGGGTGTGACAAGTAACCCCCTATCTCCCAAGATTCCAATTTCCTGGTTGATCAATCAAGCACTAATCTAGAGACTGCAGTGAAAGCGATTTCCAGATGTAATTAAAGTCCCAAGTCAGTTGGCCTGAAAATCTGGGATGATCTGTGTGAACCTATCTAGTCTCATGAGCCCTCTAAAAGTAGGCAGTTCTCTCCACTGGCAGCAGAAGAGGAAGTTGGGGACTAAAACCCAGAGGGAGATTTGACTTGCTGTTGCTGGCTTGAGAACAGAGAGGCCTTTGTGTTAGGAATGAAACTGATCTTTAGAAACAGCAGCATCAGTCTGATGGCCAGCAAGGAAATGAGGACCTTAGCCCCACAACCAGCCAGCCAGTTGAGCCATATTGCATTTCAGACCTGCAGAACTGTGAGCTAACAAATTTGTGTTATTTTAACCCACTACGGTCCTGATAATTGTTTCACAGAAATAGAAAACTAATGCAATCAACGATCTTCTTTCATACTGGGACACATCACATACACTGTCGAAAGCAATGCAAGGGTTAAAGAGACAAAAGTTAGAAATGGCAAACCAAAAGACACATCAAGATGGAATGATTGAGCTTCAAACTAATGGCACATATAAAAAATTCTCTTAGTTACAAGAACGCTGTTTTGCAGTGGGCAGGGACTATTTTGAGATTTTGGAGGTGGGGCACAATGCACAGCGATGTTTGGCAAGGAAGAATTTCTCTTATAACTTCAAATAAATTCCCCTTTGAACTTATTTGTCTGTCTTTAATTTAAGCTTTTGTTTAGAAGACGTTCAGTTCGGCAATCCTACGCTATATCTGTTCTCTGTGTTTTCTACAAACCTTCCCTCAGCTTTGCAAACAATAAAAACAAAGGCTCCAATCAGAGACTCTAGGGGGTCAGTACTATTGTTCCACTGAATTGAAAGAAAATAATCATGAGCCACTTATAAATCTAAGATTACTCCAATTCCACACTGAGCCCTGAATGAGATAATATGTACATCTATGTGATCTCTATCCAGAATACTGCAAGAAAGCTTGACCAGAAGCTGTGTGTGTACTTCTCACACACTTTTTAAATGTAAAATGTCTACAGCTAAATACTTATCAGTGAGTAACTAATCCTAGTAAGCACAAAACGGTGCTCATTTTCTAACGCTTTTGTGGTCAAATAATGAACACAGATGATACAGAAAATAGGCACCATAGCAAATTTGGACAAACAGAATTGAGAGGTAGTGACGGAAAGCTTAGTCAAGCATGATGCTAGCAAAACATAAAGCAAAAATCAGGACAAAAAACATCAAACAGTTCTCAGAAGCTTATGATTGCTAAGTGGGTCTGCCTCTGGAGTCCTTTGGTTTAGAGCAATCTCCTCTTTTTCTAGCAATCGAACTCCTACAGCTAAAAGATGTTTGGACTATAACAACTCATTACTTACAGTAGGCATTGAAGTTGCAGGAATATATAAATAAAGTCAGTAAATAAATAAGTGAATAAACAAAATGTGTGGAAGATAAAAGAGTAAACCCCTTACCTCATCTTATTTCCCCAAGGTTACAATCTAATTGTGTTTCCAGTGGGGAAAGAGGCACACACACTCTCTCTTAGAAAACATTTTTTTTTTTTTAATATACAAAAAGTAAAGCTGACATACTTTTTTTCACTTGTGCAATTTCTCCATTTAAGCTACTATTTGCTACTTACCATGCATGAACGGAAGAATGGATGGGCTGAACAAAGCATGGGTTTTTGTTGTTCCTGCCATGTAAAGTTAAAGCAAATAAATTGCACAGAGCAAAGAATAAATGTAGAAATAACCTCAATCTTTTTATGTAGATGAGGTGAAAAAGCAGTCTCCTTTAGAATTGCTTCTTTAGATTATAATAGCAATTTATGTTAAAAGTCACTGTGACAAATCAGCTCGTAATTTATTTTAAGAAGTCAAACTAGCAGATCAAGTGTACTGTAGGTGGTATTTCATCTTATCATATTAAAACAGTCTTCCCAAATGTAAAAGATAATCTCAACTGCTGTGTTCTGTAAGCAAGCAGAAAATTATGTAAATCTGATTTCCTTACTATGCGTTTGCTATCTCTTTAAAGCTTACTAAATCATATCCAGATTTGTAAACACAAAAGCACTGGATCCAAGATACGTTTGCTTTTCAAACACTCAAAATGAAAAAAGGTATTTTGCAGGGTGTAATTGAAAATTTCCTATCTGTTTTCAAAAGCTAACAAATCAACGATTGTGTGAAATTAAAAAAAACAAAACAAAACAAAACATCACCTCTTAACTTATTATGGGCTTAATTGCTTCCTCATAATGGAGTGTGACAATGTGATTGCAATAAGAATAGCACCTGCTTTGAAAATCACATATCAAAGAGATGCCAACGAGGAACAGGAAGCCTATACAGAGCCATGTTGAAATTCTTCATCTATCCCTTAGTTTGTACTGTTTTTACCCCCTCTCCTCTTGGCCTATTTAGGTTCATTGCTTGAATAACTGGTGTTTATCTTATAAGTTTCACCTTAAAATGTCTGCTCCAGTATGTATGTCCAGCTTTGAGTCTTTAAAGGCATGGAGACACATGCAAGTAGTTGAGTATTTATTTATGTGAGCCCAAACTCAGAGATTGTCTTTCTTGTAGACACAGAAGCTCCATGTATGGCCAGCTACAATCTGCTTTGCCTGTGTGAGACAAGGCAAACCCTGTAAGCATCCCAAGTCAATAGTCATGCCAATAGGATGGACAGTCCTCATTTTCCCTTCGTTCCAAAAAAGAAAATCCTTTGATAATAAGGTTAGTTAAGTTCATTCCTGTCATGGATTTGCATTTATTTTAACATAGCTTAGTCTTTTCATAACTATATGTTTAATCTTACATATACTTTCCCCAATAATTTCTTATTTTTTGTTTAGAGCAAGAGGGAAAAGCCTTTATTTTTCTATAAAGAATTGGCCAAGGAAAATAAATCAATAGGTTAAAAGATATTTAAATTACTAGCTATGGTTTAGTTAATAAAATAGTATTTCATGCACCTTTAAAAATGAGAATGATAAAAATAAACTCTGTTTCTAGTTCCTGACATATATTAGGTTTAAGTGTTTGTTGAATAAATGAGTTGTGTTCAATAAATTTGGTAAGTGATAAAATATAAATTTGGGTTCTATATTAAAGAATTGTGTTAACTGTAACATAAGTCAATACTCCCTTCCAACATTCCAGAATTTTAAGTGATAGACTGAGACAATGACATGGAGAGGTAATGCTGTACTTCAATATAGTATGAGCCATATGAACAGAATATTCAACAGAGTAGAAAAAATAATAATGAGAGATGTGCTTAAAGGGCACTATGCAACTATACATAAAAACACACAGACTGACAAGATACACTCCTCATACATACCAATGCTTCAGAGGCACACGTAGACACATGAAAAAGGCAAAGAAAGTCCAAGAATTATAATTATAGATGGGGAGGGGAAGAGCTCCAGCATATGTGTTTATAGGATAATGCTAAGGTCCTTTTGTATTTTGACAGCTGAAAACATGAATGGTAATGCCAGCTCTTGATGCTTGCCCTTCTGGTGTGATGACATTAAACTGAGGTACATGTTTAGCCTGTGGGCTGGAGGTTTTCACATCTGCTGTAAAGGCAATCTATGTTAAGCCCCATCCTAAAAAGCACACGTGTAGCCACATTGTTCACACCAAAGCCTCACACACACAAAAAATGACTTGTCTTATTTATCTATCTATCTATTTATTTATTTATAAAACAATTATAGTGCTTGGGCACTGAGTATAAGCCCTAATCATTTCAAATGCTGGGGATAGAACATCAATGTGCTATCAGTGAAATGCACAGCTAAAAGAGAAGAAATAATTTAGATGTTTGGGGACCTCTGGGACTTAGTATAGAATAATAAAAAGAATAGCTGATTCTTACAGAGACCTACAATATTTACATATTACTCTGAAAACTTTGCATATACAAGTTGATTTACTCCTCACAACAGCCTATATGATTTTCTCCATTTTATAGATGGGAAAACTGATACACATAGTGCTGGAGATCTGTTTAACCGAGTCCGTGTGGTTTTAAGACCTTTGCTCTTAACCACTTTACTGTGCTGCCCCTCAGAGACAAGCAAAACATAAGAAATGTTAGAGTAAGGGCTTCCATTAAAAACAAACAAACAAAACTACCCTTGAAGTTTCTAACATAAATAAGGAAAGGTACTTAAAAAAATCTTTATCACTTATAGCTTAGGTGATAAATAGAGCTTCTTTAAGACTTCTCTTTCACAAACAAACCAGTACGAAATAAGGAGAAACCTTGGCATGATCAACACATAATTTTTTGGTTCTATGATTAAGAGGTAATATCTGGGCAATTTTAGAGTTTTTTTCCCATAAACTACATTGACTAGAACTGCTGATGCTGGTAAGCACAGCCATGCCATTTTCAGTGAACAATCTATTTCTACTACCCAGTATTTAAATGAATTATTGCACAAGTCAGGAATATATAACACACTGTATCAAAGCCATTTTTATTATTTTTTAAGGCAAAATTAAAACAAAAAAAGCCTGTGAGATTAAGCAAAGTATAAATTGCATTTCATTTTTAATTCAAATGCTCAACGGATCGCCCAATAAAATCCTTACTGATGAAAAACTAGCTGAGTAAAACTTCCTTCTGTTAATAGCCTGAACCAAATCACCCAGAGCCAGTGGCCTCTGAAGTAGTTTGAACAGAGAGCCATCCATCGGAGCCTTTCTCCATCTGTTAGATCCACTGTACAGTGCATACCATTTTGTTTTCACCCTGGGAGCTTTCTAGCCAGTCCTAGACCTATATCCATACTTCATTATTCTGCAGCCAGACAAATGGTGGCAATTATAACACCACGGTAGGGATGACATACTATGGAATGGTTGAGAAGGCCCTTCCATTTTAAAAACCACTGCTTTGTGATGCTTAAAACTTTCCCCAAATAGTTTTCAGATGGAAACTTTGTATTTGCTTTCAGTTCAAAGTGATTCTGTAAGAGAAATATTTAAGAGATTTATTTTGTTTTAAATGAAAATATATCTTGAAGGTTAACCATGTTAAATTTATGAAAGATTCACTACTGGGGATGGGAGTGGGCATAATTTAGATTTAATATTCCAAAAGTGTGTTGAGTGCCTACTGTATGTTCAAGGCCCTTGGCAACTCTGGTGTCTCTTCTCAGAATGCTAATTGCCTGGTAGGGCAGGTAAAGCAAATGCCAAGAAAATATCACACAAGTGCCAAGTCTCACCTACCTACCATTGCAGGGCCACCGTTCATGGTTTGGTACTGTAGTATCAAAGGAAACAATGTCCTTTTAAACCACTTTGGCAACTCATCTCTGAACTTTAGTTTTTGGGCACCTTCTGGCAAACTTTGGCCATGGCAGCTCCTGACTCCTGCTTAGAAGTTATTTTTTCTCTCTGCTATTAGCTCTTTGGTCTCCTACAAACCTCAGCTCCTTTCCTGACCTGCCTCCTTCTCCTAGGGATTTATCCTAATGCACCCTTTCTCTGAAGCTCTTTGCTCTTTTGTCTTGGAGCTCAATAAGTAATTGGAAGATATAATGTGCCTTTTTCCCTTGTTTTTATTAAAAATTAAAGTGTGTGTTTTAGATTTTTCAAAAATGAAATTGAATCTTTTTGTAGTTTAAGTAGTCATACTGTATTTTCACTCTAAAACTCTTAGATTATCCAGATGTGCCAAAGTCCTTATAGCACATAATTGCTTATAAGACACTTAAATTTTAGCTTGGTAATACAGAAAGTGTAAAATTCATACATATTACTAAATTTTCAGAAGTGGTGTGTCTTATAGCTTTTTTATAGCTGTGACTCTCCACATATGAATAAAGATAGGAGCAATTATTTTTTGTGTTCAGGCAATAAATACATATTCCCTGGCATTATTTAGAGGTATTCAAAACCTACAAATACTGATTTGAAAGCAAAAAAAAAAAAAAAAAAGCATCTGAAAATATGATGTAGCTTTAAATCATGAATTCAGTTTATTTAATATTAAAATACACAAAAAAGTACAGTTCAGATAAAGTAAAAAATGGTATTAAGTTTCTAATTTTTCTAGTTAAATATGCAATAATAGAAGAAGAGATGAAAGATGTCTATGCAGGGCCCTACTGAAGAGCATTCATGATCAGGCCTCCTCATTGTTTCTAATATTTCATGCTGTGGCTATAAAATGTCAGCTCTAAAACCAGGTTTATAGTTAGCTCATCTGATTAGAAAACTCTCTTGTCTTTTGAATTTTTAAAGTAATCTTCAATTCAAAATCTAATCAGGCATTCTTTTTATCTAACTGAATTTATCTAGGATTCTATTTATGTTATCTGATATGAGAAATAATTTGGGAGCAAAAGGATAATTTGTAGCCCTAAAGGAAGAGTTAAACATTTTGATTTATACTCAGGAAAAAAAAAAATCTATAGAAATTCCACACTTCTATATTAGAAATTGTTTATTTTTATTATTTTATTTTTATTATTTCAATTTTTTTTCTCTCACTTATTCACTCATTTGTCCAATTATACATCCATCCATTCATCTGACAGAAATTTATTAACACCTACTATTATCCAGGTACTACTTATGCACTAGGGATATAGCAGTAAACAGACAAGTTTCTTGCTATCAGGACCCTAATATCTGGGCAAGGCAAAGGAGAAAAATTAATCAATCTATCAATCCTCAGATTGTGGGTAATAAGTGTTAAGAAGACAAAATAGGATAAGGGAATAGAAAGTAAATAAAAAGAGCTGGGTGATTTTTTATGTATGGTCAGGAATTTGGAGACTTCTGACTAGAGATTTAAATAAAGTAACAACATGAGCCATAAAAAGTATTTGAGAGAAAATTGTATGAAGCAGAGGGACCACACTAAGACCTCAAGGCAGGAGCATGTTCTTGTGTGTTTAAAAACATAAAATAAGAATGGCTGGAATATAGTAGGAGAGTCCAGTGAGAGAGTGATTATGAGAGAGGAGGTTATAGAACCGGGGACAATATCACACAGTCCATGGCAGGGACTTTAGGCTTTATTTTTAGTGGAACAGAAAGCTATTATTAGATGGTTTTGAGCAAAAAAGTGACAAATTTTAAATATATCACTCAGGCTATTTGTGGTAGAGTAGATTAAGATGAGGCAATGTGGGAAGCTGGAGAGACAAATTAGTAGTCCACAGGAATAGTCCAAGTGAGACATATGTTTTATCAGTTGCTCCACACTTTCCCAAAACTTCCCTGCACAATAAATTGTTTGAAGTATCTTTAGTGCTCATGATAAATTTCAGGCAAGGAGAACTCTCCAGGTCAGGCATCGAGAAAAAAAAGTATGATTTTCTTTAAGTCAAAGAAAGGAGAACATGTTCTTAAAGCAACACTGCCTTTCAGATGCTTCTTAAGAATTCTCATTAATAGCAATACTTTTTTTTTTGGAGAGACTTTCTCACAAGAGCTGCATGCCCTGATGGACATGGCTCTTACATCTATTGCTATTAACAATAGCTGCCAAATCGTGGTTCAGACCAGCAACCTACCAAATTATAATGCTCGTTGAGGTTTCAATAGCAATAAGATCAATGCATGTAAACTGTTTGGATAGATTTGAGGATGCATAAATATTCTTTATGAGCCCTTAGTCAAAGATTGCTGAGGTTGGTGGTGTACAAATAGCAAAATAACAGGTGTTCTGATATCTGGGGTTATGCACCAAGAATTAATGAATGTTATGCAGAGGTACTAGGATCAACTTCTTGTAAATATATATATATATGTACTTTTACCCAAACTCCTAGAATATTTCCTTATTGTGAAGCATTTCTATCAGTTTATAATGATACTTCAAATCTGATGAATCTTAGCACTTTGTGTGTGTGTGTGTGTGTGTGTGTGTGTGCGCGCGCGCGCGCGCGCTGAATAAACTCTCTAAGCAAACATAAATGCCTTCTCATCCTGGGATAAAGAACCAATTCCAGGGCAACAAAAAAGTTTTTTTTCTTGCTGTTTTTTTTTTGTTTTTGTTTGTTTGTTTGTTTGTTTGTTTTTTGTTTGTTTGTTTTAGGTTGAAAAAGTACCTAGGCACAATAGTATTTTGTGCTGTTTTGGAGCACCAGACAAAAGATGGCCCTGGATTAGGGTGCTGTGATGAATTGGTCTCAATCCAAGCTCATAATTCTGGCTGTCAAAGGAACCTAGCCATCTCACACAGACTATCGCAAGTGAAATGGGGCCAGGCACTCTTGAGAGAGCACCTGGCCCCATTTGGTGCTATGATGGCCAGAACTTGAATATGCTGATCTGGAAGATTGGCAAGTGTCCCTGGCCAGTGACAGAGCAGTGGAAACTTGCCTATTCTTGGTAGCTCACAGGAAGAGCAGGCTGCAGGAGTCAGGAACACATGTGGAGAGATACTTACTAATGTGTTTGGCTGGAGTTTATTTCTTTTCATCCTGCCCTGACCAGCAAATAGATGTTCACTATCCTTAGTCTAAAATTCTCACTAAAATCAAAGTTCCCCTACAGACTTTTCCAAGTGAACAAATCCCCGTATCCGATTTTTTAAGATCTTTACTCCTGATTCCATTTTCTATCACTGCTCATATTCTTCTCTAAACTACTCCAATTAATCATGTCTTTCAAGCACTATACAGTAAGTCCCCACTTAATGTCATCAAGTTCTTGGAACTGAGACTTTAACCAGATGATGTATAAGGAAAACTATTTTACCATAGGCTAATTGATATAAATAGGAGTTAAGGTCCTATGGCATACTTTTGGTCACAAAAACATCACTGAACGTCTAAATAATGACCCCAAAACACTTCTACTATTAAACATTGAAATAAATGTGAGCTATATATACTCTTAAGAAAGATTAATAAAACCCAGCCAGAGAATTCTTTCCCAGCCCGCTTACTTCAGTTCAGGGTCTTGGCTGGCTGGAACCTGTCCCAGCAGCTCACAGTGCAAGGCGGGAGTCAACCCAGCACAGGACGCCCCTCTATCACAGAGTGCACTCACACCCACCCCCCAAATCACTCTGACTGGGATATTTTAGACACTCTAATTACCTAGCGTGCACATTTGGGGGATGTAGGAGGAAACAACAGTACCTGGAAAAAACTCATGCAGACATGGGAAGAACATGCAAACTTCACACAGACAGTGGCCCCAGCCAGGAACTCATTTTTTTTTTTTTTCTTATCAATGTTATAACGAAACAAGGTTGAACTAAACAATGATTATCAGAACTGCTGTACAGGGCTTTAATCAGTTCTAAGTAGGGCCCTATGTATTAGAAGATCAACTCATTTTACAGGAGTAAATGCAGAGAAAGCCAAATGAGAAATGTTCAGATAGGAGCAAATGTTAAAGTCTGACTGTAATTTATTGGTTGTGTTTCTAGGGTTTGAATGAAATTTTACCATATTATATTTCCTTCAATAAATTTTAAAATATACTGAGTACTTCCACCTAACACTAATGCCATTTGCATACCTTACTACAGTTCATTAAAGTCCTGAACAGGACTCTGGCTGAGAGATTCTTATTTTTCCTTCTACAGACTTCTTCAGCACTTCTGTTCATTTCTTAAGGAAATTAGTGCTTTCTGCAATGTTTTATTGTTATTTATCAATTTCTGTTCCCTGGTTAGCAAGCCTATGGAGAATAGGTGTCGTGTGTCATCCATCATTGTTTTACTTACAGTACCTACCACCATGTCATGTCCTAGTAAGCACTAAATATTTTTGAGTGAATAAAATAAGTGTCTTCATCCAAAATGCATTGCACCTTATTCTCCAAGTGAATCAATACATTTGTCAGTTCACGAACACAACAATTGATGGTTTACTATGAAGTGAGAAATACTGAATTATCAGTAAATTCTCATGCACATTGATCTAATTTAGTTGTCCAGGTGTAATTCTGCATTCCTTGCCAACAACCAGAGCCTGTGATAGAGAATAAAGTAGTTGCTATTTGATTAATATGACTTTATTTTGATTACAGAGTTGTTTTAAATTATAATTTCTATTCTTTTTCGGCACACAAAAGTACAGCTGGTCTCTGATATATGAAAAAAAAAATCCTACAATAATCCACATGTCAAGTTCATTTTTCATTATTTTAAATGTAGTTATTACAAACTCATGGATACTTTATTCAGAAAAGGATACCAATAAATCCAAAAGACCCTTGCCATTTCAGAGTGGATTGAGCACCAATTACATTAACATCAACTAGAGCTTACTAGAAATATAGAATATTAGGCCTCACCCCAGAGTACTGAATCAGAATGTGCATTTTAACAAGAGCCCCAGGTGATTCAAATGCACACTGAAGTTTGAGAGGCACTACATTAGGTCTTTATTTCTGTCAAGAAAATTAGAAATGTCATATTTATAGAGCTGAAAGAATAGTCTTGTTGTGTCTATTTTTGATTGGTTTACAGCTTCAATCAGTTTAGCTGATGCAGGTGAGCAGTTTAGTAAGGTTTTGAATGTTAATGCTTCCATATGATCAGAATCATGGAAACATGTTGGTCACTTATATTTTGAAATGGGATAAAGCAGTCAGTTAAAAGTTAGCATTTACAGTTTTCTATGTGCAGAAATTTAGGTGAAGCTCTCTAGGTTATTACAAATGAATACATTTCTTGGAATACATGATTGTTTCAGGATATCTCAGTTGATATGTGATATGTGTCAAAATATATCATTATACGAATCAGGCCAGAATATACTTTTCCCAGGCAAAACACATGGCCCTATCTGGGACTGTGCTCAACCAGATGATCAATGTGCTATGTGATCAATAATCAACAATAAAGTGAGGATACCAACTCTTTCGAAGTCTGTGTGGCTGGGTACAGAAAAGAGTCAGGAATTAGAAAAACACAAAATCATATAAATTCACACATAACCTGGTGTGGTAGGTTGTGTTTTCAGCCCCAGTCCTTTATCCCTCCTTGTATTCATGCCCTTTGCCATGTGCTTTTCAAGGCTTCCAACTATAGGTATTACGTACTTCTCTGCTTCATGTCTTCGGTTCAGCCAGGAGATTGCTTTAGCCAATGACATGAGATAGAAATTACACTGTGCCAATTCTGACTTGGCATCAAAAGAACTCGTGAACAATGATGAGCAAGAGTGCTTTAAGTGAAGCTGGGGAGATGAGCAGAGGTCAGAGCATTTAGAGTCCTCTAGACGATCCTCTAGTAATAGGATTTTATTTTTAGTAATCATCAGTTTTTAAGCAATTCCATTCTGCTCTATATCATAGCTGTCTGAATACATGTTATCACCTTCACTAGATTTTTTGCTTCTTTACTGATGGAATCTGTATTATCACTGGATACTTCTACATATGCAAAATCTCGGTGTTTTGTATATATGTCAAAAGGTAATGGTTACAGGTGTTCATATGTCACCAAGAACACCATATGGACAAGCATTTACAAAAATGGCAATCCAATCAGATGAGGGAATCCCCTGCGAAATTACAAAAAAAAAAAAAAAAAAAAAGTCTTTTATACTGCCCTTATTTGTGTACTTTTTTGTCCTTAAAGATGGAAATCTAAATTATCTAATGCTGAATATTCTCCATGCTTAGCACAGGGTTGATATTTGATAAATATGTTAAATGGTAACTGACGTAGATACATATCATTTTTAAGTTAATATTTAAAAAAAATTGCTGATGATTACATCATATAAAAGAAACTGAATCACAAAAACAATAGGTGTTCATTTACCATGTTAGGAAACACATTTCCATGATTTACCTCGAATGAAATATCACCCCTATTAAAATACATTAGCAAATAGTAACTCCACCTGTTACATAAACATTCAAATATGAAGGATTTGAAATACTTTAAATAGTTTAAAATTACTTAAAATGGATATTATTTGCTTCTTTATTTCCAATAAGCAACACAGAAAAATTTGCTGTTATTAAATAATTAGACATTTTAACCTCACATGGCACAATCCTAGCAACCTTTTAAAATTGTAGGAGCAGTAGGCAAGGGTAATGGAAATTAGTCATAGTTGGAAAAGCTTAAGACAA
Source organism: Eonycteris spelaea (assembly GCA_003508835.1). Classification (NCBI taxonomy): domain Eukaryota; kingdom Metazoa; phylum Chordata; class Mammalia; order Chiroptera; family Pteropodidae; genus Eonycteris; species Eonycteris spelaea. The sequence continues at coordinate 17,093,736 of PUFA01000016.1, forward strand.
AAATTCGGGACAGTTGTGAGACAACACCAGGAATCATCTACTGGGCCTTGTTTTGATAGAAACAAGTTGTCAGAAACAGTTGAGGGTTATTGTAGACAATCATCCTGGATATTAAAGGGTCTTCAACAAGGAAATCCCATGTTCCTTTCTCCACCTCTATTCAGTTTCCTGAGGTGTTCGGGTTAAGTCTGTTATGTGGACACTCAAAAGCTCAGACAGCAGCAGGTAGAGGAGGGTTAGAATTGATGACTTCTGCCACTGAGTGGATACATGTTTATCTTGAAACTTCTGGTGTATGGATCTAGGAACAGGGTCCAGAACGCTGACAATTTTACTTACTGTGTCCTTCTTCCTCTTCAGCTATGCAAATCTAAGACATTTTATTTATGCATCAAATAAGTACTAGGTGTTTATTTACCCTTGAAATTCCTTTGTAAGTCTCTCCTCTACCAGGAAGCCTTCACTGACTACTCTAGATTTCAATGATCCATTCCTCCCCACAACTGTTCTAGCCATTATTTCCTTGGAATGCCCTATATCTTAAATTTATATTAAAACCTTTCATTAGTTCCACTTTTACTAGTTATATGTTATCCCCCCAAAAAAGTGTTACTGAGGAGCAGTTTCTTATACATCTTTGTGTCGCGCACCTAGCACAGAATACTCATTGATACATATTTGTTGATTGAATGCATGAATTAATGAATAAGTGGCATTGTCAGCATCATTTGTTAACTTTTTCATCAAATTATGCAGTTCCTGTTCTTGTAAAGTTCACATTCTAATTGGAAAAAGATCACATTCTTATATTTTTGTTCATTAGATATATTTCACTTAATGCTAACATTTTTTTTTATAATTTATGAAAAACATACATTAGCTTACATTTTTATAATGGATTTAAGTAATTTTCATTTGATGTTTGCAGTTTATAGAAGATGCCAATCCATAGTCAATTCTCGATTAACTGATGTACAGATTTTCTAGATTTTTCATTAGCACCTTAAACTGTATTAGTGGATAACGATTAGAAGTTAAGTTTAGTTTTTGCAGTAAAATTTGTTGTTGTAAATTAATAGAGAGATGAGAAACCCAGGCCTACTGATTTCTGTGTATCTTTAACATCATCTGTGGACATCATTTATGCATTTAGTTCTTGAATCAATAATTATCAGTAACTAAGAATTGTGTTCTATATTTACAGAGTCTCACCAGCAGGTGTGGGGTAATGTCTTACTCTTTCTCTTTGTATCATTACTGTTTTAATTATAGGAAGCTCAGCTCCAAAACCTAAAGTTTTGAACATTTTACATTTCTTGAAGATATGGAAATTGTTATAATCAGAGAATGTAAGGACAAATTGACTATTCTTTCCAGTACTCCTTTTTAAAGGTGTAAAAGTCTATTTAATAGTTACAACTATTCAACTCTGCCATTAGAGCACAAATGCATTCATGGACAATACAAAATCAATGGGCGTGATTAAGTTCCAATAAAATTTTATTTCTGAACACTAAAAATTTAATCTTATGTAATTTTCAAGTGTCATGGGACTTCTAATTTTTAAAAACCATTTAAAAATCTAAAACCCATTTTGAGCTGAAAGGCCACATAAAAACAGGAGGTGGGTAGCCTGGCTGCCTGTTCATTTACATGTTGTCTGTTTATTCATTTACATGCTGTCTGTAACTACTTTTGTGCTACTACTATTGCAGAGTTAAGTCCTTGCAGCAGAGCTGGGTATTTGTGAGAGAGACCATAAGACCCACAAAGACAAAACTATTCACTATCTGGCCCTTCATTAAAAGTTTGCCAATCCCTGGTTTAGAGAGTAATATACTTGCATCAAAAAGCAGTAAGTATTCAAATGACATGCTGTACAAACTACAATACAAGGCTTTCTTTTTTGTCTGAAATCCACAAAAATCCTGACACAATAATATTCATAGACTCGAATGATATATTTTGAGTAGCTACTGTGTGTCAAGCACTGTTCTAGGCATGAGTTACCACAGCTCAAGCATATAAAATGGGCGTAATCTCTGCCACCATGGAATTTACATTTTTAGGTGAGAGCTACATAGTAACACATAAACATGTACATGCACAACGCGCAAATCTAATGTGCAGTTAAAATGACTCCCACAAATACTCCTGGCTTCCAAACAAAATTGGAAATGACAGAAGCAATACTAATAATCTTCTTTTGGGGTGTCCAAGTTTGATGCTACAAGCTGTCCATTTAAACTCTAGTTGGTGTTAATGACTTATCATGAGGAAAAGCTTAAACCTTGCCTTCTCAGAAAATACAATAAATCAAGGAGAAAATACAAACTCAAGGTTAAGAAAGAGCTTCAATGCATTTTTTTTTAAACTAACTGAGGCTATGAAAACTGTCTTAAAGCAAAGATTATAGATAACAGGACAATGTAATAAGAGAAATTTGGAATTCTCTTTGGAGCCCTAGAAATAAATATCTCTAAATATTGTTGCACTCGAAGTTAGCTGAGGATTTATGGCTATAGAAGAGAAGGTTGATGGACTATAAAAAATGAATTAGAAATAATGACTGAATAAAGTAAGTGATCTTCTTGGAGTTTGACACACTGATTCCTGAGCATTGTGATTTCAGTATAGTTCTCAAAGCAAAAACTTCAATCTTAACTGTAGACATGAGAAGAATTTGATTTATGATGCTGGGAGAATAAGACTTAGGAAATACACACAGCTTTAAATAAAAACAGAAAGCCTCAAAATGCTTATTCTTATGTTTTAGCAAGCAGTTGGCTCCCTGATAGGAATCTGCATGGGAGAAGTCTAACGGTCAGGTCTAATGTTATAGTCATAGTTATATGACCTACTGGATATTCCCAAGGACATTTATTAAACACTCTATGCAATGTGATTCTGTGATGTAAAACCTCTGTCACTAAATTTCCTAGTTTTCTATTCTAAGAATTAAAAAGAATAAAAAAGAAGGAAAAGAGACTATATCATATCTTTATTTTCAAATTCTCCGTCATATTTTTACATTGCTTACTAGATTATCCTTTTGTAAGGAATTGTCAAATAGCACTAAAATGAACACTACTATTATTTTTAAAGCCATCCAAACAACTCAGGATATAAAATTTAAATCATATCGCTGTAAAGAGTTATAAGTATTAAGGACTTTATGTGGCCCTTAGAGCATCTATGACCACATTAGAAGATATTTTCCTTCTTACTGTAAGTCAAGCTGCTTCATTTGAGATGAACTCATTGGAAATCATTTCACAGAAAACTGTGATGAAGAGGAAATACAAGGCATTTCAAATCAGTTGTGTACAAAATAGATTTCTGTTTAGTTTGTTCTGAGACAACCATCTTAAAAAAAAAAAGCTGGGGAGGTTTTGTGTTGTTCTGAGGAGGGAAAAGCTATATTTTTAAAAATGTCATCAAGTAGTGAATGTTTCATAAAATCAGGAGGCAATCCTCTGCAATGAGCTCATTATTTTGAGAAGGTAAGATGAATTATTTTTGACAAGACTGATTTTTAAGAATTGTAGGCAATACTGTTGAGGAGAAATAATTCAAAGCTGACACGTTTTACGTGGGTTATATATATCCCTATGACCAATTTAAGGGACCACAGATTTAGTTGGTGTGTTTAGATTTTAATTAATGATGACAATATTAGGCTGTTGTACATTCACAATAGAAAATAGTTACTCATATTACTTTATTTTTCTTTTTAATGTAAACTTGTGATTGAAATAGAACAGAAATATGCATAAAAATTAATTGTATAGCTTGATGAATTTTCACAAAGGAAATATATCCATGCAACCAGCATTCAGATCGAAAAGCACCCCTCTGGGGGTGGATTAAGAGGTACAAATGGATAGATACAAAATAGTCATGGAGATATAAAGTGTAGCATAAGGAAAATAGTCAACAATGTTGTAAAAAAATATGTAAGGAGGACAAGGGGTACTAGATTTAGTGGGGTAAGCACTTTTGAGTTATATAGGTCTTTAATCACAACAGAAATGAATATATTATTGTATGTCGACTATAACTGAGGAAAAAAAAAACCTCATTGAATTGTACAATGTAAATATGAGCAACTAGTTGTCTATTATATTTCAATAAAGCTAGGGGTAAAAAAGGCCTCTGAGGCCATTGTGTCCTCTTTCTGGTAACTATCCCAATTCTTAAGAGTAATCGCTATGTTGACTGCTAATTGTGGCAATGTTTCAACTTTAGATAAACAACATCAAACACTATATATTCTTTTATGTTTGGTTTATTTTCACTCAATATTACGTGTGCAAAATTCATTCATGATATTATGTATAACTGATTCCTTTTCATTTCTGTATAAGATTCCATTGTAAAAATATAATCCAGAACTTGCTTATCTATTCTGTTAATAGGTATTTGGGTTCTTTCTAGATTTGGACTATTATAAATAACACTACTCTGCACATTCTCATATGTACCTTTTGGTAAACATGTGCCCTCATTTCTATAAGTACACCTAGGAGTGGAATTGCTAGGTCATAGGGTAGGAGTATGTCCAGTTTAACTTAATAATGCCTAAGAGTTTTCCCAAATGGCTGTGCCAGTTTATACTCTCACCCAAGTGTTTAAGAGTCCTGTTTATTTGATCCCACGCAATCATTGTACTTTCTGTCTTTTTCATTTTAGTCATTCTGATGAGTCTGGAGAGGTTTCAAAATGTAGTTTTATTTTATTTTATTTTATTATTTTTTTACACTTACATCATCTGGTCTTCCTAGGTGGTCTCCCTTCCAAGTACTAACCAATCCCAACCCTGCTTAGCTTCTGAGATCAGACGGGATTGAGCATACTCAGGGTGGCATGGCTGTAGACCTATGGTTTTAATTTTTATTGCCTGATGACTAATGACCTTAAGTACCTTTTGATACATTTATTGACTATTTGGATATGTTCTCTGTGAAGTATTATTCACATTTTTTAACCCATTTTCTTTTTATATGGTCAGTCTTAAACTCATTGTTTATAAGATTTTTAAAAACTGTGTTTGAGATATGAGCACTTTGCTGATATATGTATCACAAATATCTTCTCCAAAACCACAGTTTGCATTTTTACTTTTTAGTATGTGTTGTGTCATATTATTGAACAGACGTCGCTTTTTAATATTATCTTCATTCATTTATTCATATTTATTTGTTTGTTTGTTTACTTTTTACTTACCCATCGTAGTAAAATACACTGTGTCTGAGTCTTATGAAGTCTCAAATAGAAGGATCTATTTAATCAACAACTTATTTCCAAACTCCATTTAGAAATTTTGTCCCAAGGGTATGATTTAAAAAATCAGACTATATAACATATGTTCTACCTTTTTAACCATCAAATTAATTTGATCCTAGTGTTTCAGTTTGTAATTAATTGTTTAACCTCATGTATTTAAAATATGACCTTTTCCAATTTTGAATATAAATTAATGCTCAAAAGACTTGAAAATCATAGAAAACAAAAATAATTACATTTTACTGGCTTTATGAGTATGCGTATTTCATACTCAGTATTTTTATACCACGACCTCTTCATTCACTATATGTGACTCCACGAAGACCGTTCAGTTGACTAATATCCCTGCAGGATCTGCTCCATCTCCATGTAATCTAGCTTCTTCCCTGTTACCAGAAGTATCTTCATAAATGTACATTGATGTAGATCACTTCCTGAGTCAAAACATTCCAATGCCTTAGGATAAAATTCAAGCCCCTTTGTCCAGCAGAGGAGGCCATGGATAACATGGTTGCTGCCTTTCCTCCAATCACCTGGCATTACTCCTAGAACAGCCAGGAGGTGGTGTTCTTCTGCATTTAGAACGAGTACTCCCATTTTTTTCTGCCAGCTCAATTCTGACTCCTTTAAATCTTGGTTCATACACCTTTGAAAGGCCTTCCCTGATCTTTCTAAACACATATGTGCTTCCTAATTCCACCATATGTGCTCCCAAAATGTTTGAACAAAACACACACTTATCTCTCTGTTTAAATATTTTTCTCCCTAAGAGACTGTGAAGCTTAAGGCAAACACTAATGTCTTATTCATTTTTGTGTTCATACTGCCTAGGATGGGCCCAACAAAGTGTTGGTATATATTTATTGGACGTGTAAATGAATAAACCATTATTTTCTGTAAGGTTTTTTCCTTTTCAAAATACTTCAAAAATATAACAAGATTTGATAGCAGAAATTATGTCTCCTACCATAAAGTGATTAAAAATAAAGAATAAAGGCATATATTTTTTTGCATGGGGACTGGAAAAGAAAATTCTACAACAAACTTGCCTTTTTGATACTTTCATGGGTCTGAACAAGAACCCTGTGGGAAAGAACAATATGACCCATGAAGACAGTGTAAATGTTTTTCTTTTGTCTACCTGGCCTTGTTTACAGGTCATTGAAAGGTTATTTAGAAATGTTAGTATTTGGTGCCTTTCGTCAGTGTTGAAAGAAGTATTGAAAGAATAGAAGTGAGGCTTAACAGAGTTTAGAAGAAAGAGACGTCTTACAGTGCCTGCTGAGAAAAAAAGCCATTATTTTTTGCACCCTGCCAGATAAGAGAAGTCCTTGGTAAGAAGAGGCTGAGAGAGATTAGAGAAGATGATGTAACATTCCAGAAGTAGAAAACTCTGAAAGCAGGTGGTAGGGCAAGGTCTCCCAATGGATGCAGGGCAAGCTTACAACAAACACAGTCTGACAAAAACACAAAGAAGGTTAAGGTGCTCTCCAACTTAGATGTAATTTATACAATTGGCTCCAACTGTACCATAGTAAACATTGTAAGTTACATCACGAAGAGCTTTCTGAAATCTTCAATTTCTGTGACAACTGTACAATAAAAGGGCATAGGATAAAAATCTCATTACTTTCATTTTTTTTCCTTTCAAGAGGTTTATAATATGTTTTGATGCTATGTCTTTGTGAAATTTATTTGTGTTGTCAAAGAGCATCATGAGACTGTCAGATATAGTCTGAAGGCATAATGCTCTCATATCTAGTCTGTTACGATTTACCTGGAGGCATCGTGTCATAAACCACACTATCCATGAGATGTAGATGTGACATACTTCATACAGTCATTGGCTCCCCTTAACTCTAACCCTGATCATAGCAGAATTCATACTGACTATTGCAATATCAAGGCTGGGAGAGGTATGTGAAAGAGTTAATGCAAAAATTCCATCATTCATATGGAAATTGTATTGTTTCACAATATAAGCTAGCCTGATTAGAAATTGCTAAAATCAATTAGTTTGATGCTATTTACACTGACTAAAACTATATTCCCTGGTACCTACAGTAAAAGTGTTGCAAATTTTTGACATTTTTAAGGGAAAAATAAAACTGCATTTAAGGCTGTTATTGAGATAGAAGAGTCACCTTACTGATGCTCAAATCTGAGCATCAAAATCACCTCTGAATCTTTTAAACTTAGAAGACAGACCTTGTTGGTAGTACTGATTTTAAGTTAAGTTCTGTGAACCAGCATGCAATGACAGATAAATAGAACTATGATTCAATTTTAGTTATTGAATTTAAGAGGTACATTTTGAGTTCAACCTCCTAAATTATGTGCCAGCATCACTTGAGCAGCAACTTCAAGGTTATACACAACGCCAAGTACATTATAACCCTTAATTCTCACATGTTTTAAGGCAAGCTTTATTCCCCTACCCCCATTTTATAGTTGGTAGAACTGAGGCTCAGTGAGTTCATTGATGTGCTCGGTACTAGACAGTCATTAAAGGTACTTGGGACTTAAACCCACATCTCAGAATTCCAAATCTGAAAGCACACTGTTGAATATGGTTATCTGAGTCTAGACTACCTTTTTAATTTTTATTTCTATTGATTAATGTAAGCCTAAAATATAATTTTTTAAAAAACAAAAAATTTAGGAACTTATTAGAATTTTATATACAATATAATTTTTTACCATTAAGACATCTTTCTGCTTTTAGTTCAATGTAGAGAAAAATCCGTGGCATATTAAGGTAGGATGTGATGTATCATTTAAATTGTAAATGCTGTACATAACTAAAATATTAGAAACATTTTCTCAAAAGGGACTATTAGTACATAATACTAAGGGTGGATTTAGTGTCAATAATGGTTATCTTTGGGTGTTGAAAATATGGGTGACTTGTTTTCTTTTATATTTCTACACTTTCCAGATAATCTTTAATGTCTATATAATATTTATAGCATTGAAAAATACAATTAAAAGAAAGTGACCTCCTCATGGTCTTCGATTTTATTTTTTTTAATATTTGATCCCATCTAACCTCTAGTGTATTGGAATTAAAAGAGCAGTCCAATTCTTACCTTCTCCCCTCCAAGCCAGGAATAACCTTTAATTAATTTCTAATCAATTACACCCGTTGGGCACTTGAAAGGTGCTTTTTCCAACCCAAGTACTTCAGAGCTCCCTTAAATAGGTCAGATATGCTTGTTCAAGATAGGAACTCTAAACAGCTGAAGTTCTCAAACCGTTCTAGGACTGTTCTAACAAAACTCTGAGTACCCTCTCTTTATTCTATTCTACAGTGAAAGAAATGATCCCAGGAAAGAACCAGTGGAGCCAAGAGGCACCCAATAGACTCTACTGATTCCATAGTAGGTGCAATATTTGCTCAATTGGCAGACTGTCTATTGATCTTGAGGCCAATACTATGCACGTAGAAATGTCCAGAACTCTGCCTTTGTTCTTGAAGAGACAGTGTGAAAAGTACGCTACTAGGTTTATACAACCAAGTATTTAAAGTTCCTTTGAAAATATATTTTAAAGTTGATTATGCCCATTAAAAATATTGACAATCCTATCCTATATTCTAGTACATAATTCTGGGGGAAAAAAAAGAGTCCCAAGTGTGATTTTATTTTTGAACATGAAATCTTCACTCGACTGAATTCTTTTAGGTCAAGGTCCATATCCTACGTATTTTTGCACCCACACCGTATCCCTCAGCATCAGTAAGGCCTGAAAATTATCAGCTGAATTGAATGAATAAATTCAACTGAAACATCATGAGGTAGTCTTTCATATTCCACTGAAAACAGCTGTAATTTTACTATGGGGAAAAAAAATTCTTTCCTGATAACTGTTAAATTGTGCCAATTTATAGACCATCCCCAATACACATACATACACTCACATACATATATTATTTTACTTTAGTCTTTTAAGTATCTACTTGGATGATATTCTCATACCATTACATTTTCCTAATGCAGAGATGAGAAGATAATTCTCAATAATATCACTACACGAAACTCCACAAAATGTCTTAATTTTGTTTTACTTTAATAAGCTTTCTTGTTAAAATAAAATCTATATTGCTACAAGCCTTGTAAATAATTTCTGCCTTTTCTAACTAAAATGTTGCAATTTCTCATTTAATGTTCCTGTTTCAGCTGGGGTTTCCATGGGGGCAAGACCAAAGGGTTATCTCTAGATGTGTTCAGAATAAGAGAAGACATTTAGTGCAGACGTGATTCACTGAGGGAAATGTGGACCTGAGTAGTCATGAAATCCATGTCCCTATCTCAAAGCCCAATAGGGTTCATCATATATTCTTCACTAAGTGATTTTGAAGCCTATCTTGACTAACATCCCCCCCCCACCCCAACCACCATACCTTTTTCTTGGCCATCAGGTCAAGTTCACTCTCCCTACCATCTATCAAATTATGCTGTTAAGGGATGGGAGGAGAGGGTTGCAATATTAGATAAGCTTTGGTTATAGAATTTGAAATCCTCAAATCTCTGGTCCTGTGATGAGTGCGTCATCATTCTCGAGCATCTTCAGTGTAACACGCCATTTGATTCCCAGGATATAAATACACTTGCATTTAATTTCATGGGAAGATAACAGTAACTGGATCAATTTTATGGCAAGAAACTAGTTATTAATGACAGAAAGTTGGAGCCTATTCACTTAAAAAAACTAAGAAAAGTATGTAAAAAATAATTGCAAGGAATATACAGCAGATAATAGCGTTAGTACCAAAAATGTCACCTGTACTGATAACTTTTGTAAAAACACCTATAGCAGATTTATTTCAGTAGCATAAACACTAGAAGAGTCCTTTGACTTCCAAGAAGATGAAATAATTCATAGGTCATGAATACATAAGTTTCATTTCTATAACTGAAAATATTTCACCACTTCAAGAAGTTTATGAGGCAAATTACTGGAATCGTATGGAATTAAATTTGGTTTTATATAGCACCTTTCATATCCCAAATATCTCAATAGCTTTTTTAAGTACAGAAATGCAGTGACAATTGGAAACTGAAGAAGCTATTATGCATTTAAGGGCAGATGATATAGGCTTGAATTCAGAAATGTGCTTTATGGATTCAGGGAACAGAATATTCTCCCACTCATACATTACAAGTTCTGTGTCATCTTTATGTTCTACCTGCACTGCAACTAAGGACATGCAGTGGGGCCTTACCGCAATAGCTTCCATAATCATATAGTGACCTGTCCTTGGGTTGGGGGGAAAGGGTTGCAATATTAGATAAGCTTTGGTTATAGAATTCGAAATCCTCAAATCTCTGGTCCTGTGATGAGTGCATCATCATTCTCAATATAGCATCTTCAGTGTAACACGCCGTTTGATACCCAGGATATAAATACACTTGCATTTAATTTCATGGGAAGACAACAGTAACTGGATCAAGTTTCATGGCAAGATGATCAAGAAATGGAAAAACTGGAGAGAAATCAACTTATCATATAGTGGAATTACAATTTGTACTAGGCTGGAGAAAGATCTGAAATAACACCAGCAGCTTTTTCAATAAAATGTGGGGGAAAAAAATACAAATAAGTGATATTGCCCTTCATGATATTTTACATGGCAGAACTGTTTGTAACTGGAAAGTATTGTTCATGTCAGAGAGAAACTCCCAGGGAAATGAAAAGCTAATAAGGATCAGCATGAAATCTGGAACGGTTCTGAGCAGATTGTTCACTGACAGGGAACAGTACTAAATGGAGAAAGCCCCACACTCAGTGGTTGAAAGGTTAGAAATCAGAATTGTACACAAAAGAAATAACTTTTGCCCTTTGCTCTAAACTAAGCCACCGTTATGCTATAAGTGTTAGTTTCACATTATGCGCAAAAACTGGTGGCTCACTGCCCCTACTATTTTCACTTCTTTTTTATCTCTTCAGTCTTAAATCATGAGTTCATTTTTTAAAAATTTTAACTTATATCTCATTCTATAGGCTTGATTTCTCCATTTCCCCAAAATATCTACAGTCGTAATTTATTCTCCACCTCCTTTAGCAGCAACTCTGTACCCATCAGCATGAAATGATGATTTACATTACTCATATTTTTTACCAACTTTAAGCATTTCCTGTGCGTTCGTGTTTAAGAAATTCTTACTAGAGTGGTTTCTTGCTTTTCTTTTCTTTAGAATTTATGATACTATATGTATTGTCATTAATTCTGGATCCAACTTTATTTTTTCCTGTCTGATTCAGCTCCTTGTCCCAGTACTTGATGAGAAGAGTCTTAGACATATAACGTCTTTCACACAGACACTTTCCAAATCCGTTACCTTTACTCTCTAACATTTCTTATCTTTTAACGTCCAATCACATTACTTCTTTGAAATACTTTTTTAATTTGTTTGGGGGATGTTTACAATTTATCCAACTACCCAGCTTTCTTTATATTGGGGAATTTCTTTTATTTATATTCCACTTCTGCAATGTGGATTCCAAAACCCTGAGTTGGATAAAAATTCTCAAGTGGAACATGGGAAAAACAGACCCAGCTTCAGTGTAAGCCTGGACAAATCATTCCTTCCTATTGCCTTGTTTAGAAAATTAAGATACTTACAACATCCACTCTACCTATACCATAGAATGAATAGAGGAATCAAATGTGAAAACAAATGCAAAGATTTGTAAACTACTAAAGCGGACACAGGATGTTTTATCTTACTTAGCATTCTTTCTTAGGACATCATTCTTTCCCCCTCACAACTTATGGTTTGAGTGGCATCGCCTCCTGCCTTTTTCAGCCTAGCTTAGGTGTAAGACTGCTATCCAAGCTTGGCCAGCCAGATCCCATGTCAATTGCTTAAGGATACAAGTGAATCAACAAGGCTGTCTGTCAGAGACTTACATATTGAATAATAGTTCGGAGTGATTTATTGAGCCCAATGATGGCATTCTGAGGAAGCTATCCTTTATTCTATGGTGTAAATGCCAAGAACTGATTTCTGTCTTTCTGCAAAGACAAGTTTTTGATATTTTCTGCAATTCCAGGAGAAGCCCAGTATTCAACTTAAAGTATCAACAGTGCTAGGGCTGAGAAATCTTGCTCTAGAAACTGGTATTATCATTAGTACATAATAGATTCATTCTGTCACTCCTAATTCTCAATAAGTATTAATTGAATGATTAAATGATTGACTGAATGAATGTAGGTGATCAGATGGAAGTCTTTAGCAGAGTGGAGAATCTGACTGCTCATTCCCTTTTTGTTCACGGGTAGGTAGAGAATATATTGCCCAGTGTAATGAGACATGCGTTGGTCTATTCATACCATAAGGGCCCTGATTATTTTGGAGGGCAGTAAATGTGCATTAATCATTTTTTTTATCCTTACAATGGTTGGCTTATGGCAAGATATTTGTAGAATAGTTCCTACTTATAGGGTAGTTCCTAGGATGCTATTACACAAAACTCTGTGGAAAATTAGAGGCAAAGGAAATTCTGAAAATTCTGCAGATTTCTTATAAGACACACAAATAACTATAATGAACATTAGTGAATATCTCATGACAATTTTACCACATAGCTCTGTAGAGATAAATCTCATTTCTTTCTTCTTATCCTACATTCATGCTTTTTTTATGCCTACTTTTCCCAGTATTTAAAATGTTTTATTTTGGCATGCTAGCAATTTGACAGCACCTCATTAAAATGAAATGGATGATCAATTTGTCTCAATTTACTCGGACTTTTATTAGTTTTAGCACTGAAGTTGCCTATTCTGGGAAGCTCCCCAGACCTAGGGAAACAGGGTGGTTGGTCTTCCCACCTTGTGTCCCTGATTGGTTTTTATTGAAAGCGCTATTACCTTCTTCTGGTTTCTAAGAGTCCTCACATCTCTTCTTTCCTCCTCTCTCTCTTCCTTTCATCTCTCTTTCCTTCAGTCATTAGGTCTTGGGATTCTTCCTTTACAAGGCCTCACATTTACCTCTTTCTCTCCTTCTACTCTAGTGGTCTAAGTCCTCCTCATTTATCCCCGTAACCTGGACAGCAGAATAATATTTGTAACGCACCACCTCATCACATCACTCCTCTGCTTAAGAGCTTCCAATGATGCCTCACTGCCTATATGATAAAACTATGATCCAAAGATCAGGATCAGCTTCCTACTTTAATTTATAATATTTTCTTTCAGTTCTTTCCAATATGAACTCTGTAGTACAAATAGATCTTCTCATGATAGCCAAATCCATTTTTAATTTTTTCAGGCATTTATCACATGTTTACAGGTCCCTGTACAATCTAGGGATTGTGGTACATCCTAGAGAAAAGATGAAATGAGAAAGAGAAAAGGTCTCTATCCTCATACATATTGTTGTCTAGAAAGTTTTTCTTATTAAAGATTTAGAGAGGAAACTAACATTGTATACATACATACTTAAACCTGATTCTACATATATTATTTCCTTTACTTCTCAAAATAAGGTGAAATAAGACCTCTTATTATTATTTTTTTATAACTTATAAGAAAAATAACTAAGGCTCAAAGAAGCTACATTACCCCCAAATCACACAGATACACGAATGTTTTATCTTAGATCTATTTGACTGCAAAGCTTGTGTCCTTTTCCTTGTACAACCTGCTACTCTGAGGAGCTCCTTTATTCATTCTTAGGTCATGTGAGACTCGAGGGTAGGCTGCATGGAAATCCAACTGACCCAACAAGGTGCAGCTTAAAGAGGTGACTGCTTTACTAAGTCTTCCCTTACTCTCCTCATAATCTCTTAATTCCCATAAACTCATTATCTGAATCAGTCCTTTGTCATTAGATAAAACATTGTCTTGTTTACTGTATTGTGCATTTGTGTCTTGCAAACTCAGATAGATTGTGAGCTCTTTGATGATGGGGATCGAGTTGTATATTTTACAATAGTCTCTATAAAGCCCACCATAGTAGTGCTTTACACATAGCAGGTTCTTATTAAACATTTATTTTTGATTGTCAAATAGCACTGCCATATTCTATAAAATTTCATTCAGATTGTCTCTGTGCTGCTTAATTTTGAAATGGCTTTAACAATACCTATTGATCATAAGTACTTTAAAGTTGGAACTATGTATTTGTTAACTTTTGTGAAAACAATTCCTATCAAAGGGTCTGGTGCATGTGACACACAACACATATTCCTTAAATGAATAAATGATTGAATTAGAGACTCTGACTTCTTCATGGTAACATGTGGTATATTTTCTAGGTCTTCTGCAAATGTTAATCAGATATGTCTTTGACATAGGATTATGTTGGATCCAGAACTTGGTTATTTGTTCACTAAATGACTTTAACCTTTTCTTTAACAGTTATCATGCCTCAGTATCTCCCAGTTTCCATTAGTCTCATATGTCTCTGACAAAGTTATCTTCCTTCTGCCTCTTTGATCCTGTCATCCCATTCCTCAAAACCCTCCCCTGACACACAAAACTAAACCAACTTTCAGACTGCAAGCTTCAAGTCCTTTATCAGTCCTGGCTATTTTTTTCTTCTTCTTTCATTTATCTCTTTTCATTGCTTTAAACATCTCCTTTCTTTAATAAAAAATTTAATTCTCCGACTTCTATCTTTTAGTCAATATTTTGAAAAATACTTTTCCAACTTGGGGATACCTTTTTTTTTTTTTTTTCAAATTACATCCATTCTTAACTTTGAAAGATCAGCTCTGAGATTTTCTCTTCTTCCATAAGTCTTCTTTGACTCCCCTCTAAAAAACAAACAAACAAAAAAAACAAAACTAAAAACAACTCCCCGCCCCCCACCCCCGCCGACACACAGTCAGCCTGTAGGTATAAGTTTATGTCTCAAATGGTTCATTAATCTGAATTAGAGTGCTCATATCTCAATTTTTTTTTTTTCTCTGAGGCTGCTTGATTAAATTTTATGCCTCTAACTATGTCACTTTCCCACTCAATACCCTTTCAAAGACTTTCTGCTGCCCAACAAATGGAGCTTGCATTTAAAGCCCTAGTGATTGATCTGAAGTCCTAATTTGCTCTGTACTTTACCTACATTCCATTATCCTGACTAACTTTTCTTAATACCCCACCTAAGCTTCTTACCTCCAATTCTTTTCCTCTTAATAAACCCTTCTGCCTAGCATACTTCCCTTACCTTCATGTTTGCATGCTCAAAACCTGCCAATCCATCAACACACAGGCTAAGTGCCAATTCTTCTATGGGGCTTGTGCTAACTACCTCCAGCCAGAACCCCCACCTGAGCAGTCATAATAATTTCTTGCACAATTGATCACATTCCACATTGTATATTAATTACTTATGCATGTGTTTTTCCTACCTTCTCCCATGCCTAGAATTATCTTCTCTTTTTCACGTTGTAATTTCTTCTACCTTTGGATATAAGATCATTCATGATTTCCTCAGAATCCTTCTAAGAATTACCTGGACAGGTCAAATATCAGTATTATTGCTGTTCATAATACTATGTATTTGTTCATGGCACTTGTCACATGGCAATTTACTTTCAGTTGTATGACTATTTCAATAATTTCTACCTCTCTTCCTCTAGACCTTTTAGTACCATAAAAGAAGTTACTGTGTCTCTTTTGCTCCGTCAAAGTACATATTCCTAACTAGGCACAGTATTTGAATTGTAGTAGGTACTTAATATTAGCTGAATAAGTGAATGAGTGATAGATATATTTTACTACAGGCTGGGATGATAACTCTTAGCAAGGATCACATGTTAAAGTGATCTGTCAATCAACCAATACCAGCAATACTTCTGAGTTGGGAGTGATGATGAATGGACCACACACAGGCTCTGAGGTAGATTGCTTCAATTCTTCCAAATATTTGTGCAATCATGGGCAACAGAACCTGGCTAAAGTGGGGCAAGCAAGGTACCTAGGGTTAAGGTATAAAATTTAAGTACAGTCTTAGAGCTCAAAGGGTGAATATCACCTAAAATTTTGTGTCCTGGGTACCTCACTTCCTTGACCTTGGTCTCCAAAACCTGATGGGCATTTTCCTTAAACTCTGCCAGTCTTGCTTATCTCAATTATAAAATGAGGACAAAAAATTTTGTATTTTCCTATTGAAAGTTGTTTTAAATATTAATGAGATGATATGATAGTGTACCTGGTATATAGGACTTCTCAATAAATATTAACTTTATTACCCACTGGCACCAAGCCTAGAGTAGGTCCTTGAGGCAATGGGCCAAGGTACATTTGGATGGCATAACAAAACCATCATCTGGAGAAAAAGTCAGAAAGTAGTACAGATGGTTAAATATATAGCTATCAGGTATGAGAGAAAAAAAGGGAAAGAGAAATAATAGAAACAACTCATTTGCTTACTTTACAATTTGCCTAGGCCCGAACGATAATATATTAACAGTAAAAAAAAAAGTATTGGGGTTTTCTTTTTGGCTTAATTCTAGTTGTTTAATTTTTACAATCTTACCCCATATCATTGCCAAATAATTTCTTGAGGCTGATTGGTATCCCAACCCTAACAAACAGTCCTGTCTTTCTCATGGATCCTGAACTTTCCACTCAGTGTTTATCTTCTTTGTAATAGAAAAACTGTTACTTTATTTTCAATCAATGGGTATTCATTCAGTGTTACCTATTTACAATATCAAGTGTAAAACTCCTTAATGTATAAAGAAATAATTGCCCATTGCTGTTTTCAAAAAAGGACTGTTGTTCTAAGACTTTGGCTAAATTAACAAAAATATCATAAAAACTTTTGATATTTGACATTTGTATCATGTCATAAAGTATTTTCCTCCTAAATCATATATTACCCACTGTATACTTTTTAAAATAAGACAGATCACTTTTAAATGATTGTCTTTAAGATTTGCATAATTAGCTAAACTAAATTAACATCCTGAACTCGGTCATGATTGCCAAACTTGAAGGTCTTACTTCTTTTTTTTTTTTGAAGAAGAAGAAGTTTGAATTAATTTATTCTCTTATAAAGCTTGAATGCATAATCAGTTTCTAATTTGAATAAGCAAACTGGTCCAAAAAATTCTGCAAATTACTCTAATAAGTTCTCTTGGTATTTCCCAGAGAAGGCTGAACAAATGTTGATAGAGGAACACACTGTTTGCTTATGTCTAATCTTCCCATCTGACTTATATAAATGTCACAAATGAATCACAGACACATATCCAATGTCAAATTTCCATATGATGGCCTGGGAAGATGCAATCTACATTTAAAGACTGATTAGAGATGATGGATTTTTAGCTTGAAAGAAATTGATTATTGAAGTATAGGTGTCAGGGAGGACATAAAAGTATGGAGAGAGCTTTGAAGGAGTGTGTGCATTCAGAAATACGTTCAGTGAAGATACTGTTAAGAAAATAGAGTCAATGGCAGTTTCTCTCTGAATGCCATATGCTAGACATTGTTATAAAGGCTTAACGTAACTTTTCTTATTTTATCTTTGAAAGTTAACAAAACTTTCCTTAGCCTGTGAGCAAATGGGATCTCAAAGAGGTAAAATGACCACCCAAGTTGCCAGAGAGGCAAAACAAATAGCAGAAAGGGATTCGAACCCTGGTCTATCTCATTCCTGAGTTTACGGTTTTAACCACCAAATCATACGTGGGTTTGGTTACATTAACCTATTAACCTTCATCCTTTTAGAACCAGGTGTTATAGAACAGTTAGCATTATTGGAGCAGTAGGTAATTGCATAAAAAAACCTTTAAATAAATTCACTTATCAGTAAAATCAATGATGCGATATAATGCACTATGGGGAAAAATACTCAATAGCTATAGCCTGAAAGCCATAATTGTACTTCAAGTAGGAATGGCCTAAGTTTGTTGAGGATGCTTTTTATCCTTCTTTCAGGATAGGAAAAGTCTTTAAAGATCAAGTAAAGATTTAATAGCTGGTATTTGTGATATTCAACAGATCCTTTTATAAGAAGAACCCTTTCATGACAGTTAGAGAGCAATGGAAATGCAAGAGGAAAATCAAGCACTAATAGGTGCTCTCAAGGTAGTTTCCTTTTGTAGTGCAAAGCAGGCCTTAGAAATCAGGGCCGTGCCCAGCAGGATGGCCCCCTGCCTGTCTGGAGACTGTGAGCACCAGACCAATCATAGAAGACACTTCAAATGATTTTACTGTGGGAGTGTAGCTAGAGAAGCTTTTGTATTAAAAGCCAGAGATTGCACTAGATGTGCAGTTAGAGGAGACATTTAACTGTGATGAAAACAAAAACCCCAACAACAATTTTTTTATCAGAAAATATGAGGAGCATTTTCATTTTCTTTTTGGGGGGTACAGCTTATTTAAAAACAGTCAGTGAATCAATTAATTGATAAACAAGTTTTGGTACCAAATTTCATTTAACATCGTGATGCTCAAAAGGAATAATCCATTCATGCTGGCAAAATTGAGAAGACTTAGAAAGATATGTACTTTGTGTGTGTACCACATATGTGTGTGCCTGCTTAGAGTAACATTAGATAATATGTAAGCATATGAAGATCAAGGGGAAAACAGTGGTAAGAAAAAAAAAAGATGGAGCTATAGACATGCTGTAAGGATTTGTGCAGTTTACTCCTTTTTATTGGATTATTAATATTAATTAACAAATATTCATTTACCTGATACTTCTCTAGACTCTGGGGAGTTCATAGTGAATAAAGAAGATACAAATTTCTGTCCTTGTGTAAATTACAGCGCAGGTTAGATGGGTATGGGAGAGAAGGATAGACGTAATACCTCAGTAAATTACATACATTGTATGTAAAAAATGCAACAATGCTATGAAGCAAAATTAAGCAGTGAAAAGGAGACTGGGGAAGGCCAGGAATGGGGTATAAAATTTTAAACAGGGTGTTTTTTGAGTCATTAGGGAGGTGCTCTATATTTTTATTCATCTCCTTCCAGGAACATGATAAGACTATATTTCTTTGCCCTGTTGAATTCTGGTATGGTCATGTGACTCACTCTGTCCAATGGAATGTGAACAGAAATCATAAGTGTCACATTTGAACGGAAATCTTTAAGAGAAGTTCATGATTCTCCAAGTTTTCTTTCTCCTACTATGGTGATCACTGACTCAGCTGTAGAGGTTCCTGGGTCCAGGGGTGAGAACACAGGAAGCAGCGCCCTCTGCTGAATCTGATGGTCATGCAATGCAAGCAAAAAGCAGACTTGATGGTTGTTTGTTATTACACTATTACTGCCCAACCTGAGAAATATATATGGTCAGTTGCTCAAGCCAGGCTGCCTATTTATTTCTCAAACTAGTTGCTCAAACCAGGCTGCCTATTTATTTCTCAGGCTACCAGCAGACAATGTTAAATAATGGAATCCTTTATAGCAGGGGGTCAGTAAACCACAGGCCAAATTGGACCCACCACCTATTTTGTATGGTCTGTGAATTAAGAATATTTTTTTACATTTTAAGTGATTAAAACAAAATAAATCCTATTTTTCAACCATTGAAAACTATATAGAATTCAAATTTTAGTGGCCATAAATAAAATTTTGTTGGAATATAGCCACACCATCCATAACATATTATTTATGGCTGTTTTCCTGCTACCATGGCAGAGTTAAGAAGGTTTGAGACTGCAAAATCTAAAATATGCTCAGAAAAACTTTGCTGAACCCTGTATCATAGCAGTCACATGGGTTATATCATTGCTCAGAAAGTACAGAGTAACTCTTCCTGAGCATGGGATCTGTAGTATATAAAACTTTTTTCCCAAAGATCCTCTAACAGAAGAACCTGGGAAATGTAGTGAATAAGTTCACCAGGAGAATATCGTATCTGCATTTTTGATTGGGGCACAATAAAAGTAAATTCATAGTTTATTAAGAGCAATTTTAAACTGAGACAAAATGATGCAGCTACCTGTTTTATACAAGGCTCTGTGCTCGACTCTCTCAGCCTTAACCCTCAAGGAATCTAACATCTAATTAGAGAGAAAAGGCCCCAAAGAATTCTAAAAATAAATACATGGAGCTCTTGTTAGATGAATTGTATAGCCAGGAATCCAAAGGAGAATTGATCACTCAGAGTGGGGCATGTCTTCATGGAGGAGGTCAGAGTTAGACTCATCTCTTTCTTGAGCTGATGCTGTTGCTTT
Organism: Eonycteris spelaea; assembly: GCA_003508835.1. Classification (NCBI taxonomy): domain Eukaryota; kingdom Metazoa; phylum Chordata; class Mammalia; order Chiroptera; family Pteropodidae; genus Eonycteris; species Eonycteris spelaea. The sequence continues at coordinate 17,114,169 of PUFA01000016.1, forward strand.
TAAACCCCAGTTGGATTTTGAGACATCTGCCAAGGCTCCATGTAGTTAATAAAAGTAGATTAGAGTCAAATTTTCATCTGTCAACAGCTCGCTTATCTAGTCTCTTCATTAAAGAAACAGAACAAAACAAAATAAAACAGAATTTCACATCAAAGTTGACCCCAAATTGCATCAAGTCAGGCTGTAAAATTACTACATAATACTGTTACTAGGCTACACATTACTAGTACCACACATTACTCTGCTTTTGTTTAAGTATGCCTCACAATGATTAAGGAATATGGTAAAAGGAATATGGGAAATGATTCAATGGCTTTCAGTTATCACAGGCAGTATGGTTAAGTTTACTTAACAAAATACCTCCAGATCCCTCTTGGAGCTTACATTCTAGCAGGAGCAGAAAGATTATAAAATTTAAGTCTAAAGTTTAAGCATAAGTTAAATTATAAATAGAATGTGATATATACTATAAAAATAGAGACTGGTAAGGAAGACGGAGAGTTCTGGGAAGTCCAGCTAACATATATGTGTGGTCAGAATTGACCTCATTGGAAAGGTGATAATTAAAGAAAGAGAAAAGAGGACAGAGTCATGTGCTACCTGGGGGAAGAATGCTGCAAGCAGAGAAGATATAAAGCCCCGAGGGGGTTTATATCCACTACACACATCTGGTGTGTAGCAACAACAGCAAGGAGGCCCACGGAGTGAGATGAGCAAAGGAAAAAGGGTGGGAGATAAATCTAGCTGCAGGAGAGGAGAGTCTGAAACTAGTTCTGTGGAGAGACATAAAGATTCAGATAGTGTTTTATACAGGATTGTCCAAATGCAGTACAAATTGTGGGTTGCCCTTGAGCCAGTTCTTAAATCTGGAGAACTCTTTTTCACATTTTTAATGATTTTATTTTATGTGTCATAGCCACAAGATTTAGTCCCTGTCCATGGTCAACATCATGTCTTCATACAATATACCTTATGAAATTGATAAATGAAAGGAAAATAAGAGAAAATTGGCCAATGTCATCTAATAAGTCATGCATTTTGGCAGAAAGCTTGAGGCTGAATTATGGTGTTAGGTTAGTCAATAGGTTAAATTTAGCACTGGAACTATATGAATGGATTCTGAGGCTGTGTTGTTGCTTAAGGTATGAGAGAAGCCTGCCTGAGGTTTGGTAGTTTGTTAAAGTAGGTGTCATGTTGTAAAAATAGAAAACAAGGTAATAAATGAATGCCTGGAGAATTATATAATCTGTATTGCACTTGCTATCTGTCATTTGTGCTTGTATTGCAGAGTCAAACTTCAATAATGCTTTAGTAACAGTGTGCGAAAGGACTTCGTTTTTCACTGTCATATTTTAGAAAATATGAGGTTTTTAACAGAGAAAATTTTAACTAGTGAACTAATTATTTTGATTTGATAGAATTTTTTAATTTGCATTTTTGGCAATTATTTATGACTACTATAGATAATTAGGGGTTGTGTGTTTTCAGAACACTATAAACAGCATTATAAACATTTGCTGAACCATTTATTTCAACAGAGATGAAACACTTTATACTTTTGACCTTTTATAAAATATTCTATTTGAAAAAAATTGCTTGTCAAAATTACAGCTCTCTTGTAAAAAAGCTCTTAACTTATATATAACACATTTAAATCTAAGTATTTGGTGGTAACCATTGATGATTGTCTTTGTAAATCAAACTGCATTGACTTTGTATAATTTAAGTGGAATCTTATAGCACATTGCAAATAATAAATTGTTATTACCTTCTAATGAAAATATTATGCTTCTCAGTATGTTTCATTACCAGGCCTCTTAATATACCTAGGGGTGAAAACTTGTTTTTTGTCCCATAGACAATAAAACAAAATAGAGTCCATGGATACAGATGTAATATTAACCACTTAAAATAATCCAGCAGTATCATTTGTCTTTCCCTTATAATCAAATTGATGATTTGGGGGGAAAAAATGGTACATATATTTCAGATAATTTTTTGGTGTTTCATTGATTATTTCTATTCATTACATTAGTTTATACAGTGGAGCTATGGACTACGTCTAATCCTAACTATTAATGAATTTTTCTATCTCTAAATGAATCCTTCACATCTGAGGAATACATCAGTGTTAAAACTCTTACTACCAAAACTGAGCAAACACATTTTCTAAGACCTTATCAACCTTGACATGAAACAGAGGAGTAAAAACCTGAGTTGAATTGATGAAAGGTATCCCAAGTCATTAACTACTAATGATGGAGCTTGTAAAGTACAGCATCTCTGGGGAAAGGAACTGGCTTGCCTTATATGCATCATAACTTTTATCTACATTTCAATAGGGCTTAAATATGTACTTCATTACAGGGCACAACTAAAATAGAAGGGCACCTGCTAAGTCAGAACCATAAAACAGATCTACAGCCTGCTGGCATGTGAAATTTTCTCTAATTTATATTTTTTATGAAACTACCCTCACATTATGTGGTTGCAGCATAAAATAATAAAGCATGTAACTTAAGCAATTTTACATTTACTGTACTAGTAAGTAAATGCAATGGCCACTCTTATTCTCAAACAATAAAAACTACCCAGCCTTTTCATGAAAGATGATTGCAATTTCCATTGGCCTGTATATGCAATAAAAAACCATAACTCATCAAAATTTTAGCTATTTTCTCTTAAGATAGAAGAGCATTTTGCTTGAACATTGGACGTGATATTAAATATTCATGAAACTGAATAGAGTTTAAGTACTAAGTAAAACTCAAATTCTTTTCAACTAGATAGACATTCTTTTTGAACTAGGTAAAAACTGCCACTAACCTGAAAAGATGTTCAAACACACCATAGAGTGATTGTACAATATGTTCAAAGTGTTATGGTTATTTGGAATTGATTTTTCTGAAAAGCCTGTTCCTCTTCTGAAATTGATTCATGATAACGGTTTCCATTTGGGTCAAACAGTATTTAACCGCTTGTAAATTTTAATTAAATGATTTGTCACTTTGAACACATAGTTTGTCATCTTGCAACTAAACGATGTGTCTTTATCAGAAAATGACTCACGGGGGAGGCATTCATCTAATTTGTCACTTGGACACCCATTACGATAATTCGGTTGTTGCATAGGGATAAAGTTGAAGGTTTGTAAAATAGAGTGCACCACTTTTAGTAAGCAGGATCACATTGTAAACTATTTAAAAAACATAATTTACTCTATAATTAAATTCTAATAAGTACTTTACTTCAGGTCATTTTTCATTAGCAGATGTTTAACTTTCTGAGAAGAGAAAATTCGCTGGTTGAATTTAGTATCTACATAAAAACATGGAGCTGCAAATGAAAAGCTATAAGCTGAATTAGAATTATCTGGGTGGGAAAAACCCATTCATCAGAACCACTTATATCACCATAGATCCAGCTGAGACCTTGTCTGCAGCCTGGTTAATATGATCAGAGATAGCTTAGGACAGAATGGTAAACAAATGACTAATCATTGAGGAAATAGAAGAGATTATAAAACCTTTCTTTAAAGAAGGATATAGCTAGAGAAAGGAAGGTATTAAATCTATTAATTTTAGTGCCCAAGAATTATTAAAAAGTTAGTGTATGTATGTTTAAGTTCTCAAGTCAAACAGGCTAGAGCCAATGATCACTATACATTACAGTGTAGTTGATTCTTTTCTACATTGGTACAGCAGGGACATCACCCAACAAGGAACAGATATGTTAGCCAAAATTACAAAATATGTTCATACATAACTTTATCTTGAAACTTAAAAGTCAAGTTCTTTTAGTCCTTTTACTCTCAGGAAGTCTTGAAAGGCTTGGTGATACCACAAACACAAGTGAAATGAAGGAAATTAGATGCCTAAGTCCCTTGAAGTCAAAGACGAAGCATTAGATGTCAATACTCCCCTTCGGGGCCTATATACTCACAACGCATAAAAGTCATTTGGGAGCTTTTAAAAATTTCTTATGCTTAGACCCTGTTTCCATATATGTAGATTAAACTGTTCTTGAGTGGGGCTCAAACACTGGTATTTTTACATTATGATTTGCAGCCAGGGTTAAGAAGCGCTGAGCTGAGACAGGCAGAGCTCCAATAATGTGCAACAAACGGGGTAATCTTCATAAAAGATGTAAGAAAGGCCTCTTTTTGTTGGTAGGATTAGCAGTCCCATAGTAATTCAGGTTTAAAATTTAGAACTATCTTGAATTTCTATTTCTTCCTCACATTCTTTAATCTTCCTTCATCCTTCCACTATTACCCTATCCAACTGTTTATTTTCCTTCTTCGATTTCTTTTTGTCTCTTTCCTCGTTTTGTTTCGTATATTTAGGGACATTTACAACTTGCTATAGCAAGACCAATTCCCAGTGAATGCTCTTTTCTGTGTCTCGCATATATTTTTATTCCATTAATAAATGCTAGAAAGATCTTTGTAAAATACAAGTCTCATTAAGTTACGCCTCTGCTTGGAAAAATCCAATGGCTTTGAGAACTGCAACCATCTATCCCTACCTAGCTTACTAGTTATAATGTGACATTACTATTCTATTATCTTTATTATCAAAGGAGTTCTTTGTCCAATAAATAAATTAAAGTGTTAATTATAGGGACTTTCTGTGAGACTCATCAACTCTTTAATAAAAAACATCAATAGTTTATACTCGAAGACTTTGAACCCCTTACATCAAAATCTTAAAAGTCTTCTCCTTGCTGTGTCAACCAATTCTAAACTATTGTATTGTGATTCTTACCCAGTCCTAACCAGGTCCCACATTGAAAGATCTACCTTAAACTAAATACTAAGTTTCTCAATAAATTCTAACTTTGTCTTCCCTTCTGGGAAAAGTTAAGTGTCCCAGAGGGGATGACATTACCAAATTTCTCAAGGTTGTCTTCTTAGTTATCCACATGAACAACAAACTCAGCACTGTTTTATCGACATGTTGTATTTGCCACATTTGGGAAGCCAGGATTCTACACTTCCTCAGTGTCAACAGAACAGTGTCCCAGCATATTTTCTCAGCCTCTTATTTCAGAAGTAGAACCCTGTGATCTTTTCCTACTTTATCTCTTACTATTTTCCTTTACCTACTTACTCTATTGTTCCAGATCATTCACAAACTTCTACTCTCTGCAGACATCTTATTACATGCTTGCTGTTCCACCATGCTGAAATCCCCCTTTAGTTTAGTTTTCACCTAAACAAACATTTGCAGAAAACATAATACAATTAAACACTCACAATTAAGTGATCTTTATGGTGCCTCTGAATATTTTTACTTTAAGATCTATTTTTGAGTCTGCGCCAGCAGGGACATAAGGATTGAGAGATAGAAGGGGTATTGTGTAAATATGGTATTGTGTAAATATGGAAAATATACTAGATGTTCTCAAAGAGAAGACTTAAAACAAAAGACTAAAGATACAGTAAATTTTACTTTGGGACACTGGAGCAAAGAAAAAGTGAACCATAAAAGAAATTCACAGCCGGAGTGATAAAACAATTTTAAAATGTGTCTACATGAATGTATGTATAGATAAGAGAAACAGAAGGTAGATTGAAGGACTCCAATAATCTTCTGAAATGAATTTCTGCAGAAGAAAACAGGGAATGTTAGAGAAGGAATACTTGATAAAAAAAAAAAAAACAGAACAGATGAGACTTCTCCAGAATTAAATAAACATATGAGTGCTAAGATTGAAAGTATTCATTGAATACCAACAAGATAAATGAAATTAAATACATACTTAGACACAGTATAACATTATAATGAACTTGCAAAGGATGATAATAAGAATATTCTAAAGGTTATCAGAAATGGAAGATAGATTATCTACAAAGAAACAACAATTAGACTGACAGAACATTTCTCATTAGAGTGGATATCAGCAGATAATGAATAACAGCTTCAAAGTACTGGGAAAAAAAAAAAGCAAAAGTGAAAAAACACCTGTCAACCCAGAATTAGACACCTTACAAAACAATTGGGAGGCAAAGTGTTAGTATTGGGCCTGCAGCTCCATCATTCTCTACTGGGGAGCTGGTTGGGGGTTGTAGAGGGAGTGAATGACCTTTAGCTTATATCCTTATAAATGCCAATGACCTTGAACAGATCTCTTTGCAGTATGACAATGGTATTTACTACAGATAGTCTTTATCTAGAAAATGTTTTTATAGAATATACTTGGTGTAACTAGATTGCTTCTTGTAAATGAACCTGGATTTTATGAATTTGTGGGGCATGGCTTGCTGGAGAATGGGTGGGGGTAGTTAGTCATTTAAGCATTGTATTTCTGTAGTTATCAGAGTATAAATGAAAGAGCTTCAAATCTCTAATGGCTTCTTTTGTGAAAAATTTAGCATATATGCTTAACACTATTCTGTTTATCTGAACTGGAAACAGATCCTAACATAGGGAAAGGAACATTTTTGGAAGCTGCATATGTTGGTTTTGAGTTCCTGCAGGAAATGAATGTTTTGCCTGACACTACTATTTGCCCGTACCCTTTGAATCATTAATAAAGTTTGGTGCTGGGTAAGATCTACAATGTGCAGGAATGCTCTTTGACAATTCAACCCTTTGGGTTAATATAGCTATTGTTCAAAAATCCTGAACAAATTTTCAAGCATACATAGAGTAAGAAAGCTTGCCACCCACAGACTTGCACTGGAAAAACAAAAAAATGTACTTTAATAAAAATAAAAGTTGCCCCAGAGAGAAAGAGAATACAAAGAAAAAATGGTGAATACAGAAAGTGGTATATTTTGGTAAAATTAATCGACTACCAAAGAAAGAAAGAAAACAAAAACAGTGAATGTATATAATTATGTGTTGCTTAACGACTGGGATACATTCTGAGAAATGCATCTTTAAGCAATTTTGTCATTGTGAGAACATAATAGAGTTAATTTCCACAAATGAAGTGTACCAACATTGTACACAAGGTCCATCATTGACCAAAACATTGTATTGTGGCACATGACTGTGTATGTGTCTGTCTCTGTGTGTGTATGTGTCATGTTTTATATTATCTCTTATAAATTTTTCTGTATATCAACCTGATTTGTCTAGAGAAAATATGAGCTACTTAATTGATTTATAATTCAATGGCAGAAAAGAAAAAAATAAAGACCATACTCGTCTTTAATAACTTTAATAGATTGTAGAATGAATTCTTGACTCATGTCTCTTTTCTACCATTCGATTGTCATTTTGATAATATAAATCAAAATAAAACAAAATTTAGAAATATGTGGCCACTCATATTTTACCAGGTGTATAGTAAATTTAATCTTGCCCAAAGAGAGGTCTATCTTTTGCTTCTGGCTTCTGAGAAGTAACCTATAAGACCTTGAATTGTTAGCTTGATAGAAAGGTCTTTTTTTTTGTCTGAGGGTCTTGGCCCAGCCAGATTGTAACAATGTGACCTGAAGGCTTTGAGGCAAATCAACATGATTTAGGATGGGGGCTTTGGGTCACATGGTATCATCTCTATTTTCCAAAGGCCTGAAAACTGAGATCCATCATGTGGGCGGTCAACTGTGTATATGTGATAGAACCCCAATAAAGACTTGGGAAACCACGGTTTAGGTGAGCTTCCCTGGCTGACAATGCTCTGTGCATGTTTCATATATCAATGCCAAGAAAGTAAGTCTTGACTCCCTGAGAAGAGGACAATGAACACTTCACATTTGGAACTTTTCCTGGACTCTTCCCCATGTTCTTCCCTTGGCTGATCTTAATGTTTATCCTTTAGCTGTAATGAACAGTAATCATGAGTACAACAGTTTTCAGTAACATTTGTAAGTCCTTCTGGTAAATTATTAAAACTGAAGGTGGTTTTGGGAACCCACCAAATGAATACTAGGTAAAATAAAAACACTTAATGCATGCTTCTGTATGCCATTGTAAGTCTATTTCTTTCGCTATGGCTTGTCAATAATAAGCAAGTATTGTTCAGTATCAACTTGATATGTACACAAAGAAGAATATTATTTATGAATCAATTTTAATTCTAAGCAAGGCTATTGGTAATATTCCTCATACTAAAAACTGCTTGATACATGCCATTTTAAAGTGCTAAGAAAACATCCAAGCAGCTTTGCTTAATGATGATATGGGGTAACTAAGAGATATTTCAAAGACTGCTTGTGTGTGTTTTAGCAGCAAATTTTGTTGACTTTCACTGGAAACCCATCTTTAGGGCAGAAAATTTGGCAGATGCTTTTGTTCAGCAGGTTTCTTGACAACTATGTATGAAAAGCTATTTTTTGCCTTTCGCAGGAACTGGTCAAAGGCTGAGGTTTGCTTTGGGTGACATTGTGATAATTGTTTCCCTTGAGGCTTCCAGAGCACCGAAGGCAAGTTAGCATTTCTTGACTTTTGCTTTCTCTGGAGTCCTTGCTTCTTCCCTCTAATAGCACTGTTTATGCCTGCAGCATGGCTGGCTGCCACTCTCCCTGCTTCGTTGGGCCTTCCTCTTTCACCTTTTACTTACTCCTGTCTACCGGATTTACTGGATAAAGTGTCCAGTTACTTTAGTCTAGTTAGCTGCAGTTGTTGATAGATAGGCAGAGGGGTGGTTTTAAGGAGTATCAGGTTTAGCAGAAGGTGAAACCCTTGCTTCAACCATGACCCTTCTGCTTGAGGCATTTTGTTCTCTTAGTCGATTATGGTGTTTCATTATAGTGATTTTCAGTATACATTTTGGGTTTTGATCTCAGATGTCTCACAGAGAGACTGAGGAGATATTCCAATAGCCAGACAATGATATTTCACTCTGGGAAATGTATTTTATTGTTTGTTTTTGTTTGTTTTGCTATACAAGGTTCAAGATCAAATCCTTAGGAAGCTTGAGGGCATGAAAAATACAAAAAATCATAATGATCTTGTACTTTTCAGTATAGTTTTATCATTGTTTTAAAATAAGCCAGACTGTCTATGTCGAATTGGATATTTTTCATAGGTTCTTCTCAAGACAAATATGTCTTTATCCTTTGCCCCACAACACTTTGTTCTCCAAAAACTGACCCACTCTCATATTATTGATTTATTTTGCTATTAAAAGACACAATCACTGTGGTAAACTCAAATGTGAGTGTGTGTGTGTGTGTGTGTGCGCGCGCGCGCGCGCACGTGCATGTGTATATGGTATAAAAATACCCTGAACATTCTAAAGAAGTTATAGGCTGAATGTGTTATTCCCCTGATTCAAATCCTCAATAGCAAGGGGAAATTTTCAAATTTCTTGGCATAGCTTTTAAAGCGTTTTATAACCTGGTCTATGGACCCTTTTCCAGCCTCGTAAAAAACAATTCACAGTTACAATGATTATTTGTGAATACAACACTCCTCCCTCTCATATAAAACATTTATAGTTGTAAATAGGTTGAACCTCTGAAAATAATTTTCTTTATTGACTTTCTAGTGTCTATCTCCTTTGCCCACAGTAACTTGATATTATTTGGAAACTGTACTCTTCTTCTTGTCTCAGTTTGAGTAGGATTAATCCCCCATTTGACTTAACATATCAGCATATCCTGTTCCTCTGGACATACTAAATAGTTAATGAACCAAATTAGGCTACAGAGTGAAAACAAGTCCCCAAATACATGTAGGAGCAACCAGAAGAAATCACTTTTTCACCCATTCCCTTGACAGTATTGTGTGAAAATGAGAGGTCTGTTACGTCTGTATCATTTTGCTATTACGAAGAGAGAATTAGAGTTGTTTAATATTAGCAAAGATGCCTGAGGATGAAGCTGATATCATGGATGGTAAACAGACAGACAAAGGGGAAAAATAATTTCTCAGTAAAACACTAAAAGCAGCTAGATCAAACCTACCTAAAGCCTACATTTATCTTTTTTCTTAGCTTTATTAAGATAAAATTGACATATAAGTGTTTAAATTTAAGGACTACAATGCATGATTTGACACATTTACATGTTGAAAAAGTGTTTACCACCATAGATTAAACCTTACCTGAAGCCAGCGCCTCTTATACATTTAGTTACATTAAGTAATATATTCCTTTTATTAAGCCTTTTTAAGTTTTTACCTTACACTTTAAAATATAGCCAATAAAGTCCTACAAACTACTACTTAAAACAAATGAAAATGTAATCAAAATATAAACATTTCTCGATAAAACCTTTTCCATATGAACTAAGCAGAAATGATCGTTTTACCTTACCGACATAAAAATAATATAGATTGAGAACCTAACTGGGCTTTATGAGTTTCCAAATCTTTGCTTTACTTATCTTAAGTTCTGAGTAGTTATGCGGGTCAACTGAATCTGCTCTAATAATTTTCACTGTGCTTTTTTAGTTGGCCTGGATTTACTTCCTATTGTCTTACTCTTGCTTGTTTTTTTTTCTTCATCTGCTGCATATCTCTTATGCACTTTTGCACTACAGCAGTACCCTGACTTGCGATGGAAAAAAAAAAAAAATTAGAAAACCAGTATCCCATTTTAGCTGGTTGGATATAATCTAAATAAATTTACTATCCCGTAGAATCAATCAGTAGAAAAAAGTCATTATAAAATTATGTCTCACTTGCTTGTTTTTTATTCCAGACAGGCTAAATATTTAATAGGAATCCAGGTGTTACTTATTCATTTTTATTAGGTCCTTCTGACACCCAATCCTACACTGTGATGGGCAATTAGGGTATATATATATCTATATATGCTTAAGGATACAACTTTGCTTCTGGGAAACTATTTTCACACCAATCCCAGTCTAACTGAGTTATGGTTTAAATATCTCTTGCTTAAAATCTTTAGTTACAGGCAGTATTTTACACTATTTGTATTCTCTTATTCATGAGAAAATCAGAGAGTCTGATTGGTACAAAATCTTTTTTCCCCACCAATATGCAATTAATATTGTCATTGATTTTGTTAGCTACAATAGTGTTGTTGCTTATTAAAGATTCTTAGTAGCTCTGTGATCACTTGCATGTAAATAAATTACAACTACACGATTGTTCAGTATGCTTTGGATATTTGTACTTCTTTTACATGGTTTACATAAATTTTACTTGGTTATGAAATTTTCAAGGATGGCTCACTTAACATTTTCAGGCTTTTAAAGCAGAGAAAATCAGCTAATTAGAATGGCTTGAAAACAATAAAATTGATATACCACATTTTGGTCAACCCATATAGTGGCTATATTCCCCTAACTCCTATTAATAATAATAAATAATAATAATAATAATAATAATAATAACCAACGCTTACTAAGTGTTTACTATGTGTCAGGCATTGTTCTAAGTTCTTTATAGGGACTAATTCATTAAAGAATCAAAGCAATATTATTGACAATATTATTTTGGCAATATTATTTTTCCCATTTTACAGATGAAGAAACTGGGATCAGAAAGTTAAATAACTTGCTTAAGGTTTTAGGATAATAAGTAACTAATGATTAAAATTCCAAACCTCTGTTCTCCTGACTTTGTTCTACCTACTGCCCTTTCTCCTTGTCTCCCTCTCTCTCTCTTCCTCTCTCTTCACTTCCTTCCTCTTCCTTCTTTCTCTTTTAGAAAACACTTATCACCGTCTATACACTGTATCATTTACTTATTTATTATGTTTATTGTTTGTTGCCCCTTGCTAGAAGGGGAACTCCATGAGGGCATGGATCTTTGTTTATTACCATACCCCAGGCTTGGAACAGTGATGGCGCAGAGTGGGGAGGCAATGCATATTTACTGAATGGATGAATGAAGTTGTAGCACCTTGTTAAACACAAGATGTCTGGTATCACAGTCCTTGCTTTTATCTACAATACTATTCTGCCTCAGAACCAACTGGCAATAAGTGGAACTGTGCCTATGGAAAAATAAGATATTTAAAATAATAACTTAGGAATTGTGGCCACACCAGAACTATGCTTAGTATCATATCTCTAACCTTTAATGCTCTCAAATAGCCCTAAGGGTAGGAATACTTATTCTCAGTTTAGAATTAATGAAACAGGGCCTCAGAGAGGTCAAATAACTTACCTAAAAATTATATGACTATTAAAGTTGAAGCCTAACTCTATTTGTTCTTTTTATATCCAAATCTGCTGTTGCTTCTATTAAACTCGAATTCCTTTATTTTATATAATAGTAATAGCTAATGCTTATTAACAGATAAGCATCATTATTACTATTTTTCATGCTTAATTTATGTAATAAATTTTATTTTGTAACTACACAGGGCAGGCATTAATATCAAGCCTTCACTATGCACGGAAATGTATGTAATATTTGCAAGTCACATAGCTGGTTGGTGGGAAAGCACTTCAGAAAAGACAAATCCAGGCCTTCCCACACTATCCTGTATGCCTTCTTCCAAAAGTCCCTGACACAGCCAGCACAGTGGGTGCTCCATCCTTGCTCACCTGCTTGGAGGAAAGCTCACCTGCTTAAAGTGAAAACAACATGTAATTGAAAGGAATAAAAAAAAAATGTTAGTTTCTATAGATAAATACTTTTGTGGACTAAGTTTTTTCTCTTTATTATAATTATCCTTCATGCAAAGACTTTTTGTGACCTAAAACATTTAGACACCTGCAACCCTTTTCTTGGTTTTGTTCACATATAATGGGTATACATAGGTGAGTCACTTTTTTTTGATGCGTTTCTCTTCCCAAAATGGCAAAAATGGTAAAAATGAACTGTATCTATTGAACATCAAAATTAAAAAAAAAAAACTTTTGAGTTGATTGGTATTTTTTTGGAGCATGGTTTTATATGCTATTTAAATAGTCTTTAGCTATTTTTACTAATGAAGACTTTAGAAACTATTACTCACTGTATGTTCTTTTAAAATAAAATCACTGTGTAAACTTTATTGGTAAGAGATGATATTGAATCTTAAGCGTTTATTTTCTTAATCTTCCTCTTTTTTCTTCCTGTATTTTTCCTTTTAAGTATTTATTTGAGAGATCTCTTTTATAAATTTGAATTTTTTATTTAAATTGTCTCTTTTAGTCATTTGTTTCCCTGATGAAGAAATACCTTTTAGTCACTTTGCATATAAAAGTTACATTTATACCTTTTGTTTAAAATTTATTAACTTGCCTTTTGTTTCTTTTCTTTTTTTCTGAGTTTTGTCTTTCTCATTCTCCCTGTATCTTTGTTTTCTGGACGCTAGCCTAATCACGAAGATCAGAGGCCCAATTTCTATAGCAAATTACAAACCACTGAGCTTCAGGACTAATGTACCATCTCATTTCCAGCACTAGGTCTTTTGATATTGATGAAACACTGAATCAGGAGCAATGAAGATTAAACCCCTGCTTATTTTTTTAAAGCACCATTAACTCTTTTTTTACTGATACCTCTATATACTAAACGATCAAAAGATAAAAACAAAACCCACAACACAAATAGCTGTTCATTTTCATTGTTACCAAAGCAGAAACACATTAATATTAAACAACCAGTTTTGAAGACAGTAGCACAAAGGTATTTGGGTTGAGTCACTGAGAAACAGTTTGCATATGTAGAATTTTTTTTTTTAACATGGGAGGAAAAGAACACCTGCCACAGCTCACCTTTCTAAACAAAATAGAACAAACTTAGGTGATGGTAAACAGTGAAGAGATATATTTGTGCAATTCACAAAATTATTTCTGATTTAAAGATCTTTGTACATGTGCTTATCAAGAAAGCAATCACTATTTTAAACAAACTCCAATATTAAATGATATGACTAAAAAATTTTTGCTCTGCCTTTCCATTTTAATTCTTATTTCTTAAGTTTTTCATAGGAATTTGTGCCAGTAGAGGACTTTGTAGCTTTTTATTATAAAATAAAAATGTTTATATATATATTTAAGCCACAAATAAGAAGTCTCCAAACTAGACATGGCAAATAGAAGCTATATTTATCAGGATTATTTCAATACTTGCTTTACAACTGTACTTCCCTGAGTTCGTGAAAGCATAACTTACTAATTCATTGAGACATGTAGGCATTAATTTTTTATTATTTGTTATTATTTTTATGCCTACAGCACCTGGTCTTCCTAGGTCATCTCCCATCCAAGTACTAACCAGGCCCGATCCTGTTTAGCTTCCGAAATCAGACATTGGGCTTGTTCAGGGTGGCATGGCCATAGACCATGGACCCTGGCTCCACTGGGGAATGAACCCAGGACCTTCTGTGTGGAAAGCAGACATGCTAACCACTACACTATGGAACCACGCCCTGTAGGCATTAATTTAACAAATAACGCAGATAACTGTACAGCACCTGCAATAGGTGCTGGGGATAAAGTCATGAATAAAAGCACTGCCCTGATGAAATTTACATTCCAGTTGAAGAGGAAAAAGATAATTTAAAAACACAAAAAAAGATTTAGTATAAATGAGATAAGGTAATAAATTAATCGGGGAAGAGAAATTGAGAATGGTTGTGTGTAGTGCAATTAGAAAGAGGGTGGTTAGGGTAAGGCACACTCAGAGGTGATATCTGAGTACAGACTGGAAGAAGTCATTGAAAGGCCATATGTATATCTGGAAGAAGTGTATTCCAGGTAAGAGTAACAGCCAGTGTAATGACCAGGAGATAGAATCCATCTGGCATGGCATGTTCTACAAATAGCACAAAGGTCAGTCTAATTCAACAGATTGGCTGAAGGAGAGAGAATTAGGAAATAAAATCAGTGTAATGGCAGAGTCCCAGATAATTTAGGTTTATGTAGACTGTTATAAGGTCTTGGGCCTTTTACCCCAAGTGAAAGGGGAACCTATAGAGAGTTTCGAGGAAAGAAATGAGATGATACTACTTAGGTTTTAAAAGTTGGGGATAGACTGCAGGGGAGCAAGAGCAGTAGCACAGAGCTCATTTAGAATGATTTGTAATAATCCATGGTAGAGATAATGGTGTCAGCATTATGTCTGAACTTCCAGAGATGACTAGACTCTGATCTGGCATTTGTATATGTGTATATGTAGATCTACACACACAAATGTATCAAAGATTTAAGGTGGGTGTGGCTCATAGGT
This sequence comes from Eonycteris spelaea, assembly GCA_003508835.1. Taxonomy (NCBI): domain Eukaryota; kingdom Metazoa; phylum Chordata; class Mammalia; order Chiroptera; family Pteropodidae; genus Eonycteris; species Eonycteris spelaea. The sequence continues at coordinate 17,129,201 of PUFA01000016.1, forward strand.
TTTATCTTCAATGACAGCTCTCATCCATTGGTAGAAGCTGCCAGGTGTGCTGTGATAAGAAAGAGTTTGAGGTCATGTTCGGTTTCAGAGGGAAAGGATCCTGTACTTTTGAGAGCATGATGTAAAGTATCTTTAATCTCTGTTCAAATGCAACTGTCACTGGTAAATTTTAAATAGCTAAGACATTCTTTCTTTGGCTTAAAACACATGAAATAAATGAATGTTCCTAGTATTTAACAGTAATTCCTATAATAGCAGTATCTAAAAAGAATTTTAAAATGGTACTTTCACTAACAATTTTCTTTACCTAGATTTCTATTCCTTAACACTAAAAATTATAAATGTATAAGTCATTTTCTAAGCTCTCTGGGAAATAACTAGTGTGTTCTTACAGAATATAAACTTGAAAACTGCATAGTTTTTTTTTGTTGTTTTTTGTTTTTTAGGTAAACTCATCAACTATTACCATATTCTCCTTAATATGACTATGGACTTTGAGCCCTGACCGAGAACTAGCTGATAACAGTTTTCTATGCTATTTCAGGTTTTCAAATAGGCTTTATGTGTATCAATTTTCATGGTGATCTGAGCATTCTTAAAGTGACTCCATTTGGGCACATGGATGAAATACAAACTAGATGTTACCCTCTAGTACGATTGGGATACTTTTCCCCTTCACATAATGTTATATTTTTTATCCCCAAGGCCAATTAATTTTATTTACTGCTACCACTTTTAACCCTTAAAGAATGCATATGAATCTCTGTATACAAGTTTGTAAAATAAAGCCTTGAAATGATTTCTTCAAAATAGCAATCATTTGCATTTAGCAGGCAGCGCAAATTTATCTTTCTGTATAATGCTGCTACTTCTTAAAAAGGCAATATCATAAATGAGATTATCCCTTCAGAAAGCCATCTCAGACTAAAATAAATCAAGATATGGAAACTTTATAAATGGCCTTTAACATATTGAATATTACCAGAAAGTGTATGAAACTCAAATATTCTAAGACAACAATTTATTGTGGAATTCTCAATGTAGACTTTTCCTTAAAAATGTTATCAGCCTGTACTCAATAGTATCAATAATCTTCTATCTTTTCATAGCTGAGAAAATAAGCATGGAATCGTAGAAATCAAAGTCTTCCAGTCTAAATTCCTCTTTAGCAGAACAGAGAAACTGAGGGTTAGAGAGTGAGCAACAAAGATAATAAACTACTTATCTTAACTTACTAAGAACTCTTTTCAAGGCCTCCTTGTCAAGATGGTGGAGTAAATAACTGCTATGCTTGTCTCCTCTCACGACCACGTGAAAACTACAACTAAACAACAGAAAAACCATCACTGAGAACTGCCTGAAGACTATCTGAATAGAAATCCTATAACTAAAGATATGTAGAAGAAGCCACATTGAGACTCGTAGGAGGGGCACAGAGGCAGAATGGGCTGTTCTCATACCCATATGTGGTGATTAAAAATCAGGAGGGATATCTCAGCTGCAGAGGCCCCCTGGAAGAGCGACGAGTTCCAGCCCCATACCAGGCTCCCCAGCCCAGGGTTACAGTGCTGAGAAAAGAAGTTCCCATAATTTCTGGCTCTGAAGACCATCAAGGATTGTGGCTGAATGAAATGAATGGCAGCTGGAGTACCAAGCATTCCTCTACAAGGGCCAACACATAGAATTATTTGCTGACAAAGTCATTCACTCAGAGCTCCAGCACTGGGCAGCTGCTCAAAAGGAGCCAGGGATACACAGAGAGAAACTAATGTCTGGCTTCAGGGTGAGTGCTAGAAGGGCAGCTTTTTCCCAGACAGAAATGCTGGCAGAAGCCATTGTTCCTTTGTTGAGCTCTCTCAGCTCCCAGCATGCAGAATCAGGCAGGTTCCACATCTGAGTTTCTATCAACCTGTCTAACACCATTAATCCTGCCCTGATGATTCCCTGAAACCTTACCCCACCCAAAGTGCAGGCCCACCCAAGCAACTTCCAGTGGTTTTTCCATATGAATGGTCTGTCTTGATTCATGCTGTGGACTTTTCTAAATCTCTCAAACATTTACAAACTCCAAAAAGCAGCATCTGGCCTTGGTGTGCCCTGAACCTCTTGATAAGTGGTGCCAAGTGCATCACTAGTGGCAGCTGGCCACGGTTCACAGCTTAGCTTCTCAGGAACCTCCAAGCCCAGCACAAGTGAAGATAATCTGCAGATGACATTGTAGCTCATACCAAGTGACCCCTGTTAAGGCTCAGGTAATGGCTTACCTTGGCTTGCAACAGATCCCCTCCCAAGAGGACCCAGAAGAAACACATCTGGTGGCCAGCTCAGATCACACCTGGGCATCACCCAATAACCTTCAAAATGACACACATAAAGGGCAGACAGGGAAGGCACCACAGCCCTGCTAAAGCAAATCCTGTTCCACAGGGTCAGCCCCTGCACAGCAGCTTCTCCACAATACTCAGAATCAATTAGCTTGAGGATCAATCTATGCCACTGATATGCAAACAGCAACCAAAGCTTAATTGCAACTGGAGGAAATATACAACCCACACAAAAGACATACCTGAAGCACCTGGCTAAAATGACTAGGGAGATTGTACCACTGGGCCCTACAGGACACCTACTACATAAAGCCACTCTACTAAGACCAGGAGACCTAAAAGCTCTACCTAATATATGGACACAAACACAGGGAGGCATCCAGAATGGGAAGAAACAAAGAAACAAAGAAATATGTTTCAAATGAAAGAACAGAACAAAGCTCCAGAAAAATAACTAAAAAAAATGGAGCATGTAATCTACCAAATGCAGAGTTCTAAATGCTGGTTATAAGGATGCTCATTGAACTGAGGGGAAGAGTAGATGAACTCAGTGAGAACTTTAACAAAGAAATAGGAAACACAAAAATGGAGATATGACATATAAAAAAGAACTAATCAGAAATGAAGAATATAATAATTGAAATGAAGAATATAGTAGGAGGAATCAACAATAGATTAGATGAAGCAGAATATTGAATCAGTGGTTTAGAAGATAAGGTCTCAGAAAACACTCAACAGCAACAAGAATGAAGAATTCCCCCCCCCCTCCCCACCAAAGAGGATAATTTAAGGGGCTTTGGACAACATTGTGTACCAACATTTGCATCATAGGAGTACTAGAAGGAGAAGAGAGAGAGCAAGAAATTAAAAACCTATCTGAAGAAATAATAGCAGAAAATCTCTATAACCTGGTGAAGGAAATAGACATACAAGCCCAGAAAGCACAGAGAGTTGCAAACATGATGAACCCAAAGAGGCCCACACCAAGGCATCATAATTAAATGCCATAGATTAAAGACAAAGAGAGGATCTTAAAGGTAGCAAGGTAAAAGCAGTTAGTTACCTACAATGGAGATCCCATAAGACTGTCAACTGATTTCTAAACAGAAACTTTGCTGGCCAGAGGGATTGGCAGGAAATACGCAAAATGATGAAAAGCAAGGACCTACAACTGAGATTACTCTACCCGGTAAAACTAACATTTAAAGAGCTTCACAGACAAGAAAAAGCTTAAAAAGTTCATTACCACCATACCAGTATTACGGGCAATGTTGGAGAGACTCCTTTAAGAAGAAGAAGAAAAAAAGGTAACTATATGAATAATAAAATGGCAATAACTACTATCAATGAACAATTACTTTCAATGTAAATAAATTAAATGCTCCAATAAAATGATAGGGTGACTGAATGAATACAAATTAAGACCCTTACATATGCTGTCTACAAGAGACTCACTTCACCTCAAAAGACACACAAGAAACAAATAGAAAAAGGTATTTTATAAAAATGGAAACAAACAAACAAAAAGCTGAGGTAACAATACTTATACCAGACAAAATAGACTTTAAAACAAAGGCTATACTGAGACAAAGAAGGACCCAGTAATCCCACTTCTGGGTATTTATCCAAAGCATTATCTACAGTAGCCAAGGTATAGAGGCAATTTGGGTGGCCATCAATGGATGGATGAATGGATAAAGAGATTGTGTGTGTGTGTGTGTGTGTGTGTGTGTGTGTGTGTGTGTGTGATTGTTACTCAGCCATAAAAAATAATGGAATCTTGCCATCTGCAACAATATGGATGGATCTAGAGGGTATTGTGCTGAGTGGAGTAAGTCATACAGAGAAAGGCAAATGCCACATGATGCCACTTATATGTGGAATCTAAAGAACAAAATGAAGGAACAAACAAAACAGAAACAAGCTCACAGATACATAGAACATTTTGATGGTTGCCAGATGGGGTGTGGGTTTAATAGAATGGGTGAAAAAAGGGGAAGGAATTAAGAAGAACAAACTAGTAATTATAGAATAGTGATGGGGATGTAAAGTAAAACATAAGGAATACAGTCAATAATATTGTAATAACTATATAGGTGTCAGATGGGTACTAGATTTATCACGGTGATCACTTCATAAGTTATATAAATGGCTAATCTCTATGTTGTACACAAAATTATATAATACTGTATGTCAATTGTAATTGAAAAAGTTTTTGAAATTATTTTTAAAAGAACTCTTCATAATACTACACTGATGATCCAAATTTTCTTTATATGAAACTCTGTCTCCAATTTCCATGTAATCAAATTGAACATAATAAATTTTAATTATTTGGATGTGATACCTCAGCTATAAGGATTTTTGGCTAATAAAAATATTTACAGAGTTTTTTCTAATACCAAACAAAAATTTATCAATTAAATAATTGTCACCAAGATTGAAGTTATTCCAGTGAGATGAGGAACAGGATTCTTGTAATTTTGTCTTTGTTTGTAGTAGATATTTGTGGGAGTAGACAAAAAAAAATGGCAAAACAAGAGGCGTGGGTGGGGAAAGATGGAGAAAAGAGGAAAGGTGAATTCACTGCACTACTTATCCTCTTCTCTTCTGACCATATCCTTTACCATATAATTTTCGTGATGAAAGAAAAGAAGACAAAATCCAACCTATGTCTTTAGGCTTGAATAGAATATGAAAGGATTGGGAGGGACCCTCTAGCAACCCAGCTGATGCTTCAACTATCTTTAGCACGTTGTCAAACAAAGTGACATTCAGACTCAAACATAGCATAATGTAGGCTCAAAACAGGTCTTGCCCCTTTAGTCTCTGGAATCTTTCTATTGCTAGTTCAGCCTCCACTGTTAGAAAATTGATTTTTAATGAAATATTTTTCTAAGGGTATGTTACATGAGTCCCACACAGACATTTCAGCATCGTTTTGTTTTCTTGAATTTAAACCAAGTTTAAGAGCTCTCGATAAAAACATGTATGCTAATTTATGTAAAGCATTTAGCTCAATTCCTGGCAACGGTAACAATTCAATAAATGCTATTAATAATATTGAAAATACTTATTAAATTATAACTAATGATGTTATTATTTCTCTTTTTATTATGTAAAATCATACAGTCTCTAACATCTTTACTTATTTTCTCCCCATAATGCTCTGTACAATAATCTTGAGGTGTTGGTCAGGTGAAGGGCTGTGTATACCTGATTTTCCAAAACAGCAAGGTGATACATTAGTTAGAAGAATCTTGAACACTTTTACTTCATACAGAGACAGAAAAAACTCAGAGGAAGAAACAGAATACACAGAAGATTTTTGCCCAAGTTGTTTAAAAATGAAAGAAGATCTATTCTAAAATCTGCCAGTCTTTCCTTTATAAGACTACACCACATTTTTAGGAAGTAATCCCTAGTAATCATTGTGAGAGCCCAGCAGAGCAGAATCAGGAATGTTCTTGATGGAACAGTCCTACCTAATAATGCTTTGTCTAATGCCACAATGACATCTGAAGATTCATTCTCCTATCCAGCTATAGAGGGACTACTTTCTTTCCTCTTTTCCTCACTGCTGCCTCCCAGGCCGATGATTTTAGTATAATATCTGTAACTACTCAAGAGCTCTCTCTCTCTTGAAAGGTGCTTTGTTCTCTGAACCCTTTTTAGTTGTAGCCCCTCTGATTATTTTGGTCCCAGAGTTTCATGCCTTTCACACATTGTTTTAAATTCTGCAAGTCACTTATTTGCTCATAACGTAGGTCTTTCAAACCCCTTTGAGTTTGCACACTTTGTTCCAAACTATTTGCCCTCATTTTTGCGACATTAGCCAAATTGACTAATGTGAAAGCTGGATGTGAAAGCAGGATGGCTCAAAATGAAAATAATGAGCTAGGTGCAAAGTAAATAATACTGATTTATAAAAGACAAAGTTTTGTTCGAAAACTTTGCTTATGGTGGTTTATGTTGCTACATGCTCTAGTATCTAGTAACACAAAAACAAACAAATAAAGTATTTTGTTAAAAATACCAAAAAGTTTTGTAAGTTTTGTAAGCAAATTTTAAGATAATTTATTTGCTCACTAATTTTCTTTATAATGTAATAAACTTTCAGCAACCAATCTTATATTCTTACTATTTGATATGCACATTTTCTAAAACATGTTAATGATGTGGTAGATAGAGCAGATTAGCTTACTTGGCATTTTTTCCAACATCCTGCTGATGGGTTTTGTAGTGCAGACGTTGGAAAGCTAAAAATGGCATTCCCTGACTCCCTTGGAGCTAGGTTTCCAGATGTGATTTATATTTCATGGATCAGATGTATATACTCAAGGCTTCAATTCAGAGCTTAGTTTAACAGACAGGGAGGCAGTGTGTGGGTCCCTTCTGCTCCTGTGAAATTTATATGAATGGTGGGGCTCTGGAGTTCACAGTGCTATCTACTCCTTGCTGCTCTCAAGGTTCTAATTAAAACAGAGCTTTTCCCAGAGGCAAACATTTTTGCGATGGATTTTCTAAATTCTTCAGCTTTCTGAAATCGGCAAATTTACTATATTCCTTGGTGGGAAGGTTTGCAATGTTATTCTGAGCCAATCCTGGAGGCCATTCTAGAGCCTATTATTGCAGCTCTCTCAAACAATCTGGTCAGCACAATTCCCTGTAAAAAGTCACGTTCTGTTTATCATTGTATAGCGGATTTTGCAACTGAACTCTCTCTGATTCAAGTTTGAGGTCCCGAAATTAGGGTTTGATGTACTAAATCTATTTGAATCTTTTCCAAAGTTACCATTCCATTCCTGAGTGCAGTCTTTTCCCAAACAATGCCATAACTTTCTTTCTACCTATATCGTCATTCAGTGATTCACAGAAGCAGATTCTTCCCCCAAACTTTGTCTAAATTAACCAAATATCTTTGCCACATTTGACACCATGTCTACTTGTATTCTTTTAAATATTATGAACAGTTTTCTCCTGACTTCAAACATAAACCTTCTAGATAACCCATCCTGGATTCCTGTCGTTGAGTGTCTGTTACTTGCAACCACTAATGCACCAGAAAGTGTGTATCATTCAAGATTCGATAGTTCCTTTCATCTGCCACAAAGATGGTGTGGTATAATGAAAAGATTGTAAAATTTGGAAACAAATAAACCTAGACTTAAAAACTGGTTCTACCATTTTATTTATTACTATGACTTTAAAATAATTACTTAACTTTTTTGAGTCTGTTTCTGGAGATTCAAATACCTTTAGATTGAATGAGAAAATATATTCAAATGACTATAGCCCAGGTTTTTTTTTTTTTTTCTATTGGAGTATTGCTTCTTTCCCATTGTATGAAGAAATAGTAAAGAAAAACAGGTTCTACAATACAAGCCAAGGGAGGCAAGAATTCCCTTTGTATTAGGCCACATAGGAGACAGAAACAATGACCTAAAATCAGTGAATTAAGGCCTTTAAATTTGAAATCTTTCACGTAGATTGGAATTTATTCACTAAAGATACCAAGGCAGCAGCAGCGGAGTCCTGCTTGGACACTTTCATGCCAAGTGTCCAGTTTTCTATTCTTGTCTCTCAAGTGTACCCTTATTTCTTGTCCATTCTCAGTCAGACCTGGCTCCTCAGTATCTTATTGATGTTATCAGCTCCTAACATATTTTTCTAATAAATTCCTTTTTGTTTAAGTTCTTCATAGTCGGTTCCTTCATTTTCTATAAAGAACATTGATTGGTAGAGTATTAATTTTTCTATTCTGTAAAAGAGGAAACTAAGCCACAGAAAGATTGCGTCACTAAATCAAGGCCATATAGCTAATAAGTAGCAAAGCCAAGATTTAAAGTTGGGTCTTTCAGAGGCAAAACCCCAGTAAAAGCTATTTTTCTGCTTAAACAGAGTTGTCTCAGTAAACCCAAATTTGTTTAACTGGTCTTATTTCCCTGGAGTATATTCTATTCATGCCAATTTGAGTTACTTTAAAATAGGAAGGGCAGAAAACAAAAGCCCATGCAGTTGTAAAGGAGGGGGATTTGCTACATTGCTTTCAATTCATCATACCTTGGCACTAAAGCAAATAAAACTGAAATGATAGTACTTACTGAAGAGAAAAAAAGTAGCCCCTTATCACTCCCCAAATAAAGCAATAACCTATGTTAATTCATGAATTAAATTGAATCACATTATCACTTAGGTACTAATCAATATAACCCACTTGAAATTTAAATGTATGACTCATAGTTTGAATAGATTCATACTATGTATTGGTTTTTACATTATAAAATAATCTTGGGACTGTCAATGAGATGTCTACAGCAGACACACATTTCTTTTTCCTAAATAAAGGAGTGCTAGTTTTTAAATTATTCTTTTGTGGACTGTGTTCTTTTTGTTTACACCAAGATTGTACGAGATCAGTCAAAAGCGATAACTATTACATATTTGTTTCAATTTTGAAATAAAAATTTAGAAGTATATACATTTTACCTTAATTGATATGAAATTCCATTATTCTTACTCAAATAGTGCTTATGACAATAAAATACAATGTTCATGGACAATGACATTATTTAAAAAGAGTGTAAGACATACAGTGTGACCTAAATACACATTGTTTCTCCAACTTTTGATCGATGTTTTTTTTTTTTTTCTAACACACATTTATAGATATATAATGTAGCAAATATATTCTTCCTTGTTGGCAAAGTCCAGTGACTCAGAGGTAAATCCCCATTTGTCTAAACTGGTCTAAGTAGTATCATTCCTTTTGCCTGTGATTGCTTTAAGAAGAGGCATATGACTCAGTCTTGGCAATGATTGGGCACATCTTAGCAATACCAGGTATGTAAAGGCAACACTGCTGTGGGATTCTGGAGAATGTTTCACACTGATGAAAAGAAATACGGAAGAAGAAATGGTTCCTTTTTCTTTCTTTAGACATTGATGTGTCTGCATGGAAGGTCTGGAAGCGCAGCAGCCAACTTGTGATTTTAAGGGCCATTAGCAGAACATAGAACTAAATTAATGGAAAGAGTTGACTCTTTGAGTCACTGAATTAACTAACTCTGGAGCTGCTCTCTTGTTATGTAAAATTTTGTTTAAGCAACTTTTACTTGGGATTTTTTGCTATATGCAGCCCAAAGCATCTTAATTGTTGCATAAGTCAAGTATTTCAAAGAGAATTTTATCAGCACAATGACTGGCCTATAGTGAGTGTTCAAGTAGTATTTATTAAATAAGTAATGCAAGGAGATTAACATTATCTGGGACTTACAGAATTGAGGAAACATTTAGGAATCTATATTTATTTTGGGGATGATAATAATGAAGGGTGATTACAGGGAAATAGTGAATATAATGCAAGTGATATGATGAGAGAGAATGAAGGAAAAGGCACACTTTAGAACCTCTAGTGACTGCCTGAAAGCTTGACCCTTTTTTCTTGAAGTGAAATCATAAACTCACAACAGAGTGTTTTCTCACCCTTGCTCTAGTGTGAATGTCGTTCGACATTGTCATGGCAAAGGCTGGCCTCTCCACATTTCTAGCTTATAGACACCACACTAGCAAACATTCATTCATTCTCAAAAGGCTATATATTAAAAATGGACAGCCACCAAATGTGTAAAATATAAAACAAAATGAAGACCGTGTATATTGATTTTTCCATCTACCAGCATTCTAGGAGGGAGAAACATGTCTTTTAAAGGCTCATTTAATTGGGCAAGGAGAAAATGCAAACTAAAATGCAAAGAGTCTCAGATGAGAGAGAAAGGTAGAGTAAACACTAAAAAGAATATACATATATATATATATATATTCCTCATGAATATATATATTCTTTTATGAATATATATGCATATATATTCATAATCACTCACAGGGAGAGAGCCTATCTACCTCTATAAGTGTCCCTTAGACACCGGATACATTTTCCTTCTAATAAGAAGTTCTAAACCATTTACCATAGTGTCACCTCTTGAAAATTATCAACTAAACTTTAATTGAAAAAACATAAAGGCTTTTTCTTCATCCTCATTATCAAGAACTCAGTTAGCCAGGCCTTTGATCTTGGAACGCTAGCCTTTGAGTATCCATAAGAATGTACAACTCTGATCTTTCTCCCTTATCTCTAACTACAAGGCTCCTAGTTAAACAATTTTTACCCTTCCTTCTGCAAGCAGTTAGTACCCCCTTTCCATCTTTTCTCTATGCTCACTTAGAGTTTTTACATTTATGGATTACTCTCAAAATTTTCTCTAAATAATTTAATACAAAAATATTCACTGGAAATGTACAAGACACGCCTGGTTTGTTAAAATAAAAGGATCTGTAAAACTTTGACCTTACTTTCAAGAATCTCAAAATCAAGTTTAAGAGACAGCACTTAAATATTCCTAATATAAAACATATTGAGACAAATGTCATAATAAAAAAAATCTTTAAGCAATGAAAAGCAAAGTAACTGGCCTCCTACTAGAGTCTAAACATAAACTGTTTCCTGTTTACTGATTATTGAGCTTGTCCCTTGATTTTAAAAACATCTTGTTTAAGAAAAAAATAATAATCTTTCCTCCAAAAGTTGTTCTCCACTGTAATGATCATTTCTATGAGCAGTTTCACAGTCTAGTCACTCATGCTTAAAAGATGTGTATTCTTTGCATCTTACTCAGATCATGCTCTCCATCTAGCCATTCCCCAAGTTCTATTCATTTTTCTTTGAAATGTCTCTTTTATCCTTCTGTTCTTTGGTCATTATCACCCCACTAGTCCAAAACTAGATCACTTTATACCTGTATTCCTGCAATTTCCTAACAGATGGCTATGGATCCAGACCTTCCTTCACCTAATTCATCCTGTGTACTTCAAAGAATCAAAGAATTCTAAAATAGCAAGAGATATTGTCCTACGAAGCAAAAATATCAGCATATTAATTTGGAAATGTAGGTGAATGGCCATCTACTACCTGAATACTTATTGATGGAAACCCAGTCCTCAAAAACTTCTTCATTTAATTTATAATTGATAAAAAGTTCCTTATATTGTTAATTCTATGCCTTTTTATTTTTTTTTTTGCTCTCTGTTTCTCCACTGAATCCTAGCTTTGCTTACTTGAAATATGAAAAAGAAAAAAAAAAACCTGGCTAAGCATACACAAATTATGTACCCATAATTGAGCCTGATATAAATTTTAGGCTTCATGTTGGTACTTTACAATTATGAGCATTATTTAAAATATAGTGTCCAGAAATAGACTACTTTGGAATTTCTCGACATAGAATTTTCATCATTCTACTCATCCCCACAAAGTCAAGAATTTCAAATAGTCCCAAATTTTATTGCTGTAACGCACACCTCCTGAATTAATGTTCTCTTATTTATCTCAGTTTCCTAAAGTGTCTTCTGCTTTAGCTGGAATGGGATCCTTACTTTAGCATTCCCTTTCATTCATTCATGTATCCTTCTAAGCCTTTCCTGATGTTTATCTTTTGGCCTTAAATGACTTATCTCTTATCTATCTTAACCTTCTCTTTCCTTTAAAACTCAGTTCTAGACTATATAGTAAGGAATCTGGTCTTGCCAATAGATAAGTCTCGTCTTTGTCCTGGACTTTGGGAGATCTCTAGGCTTTTGGAATGTCCTGTTTGACAGAGTATCTTTGTTTGCCTGAGAGCTTTGGCCGACTGAACAGTCTAATAATGTGATGTATGACAAGGACTTTAAGCCATGTTATGTCAGTTCTGACCTCTGGAAGAACTGAAGAGTAAAGGTAGCCTGACCTTTGTGAGTGACTGAAAATGAAAAGGCAGCCACACAGGCAGTATGTGAGTGAGCCCTAAAAACAAAACAAACAAAACAAAACAAAGCAAAAAAAACAAACAAACAAAAACAAAAAACAAAAAAAACCCCAACTGAACACCAAAGGTTCAAGTGAGCTTCCCTGGTTAGTAATACTCTGTATCATCACATGTGTCCAGAAGGAGGTAATGTAATCCATGACTCCATGGAAGAAGATGGTCAGCAGCTGTGCATTTGGGCCCCTCCCAGACTGTGCTCTATACAGTTCTTCCTTTGGCAAAATTTGTGTTCTTTTTCTGTAATGAGTACAACAGCTTTCAATGAGTTCCTGAGTCCTTCTAGTAAATTTTCAAACCCGAGGATGATTGTGAAGATACCTGAATTTATAGTTAGTGGTTTGAAGTGAAGGTGGTCCGAAATACCCACAAAATTATAGCTTGAGTTTGAAGGGAAAGTAGTCTTGTAGAGACTGTTCCCTCAAACTGTACAGTTGGTTAAACTCATTGCATAGATCCACTTCCTTCTTGAAGTGTCCTCTAAGTACCATCTCCCTCACTGATATCCTCTTCCCCTAAATATCTATAGTATTTACGTTGAATATCATAAAATTTGTCACAAACATATATCATTATAGGTAGATAATTAAGCAGACATTATGATAAGTACCAACAAAGGTTTGGATTTTGGTAACCACAGAAATTTAGTACTCTGGTAACTTCTGAGATCAGGAGGAAGTAAAAAAATGTTGAGGGAGAAAAATTATCTATATAATGCTATGAAAGGTGGAAGAAAAAGAAGTTAGTTATAATACTGGCAAGAAGACATTATGTATTTTCCTAAGAAATCATTGTATTAAAAAATATAAGTCTATCAACAATTCTATAAACATTTATTAGCATCTATAAGGCTCAATAAATGTTATCTACTCTCCAGGAATGAATATTTGATGAAGGTACCTAATAATTTTTCCAACATTTTTTTTGACAGAAAATTATTTTAGAAGGCTTCAGGTTTTAAGAATCAATCTCTGCTTTTCCTACATCTTAAATTTCAGCTGAGTAAGACTATCTACATTCTCACTACCTATGACTGGTAGTTACCTCAATTATAACTTTTTTCTATTTCCTTTTCATAAAAAAGTTGCCTAGTTTAATAGAAAAGGATAATTTTAAGTAATATAAGATACTACAAAATAGACAGGAAGAGTAATCATAAGTAGCACACAAGTAGAGCTTAAATGGAAGCAGGGCATAAGAAACTAGAAAGAATAGAGAAATTAAAGGGTCAGAAGTGGGCTCACATTGCATCTGCAACTAATTCGGGCAAGATATTCAAAGAAATTAAGGAAAGTCCTGAAATTAGAAATGGTGATGGATTGATTCTTGGTTTGAGTATAGCAGCAGGTGGTGGAAGAGAGGATGGGAAGAACGAAGGCACTCATTGACCAAAAGTTTGAAATCCTTTTATTGTATAATATATCTTGCTTTCCTGGCCTTATTTTTACTTCTCGTAGAACTGTAAGGGGACCAGGATTTATGTTTCCTTGGGCTGGGATTATGACAGACTACATTCTTTGTTCTTTCTTTCTTTCTTTTTCACCAAGTTAGTACTTTTCAGAAAGAAAAACATCTCAAATAGGCATCCTGGAGGATCCTGAAGGACCCTAAATTGGGACAATTTTGTAAAAACCAGAGTGTTTGATTATCTTTGTGTTCTGTTCAAATAACATTACAGATCCTGGCTGAGCTAGGGAGATGTGCTCTAGATTGGTAAGAAGGCAAGAATTCATTATTTACCTACTAGAGTCATATGATAACCTATCAAAGGAATAAATGTGGAAATCCTTATTTTATAAGCAGTGTCTACATTCCACTAGACCCTTTCATAGATTAGTTAAATCATTTTTGCTAACATTCATCCTCAATACTGGAAAATTGATCAATCAAAATAATGCATTTGATTTTGATGTGCTTAATGTGGTTTTTGTTTGAAACATTAGCTTTTACGACTCAGATAAGCGAAGCATAGTGTATCCAGTTTCCGTAATGCTACCTGACTCCAATTACTAGAAATAATTGGGAGAAGAGCTTGTTAACATTGAAATGGGAAACACATGTTTAGTTGAAGTTATTTTAGCTAGTACTTTACATACTGGGCTGGTAAGTGTGGATCAATTGACAGATGATGCTGTTGTTTAGTAAAGATAAATTTCTTTAGGATTGAAAGAGAGACATTTATTTGGCAAACAAGATATATCTTTATGATTTTCTGTGTTCAAATAGTCTTCTAAAATAATACCATATATGTATGTGTATTATAAATACCCATGAAAATATCAGGGTTTACCCTGACAATTGTTTGAAAAATGTTTTTTTTTTAATAGAAACATTTACTCTTATTCCAGTTTAAAAAATTCCAAATATGCTTTTCTCAAGATAATTTGAGAACCTTTTTGAAGCTGAGGGTTTCAATCTCTTTTATGAGATCAGATGAATAAATTATGTTCAAATAGCTGATTCCCCAGGGTAGAATTGGTTTGTTGTTTCTCTAAATTGCAATGGTTTAAAACTAATTTTTTGATATATAATCTCTATGTCTTTAAGAAGTTAAGTAGGAAGAAGAAAATATATTTAATTTCAAAACATACAGCTGTAAATACATATAGCATAGTGAAAGATGAAGATATGTAAATCCAACCAAAAAAATCTCAGGTAAATAAAATATAACGCTAATGTTTTCTATGATTAGATCTTCCTTTTCCATTTGTTAACTTCTGTTTCATTCAGAATAAGATGTTAAATTACATAATTTTTATGTTTCAGTCAGAATAGGATGCTAAAGGAGATGAGAAGTCATCTCATGCCTTTTAAAGAAACAAATGTATGTTGAATTAAAACTTGTAAGCTAATAGCTGTCATAGTTCCTAGCACAGTACTAAAAACTCAACAAGAATTTGTTAGTAATTATTAAAATATATTTAGTTTCTGTAAGTCTAGAACTGGGCCTATAAAAATATATATGTACAAACAGAAAAAATGGACTGTTCTAACAGCTGAGAGGTAGTGGTCATTAACATCCCCTTATCTTGGAACAGTTTAGCAATTCTCCATGCACATTAAGATAAAGTTTGTTGCATTAAAAATCATAGCATTGTAAAACATGCTTTATCCCTCTCAAATACTTTCTTCTGGGTTAGGAGTTATCCTGCGGTAAGATATCATGATGGACTAGTTGACTTCCCCAAGTCTATTAATCTATGAAGTGAAAATTAATATCCTTTCATCAGATGAGACTGATATCCAATTATCAGCAGAGCAGATGTGCTTTTCTGCTGGGTATAAAGAAACGGGATGTGGATATCATGCTTCAAGAGGTATACCAATATAAGTAGGACATTCTCACTCTTCATTGCTACCACCCTAAAGATAAATTGCTCGAGTGTGCAGCAACCTCCTGCAATTCCTCCAAAAAAGCAGGAGTGAAAAGTATAGCTATGAAAGGTCCAGCTTGGCTCTCTTCACCAGTAAATTATGGGAATGTAACTCATACAGCTGCTATGGGTACCTGCTGTCTGCCAGAACCCCTTGCTTCCATTTCTTCTGCCCACTGGGTATAGCCAGTCATTTCCAAAAGCTAATTTGCAGTTGATTATGCAATCTGCCAAACCCAATCAATGTGCATACTCATGGCCACTCATAAGATTATTTGCCTTAATCATAGGAAACCTCTAGGTCATTACTCCACACAGGGAATATTCAGTGGAGATAGTTGTTGGGGTACCCATTACCCAGCTGCCTGCCAGGTCTCTTGGCTTCCATTATTTTCCATCTCTCGGATGTAGCCAGTTCTATCCAAAGTCACTTCAAAGGCAAATCCATTCCCTATCAGTGGGAAACCCTCTGCTGACTACTGACTTCTGAGGCAGCAGGATAAATTCAGGCTTCTTTTGTTTTCTCTTTATTTTTTTTCCATTATCTTTTTTGACTTATAATAATATTTTATAATTAATTATAGTTGACATACAATATTGGTTTCAGGTGTTCAACATAGTAGAGATCTATATAACTTACAAACTGATCACCTCAATACTGCTAGTATACATCTGACACCATACATAGTAATTACAATATTATTGTTTTATTCTCTATGCTGTAATATATATCCCCGTGACTATTTTGTAACTACTAATTTGTACGTCTTAATCCCTTTCCCTTTTTCACTCACCACCTCAACTACCCCTCTGTCCATTTGGCAACCATCAAAATATTCTCTGTATCTATGAGTTTGTTTCTGTTTTGGTTGTTCCTTCATTTTGTTCTATAGATTTCACATGTAAGTGAAATTATATTGCATTTGTCTATCTTTGTCTGACTAACTCCACTCACTACAATATCTTCTAGCTCCATCTATGTTGCAGATGGCAAGATTTCATTATTTTTAATTGTTGAGTAATATGCCATTGTATACAATAAAACATTCACACACATACTATGCTGGGCATTATTATGAGCACTTAGGATGCAACAAAAAGAAAATCGACAATGTTCCTGCCTTTATGGTGCTTATATTCTGGTAGGGATAGAAATATTAGTATCTCTATTATAGGATTGTTTCTTTCTGAGCCCTGACATAGCCATGGCATCCTTCTCACTCTTTGCTCTGGATAGTCACTATCAATCAATAAGATTAAGCAAGTAGGATGAGACCTATTGGCTACCTCTGATCTAGTGCATTCTGTCAGTGATAAAGAAATAGCTCAACCACAAAGCAGAGCCCACACCATATTATATTGAAATATCTGAATCAACATAGTTAAGCCATAATAAATGCCAGTTCAATGTATGGACCATTAACTATTTAAACTACATCTCTTCTCTGAGTATTACTGAACTGCCAAAAAGTATAATTTTGTTTATTGAATAAAACTTTAATTTTACAAACACATCTTTAAAGCCTTATTTGCTAACAGATTGTTAACAGAGGCATTTTTATAAACCCAAAAACCAAAAAAAAAAATTAATTGTATAGTTTCTTCATGGTTCTTCTGTAAATATAAATACATTTCAAGAAAATGATCTGGAGTTAGTTTTTCTTTAACTTGCTACATATGGCTGCAATTGTGTTGGATATATTATTGTCAATTACATCTTGGTTTGAGCAAGTTCTAGCTGCAGCTATCAAGATCAGGTCAGACTGAGAGTGAATAAAACCATGTATAGCCAAATAAATGACTTATAGGATGAATCTCAATGAGAAAATGACAATAATCACTTTCTTAATTTTATCCTACTCTGAACTCTCCACCAGTACCCTAGTTTTATTTTTTCTTAATCTGATTTCTAAAATGAAAACTCAATATTTGACAAGAGTGATGTCTTGCTTTTGGAATTGATCAATTTCTTCACATCTGTTACATAGAGGTTCCATCTTTGTTCCCCATATAATTTTTTTTGAATTTCCAAAGAGCAGATGAAGTACCATCTTATCTTCAAAAAATTTCCCATATTATTTCAGCCAACTGAAATAGATTCTTCTCTAGTGTCTACCAGTATTTAATGTTTATAAGAATAATGGCATATGTAAATATGCTGATTTGAAATATTTTGTCATAACTTTCTTATGTGGTCTTTTAAAATTTTCACAAATTTTGTTCTCCAAAATAGGATAGACATTAGTTTGCAAATGGTACCAAAAAAATAAATATTAGGTTTTTCCTGTATATATTATTGGCTCATATATTTATTATTATTTATTTACTCCATACACATGTGTATAAGCATATACACACAAACACTTCTATTTGGGACCTAATAAGCTGATATCCAATAAAGACATAAGTTTTAATCACTTGACATATATACATAATTAATTTATATTCCTAAAAAAAACAGTAGCATATTTTCTTTAAAATTAATATATTATTTAAGACACATTAATGGTGATTCAATGAATAAAATAAACTTTAAACTTACTATGAAGTAAATAATTGCAACATAATTTTTCATGCAGTTTGGGGTCTAGAGGATCCCACAGTCCGTAATATTGCTGGAAGTCTCAACCATTAATTTTCTGGGTAATAAAATGGATTTGCCTTAAGTTGAAAAATTATATACCTAGGCTTTGTTATCTGACTCTACTTCTAAGAGCTGTGTGACTCTAGAAAAGTCAGTTAGCATTGACAAATCTTAGTTTACATATTTATAAAATGAAGACTCTTTGATCTCTATGGGGTTTTTATAAATAAAAAAAACCAATATTCTATGTTGGTACAAATATATGCACTCCTTGCTAACATGACAAAGTGGTAAAATATACAAGAGAGTGAAGAGATAATGCTTATAAAAAATAAATAGTAATAAACTTCATGTAGCATAAGTGCAGATGAGAAGAAAAAAGATATATAAGGGTCATTTATATATCTGCCCTCAAAAAAGTTTATTACAGCTAATGCAAATCACACAAAAAGCTCTCGTTAAAATAAAGTATACTAATTACTTATTTATGTATTCAAAAGTTAAACATTGATCAGCATCTTGCCATGTGTACAGAGTTCTATTGCTTTCTTTCTTCCACCTTCAGAAGTCAAAAGACATTGACATAAGGATGAAATAAAAGTGATTTATCTAAACTCTAGATTTATTATAAATTTGAATATATAATTTGGTATGCCCTGTGGTTATTTGGTCATAAGTGAGATCTTTTGGAAAAGAAAGATATACTCAGACCTGAAAGTTGGTACATTGAGTGTACTCATAATTCTTTCAGGCTATGAAATATCTTCTAAGGTATAATTTAGTCAGTAAAACTCTTGTGGCCTGAAACAATGTTAAAATGCTTCCCAAGTCTAGAGCCAAATTCTGGGAGTGGCTTGATGACTTTCAAGATCCAGGTTATAAAGAAATTTCGGAGTGTGCCTGGGGAGACTGAGAAAAATGAAAACAGAGCATTTTGTCTGCTTTTTAGTCATCTTAGCTACAAGTGACAAGTTCAGCATAATATGCTCTACAAAGCCTTTAGTTAAGAAAAAAGGAGTAGTATCCCATGGTTAAGTAAGTTTAAGAAATCCAGAATTAAAATTTACCAGTTTTCTTTACTGCAGGGTTTCTAAGAATCTCTAGTGTGTTTTTAATGCAGGACTTAAATCTTCAAGACAATGATGCAATATGCTGTCTCCAAATCAATTTACCAACAAAACCATTTTGTCTCAAAATATGCCACAAGAATAGTATTTGTGGTCAGGTATATAAATTCCCCTCTGTCATCAAAAGCCTTTATTTCACTATTACACATCATATGTATTACATTTAATTGTTCATCAGAGACTCAACAAAGTGGAAAGAGTTTAGCATCCATGAGCCCAGAGACTTCCACAGAAGTTCCACAGAGTAGAAGCATTATTCTTACTTATTGATTCTATGTAGATCAATGCCAGGATGTTGTAAAATAAATCATTTGATAGGAAATGCTTTTCTGGTTGTTTTCAGATAAGCTGAGTCAAAAAAAAAAAAATTCTGGCTACAAACTATCATCATCTGTATTTGCATCAGGGTGATTGGTCAAAAACACACAGAACCAATATTAAATATAACTAACATGAATAATCTCTTAGTATAAACACATAATAAGGCATGTCCTTCTTCCTTTATGTTCAAACTTAAATTGGTCAAATTCTACATCAGGATTTTAGAAAAATAAACCCTCAAGTAATGCATCTAACTTAGGGTTCATGTTATAACATCTACAGTATAATTGTATTCTTCCACATACGTGGATTCATTGGAAATGTGTTAAAAGTTAGAATTGCTGAAATTTTAGATGCAAATAAATGATAAAATATGATGCCTGAGAAACTGAATAATAATTTGCTTAATTAAAGTACCATTATTATTCTTCATTCTAAAACTGAAACTGATATTTTCTTCCTTTTTGTTGAATCAAGTGTTATGTTTTTAAAATAGCTGTCAATTACATTGAAATAAATCTTTATAAATATAAAATGTTTTCTGTCTGTCAGGTTTATTAAACATAAAAATTGCTCTCCCCGTCCATGTATGTATAAATTCTACCATAAGCAAGGACTAAATGTCAGTGATATACAATATTTGTATTCCTGTTCACATAAAAAATATGTATATTTCTAAGCTAAGTAGTATTTAGAAGAGGACAAATAGTATTAAAATTTTAAGAATAATTTAAGTAAAATGAGCTATAGGAATAAGATGTAATAGAGACTATGATTAATTTTGTTATATATGTAACATGGACAAGAAATACCATATAAACATAGTACACTGATATATATGACAGATAAAATAATTTATCTGGATAGAAGAGTTATTAGATACGATTTTACATATGATTTAGAAAGGCTGAATTCAAACAAATCTTATAGAAATCAGTTTTATTACTTTATAAATAGACTTTATATAACAGCTCAAAAAATTAAAGTCTGGGATTTTTTTTTGTATTAACTAGAAATACTTAGTTCACTAGATTGCATATATCTACCTGTTTTCTGTTTGATAAAGAAATCTCTCCTCACTCCCACCTCTCAAAAATGTGAGCTATAAGGAAAAGCACACGGAGTGGATTTTATCTTAGCAAATTTGCCATTATTTAGGGGTCTGGCTCTTAGTTTTGTGAGGCCAGAAACGTATTTCTTCTGTTCTTTAGTTAATAAAATCAGGCGAGTGGCTTTTGCTACATACATTCAGAAGAAGCTGAAGAAGATACACCCGTTTCTAAATGTAAAATAAAAATGCTGGTTGATCATTATCCTTCTAAAGGCAAGCCAACATTAGCACTAATCTCTATCTTTATGAAGTACATTAGCATTTATAGATATTTTCTTAAAATATCTCAAAGCCCTAATAGGTGTGTTTTTACTTTCAATTTTCAGAAGAAACTGAGGCTCAGGGAAGTTAAGTCGCCTGTTTAAGATCACCCAGCCAGCAATTCACAAAGTCAGATTCAAACTTAGGTTTTGGGCAGCTTATCTTGATACAGTGTCTCCAAACTGAGATATGTATGCTTTTCTTTTAAAGTTTTGGGAACTTGAGACTATGGGCATGGACCTAGGATTTTTAAAACCTGGGATTATTATTTACTACATAGAAGAATGTCTATTTTTTATATCTGGCAAAAATATTCTTTAAGGATTATCATAAAAAATAAAAAGAAAAAAAATTAAATTTTCCTAGAATCTGTGAGCCCTTAAGAGCATGTGTAAGAGTCACAGTTGAGAATCTGGCTTAATTTTTAAGAACACAGGATGTAGAGTCACATAACCTCTGATGGCAATGACTCATTCACTTATTAGCTCTCTTGGCTTTAGCATCTTCTGTAAATTGGGATGAAAATATCCACTCAGGGTTGTCATGAAGGTTAACTGAGATAATGTATTTAAAATTATTTAACTCAGTGTCTATTATAGAATAATTGCTTAATAAATGGTAATGACTGTGATTTGGATTTCCACCCCAGTGCTGCCCACTAAGACCTACTGACATCCTTCCCAGTCATTATAATGTCGCTCATTAAGCCTCAAATCAGGTTGAGCCCCAAGCATCCATGGCTCTGTGCTAGGCAGATCCAGTTGCAGTTGTCTGTTAGAGAAATTATTTCTGCACAGGGCATAGAGGGACAATAAATGTTTTGTCTCAATGATTCTCTTGGCAGGCTACAAATTCATACCCTACATTCTGTTAAGATTTGGAAACTGTGTACAAGGCAATCAAAGACCTAGAACCCCTTTTCGTTTGTTTATTCAAAGTAATGTTTAAGCCTTAGCTCTTTACTGTTGGAAAGTAGACTTATTTCCAAGTTCTTGAAGTAGCACTTCATTTTCCTTCCTGTGCAACCTACTATGAAAAATATCTTGTGTGAAAATTATGTAAATCAACTAATCCGTAGCTTTTTTCTAGTGTCACAGGCAAGGCTGGGTCAGGAAAAGGCAATAGGACAGAGCAGATGGAGAAAGTGGGAAGGTGATTTCAAATCTTCCTATGGAAGGTGCAAGGTACCCTACATTTATTTGCCACCAGGATATTTTTGTCATTCCATCTCAGTACAGCAGACTTTGAAAGGTTCAATGATCTGTGGTTAGATGAGCCCACTGAAAATTTTTGTATTTGCACAAGACCCATGGTTTTTGCTATTTGCCAGAGTAAGGGACAAGTCAGCTGTGATTTGCCACTCCTGGAAATTTTAATTAGTAGCCTAATGGGTATTTGTAGGGTTGTTTTCTCTCACTTGAGGTTAGTTTCAGGGCCTCTAACTTGGGGTGGGGGGATTTGCCTGAGTTGAATCATCCTCATTCTAATCTCCTGAATTCAATGCAGATTATTTCAACATAAACTACCTTCACCAAAGTGTTCTGTACCCATCTGATGGGGATACAGTCAATTTAATTCAGCTCATAAGAAACACCACAGCAATTTCACAGCTGATTTAGACCCATAGACCTTTTATACCGCTTTTGTAGAAATCCATAGAATTTAAGAGTTGGGAGCAAACTTTAAGATCATCTAGCCCAATCACTCCATTTTTATGGAGTCTGTAATCCCAGGAGAATAAAAGTTCCCTGAGGACAGGGGTTACATTTATTCATCAATTTTCATGAAGAAGTTACGACATGCCTGAAACCCTAAACTAGTCATTGACTTGATTTTAGGCATTTTGGACAACTATGTCCTAATAATTGTACTACTATATTGCCTAAGTACATTACCTTATATCGCTCAGTACCAAACAAATGAAGTATTAAAAGCAAATAGATGGTATGGCATAGTGCACATCAATAACTAGGCACAAGGATAGAATTTTTCATTTTTCAATTGGTAGGGGGTATGAAAATTTTAATATCTTACTATTAAGCCTGTAGGAATAAGCTTTGCTCAAGGGGTTAGTGCAGATCACACTCTGATGAATATTATTATAAGAGGAAAGATGTTACAGGATTCCAAAACAAGTCAGTATATAGAAAGGACACTTGTGAGCCTGCAGTAGAGAAGACAGCACAGAGGTGCCACCTAGTGACTGCATTCTTCTGGCTGTGAAAAGCACAGGTTTGTTAGCATGGAAAATGAAATTCGTATACATTTCAAGTCATTTTAAAGTAATTACAATACAAAATATCTGTTCATAATTTGCTCTGCTACATCAAATTCAGAAGATAAACTGTAATGCTCTGCAAGCCTTTAAAATCCACAAAGGCAAACCATTGTAAGATGTTTATCAGAGTGTTTTGCTTCTTATGGGTGCACATAACCTCAGTTCTAAATAAATTCAATAAACAGAATTTCTAACATAAGATATGCTAAAAGGGACAGAACACATTCCTGCCTCCACTATTATATTTTAGGACTATCTCCAAAGATTATTTTTTATTTAGCACAATCTATACCACATAATAGATACCTGATAAGGGATGCTCGGCACTGAATGCGTTTATGAATGGATAACTATATAAATCCTCAAACCTAAGGAATTTCAAGAGAAATGACATTTTTGTTATCATTGGGGGTGACTTAAACGTCGGTGTCACCCCAATGTCAGGTGGGGGATAATGGTGTTAGAAGTGTAATTAGCATTTTTCCTTGATTATTTCTCATTGATGGGTGCAGGGGGGAATCACAGGTCAGTGAGATTTAGAAAAGATTTATTAAAAGCATATTTTAGAAATACAAAGCACACTTCAAGGAGGAATATGGTTTTAGGGAAGATAACTACAACAACAACCCCAGGGGAGGGAGAGGTCTGTGTTAAATTAGGGCCGTGATGGGTGGTTACAAAAGCACATTCTTAGGTGATTGGCTAATGAGGTCATTTTGATTGATAGTTGGATTCTATATAACACTTTGCCTAGTGTGCATGTGTGTACACAGAATTCTGGTACCATTGGGGTATTTGTGGGTGGTCTCTAGGCTGGGCCTCTATTCCTTTGTTCCCCTGTCACTCATGTCTGACTAGCTACCTAACATTAACTTGGGATGTAGACAGGTCTAATTTGTCCTCATTATATAGATGACTGGTTAGTAAGATAACCATCTGGATACCTGGTATAATCTCATTTTGAAATCTGAGAGAAATCCTGAAATTAGAGAACTTTAGTGGTCTAAATTGAGGAAAGTGATAGAGGAAGAGGTAAAATCAGAAATGGGCCAACAAAGTGCTATAAATGAAACATGAGGATTGGTGAGATTTAACAGCAGAAATCACTTCAATAGGATATACTTTATCATGGCGTGAACCTGGTCCATTTGTCATTATCAATTGTAAAATGTGTATAAAAAAACATTTCTGTCTCTCTGTCTCTCTGTCTGTCTGTCTGTCTCTCTCTCTCTCTCTCTCTCTCTCTCTCTCACACACACACACACACACACACATGCTTTTTTAAAAAAATCAAGCCTCATGGTAAATGTGCAGGCTCATATCCTCGCATGTGTGGTTTCCTAACAATTATAATGCCCTGCTGAATTGAGTTATGCTACTCTAATACAGTAAAAAGAAATAAGAAAATGTAATGGGCAGTTCATGAATTGCAAAAATTTTGATTGCCAGGCTGCATGACAGAGGCAGAAAGTCCATTTGCTCATGAACCAGTCTATGGTTTTTTTGAAAACCACTAGCGTAATCTCTTTTTCAAACCTTTAAGACACAAGATGTTTATATGTATATATGTTTGTTTGTTTGTTTAGATGAGCAAAAGATAGTTGGATCACTTCAAGAAGAAAACTAGTTGACATTTTATTAGAAGGTGCCTGAACAGAGACCTCCCAATCTATAATGACTCAGAATTGTAATCATTATAAAGCAATTGATCAGCAGATAAGTTTGGGTTAATTGCTGTAAATGGGATACGAATATAAGTAAAACCCCTAACACAATGCAGTAAACTCCTAACACAACGTAGGAAAACCCTTTACAAAGAAAATATTTGCTGAGTTTGTCAGTCCTTACTTGGGTAAGTTATTTAGCCTCTCTGAATTTCACATTTTTTTACCTGTAAAATGTTGACACAGATAATTCATATAGACAAATTATTTTGAGTATATGTTTGTTGAAACATTTTGAAAACTAAAATTCACTTAAATATAAGTTATGTATATGACCATCTTCAAACAAAGCACGAAAGAGCTTCATCTATTTGTTCTTGTAAAATCTATGTTTAGGCTGCTTAAGGTAAACAATGAGAGAAAGACGGAAAGTTGGCTGCAAGAGCTGACCAGACGGTCAGGTAGAGGCCTAGGATCTGGATTCCTGGGTTTAGTATTTTATATGGTAACAGAAAGGCTCTTCTGCCTAATAATATTCCCTCAGTGTGCATTGTTAATGTTGAAATTTGCACCATTAGAAATAAATTATTTAGAAGTAAATAGATAGCTTCTTTTAAAACACAAATACCCTTCGGAAGGCGCATAATTGAGGTTATTTGTCATTAAGACTATCACAGCAACATGGACTGTCTGCTAAGAATAACTTTGGACTGCAGGCATTGTCTTGTATTTCTAGTTCAGTGAGAAGTGTGGGCTGGGAAGACTGAGGATACAGATGTTCTACAGGAGGCAAGGGGCAGGAAAGGGAAACCTGTGTTCTCCAAAGGTGCTTGAGAAAAGCAGAAATCAAAGAGCTTACCTGCAAAGCAATGTTACCCTTTTCTCCTTAGTGGCAAAATTTTCCTTAAAATACTTCTTTTCCTTTTCAGTTTGTTTTTAGTATTTCAGAATTAAAGCTAACTTAAAATAGATACATTCTAAATTAGAAGAACTACAAACAAGCATTTGTTTGCTGGCTTTTACGGAATCCTGTGTCCAAGAACAAAGGAACTGCTTCCTACATGTATTATTGAAAGACTAATCACTTAATTACACCAAAAGTCATTAAGTCCAATTGTTTCAAGATTTACTAACATTTCTGAGTCTTTCCTGTATAGATTCTTTGTCTAATTGACCAGTGGGCCAGTTGGGATTTATCTCTTACATTAAGATCTTTTAGTGTGCTGTGTGTGTAGGGGGGAAAGGGGGGATGGATGTATAACATAACTCATTTCTTTTATAAAATATTGTAATACTGTTGGCAATAATCTGGCCTGGCGAATATGATCTTTTTAATAGGTATTTTTACCTCTTCTATAGTAAAATAGGTGATTATAAACATTTACCAAAAAATTCAATGCTCAAATAGCCTGAATTCTCAAAAACTCATTACCTGAATATCGGAAAAATCCAAGAATGCTTAGATTCTCAGGGAAAATGTTAGATATAGAGAAAAAGGAATTATTCAATCACCTGATGTGTAGGCAGAATAATGGCCTCCTAAAGACGTCCACATACTAATTCCTGGAATCTGTGAATTTATTACATTACGTGGCAAAGGGAAATTAAGGTAGCAGATGGAATTATGGCTGATAATCAACTGACCTTAAAATAAAGAGATCATCCTTTATTGTCTGGGTAGGTCCAATGTAATCACAAAGAAGCAGGGGGCAGAAGAGTCAGTGTCATTAGCAATATAGTATGAGAAAGACTTGAATGGCCATTGATGGCTTTGAAGATGAAAGAACACAAACAGAGGAATGTGAGAAACTTCTAGAAACTGGAAAAATCAAGAAAACAGATCTCCCCTAGAGCCTTCAGAAAGAATGCAGTTGCTGATAACTTGATTTTAGCCAGTGAAATTTATTTCAGACTTCTCATCTGCAGAACTATAAGATAATAAATTTGTGTTGCTTTAAGCCACTATGGTTGTGATAATTTATTACAGCAGCAATAAGAAACTCATACACCTTAAGAAATCATTCATTCATCTATTCATTCATTCATTCACTCATTCATTTATTTTTGTTCAACAAATCTTTTGTATCTCCTAAATACAAGACTGCCACATTCATCTGATCAGGGTTCAGATGGTAGAGCTGCTTTTTGTTAACTTTTATTTTCTTTCTTTCCACTACTCAACCAGGACTGATTAGATAAGTAAGAAACTTTCCCTTTTTTATGGGGATTTTGAGAGGAAATTCTACTTTCCATCAGCCTTTGGTTCTCCTTTTTTGAGTATGCATATTATGAAAACTCCTAATGTAAACCTGGGCTCGATGATGAATTTGGAATAATTCCTGCTTATTTCTTTTATAATATGAAATATAAAAGTATGCATTTTAATTCTAATTTTTTATCCCCCTAAAATACTCCTCACATTAATTTCTTCATTCATTTATGCATTCATGCAATGAGTTTGGATGTTCCAGTCACTCTTTCAGACACTGTAGATAGAAAGGTTTTAATTAAAATAGAAGAACAAATAATGACTTTGCCTCTGTAAAGTATTTTGCAATCTAGAGGTTTGACAGACCACATACCTCCAAATATAATGTAAGGCATTAAGTGCTTTGATGACTGTGACATAACTCCATAATTTCTTACATAGTACAATATACTAGTTTGTACCTGGTAAGTACTTATTAGGAGCTCAAAGTATAAGTGTCTATGTTATTTTATGTATATAAAGTCATGGTAATCATGAGTAATCTGAATACTACTGCTATATATCAATCATTTGATTTAACATATTAAAGGCTTGTTACTAGTATGTTTGTGTTTGACTTGAAGGTATTCATCTCTATATTTGCTTATGCTTCACTTGAACCAGTGTGACTCAAAAGACCAAGCATAAAATAATATTTTGAGACAGAGCTGAAGATATATCAATGAATTAAAAATTGAGTAAAGAGTGAGAGTTGAGCATAGAGAATACTTCACTTACTTCATCTTAAAAAAATGAGCATCATATTCTAAATTGCATCATAGGTTTTCTGCTATACTTTTATCTAGAAATTAATCAACTAATTATGGATAATTATAATTAATATTTGAATACATTATATTCAGGTATATTATTAGAATTTATAATATATTCTGAGCTATCTTAAATTCCTTATACTCTAACAATCAGAGAATAATGGAAGTTTGATTGTTTCAAATGAGAAGCCCACAAACCTTAAAATAAATTTTGAAATAATATCACAAGTTTGATACTTATTTTGCAGGAATTCATCACCAGCTTTTAAGAGATGTTTGTACTCAGATAATCATTTTCCTAAGAGATGGCACCAAAAGTAGCGAGAGACTATGTTTTCATAGGCTTTGCTTGGTGCTTCCTCACCTTCATTCTTTTCTACTTTTACAGAATTATATTTGCAAACACACAGCAATATTATTCCCCTGTTTAGAACAAAACAAAATGCCAATTCTTTCCCAAAAACCAGTATGACATCTAAACCATCTGGCATGACATTTGGAGTATTTTCCCAATCTCAATGACGTGCCCACTATCTATAGAGAGGTGGGTGTCATCCTTGTTTGACCATTTCTTTGTCTTCCAACTCTAATCAATAACCAAGCCCTGATAAATTTTCCTTCTAAATAATTTTTGAATGGGTACCATATCAGGCTTTCATCATTTCTTCCCTGATATTATGCACTAACTTTTTCTGATGCCAGTCTGGTTCATATAAATCAGTCCTTCACCTTGACCCTCAGAGAACATAGGAAGCCAAATAATCAGCCTATAGTTGTTATTCAACAACTATGTCTAAGGTTAAATAGACCAAGCTTCCAAGCAATGTACACAATACCTTTTATGATCTTGCCCTCTCCACTTCCTTAGTCCCACTGCACTCTCTGCTCAATTTACACCTCAGAAAGTATTTGGCATTTCTTTCACGCTGTGCTGTGTTATACCTCCATTCCTTTGCTTGTGCTGAGCTTTCTGTTCTAGAATGGCTTTCCCCCTATACTATATATTTAAACTAGAAAATTCAGAAATCACCTACCTTCTCCAAAAAGCCTTTTCTGACATTCCTCAGGTGGGACCACAGTTTCCAGAGTGCATTACATATATCTCTATTAGAGTATATATTACATTATATTATTTTCTTCTATTACCATGTCTCTCTCATCCATTAGAATGTGAGATTCTTGAAAGACAAGCAGTAGGCCAATTACTTTTATACCTCTAATACATATTGCAGGGTCTGACACATTCAGATACTCAATAAGCCTCTTGCAATTTTTGAGTATTCAAAGAAGCTTCACGTGTTGACCTAAGTTTCTAACTCTTGCCAGTTTTCTCACTTTTCTTATGCTCTAGTTCCAGGGACTACATATAAATTTATCATCCATTCACTACTCATTTATCCACTCATTCATTCATTCATTCATTCATTCATTCATTCATCATTTGTCTCTCCATCCACCCACCTATCCATCTGTCCATCCATTAATTCATAGGTAGTCAGGTATTGCTTTTGATTGAGGTACAGAGATATTTTATTTTTCTATTTAGTAAACAAATGGGTCAATTACCTACCCTTTTCTTGCTATCATGTAATTACTTGATTTCTGATGGAATATTTTCGGCCCTCTCTATTTGTGAATGATTTTTACTGAAGCACACTACTGTTACTTATGAGATTCTTCTTGTACTTTAACCCTGTGGATTACATAGGTGTTTCTAAACCATCATTCGTTCATTTATTTCATTCATTCATTTCCTGAGGGAAGATAAGCCCTTGATAAGTGTACATTTTTATTTTCTAGTGCAGAACTTGGTGATACAATTACAACACTGGTTAAATATCTTTTCTCAAGTATCATAAGAAATGCTAGCATAAAAAATATTTTTAGAAACCTTTACTATGTAAGAGAGTGAGTTTGGGTTCAATTGGTACTAAATTTGAGTTTTTATTTTATTATCCTTTTTTAGATGACTTTTAAAAAATGAAGAAAGATATGACAATGTAAACTGAAAGGTATTATGTAGTTAGTTGTCCAGAAACCTTCTAACTTTGTGATTAATTTTTGATTCAAATGCTTTAAATGGTTCAGTATTTTTTTTTTTTTTTTTGAAGCTAACTGGCATACATGGAGGACCTGCTAAGTACCAGGCATGGTAGATAATACAAATATAGAAATAAAATCAGACTTTACCTTCAGTTTTCTGTACTTTCTACTTCTTTGACTTTTTAAGCATTTCTTTAGCTTGTGATGGTACCCACATTCCTTGCCAACTATGCCTAATCTATGAAGATCCTGTTCATCTATATGAAGATTTCCTTCAGGCAAAATTGTCTGCTTCCTTCTCTAGATAGAAATTATAGAATATATTATCTTTAGTAATGGTTAGTTACACACATGTCTGTCTCCTTAATAGATTATAAACTCCTTTAAGATAATAACCTTATGTTTCCAGCACTTAGTGTCTGATATAATTGTTATTCAACAAATATTTGCTAAATGATGAACAATATCCTTCAGAGGAAGATAGAAAATGGGGCTTCCTGGGGTAAGTTGAATAAAGGAATTTTCCTTTTTTAAAAGCCTAGGAAAATGAAAAATTATTTGCAAGTAGATGAATCAGAAATTACTCAATTTAAAGTGGAATTTCTTTACATAATGTGTCTTTTGGTGAGTTTAAATGATTTGGTTTACTCACATTAGATTCTATTTTTTCAAAAACTATTTCTGTTGTTTAAGTGAAGTACATATAGTTAATGATCAGGATGTACTGGGCATTTTAATTTGGTTTTGTCGTATATTTGCTAAATGACCTTGGGTAAAACAATAGTTTTGTCTCTTTCCTCAACCGTAAAATGATCTAACCTTGTTGCATAGACTTAAAAGGATCTTAAAACATTGATAAATGCAATGTGCTTAACAAGAATCATTTTAAAATAATGACATTTCCAAAGTCCAGATGAAGGTTCTGCACTGACATTTTTATTTGTTTCTAAATATGGAAAATTATATTTTTAAAGCATACTTCCATCTGTCTAAAAATTTAGGAATAAGCTATTTTTATTACATATAACAATGCCATGTAGTTAAAAATTAAATTACTTACAAAATAACAATTTTTAATTTACTACTAAAGATTACTTCTAGGAACAGAGTAAGGGCAATTGTTAGGTTAGGCATCTATCATGCATTAACAAATACCAATTTTTAATCTTCTGCCTACACACTAAAAAACGTTGCAGAATTAATATTTATTATTATTATTATCATTATTTTGAGTCTATATGAAGTCAAGTGCATGCTGGTTTGACTGGACTTTTCATGTTTTTGAATGATTATTTTGATGCTACAGTTATAACCCAAGAATATAAAATCAGAATTAAAGCATCATTATAAACTTGATTCTAGACTGGGAATTTCAGCCTGGACTTCTTGGGTTTAAGGTCAAAATAGAGAGAACTTGTGTGATGAACCCAGAGAGAAATGCTTTTGTAACAAACCAACAGATAGGTTTTTTTAAATTAAATTTATTGAGGCTACAGTGGTTAATAACATATGTTTCAAGTGTACAATTCTATAATACATCATCTGTACATTGCGTTGCCCTCACCACTCAAAGTCTAGTCTCCTCCTGTCACCCTACACTTGACATCCCTTATTTTCTTCAATCTCCCTCCACCTCCTTCCCCTCTAGTAACCACCATGCTGTTATCTGTGTCTATGAGTTTGTTTGCTTGTTTTGTTTATTTGTTTGTTACTTTCTTTTCATATCCCATGTGTGAGTGAAAGGGTTCTTGTCCTTTTCTGTCTGACTTATTTCACCTAGCATGATGCTGTTAAGATATAAGGCTTTCCTATTCAAGGTAGACAGACTTCAGCTTTAACTTCCTTTCCATCCTTTAACAAATAAAAGGCAAATATTAATTTCAAAATATACTTTAAAAGTGATCACAAAGATGTAATTAAGAAAATTAAATGGAAATGGTTAATTTCTTAAATAAGATGCTGTTGTCATTGGCCTAACAGTAGGCATTTTAAGACCATTACCTAGAATAGCATAGGGTCTATCTAGCATGGTAATTACAATAAAAATAGTTTAATTTTTCAAATTCACTATATCTCATTCATTGTGAAAAATGCGCTGTATCTTTCAAACTTTGAGACTGAGACTGATCAAAGAAGAGTTTTCTTTTGTTCTTATTACTTACTATATTTCATGGCCCTTTTCTTGAATAATGATTTTAATAATTCAATTTTCATTCCTTGAATTGAAACAGATTCTGACTTGTCACGAATATATAAAAATATAAGTTATGACTTCAGAACCTTCATCTTTTTTAGAACTTCATAGACATAAATGATATAAATTCATTTTCTTCAATATATTTTCAGTGTGTCCAACATTTTCATAACTATATCCACTTTATCTCTGCTTTAACTCTGGCAGTAATATAAAAATATGATCTGTTTTGAGTTATTTTACATTTTCTTTTCCCACTTATGCAAAAGCAGTAAATGGACTAGTTCAAGAATCTAATATTTCTTGCACCCTGAATACTTACTTCTGTGAGAATTTTGTGGGGTTTTTTTTTTTTTTTTTTTTTTTTTTACATTTTTGTTTGGATAACATGTTTTTAAAGCTTTGTTTTAAATTACTGAGACTTTTAACAGCTTGGCTTTATTCATAGGTTTATCATTTTCCCATTTACCTTTAATGATCTTTTGCTTACAGATATATATTGCCAAATTCTTCTTTTGTGTCTTGCACAGCAGACTGCACATTCTTTTAAAAGCTTTTTTTATTATTTATACCACTCTTTAAATCTTGCTATAACCACATGCTCTTCAAATCCCTGACAAATCAAATCACTCTCTGGAGGCCTTTAACAAATTCACAATTAATGAAGGATGAGTTTCACTGAAAGCTGTGTTTGTTTTTCCATCCTTCAATTCATTTCAATTCAACACATATTTATTAATCTTTCTATAATAATATTTTTTAAAAAGCTTACATTATCTTCTTCAAGGATTATAGAGCTAAGGAATTCAATCTTAAACTATTTCTCATGTGTTCATAGTTTTGAAAAATTGAATCCTCGCATTAAATTGACCAATTTGGAGTTAATGGATGTTTGACCATTTTAATGCCTGTTGCTTTAGGTATTCTATAGGCCGTGGCAATAATTATAAGGTCTCAGAGGACTTGAAAGACTATGTAGTGTCCAATATATTTATATGTACATGCTACATATATAAATATTTTGTAAACATACATATTATATATGTGTATTTTTCTCAAAATTTAACCTACACTTTTGTCACACTTCCTATGTACTCCACATTTTTATAGGTGCTTTACCAACTTTGGCCTACTCAATTTTCATAATAGCTCTATATGATAGGTACTATTATTAACCCACCTCCATTCCTTTTTACCAACGAAGAATCTGAAGCAGGGGAGGGTAAGTAACTTGATTAAGTTTACAAAGCTAAATGGCAGCAGAGCTAGAATTCAAACCTAGGAAACTGGTCCAAAGTCCATGTCCTTAACCTTTATGCTCTGTGTTGTCTGAAGAGATATGAATCTTTGTAGAAGTAAAAGCAATTTCTTTGCTTTATGACATGTGAATTTTTTTGGTAAGAGTCCCTACTATTGAAAGAAATTTTGATACAGATGGCCTATTGAAAAAGTCATTGTATACTTATCTTCAATAAAACTTCCTCTAAAACCACAGTCAGCAAATACTATTACTAAGTGTCTCTGGACACCACTCCTTAAAATATTTTGCATTCCACTCATTTATTTGAATAAATAAGAAAGATAATCTATCCTTTTAATTGATGAGGACTTCCTCTAGTAATTAAGGCAATGGCCGAAGAAAGAAAGTACTTATCTAATCTTCAATTCATGAGGTGACATAGTGATAAGGAAATTACTTAATATCTTCTTTAAAAGTGATGGAGAAAAAGATATCAAAAGTTTAGTAGCAAGATTAATAACTCAAAGATCTCTTATGAACCTGAGTTTATATAATTCTGTGGAAGTCATAGAGATTTGCAGCAATCAGATTTAGTGAGTTTTTTTTTTTAATGTTAAGAGAAACATTAGATTCAAATGACTTATAGTTCTAATTATATTAACATGGCACTCAAACTTGGGAAGCTATTAACACTACCTGTAAAATAAAAAAAAATGTTATTAAGTATATAACATAAACCTTGTATGCATAAACTATAAAATTTAAAATAGACTACTCGAATATGCTTCAGTTTGAGAGGTTATGAAAATGTATTCTATAATTTGACCAGAAAGTGTTATATTATGAGATTCTTTAAATACATAATCATAGACTTGCTCAAACTTGTTTCATTTGGGGGTAGTGGTAAGTCATAATCATCTAAAGTAATTTTAAGCATTTTGATTGATTACAATTTGAGATAGAATTTTTTTTTTCATTTCTAAAACACTCAGTTTCTCAGATCAGCAAATCCTGTTTTAGACTAAAATTTAGAGCCATTTCTGGAGTGAGAGGAGAAACAACTATTTAACCAACTTATACCTCTTTATGGGTCGGCAGCATCAACAAATCCTTTAACTCAGCAGTTACAAGAAATCCCTATGAACTTTTCAAAGCTAAATAACTTTAGCAGTTCCACTTTCTTCTTTAAATAGCCAGCAGCCAACATTCAAAATGAACTGCTAAATTCCTATATAACAAGATAAAGGTTGTTTCTAATATCAATAGCTTTTATCTTGATTTCATGTCACTAGAAATGTTCACAGTTGAAAACAACGCTTAAAAACACACTTATAGCAATGGCCTATCTTTTCAGACTCAGTATTTGTGGTTGAATTAGGAACAATCTGAAAATAAAACACAAGTGAAATAAGTCCTTGACTTGTCAGTTTCAAGATACCAAAATCTCTCACTATAATATTCCAAGAGTGGAAGTATAGGTTTCCTCCCACCTTTTATTCCCTTTACAAGCACAAAATGCTATCCTGTTTTGTAATGATTTTATAATAATGAAATACCAAACCAAAGTAAATAGTTTTTTTAATAGCTACTCAGGAAACCTTGTAAACTCTCTACAGATCTGTTTGCCAAGATATTGCAGAAGCTAATCACCTTCCAACTCTTACACAATGTGACACAGATTTACTGCATAAGCCCTAAAGAATGAAGTCAAAGATATTAGCCTCAAATCAGGGTCAATCACAAAATCCAAAGGGAGGACAAATCACAGATAGACGAGGACAAGTAACAGACATTAGAGCAGTACCGCAAGCCTGCGGCTCATATTCAACTCAGTTTATTTCTATGACAATGAAGAGGTCTTATTTAATGGAGAAAGTACCCAGACATACTTTGTGAATGTATGTGGATACTGACCTGGACTTGTGACAGGACTAGAGGTAGTAGGCTCAATAATTTCTACAAAAAGGGAAAAGGAAAGAAAAGAAAAACATTTTGTGTATTAATCATACATAAAAGACAAACACTCATGAGACAATCAACAATCATGCAACATAAACACAGGTAGTCTTTTAAAGATGTCCCTGGACTTGGAAACCATTGAAAAAAATCCAGTCTCTGAGGTTTACACAACACCCCATCACTGTCTTTGATATCAAGTGATCTTTCATTTTGAGCCAACATTTAGGAGTTCATTCCACATTCTAGTCAACAGCATCACACTATGCTGTGCTAAGGTTAAGGACCAACCCTTAGAGTTCTCAAATAACAACATTCAAAGCTTCCTTTTAGAAAAATACTAAAAACTATATGTAGAATGTTTTCTTCTGAGAAAGCTGATGCCAGTTCCTATAAAGTCATTCAAATGTTTCTTAATATTTACTAAACATTTTTTTAAAAGGGTAAATTCAAATAAATTAAAAATGTCTTTTTGAAGATGAATTTCATATTTTATAACCATACTGACAAAATTTGGTCATTTAGGGGACTAGTTATAACTGCCTTCATGTCTCTATGTACAAAGTAAACACATACACATATGCACAAACATGTACACATTTTGAATTACCTGAAATATATTTGTATGACTAAAAGGTACTGCTAGCTATAGTCTAGACATAACTAAAGGGTAACTGTATTATTGGGGTATCAACATAATTTTCCAGCAAGTAAATAATAATAATAAACTATATGGCATTTTAAATCATGTATGTACTTGTACGTAAGATTTCCATTTTTAACTTATCTTTTAATAGGATTGTTTCTTTTCAAGTGTTGAATGGTGGTGATCATAAAAAATAATAGTAATAAAAGATTTAATACCACCATTGGCAACCTAAAGGGTATGAAAAATTTTTATTGAGGGAGAATGTAAATACCAGAAAAACATGGCATTTTTGAGGCACTCCAATAATGTAGTGTCCTCAGAGACTTATATCAGGATTAATTACACACAGATAAGCTACTTCATTTTAACCTAATTAATAAGCATCTTTAATAACAATAATAATAAAATAATAATAATAAGTCCAGATTAATACTTCAAACCAAACATAGTGAGTGTGGCTATGAGAGGTAAAAGCAGAGACCTTCATGCAAAATCTTACCTCCGATCAAGATTTGCCTCCTTTCTCAGCTATGTTCCCATAACCTATAAGAGATGTTGTAGAGCCAAAAAAAGTTGTTTTGTTTTAAATTTGCTAACTCATTTGGGCCTCTTGCTGTCTTTCACTGATTCTTCCACTGATATGGCCATGACATTTACCAATTCCATTGGACAGTGAACTCACATTCCTTCCTTAATAAATCTAGATCAGCTAATGGTTTGAATAACAAAACTCTAGTTTAGTAAGAGTTATAAGATGACGTTTCCAAAAAAACATTTTGGGAAGTCAGTTTTTGGGGAGACTAAAATACATATGTATCCCAGTCTGCAGGGTTGCTGGGTCATTTCCTGCTTGCTCTGGGCCAATGGATCATGCAGGATGTTCAGGACAACCTGCTAGGATTATTGGCTTAGGTTACAGCAGGTGTGGGAAAGAGGCATATAACTTCTGAAGAAAGATGTTGTCAAATGGTCAAATAGTCAGATAACCAACTACAATTAAAAATTCAAGAGTCTAGTTATCTATCTGGCAGTTTGATTTGCTATTATTGAGAAGTGACAACTTCATAAGGCAACTCTGTGATTGATTACTTAAAAATGTGAGAATTTTTTATTTTCCTTTTCTAAGGACAGTTTTATATAAATTCACAATTAATGTTTCAATTCCTTCTATGTGTTAGTAGTTTCAATTCCTTCTATCAGTTACTACTAACAGCAACTGATAAAACATTAAAAAATGCCTGGTCTCATGGAGCCTATGAATTGCATAATACAGGGCTTTAACATATCAGAGCATTTAATTCTTGTGTCAAAATTTCATTATTTACAGAACATTAAAAATAAAAACGTCATAGAGAAACACTGTTCTATTTTAAAAACTACTTTTGTCAGGCTGGCATAAACCCTTAAATATTTTTATTCTATTATGCTTTTAAATTTAAAAAAAAGTCCTTTAAATATTATTTTTAAATTATGTTAAATTTAGTTTAATGCTATATAGTAAATTTCATTAATATACACAGGGACTGTATATCCTAATGAAAGAATTTTATAATTCAAAAGAGAAATAGAAGCATAAAATAGCTTGAAAGGTAAAAGCTTAATCAATATCTATATTCATGAGAAAACTAAATTCAGTAAGACAATGGACAGAACTTTCTATGTTCAGTAATTTGGACTTTTAACTTCGATTTCTTTAACTGTTTGATTTCCATTGTTTTGAATTTCTAATGCTGATTTAAGAGTTCATTAAAAAGATGGCATGGCATACAACAACTTCATTTCAATGCAAAACTGGTACAAACAAAAAGCTATCCCTTTGAACCAAGCTTTTCATTGTGCTTGCTTATGTAGAGCTAAATTGCTTGTGTAAAGCAACATTGTTTCATAGAGAGAGCTTTTAAAAGAATACAAAAATTTAGTGCATGAAAAATTATGTTGTACACAGGATCCACTCCATAATTTAGTTTATTTCTATAGTCAACACAATTTAGTTTCATAGTCAATACAAGATATTTTTTTCCTACAGAAGCCAAGATACAGTAAAAGCCCTAGCGAGATATTTTATGTAAAATAAAAATTGGAGTTAGAGAAGTTGGTTGCGTTGGAGAATCAAATCATAAAAAGCTAGGGGTAACACATAAGGGCTGGATGGGCCTGAAGTAGAAGACAATCCAGAAGAATCAAGTCAAAGCACCAAGATTGGGAAAGCTGATGCTAAGGATTGTGGATAAGACGCAGCTAGATTCTTGGACATGAGTCAATTTGGTGAGTTAGAAAGGACCCAGATAAAACCAATATTAACTCTCAAACCTGCCATTATTCAGCTGCATAATGGTGAGCAAGTTAATGAACATCTCCAACACCCCAGTGTCCTCATTTATGGAATGTAGATAATAGCTCCTACTTTGAGTGTTCTTTGTAAACAACCAAGTGAAAATGAATATTAGCAGTAGTTTTTATTATTACCTATAAGATTGAATAAAAAATTAGTATCTAAATAAATGAAGGGAAATTAAGTAAAGTGTTAGGATTACTAAGGAGAAGAAAAGATGGAAAATATCATGAGCAGCTGAAACTGTATAAATAACAAAATTTCACTTAGAATGTGGACATTGATTTTTTTCCAATTAAAAAAGGTTAATATATTATGATTTGGGGTAATTATTTAGGAGTCATATTGGCTCTTGGAAGATAAAAACAGAATCAAGGCATTTAGCAATTTCAATTTGGGTGAGAGTGTAAATTTATATATCAAGATCTTACAATTTTTGTGAGGGAGAAAATACACTTTAAATTGAAGATGGGGCTTTTGTGCCAAATTGTAGGCATATATTATTAAGATACATAGAGGTATTTTAAAATAATTTCCCCCTTATATCTCCAAATAAACTGTAATGATCCCACTAATTCAATATAGCCAAGTAGCCAAGTTCTTTTTTTTTTTTTTTAAATAAAATAATGGTATTTTATTACGTAGAAAATACGGTCTGGGTAATAGTTGAAGTTGGCTAGATCCAATAAATCTGCTATTGATTTCCTTATACTCTTCAGGTATTGATTTAATTTTTCAGGAACTACTTTCTGAACAGCTCTTATAACAACAGTAATTATTATTATTATATTAATTACAGTTAATGACATTTATTCAACTCTTACTATATGCCAGGCACAGTTGCATATATTAACTCATTTTCTTCTTCCAAAGAGCCTATGACGTGCATACAAGTATTAATTCCCCCTTTATAGGTGAGATAATGGAACGCAGATAGGTTAAGTATCTTACTCGGCTAATAAGGAGTAGAAATGAGAGAGACACTATGCTAGGATGTCTTAGAATTCCACTTTCTCACCTTCCAGAAAAAAAACTGTGCTCACTTTCATTATATCTGTAATTACTTAAGTGGGACATTCCTATATAAGGGATCTTACAATTCTGCACTACTACTAGTTTTCCCAATAATAGGGTTGGGCCGATGTTTCTATTAGAGGTAGCTAGTAAGTGAGTGGCTTCGATCACCAAAAATGGCAGAGAGGCAAAATCAGTGTTATAGAGGCTTCTGTAATAGAGGAGTTTGTATGGAGAAAAGAGTTTATAATACATGATTTTCAAATCTTGTTGTCATATTCCAAGCCAACACTAAATATAGTTGTTTACTTCTGTATAAGCCTTGATTCTATAAACGGACAATTCTCCAAATAGCTCAGAATACCTTATATTAACTGGATTACACAATCAAATAAGAATCTTGAACTTTAGACTCCCATTCTGTTAACATAGTAGTTTGACCAGGCATTGCTTAGCTTTCAAGAACATGGGTTGTTTTTATGTGGATCAGATTTGAGCTGTTGTTTCATTGTCTCAGTAATCAACTTGTAAGCAGTGAAATATTTTTCAGGAGGTGCCAAGTGGGCTCTGCTGATGAACAGCAGTAAATGTTCTCGGTGAGCCTTTCTCGTGTGTCTCATTATGTGGAGAATCAGAGTGACTGCTCCAGGGTTAACGGCAGAATATATCATTGTGGGCAACTGTATTACCGTAGGGAATGCCTCTGCAAAGAGATGGTTTTAATTGTACATAAAACAGAGGTGAGGAGAAGTTCACCGAGACAGACATTTTCAACAGTCATGTGAAAAAACAAGGTGTCATAAAAAACAAGATTTTACTTTGTTAGTAAATTTGGTCAGAATAGGAGGAAATGCTATTAAAACAAGATATTGAGGAAACAGATGTTATTATAAGAAGCTATTTGTAATGACCCTTTCTATAGACTTCATTAACTCTTTTAATTTTTTAACTGTATATGCAATATAGTGTTAGAATTGTCCAGCATCAAACCCCTTCATTTCCATGTATTTTTGAAGTTCGTATTTGGTTTCTAGGTTGTTATTTTATCTTTATGTTATTACACAGCTGTGATGTGTGTGTTATCTTTTAGACTGTTGAGACGCGGCAGAAATTAATCCTTTTGGTTGCCATGGTTTCATCTGAAAGCTCTGACTCCTAATCATTGTGGAGTGGAAGCAATGTCATTTTCACAGTAGAATGAAGAGGATGTTGCCCTGGAATGACCAAGGTTAGTGTTGATGGAAGCCATAGAAGACAGACTGTGAGCTAGACTGGACATAGAAGGCAGAAAAGGCAACCTTTCTTTTTACCTATATGGGGAGGCCCATAAAGTGTGTGTCGGACCTCTTAGGGCACCGGAATAGCAGAGACTTTGTGCAGTGAGGATAATTTAGACATCACATTTTTACTTCCAGAGAAGAAACACACAATCTGTGCATATTCATGGGGCTGTAGCTGACATCGGTGACCGCATGATATTACCATCTAATACAGACAGACAGCACTGTCCTGGCAATCAGAAGGCTTAGGTTCCAACCCATCTGCTAACCTTAGGTGTGTGATTCTAATCTGAGCTCACTTTTTATTATATATAAGTAAGAAGTTATAATAGTTGGCCCACATTTTGCACATGGCTGTCATTTAAAAGATGGTATAGCACAGTGGTTAAAATAGTGTTTCTGGAGGAAATCTACCTAAGACCAAACCATGGGTCCAGTACTTAGAAGCTACTCATTCTCTTTAAACCTGTGCATTTAATAAAATAAAAATGATAATATCTACACTCAACATTATAGTGAGGACAAAGAGATAATGCATACAAATCACTTCACTCAGTGACTGCCTGGCAAATAATTAACCATGGGTCTATGAAAGTTAACTTATTTTTAATTGAAATTATGATAAGTGATATTTAAAACCATTATGCCACTATCAACACTTTCTGTTATTATAAGTGACTATCACATAATTAACCTTAAAAGTAAATATTTTTTTCCTTAAGAAAACCATTGCTCGTAATGAAAAAATTTAAAAAATATTTTCATATGTTCATAAAGAAAAGCCTACATGTCAGCATTAGCTGCACTCCACCACCACCAACTCACTGTGACTTTACGAATGCACAAGATCGTTCTGCATTATTTTAAGAAGAAGCTTTTGTGCCTAGGGGGAGGAATATGTTACGTGTAGCTATTCTTTGTAGATGTTTGAATGTGTATATGTATATAATTTGGTAAAAGAAGATTCACAGAGGTATAAAAATTAGAATATTGCACTCAGTATCTCTATATGTGTTTATACCTCCAGTATTCATTTCAAGACAAAGCCCTCTGTCAAAAAAAAAAAAAGTATGTCTGTTATCATCCTTGTAAATATTCTGAGGCAGTATAAATGTTGCTATAGTTTCCGTAGTAACAAAGGAGTATTAATAATAAATGATGTATGCCTATGCTTAATAATATTAATAAATTAACTCTCTAGACTTAGACTTGAATTCACAGTTGCTTCAATATATTTCTCTACTGGATGAAATTTTGAGAACAATTTTGAAAGAATTTTTGTCCATGTTATGTGTTGCTATGGATTGAAATGTTTGTCCTAGACTTCTAAGTAAACTATCAGCTTTCAGTAAATATAACATCTACTCAAAAAGCCATTGAAGAACTTTAGATTTTAGTAAATATCTCATATGGCATTCTGATGCTAGCCTGTGTGACTTTCATCATTATATAGATAATCTCTGGTAAAGATCTGATGAGAGTGTGGTGTTATTCCTGAAACATACTTCCCAATATTACAGAAGAATAAATGTCTCCATTTTTAGCTAACACACTTGCTTTCCTAATACAAAGTAGAATAAAAGTCAAAGTCAAAGGAATGTAGTTAAAAATACAAAAAAGATTCAAAAGAGGAGTATTAACCACTGATATATTTATAAAAGTCCACTGTATTGATATCATGTAAGAAAATGCAGGGCCTAGGCACTTGGTAATTAACACTGTTTATTGTCTTAAACCTACAAAATCCTAATTACTTCCCAGGACTGAGTCAAAAGCTGTGAGCCCTTTCTAATTCTTCCCGGCATATGACTGTACAGAGGAATGGCTTTTAGTGATTCCCTCAGTATTTTTGTTAGCACAGGGATCCTGAAAGAGCTGGCAAATGGCCAGATGTTTTGTGATATCCATTTCACTACATTAGTACTTTACTCATCAGTTTGACACATTGGATCTAAAAGGTAGTTTGATTAATTCAAATTGACACTATTACTAAGTCAGCCACATGAGATATACTTTTAATATTGTTGGAGTCATATGGAAATGGATTACAATCTCTGTCACATACTAACTGTGAGACCTTTTATAAATTCATGATCATAGTTGAGATAAGTTTTTCAAGATAAATAACCAAGATGACATACCTAACATAGTGACTGGCATATAGTAGGAAGATACTAATTTCTGTATCCTTCCTTTTTAATAGAGGTCCAAGGCTTCTGATATCATGGAAGAAAACTCTTAATCTCTAGTTATCCCTAGGCCCTATTTGGGCTATATATTTGTAAAAACTGAGCAATAAAACAACCCCTGAAAACTAGTAATAAAAAGGCAGCTTCAGTATTGGCTTCATTGAAATTATGTTAAATGAGTCCACCTGTTGGCTAATGTGAAATTAATTACAGTGACAAACTCTTTGATAAAGAAGGGTGCTGCGGGATATTCATGACAGACACTGAATTGAGTCATACTCACATGCAGCTTGTATGAACCAGGTAAGGACAGGTTCAACATGGAACACGAGGAACAGATAGGCTGGCAGAATATGTGTTCCTAGAGTCCCCAGTGCTTCAAAGCCAGTAGCAATGATACAGCTTTCTAGGACACCAATGCTGGCAGAAAACCAGTGACTATTGACTATACTATTGGTTCAACTAAGAAAAGATACCAAAGGCCCTGGGCAAAGCCTTGAGAGATGACCATAGAGGATTTCCTGGAGAGGAACTGCCTGATCATTGTCCCACTGACAAATCAGATCATTTTGGAGTTATTAATTCATTTTCAACACACCATGTGAGTGTATATTATTCTCCTGACATAATGCTAGGTGTGTGGATACAATGGCAAATGAAACAAATTACTTTCTGTATGAAAATGTTGCATGAGATTGGCAATAAATAAAATAATATAATTACACAATTTATATTGGTGTAAGAACTATGGAAAACAAACACATACTTTAGAAGAATGTAGCAGGGGAATCTATCATGTAACTATGACACATGGTTAGAGAAATCTTTCTGAAATCTGATACATCAAACTTTTACTTCTGTATTTGAATTATGTGCTTTGTCTAGGCTGGTGACAGACAACAACAAAAAGGGATGTCAAATGAGTTTATTGCTGGTGCGAGCCTGCTAACAACAAGTTTAGTTACTTCATAGTCTGCACTAGGCAATGCTCTTGAGAATAAAAAATGTTGAGGGGGCATGGCATGATGTGCTCTCCAAACAGCAAGGTACCAAGTAAATAATTCCAATTCGAAGTAGAGGATGTTACAACCTGAAGATAGTGGCTATCTTGATCCCACTAGTTTATTTAACAGATGAAAAAAATTAGATACAGCAATGTTCCCAAATTGTACAGCCAGAAAGTTACAGAGATGGAATTAGAAGCTCGATCTTTTCACTTCTAATCCAGTGACAATGAAGAAGAGAGAAACCTTTGCAATGCTCTGCTCAACAACATTAGTCTAAAAATGGCAAAATGAAGAAAGCCAAGTCTCCTTAGTAAT
Organism: Eonycteris spelaea; assembly: GCA_003508835.1. Classification (NCBI taxonomy): domain Eukaryota; kingdom Metazoa; phylum Chordata; class Mammalia; order Chiroptera; family Pteropodidae; genus Eonycteris; species Eonycteris spelaea. The sequence continues at coordinate 17,173,342 of PUFA01000016.1, forward strand.
TTGTGAGAGTGGATGGTATCCTAGTTTCACTTATGTCATAACATTTGGTCCTCACAATTCTATAAGGCAAGGAGAGCAAGTGACTGAAAATCAAGGACTCCACAAGCAATTTTACTTGGTGTCAAAGTCTGACCCAACCAATTCTGCAGCACATTCAACTTTGGAAAAATGTTCTACTTTGTCTTAAATTGATTGAAAAGTGTAGATGTGTGTACGTGTATATAATAAACTGTAAGTTGAGGAATAGAGTGTAATGTATGTTACATGTGTTATACATGCATGCATGTATGTATATATGTGTTACATGATATGAACATACATATCATGATAAAATTTTTGTTTATTTATTTCTTATCTTTCTCACCAGAATATTAACATCACAAAGGCTATTGTATTCTTAATGCCCAGAACAGTGCCTGGCACAAAGTACTCAATAAATATTTACTAGATGAATGAAAGACCATGGGTGAAATTGCACACATATACAGATGTGGGTGCATCTGCTTATGTATGAATATTCTGATGTGGACATTTGTTTATACATATATATTATGCGCATGTGATAACTTCACAAAGTCTGCTGAAACAGGAGGATTTATGGAGAGTAGTGCCTCACAGACTTCAACCAAACATCTTATAGTTGCAGTTTAAATAGATTGCTAAAAGTTCTATTACTATCTTAATGGAAGTTTCAGCTTTGCATGCCTATAAAAGCTTTCTTTAAAAAAGTTTTCTTCTTAATTAGGTGGGATTGAAGCAGTTACTTTTATGCAAATTGAAATAGTAAAGTCTGAACAAGAAACTTACTGCTCCGACCATATAATAATTTTTCAATGTTTTGTTATCTTGCCATTTATCCAAAATGTTTTAGTATTACAAAGAAATAAAAGATAGATAATGCAGGAGGGTATAATAAATTGTACCTAAATGTTTCCTAATTCCATAATCTACTGTACATACATAAAAAAGATACATATGATTTCAGGCAAGTTTAGCTTTAGAGAACAAACTGTTTTCAAGGTATTACTGTCTAGGTATCTGGATATTACTCAGTCTGTATCTTCTGGTAGATGTTATTAATACCAAGACTTTTACCAGACTCAGAGACAATTTAAATTTACAAGTTCTAGCACAATATGCTGATTTTACCCCAAATTATATATAACAGTGAAGCAAGTTATTCTTAGATACACAGAATTAAACTCTTAAAAAATGAATCCGGGGTACAGCACCAGTTGGTTAAGGTGGATGAATGTTTAGCCATTAAAATCATATTAGGTTTTAGGCCTTATATGAAGTCAAAGCAGTTGGTTTAGCATTATTTGTTTGTTTGACTTCCTTTGTTCATTACAGCTGTGTTGAAGGAAGATACACTCATTAAGGCAATTTTCAGAAATCAACCTTATCTATACAGTAGTCCCCCATTACACACAGGGGATACATTTCAAGACTTCCGGTGGATCACTGAAACCATGGATAGTAATGAACCTTGTATATATTTTTTCCTATACATACATACATACATACATACATACATACATACGTACATACATGTATACATACATATCTTTGCACTTTAAAGCTTCTCTTTGAAATATCAAAATTGCCAGCATTGCTACTCTTGTGCTTGGGGTCATTGTTAAGTAAAATAAGGGTTACTTAAACATAAGCACTGCGATGCCACAAAAGTTGAGCTGATAACCAAGATAGCTACTAAGTGACTAAAGTGTGGGCAGGGAGCACACACAGATGGAGACTCTGGACAAAGGGATGATTCACATCCTGGGCAGGATGAAGCTGGAAGGCGTGGGATATCATCTCACGACTCCGAATGATGCACGATTTAAAATATACGAATTATTTATTTCTGGAATTTTCCATTAAATATTTTCAGACTGTGGTCTGAAATCACAGAACGGGAACCACAGAAGACTGTTGTATATTGCTTTGACGACTTCAGAAATTCCCCAACCTTCCTCTCATCTGTAGGCTCTCCTTTCCTTTCCTGCTCACTAAATGTTTCTACCATTTGCTGAAATGGTATTTTTTAAGTGACTTATTTATTTAACATTCACTTACATAAATCATCTAAATAGTGTATGTTTGACAAATTAATATTAGTCTTACATCAAAAGTGCCAGAGGTAAGAGATGAGAAGAAAAAAAAAAAAACCCATTCTAGAAGTCAGAAAACCTGAGTGCTGTTTACTAGTTTAGTAATTTCGGACTAACTCATGAATGCTTTGAGCTCCACTTAGTCAGAGAAATGGGGAAAGTAATAGCTACTTCTTTTACCTTACAGTGGTAATGTTGGGTAAATTAGGTATTTTGTCTAGGCTTTAGTTCATTTAGCTGTAGAATGGGATTGTGAAAATTAAATAATTTCTATAAATATTTTAGCATAGTGCTAAACAATGCTAAAACAGAAACTTAAAAATTAGTAGTTATTAACATAAATAGATTACATGTTATATATTATTACAATTATTATTATCGCCTATCTAATGACAGCCCAGGATAGAAGATTATTGGGGAGAATGATGGGAAGCAGTCTTAGTAACTATGACTGGTATCAATGACAGTTTCTTATTCCATTGAGATTCAATTTACTTTATAGAAACACAGTGGGGTATAGTGGAAAGAAGGTAGACTTGGAAATTCATCCTGGCTCTGTGATTAACTCTGCAGCCCTGGGCAACTTGATTGAGGCTGTTTCCTCAATCAAAAGGTGAAGCAGAGAGAAGAGAGTGAAAATAACGTATTAGTTGTCACAATGGCAACTGCGATGAGAATCAAAATCAGAGTTCGAGTTTTCTGACTGCCAGGTCAGGTCTTCTGCTTTAGCAGCTGATTGGCTACTGGCTCCACCTGAAGCACTTCATCCATTAGTTCATGCTACAAAGATGATTAATTATTATATGCTAAGAACTATGTTAGATGCCAGAGATCTAACAGTGTGCAGGAAGAGACAGTATCTCTGTCCAATGGAGTTTAGTCTAGTAGGGAGGAGTGGTATAGGGTATGGAATCCCATGATGGATTTAGAGAATATCATTTGAGATCAAAACAGAACAGAAGCTGTTTGTCTACCATTGACCTGTCCAAAGAAGACAAAAGGGGTGCTTTATACCTATCAAGTAGAGGCGTACTACACATGCCCCTCACTTTTTAGGAGGTTTGCTGGCTTCCATGGCAACTGCCAAATAAATTTTGTGGAAAAAGAAATCTCTCCTGACCTATCCCAGCTTGGAGGTGATTGGACACCTTTGGAAGTCAATGCCCTGTGCTGATTTCAGTGTTTCATATATCCCTTTTAAATACCAATTTTGTGGGTAGTCTACTGTTTTCTGTACCTTCTTTCCTTTTCGCTTCTTTCTATCTCTTTCAACATATTCTTGCTTTAAATTTTTCTCTTTATCTTTTACTGGTTATGTGGGCTATGGTACTTAGTACATGATCATTTTGTGACAAATCTCCCAATATTTTTATTTCCTATGGATTTGATGAAGAACATGAAGTAGGCAGCCCTGGCAGCTGCTTCTACAGGAAGAATTAGACTTCTTGGGGGAAACTCAGGCTGTGTGTGAAGTGCCCCATAAGGCATAACGTCAGCATTGACAAGGATGGAGTCTGTCTCTATAAATTCTCTCAAGTATATGTCTGTACTTTGGACCTGAATTATCTATGTGATGTTGGCATCATTTGTTTCTTTCCTCCCTATAAATTTAGCAATCTCGATATATGATATCCTGATGTAATCCAACTTGAAAACATTATGATTTATGAATCAAATGTTTATATTTGTGAAGAGGAATCTGGGTCTGGTAAGCACATAAGAAGTACACTACCAAAAAGAAAAATAATCTTTCATTTAAGATTAAAAAAGAAAAAAATTAGGACAACAGCTCTTCAGTCACTAGTGTCTCTACCAAGTTGTTGAATCAAGGTTTGGTGATAGTGTAAAGATGAATTGACAAAACTTTTTAAAAATCTAAATCAATAAGAAATGCACATGGCAAACACAATTTTAAAAATGCTCATTCTTAAATAGATAATAAATAAAAGCTGACAGTAAAAAATAAAATCACTTGATTTATCTGTTAATTAATTCATTTACTCAGAAATTGACCAACTATCTACTGTGCACCAAGGACTATAATATGTGCTGAAGATACAAAGATAAATAGGATAGCACTCATTTTCAAGTGGCACAATATAATTAAAATAAAAATGTATATAACATAACATAAAATATAAATCTCTATAAAATAATAAAGGAGGCAAATATGCTTTTAAAGGTGGTGATTTTAGTAGCATATGTGTATTGAGTATCTACCGGGCAATGCTCTAAATGCTTTACACTTTAACCATTTTAATCATCACAACAATCCAGAAGTGGATACTATTATTATCCCCATTATTAAAGAGGAGAAAACTGCACATAGATAAATTGAGTCACCTGTCTAAGGTGGCACAGAAAGTAAGATTTCAAATCCAGATTATCTGGACTCATTGGAACCTGTGCGCTTAATACTTAAGCCTTAGAAGGTGTTATGGTACTTAGAAGGTATTGGGTAAAGAGTGGCCCTCAGTATAACTGGATGGAAAAGATAGCCTACAGCAGTTAAGGAAGAGGTAAAATATGAGTTAAGACTTGCATTACTAATGATTAGTTTTCTACATATAGAAATGATCTATTGGTTGGTACCTCTATAAGTGATTTCTAGCTACTAGCTAATCAGGCCACAAATTTAGATAGATTAGAATAAAGTAAAAAGAAAGTAAAAAAAAGTAAAGTAAAAAAAAAGAAGAAAGAAGAAAAAAAGAAAAGAAAAACTAGAGGAAAGCTGGCAAGTTGGTTTGACACCCTAATCACTGTTAAAGTCATTTTCACTTTATTTTTAAAACAAAATTTCTAACTATTACAGCTAATAACTGTGTCTACCAACTTCTTTTTATTCTACAATGTTTTGATGTTTTTGATGTTTTCATGTAGCTAAAAACATGGAAAAATCCTTTATAAATAGCTCTCTTGTTCTTCTCATCTAAGTTTCTTTTTCTGAATCCTCAGTTTATTGCCAATTCAAAGTAGCAGTCCCTTCCCTTGCTGTCTAATACTGTCCATCTAATTTGTTTATTTGTCAAGAGATGGAGACAATAAACTGGAAAGTATTTGGGGATAATTAATTAGAAATGAGAGCACATGTATTTTTCAATTTAGTAAAGTCACTGGAATGGGAAGAGGATAGGCTGTGTCTGCCACTCATAGTCTGTCCTTCTGTCTTCCCTACTTGGGAAGAGGTCTTCTAAAAACTGGACTCAGAGCTTTGCAGTTTTAATGTCTCTTGGAGAAGAATCAAAACAAGAATTGTCCACCACAGAAAGAGAATATAAAGTAAAAGATACTTAACAATGTACAAAAACTTAAAAAAAATAAATATGAGAGATTAAAAAATAGGACATTCTTCTGTATCAGTGTGTTCCCAAACGGAAGCGAAGATTGCATACACTTTTAGAAAACTGACCCAGCAGAAGAAAAGAGGATCCAGGAAGAGAAACAGCTTTGCCAGTTCTGCTATGTTCACTGTTTTTGTAGCCAGCCTTCAAGATGGCTTCCAATGACCCTGATCTTCTGGAATTCACATCACTGCACCAGAGTTGGTGTGTTTGATCAATAGCATGTGGCAGAACTGATGGCATGTCATTTTGCTCTAGATTAAAAGAGCCAATGCAGCTTCTTTGTTGAGCACTTCACCCACTGCCCAACCTCTCTGATCAGTCACGTAGGAAAAGGCATGCTATGAGCAGCTCTGTGGAAAAGTCCACATGGAAGTGATTGAGATTGGTATTGGTCTGCAGCCTGTTGGAACCTGGCTGCACAGCAGGAAGTGAGCAGCGGGTAAGCGAGCAAAGCTTCATCTGTATTTGCAGCCATTTCCCAGTGCTACAGCATCAATGCCTCAGTTCCACCTCAGAACATCAGGCATTAGATTCTCATAGGAGCACTGGTTTCTGGTGATAAAAAGGTTAGGGACCACTGCTCTGGGCTCATCAAACCTCAAATGACTGCAGCTTCAGTTGTCACTTTGATTGCAGCCTCATGAGAGACCCTGAGCTAGAACCACCTAGCTGAACCACTCTGGAATCCTGATCCACAGACACGAAGATAATAAATGTTTATTGTTCTAAGCTAATAAGTTTGGGGTAATTTATTAGTACTCGAACAGAACTAGGAGTCCATCACCTCTCTTCTTGAGATGTGGCTGGTTGTGCAGTCACAGTGACCCTTTCCATAGCTGGGAACTTTTCTGAGCAGCAACATTCCTGCTTCTTTGGGATTAACACTTCTTTGAGACACCTTCACACTAAGTGAGGTATACTCTGTGCTGCCATCAATGAAAGGAATTATAATAATGGATTTTATAGGGTTTTGGCCCTCAAGGCTGTGCCCTCCAAATTTCTCAATGTTCAAGAAAGAGGAGATAAGATGTTTTCAGGCATTGGGCTCCAGTCTGGAGTTGACTTCAGCTTCTCATAGCTGTTTCAAAGACATCTTACATTCTTGGATATTCTTGATGTTTGAGTCATGTGTCAAGATGTTGTTGATTCTAGTGATGGCAACATTTCATCTCATATGCATAGCAGATTGTTAAAACATGCCGAGGCTGTGGTGCTCCTTTCCATTCTGCTGTTCCCAATTTTATTGTCACTTCAGAAATAAACTACAACATATAAAGGAGCACTGAGAAGGCGGCTTTAAGAGCCCTGGGGTAGAGCTAAAAGCAGCTCCCTTGATTTTATGTTTGAGCCATCTGGTGCTTACATCAGCTACCACTTGTTTTCAAATATATATTATTTGCGACTTTGTAGAGCTGAATAACATGAGCCCCTTTGGTACAGCAAATATTGTCAATGTACAGTGATTTAAATAAAAGAAGGAGCTAGTCATTTCATATAAGTCTGTGTGGAGAGAGGTTGATAGCTTCCCTACACTGAGGATAGAAAAGTTCTCATACAAAAAAAAAAAAAAAAAAAAAAAAAAAAAGGCCTAAAACTTCAACCTTCTGGACACCAGGAAAATAAACATTTTCAGAGAAACCACCTGTGTTTTAGCAAAGGCTACATTTATCAGACACTTACTATATATGCCAGGAATTGTGCTAAGCACTTCAAATGCTTTATATAATCAGAATAAATCAGAAAATGCTGCAGTGATAAGCAACCTTAAAGTCTCTAGGAATTAGCATAACAAATATTTATTTATTGCCTTGCTACATACATACCTATATATTTCACAAAGATCAGGTTAGTTGTCTTGCTATTGTACCATTTGGAAAGAATAAAAGTTTTCCTTCTCCTTGGTCAACTTGAGAAGAAAGAACAGTGTTACACACTGCCTCTTCTGTGTTTTGGTATAATAGCCCCACATTCCATAATTGCTCAAAATGTCATTGGTTGGGGCAAGTCACATGATCTTGCCTAAAATCTTCCTATCTACCTGGAAGAAAGGGTAAACAGATCTAGGTTCTCTTACCAGATGTCTCTAAAATGCTTTCTTTAAATAAGCATATTGTATATGTGCAGAAACCATAAGACAGGGAGGTTAAGTGATTTTTCAAGGCCATTTATCTGATTAGTGATAGAATTGGGTAACTTTAAAGCTTGGCGTGTTAAAATCCAAAGTTTATGATCTTCAGCAGTATGTACGGAGGAGAGTAGTCTTAGCCTCAAGTAGCACTGATGGGAGGGAGTTGGAGTGTCATAAGGTATCTAGAGATTCTTTTCATACCCCCTAAGTGAATGAGGGCAGGAATTCTGTCGTCATTTGACTATCATTGAAAGCTCAAGTTCCTAGTATACTGTAGGCACAAAGCAGGTGTTCAGGAAATTTTTGTTGAAATTTGTTGAATGGATGCCTAATTTGTGACCACACATTATCTAGTGCTGTAGTGCTACACACACACACACACACACACACACACACACATACACCAGCATTCGAAGAGCACACTCAGTGCTGCTTAAGGAAAAATACGAAAGTTTCCAATGATCTACATACATTTGCTTCCTCATTTATATAGCAAAATTAAACTATAATATAAATTGCTCACTTTTCCATGAATATAGCAGCATTGTGGGACAATCATTTCTGTCTAAGGCCAAATGGTGGAACACTCAGTTCAGCTCTGTGTTGTTTTGGCTTCTCCTTCCTTTGCCACATATAACACATATTAACTGCTCCATCTATGATCATTTTCCTTCTCCTCATTATCATATTACAGATTTATTTTTCACTCATGCTAATCAATAAATGGCACAACATTTAAAGCTGAAACTGTCTGGACCTTGTCATGCTATTCCTTAAGACCTCCCTCTCCTAGTTCCTGGAGTTGCCATTTCCTAGAAGCACAGTGCTTCAAGAGATCATGCCAACTCCAGCTCACACTTGCTCCTTTAGGATCCTGAAGCTGACTTTTTGCTACTGACCAAACTGTTCTGTCTAGTGCTGTGAAAATGACTTTTCCTGAACCCAGCCCTTCATGCAGGAACACTGTGACTACAGATAGGACATCCATACACTAGTCCAAGCCTGAGACACTTAGCTCACAAATTTTTATTCTCTTTTATATAATATCCAGTATCCATGGTCAGCCTTTGCTTTAACTCTTGACACCACAGCCTAAACTAGTGTCAGAAGGCTATACCTACCATCCACTTTCTGTTCCTTATCAAAATCACTTGGTAGAAGAAATTGGACCATACTTTTCTATGGTGTAGGAAAATCTACTTGTAGTATTCAGGGCAACAATAAGCTTGTGGGAAAGGATTAAGGAAATTTTTCCCTCTTTCTAGTATCTTAAAAAACTACCTAGGCAAGTATGAAATCAGCCCTACCTACATACTCACTGTTTTAAGTGCATAATACATCTCTCTGAGTATATCTTAGAACACTTACATCATGGGTATTATGTTGTGCAGAGAGCAGCATTATAAAAGGAATTTACTATACCATAGTGTAGTATTCTACATTTTATGCTCTTAAGAGTTTTTACAGACATTGTTTATAAGTACTTAATTAAATTATATTATATACTCCATCAGGATTACCAATGGAATTTCTCCTACTTTAACATAAAAACACAAGCATTACCCTTTGACAACATGCAAATATTATCCTTTCACAGTGATCTTCACTTTAAAAATATAAACATGGAAAGTTCCTGAAAATAGATCACATTCCATCACAGACAATCATAAAGGAAAAATCTATCATAATTTAATTTGAGGGAATTTCAATCACAGTGCCTCCTATTTTTAAATAAATAATGAGAAAGATAAATTGAAAAATACATTGCTTGATGGACCACTCATACAGTTGAGTGTTTCAAAGGCATATTCAAATAGGCTTACACATATGTACACACATAGATGTTTATAGCATGTGAACATGTACAAAAAGAATATATTCTGTTATATTCATTGTAATATACAAAAGAAAGATAAGAAATCAAGACCTAAGGTCTTGTTCTTTTCTGTACTTATTCACATGTAAGATCTTAGACAAATTAATTAACTTTGTTTAGCCAGATATAGAATGAAAAATTTAAATCAGGGCAAAGAACGTCTATGTTAGTTTCCCATACACTGTAGACATTGCTAATTGATCAGAGAATTCACTTCTGCTGACCAGGATGACAGTCTCAAACCCTTTCTTCGCACTAGGCTCCAGGCAGCAACTCCAATTGATTTGATTTGATACCTGATATAAAGTTCATCAGTTATCCCACGCAGATGACTTTAAATGTTCCTTCCATAGTCTCATTAAAAATATGAGCCTTCCTTTATATTGAAAGGATTTGAAGGCTGGTAATAACTAATTCATAGTCATGTGGATAATAGCAAAACAAGCTAAAAGTATAGAAACTTCTATATCTTTAATAATAGATAGTCTTTCCTTCTTCAAATGTATTGTGTGTATAAATAGGCAAAAATACATTTTACTTCACAGCATATTCTCAGGAGAATTCAACAATCGAAACTCCCCAGTTCCTTGACAACACACACAAAAATGGCATTGTCAGAAAAATGTTTCTTTACATTTGACCTAAATATAGGGACATATGCTAATTTTCCATTTTTAACTTTTTGCAAGACAGATTTTATTTATTTACATTCTACATTCTCCCACAAAAGAATTGAGTCAGCTTGTAAAAATTGCATATACTTATGATGCAATTTCTTGCTTTTTTCTTTTTCCCCCAATATTAAGATATCTACTGAATATATACTTTCTAGAAATAAGATTACATTTTGAACTACATTCCTTCCCATAAGACTGTTTCTTAACAGAATCTAACATATCACCTCATATTTTATACTTACCGTCTTTTGGAGTGACCAGTCTCATATCTTTTCCTATATCTTTAAATAATGAGGCTATTTCAAGCATTTCAGAATGAGTAATTAATTGCCTAGCTTGGAATCTGTCTGGTATCAAAGTATTAATGCCTGAATTAATTTTCAACTTATAACTGTTTTCATTTACACCTACTTCCTTGGTAGTTATTTAAGGCAATTTCATCTATGCCTTATATGTTAATGCACTTCATTTCAATGAACATTCTCTAAGCAGTAGAAATAGGCCAGACGCTATCAGAAGAATGTGTCATAAATGTGAAATCTGACTCAGAATAAATCTTTCCAATGAAAAGGTTTAAAGGAATGGTACAATGGAGATATTTTTAAGTCGTAACTGAAACATAAGTTATCTAAAACATATTGCTATAACAGTTCCCGTCCTTTTTCTAGGAACTGAACACAGATGAGGATTCACACCAGTTTGTGCACAATTTTTAAAAATTTTACCTGAGACTGTGGTTCTATACATGAGGAAATATGAAAAAAAAATTCAAATAGCTGATGGCTTTTAAAATAACTTGTATTTGACTGAACTAATATTTGAGTGTGTAGATACAGCCCAAATGTCTTTGTACCATTAAAATGCTAATAATTACATTTAATTAGATAAAAATTCTTTTCTTTATTTAATATATTTCCTTTTGTTAGTATTGAATATCTTCATCATAGAACATTTTAAAAGTAAGATTTATAGTAAATTGGACTTGTAGAAAACAACTTTTTATTGTGATAACCAAGTCAGCATTCTAAATGAAGATTCATTGCTTTAATACTTTTGAGAATTAATAAAAATAATTTTGTTGTTTGGCTTTCATCTTTATGCCTTTCAGACCTATTAGATACTAGAGTAGGCAAATAAAATAGTTTATCCTTATGTAAATCAATTTACTTAACTTTTGAGCCCCTAAAATGTTTCTTTTTTAGAATATTGATTTTTTCCTCTATTATTGAAAAACTGAGCATTAGTCAATTTGAGACAAAAGCTTACTAGCCTTTTGAGTAATGAATTGATTAGTCCTATGGATATTGCTGTCCTGCATCTTCCTCATCTTCAAATTATAGGTTATATGTATTTTACATCATACCCAGTTTAAATAGTGGTGATTCTCAAATATCTCTAAGAAAATGAGTATTTCTTGGATGCCAACTCTGATTGATTAGTGGATATTTGGGGGCTACAATTGGCTAATTAGCAAAAAGGGTTCAGGCTGATTAACAATGTCCATCAGGGGAGAGGAAAGGGAAGAAATGCCCACATGCTGTGTTACTTTCCCTGCCTTTGAGACGGATCATTTCCTTTTTGAATCTTGGTTCGTGATATTATTTGCCATAGAAAAATGATATTTTCTGAATATACACTACTTGCAAAAAGATATGTAGGTAAAGATGACCTATTTGTATTTTCTGTCTACAAGGAAGGAGAAAATTAAGTCGTTACTCTAAGCAGTGTCCAGAAGCATGAGTTTGCTGGATATGCACAGCACATAGGACTAGCCAGTTTCAGTGTCCAAAGTTTAATGTTTTGTCAAACTCTACTTCTTTTGTAGGTAACAAGAAAATGAAGTCAACAAAATCCATTAAAATGAATATCCTCTAGTAAGACTATCTGCACTCTGTCTCTGAATGCATGGAAGTCCCTTTCTGGTACTCCTATGTCGATTTCTATAACCCTAGGAGTTGAAAGTATCTTCAAATATCCTTTGCCCTAACTGTTATTAATAATACATAGTTTTGAGGGGAAGTTCCTTGAGAAATTCTTTCAGATTTTTGTTACATTTCTATCTGACAATATTCTTACATGTCAGCTTGTAAACTTAGTAAAAGATATTTTCTATGATGCTATGTAATCCAAGAAAATATGATTATAGATCATCTCATACTTGATATGACTAGATTAAAAAAGATAGTACAAAGTTCTGAACTTGACATACCTAGTTAGAGAATATTATTTAATGTACTATAAGATCATTTACTAGACCTCTTCTTTTTAAATGGAAACAAAATAGTTTTTAGATGAATTTTGATAGCCCAGATCCATCAAACTTTAACGCACAATAGCAATTTTTGTATTGCATTGAAACCTGGGGTTTCCCTGCTAGATTTTAGCATTCGAAGCATAGAACTCATATTTCCATGTAATATGTCTGAAATCTTTCTGCTCATACATATGAGGCAATCTGTTCATTACCTAGTCAAGAGATTGGCAAGAAAGAAAGTTGGAAGTGTTTACTAAGGAGAGAGGTGCACATAACTCTATCAGTTAATGGGGAGGAATTTTTTGACTATCTGAGGTATTAATGCAACGTGGTCATTATGTCATATTGAATGTTATGGTTTACTTAGCAATTCCAGAAGCATTTACTACTATTATGTGTAAATCCTAGTGCACTCATTATCTTGGATGTACATTAAATTCTAAGAAAAATTATCAGTGTGCAATAATTTATCATTCTATTCTTTCAGTGACAATGTTTTAAAATGATTTTTTCCATTTCCTAATTATACACTCAAGTGAATATATACACAAATATTTACACAACCAACTCAGGGAAAATGAAACATAAAGAAAGAGAGAGGGAGAGTTACATTCTCAAAGTGCAAATGTGGAGGGGAGGGGTACGTGTATTCTGTTTTGAAGGTAGACATAAATGTTTCAATTAACCTATTTCTCATGTCTTTTTTATGACTACATATGGTAATAAATCTTCCTAATAAGAAGGATCACAGAACAACAGATGTGTAAAATAACAAAATGAAAACACCTCATCAGATGTATAAATTTTATTTTGCATGAAATGAATAGAAATGTGGAGAGCACATTTTGCAAACTGTGAAAAGTCCTTAAATTTGGAAGGCTATGAGTCAGAATGGTTTTAGAAACATTCTATGGATTGATTTGAAAAATCGAAGAAAGACCTTTGACATTGTATACACCCCAATACTGTGAAGCTTGATGGTTGGTACTTGTTTTGTTATTTGAAGTAGATATAATTTATCTCTCATATATACATATATTATAAATATCACACACACACACACACATATATATTTGAAAACATAAATTTTGTTTTGGGATAGCGTATTGATAAACAACCACCTTGAGGTCTGCATAAAATAACTGGGAGATATCGTTAAGGGATAGCAAGGAAGATAGTCTTAAATCCTGAGTCAGTAAGTGAGGGCTTGGAATTGCTGACTTTTGAATATAGTAAGGGTTGGGAAATTTGTCTCTGTTCCAGACAAGTGTTAGCTGAAGGTTGTATGGGAGAGGGAAAATGTCAAGTTCAAATATTTTGACAGTTACATCACATATTTGGAGGAAATAAATGAAAATGAAGGAGAAAGCAAATATTAATAAAATTTTTCTAGTTTTTCTAATTGTTTAATTCCATTACAATAAATTAAGCTGCTCGTCATACTAAAAAGGCAAATCTTTGGCATAATTTTTTCTTTAACTTTTTATTTTAAAGTCATTTTAGACTTATAGAGAGGAATGTCAACAGATAGGTAGAAAGGAATCTACATATAGCCTTCACCTAGCTTTCTCTAAGGTAAAAATCTTATGTAGCCATGAGATAATTACCAAATATCAGTTATCAATAATTAATATAATTATCAACACCAATAAATTAACATTGATACAACATCATTATCTGAATTATAGATTTTACTCAGATTTCCCATTTTTCATAAATGTGTTTTTTCTATTCCAGGATCCAACCCAAGAAACCACATTATATTTAGTTCTCATGTCTCTTAGTCTCCTTCTAAAGATAGTTTATGACATTTCTTTGCTGTCTTTCATTACCTTGACACTTTGAAGAGTACTGGCTGGTATTTTACAGAAGTCCTTCAATTTGTATTTCGCTGATGCTTTCTCATGATTAAACTAAATGGATATTTGGGGTAAGAATACCACACAGCTGGTGATGTTAGCCTTAATTGTTTGTTTACAACAGTTTTTGTTAATTTTTTTTCACTGTAAAATTACTAGTTTTCCTTTTTCATACTCTTTATTAGCAGTAAGTCACTAAGTCCAGTCTATAATGAAGGAGAGAGGAATTAAACTTCACATCCAGAGAGAAGAGTATCAAAGAATTTGTGGACAGATTTAAAATCACCACAGAAATTAATACATATTTTGAGAGTAATAATTTGACAATATGCAAATATTCTGTATCTATTCTAAAAATTTCCACTTATTTTAATATACATCAGATCTTACCTGCAGCTATTAATAATATGGTATTTCAATGGCAGCTTTCTATTTCCCTCATTCCTACATTTATTAATTGGAATTCTTCAGTAAGAAAGGATTTGCTCCTCCCATTTGTTATATATATTAAATGCTTATTTATATTAGTATGGACTCATGGATATTTATTTTATTCTTGGAATTCTAATCCAATACTATCAATATTCATTTTTTAGCTCAAACTATTCCAATTTCAATAATTTCAAGCTCTTTTGAGTAGTCCCTATGTTCTTTTGACATGTCCTTCAACCATTTTTTTTAGCACTTTCTTACATCACAGTATATTCCAGGCTCACCTTGTATTTTTCCTTCCCAGTCCTAGGAACAGCCATTTCTCTAAGGATACTTGGTTCCTATTATTGGAGAATGGTATTAGAAACCAAGATCTGGGTTTCAGATGCGCTCATCACTACTGGGCTGTCAGTGCTTCCAGGCCTCTCATCAGGCAGTGTTAGGGAATATATGTGTGCATATTTACTCACGAAACACATACGCCTGGTTTTATTATATATCTATCTGTATCCATATTAAAACTGACAAGAGTTCATATTGATATTTCAATCCTAAATAAGTACCACATAGTTAAGTTTAGCATTTTGTCTTTGCTTATTTGTAATTTCTTTCTTAGACAATGGGAAAGCTCTCATTATCTATAAAATATTTACTCATTTGTTCAATCCAGTATCCATGTAATATAGGTTTCAGAATTGCTAACTATAATCCTATGGGAAATGAATTTGCTAACTAGAGTATAACCCATTTTTATCTTTAGCCTTAGAGTATCAAATCAAAAGACAATTTTACAAAGTTTCTTAGATCAGCTCTGTTTTTCCTCATTAATTTCAGTGTGGTTATGTGATTCATTTGTTACACAGTGATTCATTTGTTGCAGCCTGCATTCCATCTTGGTTTCCCTGACATCTTGTTTAATTTTTTTCATTTGCATAAAATAAGGTTCTTTCTTTGTGGTGTACATATTTATGGGTTTTGACAAAGGCATAGAGTGTGTATTCACTATCACGATATCATGCATAATAGTTTCATCATCCCAAAAGCTCCCAGCAAAGTATTTGAAATGAACAAACAAATAAAACAAACACAACAACAGTTTAAGCTTTTAATCAATTTTTAAATATTCGTTTGCAAAGAGCCTGTCGGGTTAAACTGTGACTGGCCCTGGATAGATTCCACTATTTGCAAGCATCTAGTACTCAGCAAAATGCCATTAATTTTCCATAATTTTCCATACTAATATCCCTTAAATCACAAATAATTCAGATTATCTTTATGGCAAAAAAAGAATCTTCAGGGATTCTGAATGCTGAGCATATTTCTTGGTCTTCAAAAGACTCCCCACATTTTAGCTTGGACCTGCTTTTTCAACCTTATATTCTACCATTCCCCTTTGCCTACTTTATCTATCCAATGGTTCTCAAACTATTGTCTGTAGACTAGCTGCTGCATCACCCGACTTGAAGTCCAGTCGTTCATGGTTATCACTTGCACAGATATTGCCCTAGTCACAAAGAGGCTATTGTAATCACGATGATAAAGATAATGACGATGATGATAATTATGATTATTATGATAATAATTTTATTTAAAATCATTTATAAAGAACTTTTACATGTACCTTTATAACAAACTTTTATGAAGAACTTTCATATGCAACTGACACTGATCCTGAGAGGTACTAAGTAAAGCTATTATTACAATATCCACTTAAAGATAAGGAAATTGAGTCTCAGAGATTATATTCAGGCTAAAGCTAATAAGTAGCAGATGTAGGACTTAAAACTAGATTGTCTTTTTCAAGTTTCTTATTCTTCTCATTATCTATGTTGAATCCTTATACTGCTAACAAAGTAGGGGAAGCAATAAAATCAGCATTCATTATATATGAAAACAATAAACATCAAGCACTGCAAACTTTTCCATCATATATTTTATCTAATTTACTGTAAATTTTTCAATTCTCTAAGGGAAACACTACCAGATGAGGACACTAGGACTTAGAGGCATAACAGTGTCCTCAAAGTCACCCACTAGTTTTCAATACCAAATTATTTGAGCATAAATTCCATCTTCTTTTCACTTGATCACACTGGAATTTTGTTAAGGTGATTAAAATTACCCTTAGCTCGAATCCCAACATTTTATGTCTCACAAAAGTGAACATTTTGGGTCTCATGAAGGACTAGCCAAAATTCTAAAAGTCACTAAATGAGAAAGGATTTGATGCTGTGTAAAAGAGTGAGTTTGATATCCATTCTCTTCTCTGAAGTAGAAAAGATTCACCTGACTTTTGCCTCTGAAGGCTGGACCTAATGAACAATTTTCAAGAGCTTTAAGAAACAATGTAGCTTTTACTAGCTAAGTAGAACTGGTTTTTCATGAGGTTCCACTATGCACTAGCTATATGGAGTTGGGCAAGTTATTTAATGTCTTTGAGACTCTGTAAAATTGGGAACTATGACATAATGTTGAAGTAAGGACTAAATAATATGTATATATAAGCCCTTAGCACAACCTGTCAATGATCATGAGATCAGGTCTTAGGGCAGGCAACTCTCAATCTCACTAAACCATTTCTACAGCTCCACCTTCCTTTTAGCCAATAAAGTGATGAGCAAGTTTAAAGAGTTTACCAGGAACATAATTAAAGCAAGCCTCTAAAAAAGATCAATGGCACTATAAATTTTGATTCAGCATTTATATTTCAAATGTTCCCATAGCCAGTGTGATTATTTATTCTGGTTTACCTGAGACAATCCTTTTATAATTTTTAATAGGGCCCTCTTTTACTTTCAAAAGTTTTTCAATTTGGATGATAAAATATATATTCACACTATTTAAAAGGGTTTTTTTTTCTTTTGCACTCACTAGTTCCATTGTCTTTTACTTCTTAGAAATAAACAGAAGAGAATTACTGAACTGAATAAAATCATGTTCTCACTTGAATTTATAAAATACCAACCTCAAACCAATTTTGAAACAGTAATTCTAAATGTTTTGCACAATGAAAATAAAGCAGCTATTAAAATAGTCATATGAAACAGAAGGGTTTAGGGTGCCACATTTTCAGTATCATTGCTTCTCCTTACATTGTCCAAATAGCTAAAGGTGACCATGGATCCTGAATACGGACATTCAGAATCCTGTGTGGCCAATCATGTTGAGTTCTAGAATTTCCAGAGTTGAACAGATGGCTTAGGTGTCATTTTATATCCGTTCTGTCTATATCGAAAAGAGAAAAAAGTGACAAAGTATTCTTTTTAGGTCTTTCTTTCATGAATATGCATAAATATAGCATTCATGAATCACTGTGATGTAGGAGACTGTTAAATTGCACTTTTGCTAGAGTTTAAAAAAACATATGATTAACCATACTTTTGACTTGGAGTAATTACACTTCTTTATTTAGAGGTCATTTTTTGAATCTGCTCCACTGCTGATTTGTGGGCTGAAGTGAAATGGAAGCACAAAGATACACTAATGATGAATTCTTAGAGTTCTTTTTAATCCCTTGCGGTTTAAAAGCTTTCTAGTTTCAATATAAGTGCCAAAGGTTTGATTCAGTTTATAATGAATAAATGATATAGATATTCCAAAATGATGATTTAAAAGTAATGCTGACGATGGGTGAAAAGAGTAAACTTTCTCAACAGAATTTACTCTGCTTTATTACCTTTTCTGTTGTTATCTGGACACCATTTGAAAGCATGAATTTTTCCTTCTTTATAATATTACATAAAAACTTTCAGGATTATTTTATTATTTTTTCTGGTTCTAGAATAAGGTGAAAAAATATATAGATGTGCTTACCATTACTCCTACAACATACTTGAAAATATTAAAAATCTTTTTTTCCCTCACAGAACCCAGTCGTTTTCATCCTAGCATTTTAGACAGACATTTCCAAGGAAGCAGCACTAGAATCCAGCGAATCTATATACCTTGCCTAGTATGTATTTACTAGGGTACAAGGCATAATGTGACCTTCAAATTCTCACTTATCTTTAAAAAGTTCTGTAGAAAATAACTTGGATATTTAGTTCATTTTTAAATCTATAACTGAGGGGTTCATTCTTTCCTTTAAATCATTTGTATGGGTACAACAGCACTGACTTGGTCATTTTTTTTTTTTTTTTGCTAGGTTTTTCTGTGGTAACGGTCTTAAAAATTCACTGACTCCAACAACAAAATAGATTTTTTTGCCCAAGTAACTTCTTGACTGTAGGTGAACTGCACTCTGCTCCTTTTCCAGGTGTCTTCCTACTTTTAGGGCCAGGTTCAAGGCTTGCCTCTTACCTGGCTCATGCTCTTGTCATGACAGAGGGAATGCCTGAGACAGAACTAGTAATTTGGGGGCTTTCTATTCAGATGTGGCATACACCACTTCCTCTATTTCATTGGCCAATGCAAGTCACGTGGCCACTAATATCCATGGGAGGGAGGTTTTGCAGGTGATTTAGAAATTGGTAGATATGTATAATCTTCTTATAGGGAAGGGAGTATTTGTGAAAAATTATAGACTCCTACCGGCATATATTTCCTTGTTTGTTTTTTAGAGAAATATTGCTTCATGCAACATATTGGAACAGAAAGAGAGAAGGCTACCTTCTATGTAAGTGTAGGAAAAGAAGATTTTAGGTTCCTGCTGACTCTGGGAGATACTTAGTCTTTTGGAAAGAGAAATCTATGGCTTCTGCCTGGGAGCTGGTAGTTAAATGCTCAGTGCATGAACTCAAAATGTGGTTGATTTTTGCCTCTTCGTTTTTACACTGCTTTGCATCTGGACTCTACAAACTAGATCAGAGAAAGTCCACAGAGCATTTTTGTGAATAATGTCCTAAATGCCCATGTAATATTAATTATAGACCATGCTTAAATGGATAATTTAAAACATGCTTCAAGATAGAGTAAATTATCTTCTATTATTTATGGAAAGAACTAGAAAGACAAGTAAATTGTTGCTAGGCCTTTTGATATCACTGGGAGAAATAAAAGAGTATTAAAAATGGTAAAACCATGAAGCTGGAGGTATGTAGGTGCAAGATTTATGTATTTTGTGTTATATTTTCTTAGCAGAGGTAAGTCTGAAACAAGGAAAAGAATAGAATTTTACTGGAAGCACTGTCTTTCCAGCATAAAGGAGGTGACAACTTTAATCAATAATTTTTAGCATTTGAGAACTGGCAGTGGCGGCTTAAAGAAAGAATCACAGTTCTGAGTGAAAGTTTGGGGGACTTGTTCCAGCAGGTTGAGATAAGATGATTTGAAAATGATACACGGTTGGTGTCCTTTGTCCTCACTATAGGTGATAGATGACTTTGATATAGAAGAGGCCTACTGATCAGAAACAAACAACAAACAAAAAACCCTAACTTTTCAGTCTATCATTTCAAAGTAAATACGTATTTATGCTTGGCGGAGGAATCATGAAAGGCACAGACACTACATTTATTAAATACCTGTTCCCTTGCTACTCAAAGCTTTGATATCACCTAGGAGCATGTGAGAAATACAGAATCCTAGGCTCCAGCTCTGACCTACTGAATTGTAATCTGCATTTTAACAAGATTCCCAGGTTATCTGCATAAACTTTGAAGTTTGAGAAACACTGCTCTAGGATGGCTAGCTCCTTGCTTAGATGTATGTATATCATCTTACATAATCATCACCATGGTCATAAATGTTCTTTCCACCATTTAAGAATTATTGAACTTTTATCATGTTTCAAAAATTAGGCAAGATCAAATACATGGCAACCAGTGAATCTACTAGTTTTTATTTCCCACACTCTGCCATACTCTCTTACTTTTATATTTTTTACTCTGAATACAGAAAAGAATCACAGCTCTCTTCCTTTAACACTTTGATTTTCTATAATTTAAAATCCAATGTCCCCTCTACTCATATTTTCTCTCTTATCTCCCTTAGTGCTCACAAGCACAAAGACATACCTTGGGCACGTGTGCGTGCGCGCGCGCGCGCACACACACACACACACACACATCCCTCAAAAATCAAAATTCTCTTGTGTAGTTCAAAGAAATAAGAAAAAAATTATTAATATCTGCATTTTATCATTTCTGGATACCAATTGTTTTCATAAAATTGCCAAGGCAACAAGTAATATGTGGCTATGGTAGACTATTTATAACTATGTCCCACAAGGACAAAACTGGAACTCAGAGATCATGTAATTATTGACTCAGAGCTAGAGAGGGATTTAGAGATAATCTTATCCCATGTCCCGAGACCTGAGGTGACTTTCCAAGCTCATCTATTGCAGTGCTGTATTTAAAATCCAGGTGTTCTGATTCTCAGTTTGGGGTCCATCTATTTCTACTACATATCACATCTGCTGTAAGGGAAGCTAAGATCACTTGTCAATGATAAATTATTAGGGAAGCAAACAAATTTTGCATGGTATTTTCAGGTAAAGAACAAGTACTGAGATCCCCTCTTTATACCAGCCAATGATCCATTTATTGAGAGGTAACCAAGTAGAATAAAATTGTAATAAAGAAAACACTCTCTGATGGTATCTGGGTGGAAGCCATGCTTCCACCGCTTCTAGCCTTTCTATGAATTCCATCCAGAAAACAGGGTTGGATCAGATTTCCACAGAGATCCTACTTGACTTAATCTTTGGCTTAGGGTTACTGGAGAATTAAGGCATATTCAAAAGAAAAGAAAAGGAAAAAAATAAACAGCTGGAGTTTGTGTGCTTATGCATGCTTCTATGTATATATACACAATAGTTTAAGCCTGACTAAGATTTTTATGATTCATGTCATTTTTTATACACAGATTTCATCTCAGTTTTTACTGGTTTTCTGTAATAAGCTATTTGCTTAGCAGGGAAAATAAGTGTCTCTCCCTATGATTGCCAACATTGTACTGGTCTCTGTGAAGAGCATATTTCCTCATCAAGAACTCAGGCCCTGTAAATAGGACGGAGCAACAAGTGCTGGCATGTAGACAGGAGCATGCTGAGAGTGCCAGCTGACTGTTCAGTTTCTTCACGAGGTACGGAGAGACACAGAAAAAAGAAACAGCACATAAGCGTAAGAGAAGGACAACACAGACTAACTACGATAAGTGAAGTAGAAATCGGAGATACTGAAAAGAGAATAACGGGGGCAGCGAAGCAGTGGATTAGGTTGGAGAAGATGATGTTCTTAGGAATAGTATGGGTAGAAGTGTCCTCTTTAACAGGCTCATGTGATTCCTTTTTAATTCTGCATATGTTGTAATATCTTCCTGCTGACCTATGTCCAGATTTAAGTAAAATCATAAAAATATATGCCAGGATTTAACGCAATGTCTGGCACACAGAGATGAAGGCCATTGAACATAGAGGCAGAGATAGAAGTTATGCTGCCACCAGCCAAAGACATTAAGGATCGTTGGCAGTCACTTAAACCTAGGAGCGAGGCATAGAACACATTCTTCACTGGAGCCTCTGGAAAGAATCAACTCTACCAGCATCTTGATTTTGGAATTTGCACCTCAAAGTTTACTTGCAGAAAGTAAACTTCAGTTGTTTTAAGCCAACCAGTTTTTGGTAATTTGTTAAGACAGTCCTAGAAAACTAATATAGAGATTGAGGTGAATGGTTTTCAAATAAAGCTTTAACTTTTCAAGATATTTGAATTTGTAATATGTTATTTTGTCAATGTATCAAAATGGATCAACAAGATACGACAAAATATTTTATAGTA
This sequence comes from Eonycteris spelaea, assembly GCA_003508835.1. Classification (NCBI taxonomy): domain Eukaryota; kingdom Metazoa; phylum Chordata; class Mammalia; order Chiroptera; family Pteropodidae; genus Eonycteris; species Eonycteris spelaea. The sequence goes on from PUFA01000016.1 coordinate 17,195,747, forward strand.
TTTTTTTTTTGTATTTTATAGATAAACTGAGGCACAGAGAAGGCAGCAATTAGTAATAAAATTCTACGGCAACTTTTTTAAAAAGCATTTATTTAACATTATTCTCCATAAAGTAATTTGTTATGGTGGCCTTTTTGCTTCCTCTCATTTATTTCCAGAAACAGTATTCTCTGTAACATGGGTAATATATCCTCCAGATTATGTAACATGTTAGTAAGTAACAGAGTTGGGTTTGAACACAGGTCTCTCTACTGTAAGTCCAAGCTTTGAAACATAGGTCAGCAAAATTGGTCTGTAAAGGGTCAGACAGTAAATACATTTGGCTAAGCAGGCCAAACGACCTCCTCAGAAACTTCTTGACTCTGATTGTAAGCAGCCGCAGACAATACATAAGCAAATGAGCAAGGTTGTGTGCCAATAAAATTTTATTTGCTGACATTAAAATTTGAATTTCATATGATTTTCACTTGTCATAATTTATTATTTTGTTGACTTCTCAAATCATCTAGAAAGGCAAAAATCATTTTTAGTTCATGGGCCAAACAAGAACAGGCAGTTGCCGAATTTGTTCTGTGGGCAGTATTTTGCAGACTCCTGCTTTAACTATAATAAGACAAAAGAGGCCAGCCATGAAAAAGTCCTGGGAGGTAAGGCTACAATATACTCTAGTAGAGTACAAGGATTTACTTACTTGAATTCGTAAACAAATAATTAGTTTCAATCGTTTCTCTTTGCTGCATTTTAAGAATTCAAAAAAATTAAAGTAGAGCATCTCTCTTATAGCTCAGAAAGAGCACAGAATGCAAAAGTGCCCCTCTTCCACACTAATGCTAGTCAGGTTTAATTGACTAGTGAGGTCTTCTGTGAAAGAAAAGTAAATAAAGTTTTTGCATAGAAGCATAAAGCAGGGGTGGTGGAGGCCAGAATGAGGAAGGCTTTGCTCCTATCGAGGAGAAACAAGGGAGAATGTTACAGTTAAAACCTGTGTTACCCGGGCTCTAATCCAAAGGGAGGTGTTAAAGAATGGCATGGGGGATAAAGAGGAAGTGGCTTAGAAAATATCTGGTGAGTGGACCCTGGGGAAACAGCAGTAAAGGACAATTTTAGAGGGACAAGGAGCCAACTTGGAGCTGCCTTCTTGCCCGTGGAGAGCCTTGCCTTCAAAATATCTGCAACTCAGGGATAAGCTAGTTGATCCCCATTTCTGCCTGCAGGAGGGAACTCCACAATTGTCTTTCCTAAGACTCATCGGTGGACTACACTGATGACTGATCCTAGATGGAGCAAGAGATGTCTATGTCCCTTCTTGACTCCTTTCACCTATGTGGATATCACATCACCAAACTGACAGACCATCTGGTAAGATTGTAGAGGGCCATGGCCTCGACCTCCTACATCTGATGTTACAGGAGGCAGAATGCACAAACCTGACACCCCTGAGCTGAGGAAATGATGTGAGGCCCCTTGTTAATATGCTTAATTGATGCTTTAGCACGCTCTCGCACGCTCTCTCTCTCACCACATTTAAAATTTTAAATTTAAGATAATCATCTACTCTCTTTTAAAACCTTTTAAATTGCTACTGATGCAGAAATGGAGAATATAGTAAAGTATGGAATCCAAAGATTGAGCATTAGGAGTCTAGAAGAAACCTTCTGATCGCGTAAGGACAATCTGAGACTAAACAGAGAAAGAGTGGTCTTAATTTTATTTAAAGAAATGCAGACCACCCAAATCATTTCTTTGCTTTTTGTTGTGTTTTCCCTCCTTTCATCCTCATTTCCATAATATTCCAAAATTATCTACTTGAGAGAAAATTTATTAAAGATTGCAGAGTTCAATGCAATTTTAAAAGAATATATATATATATTTATATATAGATTCTGTTATGGGTGTAGTAGATGAGTTTTAGAAAAATGACTTAAGGGAAGATTGTTCTAAAAACAATATTTTCAGCAAAAAGCAGAAATGATATAGAATTGATAAGCATTGCTATTACTTATACTGTACTTGTCTGTGCTTTTTTGAATACTACTTATATATTCTAGTAATGATTGTTTACATGAAGCTGCTTTTCTGCTTTCTTGATAACTTAGAATAAAATTCAGGAAAACAGTTCAATTGCTCTACTATTGCTTGATTTCCACATAATAGAGACAGGTAAGAATTCAGTTTTCTGTGTTATTCATTCTAGATTTCACATTGTAATTGATTTGTCATTATTCAGCTCACAGTAAAGTATATCAACATATTCAATGATAAGTTCAAAGATTCATAAAATGATAGCATTTCCACCCCACCTGTTCAAGCACACTGTGTATCAAGAGAAAGGCGCTTTTGTTTGTTGTCAGTTAAATTATTGATTACCTTGATTGTTTTAGGGAAGTCATTTTACTAACCTGTTTATGAGGTGGGTAGAGGCCCTTTCAAGGTTCTTTGACAGATAATATGCATTCTACACCCGACAGTCCTACAATCTCAGAGTATAATGAGCTCTAGTAAAGAATCGTTTCTGCTAAATGTGTAGTACTCACAACACTATTCTACTTTTAACCCTGAGAGATAGTCTAGAGACCTAGAAAAAAACTTGGAAGACCAGGAACAGGGCTACGCTTCCAAGAGTCTCTGAGGAACTTAGAGGTTGTATTCCAGATGAGCAAATTCAGAAATAACTGATTTGTTAATTATTTATTGAAGTTACTATGTGATTAGTTCTGTGCTGGGAATTGGTTTTCCAATGGCAAATAAAAAATATGTAAGTGAGGATGTGAATAAACACCCCAAGATAAAAGTGTAAGAACCTTTTTATCTATATATCTATATATTTATATGTAGTATATATATATATTATGTGCTATATGTCTATACATGTATATATGTATATATGTGTATATATAGTATATAAAACAAAATTATAAGAATTATGTATTAGGTATGAATTATGTATTTCATATGTGTGTATGTGTGCATATTTATACTTATACATGTATATATATGTGTATACAAAGTTTCTTGGGGGCAAGTGCCTTTTGTTATCTGTTGTTAAGGAGTAATGTATGAAGTTTAAAATTTTAGATTAATACGTAAATCATTTCATATAAGAAAGGAACTATGAAAACATTAATCTGGTGGTGTAAGGTGGAGTTGAGAGTAAGGGAAGGAGAAAGAAAGAAGTGTGCAGGCACAGCTAGAATTTGGAAAATGGACAGAAAAAAAGAACTATATTTAGGCAGTTAAGATGAAGTCTAGTGCATTTTGGAGAGAAATAAAGAGATTTATTATTATTGCTGTTAGAATATTTGGTGGCTCATTCACATCTTTAAGAAAATTTTCAGTAATGATCTAGATTAATGTTTTAAGGTTTTTAAAGTCACAATTATTTAGTTATTTTTAAAACAAGATAATCCAGTTTTATTGAGGTTACACATGGTTCTTGTCATTGCGAAGTGCAGAGTTGAGCTACTGAATATCTGCTGCTTGGATTTTATTTGGGTTACTTCAAGGGAGAGCTGCAGTGTGTCTTCATGGCACAAGGTGACAGAAAGCATCATTATATGCAAAATCATTGAGGGATTCTCTTCACCACTGAGCCATAAACTGGTGACTTGAACTGTGTTTCGATGACCCTTAAAGCAGTTGAGACATATGTGTGGCTCACCAATGGGATCATTCTATCTTCCCAGTTCTTGCTTAAGCACTGTCTACTTCTTTTCCAGTGGTGGTGATTATAGTGTAACAAGTACTTAATTTTACAAAACAAGGCCACTAACTGTTTCTGTGACTTTGGATTACTTACTCAATCTCTTGATGACTCTTATTTCCTGAAAAATAGGGGGGAGGGGTTGTATGCAAGATAATTTGGAGGACCAGATAAAGTGTTTTTAAGTATTTAGGGTAATTTGGACAATGTTACCTCATTTTGTTTTTTACAATCTGTTGATACACATAGGAGTTTTCTAAGGAGCCCACGCTTTAAAAGGATTCTACGTGGGAATAGCGGAGTAATTTTTATGTCTTTTACAACAAAGAAGCTGTTTCTAATTTGTTATTATTATACACTTGGATTTTTTTTATATACATGGTCTTTTCTTTGACAAGTTATATTTGTATCTCCATGCTACAGGTACCCTCACAGAACTTTATATTTACCCTCTGTTTCTAAGACTATATAGCTCATTGGGGGTCTGAATACACATATCTATTTTTCCACTAGCTCTTAATTAATATACTGGGTCTGATTGGCTTTACAAGTTCTAAAATTTATAAATTGGAAAGTGACATATGACCACTACCCAATAGTCAAATGTACTTTTTAGGTAAGAGATACAATATGAAATCCTTGTACTATAAATACTTTTCTTACTTGTAAATGCATACCTCCAGTGGTCAAATTATTTTATGCTGCATAGTAACTTTTTTCCTTAGTAGTACTTATAAACTTTGTTTAGATTGGGTACTTTATTATTATTATTATATTATTATCTAAATGATAATAATTATAATTCTTATTATTATTATAATTACTATTATTATTACTTTTAAAAGAAAAATATTATGAAATATTATTGTATGACTATAGCCACTTCTTTCTATTTAATGCATGACAGCATAACAATCAAATTTTATGGAACAAATCATTGTAGTCCTCAGAGGAAAACTAGCTGAAGTGTTTATAAGCTTTATCCAAATTGAAAGGCTAAAGAGTTAAAGAATTTTATTTGTAGCTGATACCTTAGTCCAAAGCCTTTGTAATTGATTGTTGTTGCTGTGTTTGTGTGGCCTTGGTTGTTTGGTTGGTTGGTTGGTTGATTGATTGGTTGGTTTTACATTTATGAAAAAAGACAGTTTCTTATGTCTATCTTTGGTTCTAGCTATGTTAGCTCATTGTCAAATTAAGTTGATGATTTGTCAAGAATTAAAAAGTTTTTGGAAAACTAACAATACATTCATGAGTGAAAAGCTCATATACAATGTAGAAATTCATATTACTAATTGGGACAGATTTTAGCCCCAAATAGCGTTTTATTATTACTTCCTTCTTAGTCATGAATATATTTTTGGACAGACTTATCTAAAGTTTTCTGAGAGTCAAAATGGAGGAACCTCACATGTTTAGTTGTTCCACAAAGCATATTTGGAAAGATGTCATCACGTTATTTAATCCATACAGGACTATTCTCTTAATTCCCTGGAGTACAAAAATGTCTAATTATAGTCTGAGTCAGCACCATGAATTTAAAATTTTTAAAAATAAATAGTAATTTTCTCTATGATTGCCCAAATCAAGTTTGCCATGATCTGGGTCAAACAAAATAGTTGGCCAAAAGTTGCAAAACTAGCAGTAAAAAACAATAAAAATATTTAAAATCTGAAATGTGAAATGATTATACACAAAGCTGATAACTTCAAAGTACAGTTTTTGGAACATGCTTTTGTCAAGTTTTGAGGGTGTAAAACTGGCACAAAATAATATGCTTATGCTTTGCCTACATCACAGCTAATTTTCATACAATACCCAGCATCAGCCTGAGGTGGGGCAGGGGTGACAGGCCATTCCTTTACTGTAAATATATACCTTGTTTAGGCCATATTTTTGAGCTTTAATTTTAAATTAACTCTGAGAACCAGCCTTTCTTGTACTAGAACACTGGATAATTTCTGGGTTTAAATAGGTTTTATCGAGCACTGTTGCAAATTGTTCATTAGAGTTTAAAATTCTAACAAACCATCTAAACATTTGTGACCTCTCTGATCTCTTCCATTCCTTATTCTTAATCACAACTACAGAAAGTGCCCATTAGGCTTGCGTCTTACAGCGAGCTAAACAAAGGAAGAGAGCAGACTGTTGAAATTCTGGGAAATTCTAGTTGTTCCTAGGGAAGAGGACGAGTAAACAACTGAAATGCAGGGCTCTGTTCAGACCAAAACCACTTTGTCATTATCCTTTGTCATCATCGCTGTTTCAAAGGGCTGCTTTGTGTGAGGCGAGTGCATGGACATCAACATACTTGTTTTCAGTATTTTGAACAGAAGATGCTACACTCACTACCAGTACTCGGGCACATTAACACCTTTCCCGCTATAGAGAAAATCAAAACATCTGGTGCTGTTAATTGCCAGACATTTGATACCACTGAAAACTCTGCTTAAGCACCGATTTCCAACTACAGGAGCCAGGCATATTTGCTTGAGGTCCAGAGTCTTTAAATAGCAGACTTATGATTATATATGTTTATTTAAATATATTTCTATATATTCAAGTTTATTTGGCAAAGATATAATGTATTAACCTAATTGAGGTTGGAGTCATTGCTATGGAAACAACATGAGTTAATAAGTGCCTGACTGCACATATCATTGTGCTAGAGACTAATAAATGAATATACATGGCATCTTGGCTTCTGGTTTGTTACATCCTCAAAGGGACCCCTAGAGGAGTAATCAATGAACACTTGAAAAAGGATGGCCATTTAGATTGGCTTGCTAATATCATCTTAAAAGCAATTTTCAGTTCCTGAGATGACTGGCAAAGAAGTGTTCCTGGAGGAGCCCAGGGCTAACAAAAACCTCTAGAGGCTGAGTTCTTGAAGCAGATAAGGATTTTGAAGAAAATCATTTGCTGGAGCCTCCCCTCTCAAGTATGAAGTCACACAGTGACACTGCCTCTGGCTTAAGAACACTGTGGGTTTATTTAATATGGGTACGGATTATTGTATGCTAAGAATATAAATATTTTGAGACTGAAATTAGGAAGTTTGTTAAACTAGACAGACGTATAAGAAATAAAATGTGAATTTACCTTTGTATACCACCTAAAAGAACTGTAAAGAGAGCTTATCTAGAAATAAACAATGACCTCTATTAAAGTGAGACCCAAATAGATCATGATTACATGAACAGATAGAACTGCAGTGTGGAGGGAAAAGATCTCGGGCATTGGGGTATTCATGCTTCACATCTTCCTGATAGCAATTTGAAAGGTTAAAAGATTTAGTTGAGGCCTCTGTAGCTATCTGTTCACCAGCCAATGACACCCAGAGCTGTGAGATGTATTGTGTAAACTCATAAGCTTGCCAGACCAATCTGTTTTTATCTGTCTCTGTGTCCCTGCCCTATGTCTCACTGTCTCTCCTGAATAAAGGTATGAGTTACAGGAGAGAGCAAAATATCCACTTATGAGTCTGAGCCTATTTTTACTTTTTATTTCTTCTTGACAACCTCTGGGTAAAACGGTCAGTTACTATAAAGATCAGAGGAGTCAACTTTATTGAACTTATTTTTGTTATTTTTGATTCAATAAATATATTTAATTCTACTAATTTCATGAAAGGAAAAAAAAAAAAACAAATTTCACAGACATGGAGTCACCTGCTCAAAGTCACAGATCAAGGAAATGGCTAAACTAGAAAAAGAAGCAACTTCTTCTTTGTCCCAGGCCACATTTCTGATTGAGACATTAAGAGCCGATTCTGTTGTTGGGGCAGCAATGGACCCAGCTAAAAACCATATACTTTCTAGCCTTCTTTACAAATACAGTCATTATGTGACACATTTAAGGCAAAGAAGTAGTCACTGGATGGAGCTTCTGGGAAAGTTCCTCAAAAGATAGCAGGTTTAGTGATCCTATGCCCTTTCTTTCTTCTTACTTGATACATGGTTGTGATGTTGGAGCGCTATCTGCTATCTTGTGCAAAAGAGACAAGAACATGCCAAGGCGAGTTAAAGGAATAGATTGTTTGGTCTCTGTTATCACTGTGGTGCCAACATGATGGACCAGTTTACCTATTTCTAGACCTTTAGCTGCACAAGGCATACAAAACCGCTAATTTTTTAAGCACACTCTTTATCAGACATCTTTTACTTGCAATGGAACTTCATCCCTAACTACTATGCATAAAGATATATAAACGTACATGTATTCATATAAGAACATACTAATTAAAGTCTCTGAGTCTAATGTATAATATTATGAATGCATGTTATCTTAAATTGGAGCTCTGAAAACAATTATACAAATTATGCCTAACAGAATTGGCATATTCTATTGTATAATTGATTCTATCCTTGAAGCTGTGTTTGTTGGGAGAATCTGGAATATGGCTTCTGGTCTAGACCCTGCCAGTAACTCTCAGAGGTATGTTGGACTGCTTATTGGGCTTCAGTTTCTTTGCCCCAAATATTAAGAGTTAGAAAAGATGACCATCTGAAGACACATAGCCTTTAGACCTAAGATTTAACAACTAGATCTTTTCCCCTCTCCTTATCTCAAACAATTTGCAATTCCTCCCTAAGTATATTATAGACTACACAGACCTTTGTGAACCAATCTGGGAAAGTCTCTTTTACCACGGGGGTTTAAACATATTATTTTATTTAACTGAAGTCCTCTAGCCTCAACTTTTTGCCTGGCTAAACTTCACTTATTCTTCAGGTCTCAGACTAGATATTAACATCTTGAGAAAGTCATGCCTGACCCTTGAGTATTATATTTGTCTGGTAACATGTTTATATCTACCACAGATTACACATTTCTGGAGGATTGTGACTATGTCTGCCTTATTGCCATTGCATTCCCAGCAATGGATACAGACCTGGCACAAAGTCCAGATACAGTAATAAAAAGGTGAATGTATGCATTAGGTAATATTTTTTTTTCTGTAGAGAAAAGATATTTCAATTTTCAAATAGTGGGCTGATAAACCAATAATTTTCAGTGGAACATGGTTTATTTATATGTAAAGGTAGTTTGGCTATAGTTTCTATGTATGTATTATATATGAATGTATGTATGTATGTATGTTATATAAAATTAAAGTGCTTTTATAATATTAGATTTTAGATAAATTTGCCAAGTACATACAGGTTCTGACTAGATTAGTCATAGAAATTAATAGAAATATTGCACAATATTTGATGTGCTTTGAACAGTGATAGTATAATTCATAAATATGGCTTTCAATGGCAACTTTCATAAAAGTATTTCAAGGAAAATAAAAAGCCAATGTCAAAATCTTTATTTGAGAGTATTTTTTTTTTTTACAGGGCACCCGAATAATCAGTTGAAGAAATAAGCAATGAGATAATTAACTGTTCTTTGATTGAATTGCCTTTTGAATGGGCTATGCCCCACCTCACCTGCAGAATTGAAAATGATGAAAATTAGCTTGCCCTCTGAGAGTTAAATTATGAAAGCAACAGATCAGAACAAATATCTGCAAAATTATCTTTTAAAGACAAAATGATTATAAGGCAAACAGAACTTGACAGAAACCTGATTGAATATATTAACACATCTAAACAAAGAATATGTTACTTCTAAGGGGAAGGAAACAGAGATCTAGGATCTGGTTAGCTGCATGTTTAGATAAAGGAAAGTCACAGAGGTAAATCTAAAGGAGAGCAGTTTAAAGATGGATGTGATATAGGTACCACTCAGAGAAAAGAGAGCCGAATTATTAAACTTTATGTATATTTTACTCCACTGGTAAAATTGCCACTTTTTGAGAAGAATGAAATAATATTGATTTTACACTGATGCCGTTAAATCTTTGCTTTATTTGTCTCCCTTGTTCTGATTCTGTGCTCACCAAGCGACCTGCTGATTGTGATTTGGTGTCTTATGTAGATCTGGCTTCAGAGAGTGAGTGGCTAACCCTACAGACTTCACGTATTGTCTGGCCTCATATAATGATTTCTCATGGTGAATTAATAAAAAGACTTCTGATTATGACGTGGCTCCTTGTGCAGCTTCATTTTTGTAACAGAATGAGTTGATCATGCTAATATGGGCATTATGGTTCAAGTCACTTCCTTATTGTAATTGATAAGGCAGAATTCTGGGGTCTACCCACATATATGTTGTGGACTCATATATTCTTTAGTCAGTGTTGGTTTTTCATAATCTGCTAAGTCCTAAGCAGTGGACCAGAAGGACTCTCTGGGCCTGGGAAATATAGGTCCAGAATCTAAAATATGGCACACCAAAATTAACTCAAATGGATTAAGGATGTGAATATAAGACCTGAAACAATAATTGCATAGAAGAAAACATAAGGACTTAAACTCATGGATCTTAGACTTAAAGAGAATTTTATGAATTTGACCTCAAAGGCAAGAGAAGTAAAAACAAAAATAAATGAATGGGACTACATCAAACTAAAAAGCTTCTGCTCAGCAAAATAAACTGTCAACAAGGTAAAGAGACAACCATCCGAATGGGAAAATGTATTTGCAACCAGTGCCTCCAATAAGGGCCTAACATCCAAAATATACAAAGAACTTATACGACTCAATAACAACAAAAAACCAACAATCTAATCAAAAAGTGGGAAGAGAACCTGAACAGACACTTCCCAAAAATACATACAAATGGCCAATAAACATATGAAAGATGCTCAACATCACCAGCTATTAGGGAAATGCAAATAAAAGCCACAATGAGATACCGTCTCACACCAGTTAGAATAGCTGTTATCAACAGGACAAGTAATAACAAGTGTTGGAGAGGATGTGGAGAAAAGGGAACTCTTATACACTGCTAATGGGACTGCAAATTGATACAGCCACTATAGAAAACAGTATGGAGGTTCCTCAAAAACTAAGAATTGATCTACCATATGATCCAGTAATCCCTCTACTGGGTATTTACTCCAAAGACTTGAAAATACATATCTGAAAAGATATTTGCACACCAATGTTCATAGCAGCATTATTTTACGGTGGCCAGGACATGGAAGCAACCAAAGTGTCTTGCAATACATGATTGACTAAAGAAACTGTGATACATATCTACAATGGAATATTTACTCAGCCATAAGAAGAGATGAAATATTGCCATTTGCGACAACATGGATGGACCTCGAGATAATCATACTAAGCAAAATAAGCCAGACAGAAAAAGTTGAAAACCACATAATGTCACTTACATGTGGGATATAAACCTAAAACAAACAGAAACTTATGGACATAGACAATAGACTAGTGGTTATCAGAGGGTGGAGGGGAGGAGGGCAGATTGAAGTAGATGGGGTAAGAAGGGTCAAATACATGGTGACGGAAAGAAATCTAACTATGGGCAGTGAACACACAATGCAATACACACACACACACACACACGCACACACTGCATTTCATTAACTAATGCCATAATAAAAATAAATAAATTAAAAAATAATAATAAAAATAAAATATGGTGACCTAAATAAGTCATTCTCTGACCTAACTGGACTTTCCTTAGGGCCTTATTATTTAATAAAGCATGGTGCTTGGACTCCCAGAGCTAGCATCCCTGGGAACTTGAAGGAATTTAGAACCTCAGTCTCTGTGCCAGCATCTCCGAATAGGTGTTTGTTTACCAGTGTCTTCAGTATATTTGCATGCATAATACAAATTGGGAAGCACTGCTTTGGAGGATATATCCACCCTGTTTATCTCTCCATCTCTACAGGTTGATGGGAGACACTCCTTTGTGGGTCTTTCACACTGCTATGTCTTTTAAAGAATGTCAAAAATGGAAAGCCTCAGTAAAGGATAAAAAGTAAATGCTCTTTATTTAGGTCACTCCTCATGGAATGAGGTAATGTTTTCCTCTGAGCAGGCTTGATTACTGGTTGCTATAAGGCACTGGTTCCGAAACTCAGTGTTCTTCTCCTTTAACAGAACCCATGGCAGGTACAAGCATCCATCTAAGCCACTCATGGTGCTCCTGTGGGAGTTTGGGGCTCAGAGAAAGATGCAACATAGTGATTCTCCCGCACTGTTTTTGCTGTAACAAAATCTTAAATCTCTGACCCAGAAGTCTTGTATCCATGAGACTGTGGCAAACTAGTACTAGCTTTTAAGTAGGGTAAACTCTCAGAGACTTTATAGTTATTGACACAGATGTCTTTAGCCTTTTTTTGGCACAGTTGCAAAAAGCAAAGTGTTAGGAGAACCGAGTTCTTATCTAGGTTTACCCATTAACTAGTTATGCCAAAGAACAGTTATTACCTCTTCTCTCCAGGATGATTTCTTCATGCATAAAATGAGGGAGGTGGGGAGAGGAATGAAGTCGTTGATGAGAGTTTGTGGATGGTTAGTTCCTCAAGAACAGGAATGTTTTATGAATCCTTTGTTACTGTTCTTTCCTCTAAGTTTCAGCACATTTTTTTAATGTTGGTCAATAAATATATACTCTATTTTAGCCTAAGAGACTTGAGAATCTCTTAGAAAAAAAATCCTATTATGTTATTCACCTTACCCACCATAATCGAGAAAGAAATAGGAAGGTGTTGGTCAAAACTGCAGTTATGTAAGATAACTAAGTCTAGAGATTCAATGTATAGCTTGATGACCATAGTTAATAACAATGTATTGATACTGGAAATTTGCTGAGAGAGAAGATTTTAGAAGCTCTCATGATGCACACACAAAAAATTGTAACTGTGAGAAGATACATTAATTAGCTTGACTGTAGTAATATTTCACTGTGTGTATGTATATATATATGTACATATATAATTATATTGTACATCTTAAGTATGTACAATTTTTTACTAAAAATTATTTTAAAAGCCCACACTGTTTTACACACACACACACACACACACACACACACACACACACACGCACACACACAGCCTAAGTGATGTCTAAATTTGGGAAGTATTTATAAAAGTAGAACTTCTCCCTCCCTCTTTTCTTCCTACAGCCTGAAGTATAGATATAATGCTTTGAACTGGAGGGGATGCCTTGGACTATGAAAGAACCTGGGAACAAGTAACAATCATTCAAGGTGGCTATTTCCTTGATATTATGATGTCATTCCAGTCCTGGACTCTATTGCAGGCTTCCACTATAAGAAATAAATAAATTTGTATTTTGTTTTAAATCATTTTGGGTTTTGTAACCCACAATAGTTCTTATTCCTAACTAACACAGATGCTTTAGAAAAATTATCCAGAAAGTTATTCACAGATTTGAAAATTTCATGTCAGTTCTTTACAAGTCTCATAGGATTTTAATATTAATGAATAAAATTTGATAAATTAATTTTTGGAATACTGCTTTCCTTCTGATAGAGAGTCTCTAACCATTTGGTTCAATAAAATTTTAATGGTAAAGTAGAATATAGATAAAATAACTTGCTTTTGTTTCTAGATCTTTGTTTTAGACAGTTAGTTTCAAATACCATTTTAAATAAGACAAATGTTGTAATTTTATAATTAAAGTATCACCTATGAAGAAATTTATGACATGGCTGAAATCATCAATAAGCTATCAACAATGTTCGAGAAACAATCAAGCTCCTATAAAGTGACAAACATTAATATGGACTTGATTGACCATGTATTGATGGTCTTTCAGAACGGATTATAAAAATTATAAACAATGTACATGATGATCACAAAAAAACAAAATTAGTATTAGGTGATTTTAAATCTAACTTTACACATACACATATACACACACGTTTTCCATCTATGTGGTAATCAGCCTCATTTCCAATCTGAAATTATCCTCTGTCTAAACTTGGCACTTTGCTGCACTTTCCCCTATAAAAACAATAACAACAAATATAACATAGTATTTTTCAAAACTGTTAAAAGTTAGGCCTAACTCACACTGAACTTAACTATTATAAATCATGAAGGGTAATACTGTTGTTCTTTGTATTTGAAAAGAATGATACTGACTCACTATCAGCAGAATACTTGCTTGGAGCTTTTTTCCGCCCCCCAGTACCAAAACTCACTCTCTCTAAAGCCCGAAGCCATAGTTATCTTATCTAGATAGAATACTGCACTGTATTTTGCCTTTTTTCATTCTCTAAAGGAGCCTACAAACTAAGTCTGATCTCACAATCAGTCATACTAAACAGAGGCTACTACATTTTCCTCCCAATATTTCTCTTTCCCCACATATTTACCCTCCAGTCATTAGTAGACTATGATATGCAGAAGCATTTATATTTACTTGATGATTAATAGTGGGGCTGGATTTGTGCTAAACCATCTTGGTTCTCTCACCTGGGGAAAATATATATTGTGCCAGATACTTCATTGGAAAAGAGAGACTATAACTAACTAAATTAGTATAACTATCTTTATGGACTGTATTCTAGGACATGAAAATAATTTTTAATTTTAGCTATAAGCTGTTACTGTGACATTACTAATCAGGTGAAGACAATGTGTTATAAATCTATGTAGGGGAGTTCCTATGGGTTCATTCAGGGACTAGAGTGTTTCATTTTATTACAGTACTTAGAGATAAAAGATTTTGCTCCAAAATATCTTTGGAGAGCTTCTTGCAATATCCTGCATAATTTGAAGGAAAAAGAGATTAGACCAAACAATTATAGTGAGCATTAGTGAATAGATTAGCACTGTATTGGAGGAAAAAATAGGGAGAGATATATTTTTAAAAGGTTAAAAATCTCATTAAATAGTTCAGTAGTAATTATTTTACTATTTGATCAGTACATAGATCAACAAAGTAAAGTAATTGCTCTTCCTTTCAATAAAAATTGGTCCAAGCATTTATGATGTTCTAGAAACATATAAGGAGGTGATAAATAGGCATATGTATCTGAGGAGAGCCAAAAGTGGCAGAGGAATTAAGGGGCAGAACAAAAGTAGTCTTTATCTTAGTAACTGAGATTGTTTTACATGCATCATGAGTATCTTAAGAACCGAAGTCTTACAATAGTCCAGTAATAATTATTTGGTTCTTTTGTCATTAACATTTTAAAAACTATCAGTAGTACGTAAAAAATGTTTTTGGCTTATGATTTTTCTATAACATGTTAAAGAAGGTATCGTTTGCTTATGAGGCCTTTCATGAGGTCACGTCTGCGTTCTTTCCCATCCTTATGTCTTTCCACTTTTCGTTTAGTCATCCTCTGTGTTCCAGCCATACGGAATTTCTTTTATTCATTCATAATTTATCATTCTCTCTCTCACCTCTAGAAATTGTCCATTGACCTAAATTTTGCGATAACTGCTTGTGTCCCCAACCTCCCTTCGAAAACAGCAGTCTCCAATATGTTAGGAATCAAGCTTTATTAGCTCACCTTTGTATTCCCAACACAGAGCAGGACTAGGCATGTAGATGGTCAATAAATATGTGAATAAATACTAAAGTTTTAAAATTATGACATTACTGGTTAATCTTATGTCCCAAGATATGCAGCCTATAAATTATGATTTTCTTACTTTAAACAAGTAAGAAGAATGTGAAAACAAAACAATTTAAAGTTTTTTTGGGGGGAGTGATGTGAAAGGAAACTGATTTTACTTATTTCAAAGCAATTTAAAAATGTGTTCCTCCTCCCCTGACTCTAGCCAGATTAGAGGGAAGATATCATTGGATCTGGCATTTATTGTGATGTTCATATGAGACTCTGAACACTTTTTATGACCAGGTAATATATTATTCCCTTTGGTTTTACAGAATTAAACATTACAAGATAAGCATCCTGTGAGCCTTCACAACTTTGGTCTAAAATGTTGCTTCAAAACAAGTTTGGAGTGGGGATTAGGCATAGTGATGAGTCAATTTTAAAAGGACAATGTTTTGCATTACAGCAAATGTAAACAAGAAATGCTGTGTGCATGTGTGAACACTTAGGTATACATAAGCTTATCATAAAGACAATAAAATTCCAATTGTATCAAGGGTCATTATATGACTTTAGAGGGACTGAGTCAAATCATCCCTACTTCAAAATAAGGTTAAAGAAAGTATAAATATGAGAGGGAGTGAAGTTATAGAAGAGAGAAAGGAAAGATGACTAATTAATGAATCCCTGTCATGTTTTATTGATTTATGTATATCCTATTTAATATATTTCCATCTCTAGGTGAGCAAAGTAAAAACATGTAATAACTACTCAAAACACCCTTGTAATATATAATCTTGTAATCTTATAATTATGTACATAAAGATAGTAAAGTTCGTGTGAAAATAAACTTAGTTTGTGAGGAGGGTAGACAATATACAATTAATATATAGTACAAGTGGGTAAACATAAAAAATAGAAGTATGTAACTAAAGCCTGTTATGTCCTGGAAGAGTACTTGTAATGTTGCTTTGTGCCACATTGGAAAGGAAGGGAGGGAGGTGCTGTCATAGCTACAATTTTATGGAGAGCTATAGAAGGTTCTTTGGCTTCCATTAAACATATATTTTTTTAAAAACTTTTGCTCTTAGAACTATAAAATACAATGTGTTTCTGAAGTCTTTATCTATCTAATAGCATAAAACCATGTTGCCTTATTTTTCCCTCATTAATCTTCATTTGTCCTAAATTTTAGTACACATATTAAAGGATTACAACTCATCTTTTCAAAGTCAGAGGAGATTCTTTGGAGAAATAATGTTTTCTCAAATGTAAACCAACATAAAAATAAACAAACAAAATATCCTTTGGGCAACCAATTCTGTGACTAAGAGAATAATTTTTTTAAAGTAAGCCTAATTTTTCCCCAGGAATGTATGAGAAAATCTTTCTGCAAATTTCAGACACAACCAAGTTGCTTCCCAGATTGGCCATTTGCACTCCAGGGCTAAAGCTGAAAGTGCACAGAATTGCCTGAGTAATTCAATTGCAGGAAGAATCAATGCAAGTATGAAGGCTGCCCTGGTCAAAGGTTGGCCCTTGGGCTGCAACTTAAATCAATTTTGGGTGAGCTAAGTTTGATTACATTTTCAGTGATGAAGCTTTCAAAAGCAATTTTGAGCTTGCCTATTCAGAAACTGTTTAGTTCTATCCTAAATCTATTCTCCTGGTTAGACAAGCATCTAACTATTTGTTTTTATGATGATTAAGTCCTGGAGTTGAGGAAAAATGAGAGAAATAAAGAGAAAATAATGGGAATAATCCAGAAAGCAAAGCAAAAAAATTACCGATGAGAACCTATCACTAATAATATGTGAGTCAGTAACAGTTTTTATCTTTTAAAAGGAAATTATAATGATGACAAGATTAAGAGGGAAATAAAGAATCAAGGTGTATGCTAATAAGGAGGGGAGTAAATAATGGATGGAAGATTTTTACGATGGTAATAGGTGGCAGTCCAAGAATATTTTGGCATATGAGACCTATTTTTTTAGGTGCTGCTGGCAGGAGGGATGTTGGGGAAATACAGGTGGTTCTGAAGTATGAAGCAAAATGGGTGTAAGAAAGATGTCAGATATGGACTCCAACAGGCAATACGCAAGCTTGAGAGAAATAAACCCTTCCAATTTATCTTTTCCAGCAGAGTCAAGCCTGCATATTTGTTCTGCAACTATAGCTTATGAAAGACCCTTTAAAAATGTGTTTACTCAGTTAAATAGTTTGATTATAGATATTATCTATATTTGGGTAAGCATATTATTATATTACAAACTATAATGCTCCCAAGATGTTATGATTTTTTTCTTTTGAGAAAACATAAATTTCCCTACAGGAACGACCACTAATTCTCAAAACATAGGCTATTATCTCGCCAGTTTTAGGAAAATATTTTGCTGTATCTTGTATTATGAAGCATTTTAGAAAACCTGTGATTCTTTATAAATGGACTGAATAGTACTCTAATGGTTCTTTGACAAGAAATATGATCCACCTCACTATTTAGACTGCTCCATGTATCCACTAATTGGATTGATTTAAAAATTAAAGAAAAAATTTAAGCGTATGTGACTATCTAATACCACATTTTAGAGCTGGGTAACCCAAGTTACCATTTTGCCTTAAAAATGTTGAAAGAGAAAGCTTGTAAAAAAAGTATAAAACTGAAAAAAATCCAACCTACTAAAAATGTCTGGTCATTCCACAGGTGAAATAACATTTCTCTGCAAGCAAATCTTGCTTGATTTATTTAAAACTTGCTTAAGTATATATTGGGCAAATATCTAATTTGTTTCTCTGGAGAGAAATCTTAAATGAATTATATTTTTAAGTAAGTACATCCAGTCTATGCTGAATGGACACATTCAATAATGTGGAATTTTCAGTCCCTTCCCCAGCAGTTTTATGGCTACTAAAATGGAATTTACAGCATTTTGAAGAAAGCATGGCCCATTAAAATATCATTGCTTTTGCAATTAATTCTTCCTCTTCTTCCTTTTATCTGGAACATCAAAACAGAAAAAAAAAAAGCCAATTTCACTTTACTTTTTTTTTGGTGATATTCTCTATTAATTATGCTTCACATTGCCTGTGGATAAATGGGAAGTTTTATAATAATGTCACTTACCACTTTAAATAATCATTTTATTCACACATATCCCTGGATCTTATATTAGGGGCTGCAATTTCCATTTTTCACAGCACAGAAATGGAAGTAGGAGAGTAGCTCAACGGATAGCTTATATGATCAAATCATTAGATCATGTTACAAATTTAGTCACAGATACAGTGCATGGTGGGTAAAATTCTTACGAGACTTCTTAGCAATAATTGGTGGGGAATCTCTCACAGGACCTCTAATACGCTTTGTGAGAAAAAGACTAGTAAGGCGCTATTGAAGGAGAGGCTGGTAATATGTTTTCTTTAGGCTGGAAATGTTGGCATGTTTTCATTTTTTCAGAGTCTTAATAGCCACAACTCCCATATATACAGGGTCACGTTTTGGCTTAATTCGTTATAGGGTTAGAGCTCGTGAAATAAAACAGCAAGCAAAAAGGTCTATTCTAGTGCCTTTTCATAGGTTATTGGCCAACAGAATTGAAACTGTGAACATAAAGAAAATTTCCCTAGAGAGTAAAATTCTTTGTAGAGATGACAACATGATTAGGCCAGTAGCGCTATTGAGCTAAACTTTATGGAAACTCACCACAGAGCAGAACACATTAAAATACAATTTTTTTTTGTCAATAAAAAATAATTTTGAGTTCAATGACAAAACCGCACAGAAGAGAAAAATATTGGCAGCATTTCTACTTTGTTAAGGAGTACGTGTAACTGTTTTTAATGACAATCAATACATAAATACTATTTTTTAAAACATATATAGATTTCTTAGAATCTTAAAGCATTACAGCTGAAAGAGAACTTGGAGATTAGTTACTCTATTCTCCTCATTTCACAGATGTGGAAATTGAGGCCAGGAGTTAAGTGCTTTGCTTAGGAATCTTTACAAGTAAAGGCCAGAACTTAAATTGTCTGATTCTTAAAATAGGGCTCCCAATACATTTCATGTTTATATTTGAAACTCTTTTTGATTTTTCTGTATCTTTTTGGCACCTAATTCCCACAAGCTTGCTACATTTCAAGGCTCATCGATGGCAATAGCAGATATCAAAGCTCCCTTCTCCCTTTGGCATTTACTAACCCTTTGTCACCTATAGGTATGGATACTCAGTCTCAGTAGCTTGAGGATGCAGCTCTCAAAATGCCTCTTAACCTGAGAGAAACACATTAGTATAGTAATTAATCTTGTACAACCCTCTCTATCAACCTGACCACTTTTTTTCATTATTGTAAGTGAATGCTTATTTGTGTGGCTGATTTAATTAATAATTCTAATAAAAAAAACATCATAGTGATATACATAAGTGCATTAATAAATGAATCAAAGAACCAATACTATTCCTGGATATTCAGTGACATAAAGTTATACAGTTATTGAGGTAATACAGATCTGAGCTCCCTTTGGTTCATCCTTCAACATTTAGATTATACATGACAGAGGAAAAGAGAAAACTAACATTTAATGAGCACTTGCTTTGAATCGGACACTATATATCAGCCACTTCACATAACCTATCTCATTTAATCTCTGCAAAAATCCTATAAAAGGAAGTTATTTTCCTTATTTTATAGATGAAATGGCTGAGGCATAAAGATTGGAATGTGGCATTGTGGCTTCACCTCAGATCTGTGTGATTCCAAAGCTTTTGGTGGTTGGCCTGTTCAGTGGAAAGAGCACTGGGAGAAGGAAGAACTAAGTTAAGTTCTAGCCCTAGATGTGCTCTGACAAGGTACAGTGTTGAGTTCTGACTTATCTTCTTTGAGCCTCAGCTTCCTCACTTAAAAGGTACAAAGATCATTCCAGACCGTATATTTTAAAACCCAATTTTCTGGAACCCTATGACTTTTATTTTCCAGAGTCAAAGGGAAGTTTATTAGAAAAGCGGTAACACTCCACAGAGTATGGTCTCCTCCCAGAGGCAGAGAGTGAGAGAGACAGTGGGAGGTACCGCCATGACTTTTGACAGGCTTTGGGGTTACTGTGTCATTTGATGTAGAAGCAAAAGGAGATTTACTTCCAAATCAACCATACTAACTTCAATGTTATATTTGTTATATAATAAGATTTGCATAAAGTTTTATTTGATAAAAGAATGGAATCCATTACTTTAAAAGGTGTGAAAGAAATTGACTAGATAATATCTGAGATCTATCTACACTAGCTCTAAAGTTCTGTCAGTTGACATGGTTAACTGAAGCTCTGTTAGCCTTTGTACTTGGTCCTTACTAGTGGCAATTTGATGAGCCTAGGGCACCAGAGGTTTCAAGAGTTATTCTGAGTCCATCCTATTGGGTATCATTTTTCATGAATGGCATCAAATGACCATTTTTTTGTCCAGCTTTTTGTGAATACATACAGGTTCTAGGTTTAAGGTTGGGGAGAAAAAACATCCTCTTGCTTTACTCAAACTCTATTTCAGCAAATCTGTGTGCATCTGTTATCTGCGTGATGATTATGTTGGTGCCTATGTATTTCTGTTTAGTAGAGTGTCA
This sequence comes from Eonycteris spelaea, assembly GCA_003508835.1. Classification (NCBI taxonomy): domain Eukaryota; kingdom Metazoa; phylum Chordata; class Mammalia; order Chiroptera; family Pteropodidae; genus Eonycteris; species Eonycteris spelaea. Next base: position 17,216,460 of record PUFA01000016.1, read on the forward strand.
TTCAATAGGCCATTTTAGCTATATCGAAATCTACCTACTACTGAAGACCTAATTTTGTTAAGTATTTATTCCTAGAGCATTCACAAAAGGCACCCCATTAACATCGTAAAGCTGTAAGGATAAAGTAAGTTCCCTCACACAGCATGCTGTCTTCAACAATCATCAAGTCTAAATTTATTACTGCCTCTTTCAACCAAATGAAAACTCCATCTTTTTTAAGTTGCAGGAGGGGAGATCAATTTCAATCTAAAATATGAATCATTCAAATTTGTGGTATCACCTTTCACATGGAATCAAGCTTCATTATAATAGTCAAAAATAACAGAAAGCCCATACAGTTGCTTACTGGCATGTGGGGACATTTGAAACAAGCAGAGAAATGAAATATTACTTGCAAGGGCACAGCTGGTTCCATATTCAACAAATCAGTCAAAAAATAACGTTCTCCTGCATCCATCAGATCTAAACAGGGAAAAACTGTCATGTTACCCACATTCTTACTTTCTCTCCAATAGCCTCTTCCATTTTTCTTTTGAATATAAGCTACTGACATTTTTTTTTTTTCACTCTTAAAGAGGAGGTGTCCATCAAATTAAGTAGACTGGGAATAAATATTCTTTAACATGAGGGGAGATTTTCCAGAAAGTTAAATAGCATTGATTGTATAAAGCATTTAAAGTCGGGACTTCATTATTGTCTCCACAGGGTTGCGAAGGCAGGAAAAAGGCAGTTATGGTGGGTCCTTTTAATATTTTATGTGTTATATTTCTGAGGCGAATGCTTTGTTATTTGAATAAATACATGAACATGAGTGCGCGCATGCACACACACACAGACACACTCACTCAAGAAAAGGAGAGGTCTCTACAGCAATAGCAAAAGATTCGACACCTCACTTTTGGGAACACATTAAAAAGGGGGTTGGCATCCACACATTATCACAATATTATTGTTATCTGTTTGGGATGGTAAGCAAAGACTGTTAATATTAAAGCTTGGGTTGTCCCAGATATTTTCATATATAGGTCTCAGAAGAAGGTTGTTAAATTAAAGCATTGTGAATTTTAAGCACTTGGTTTATGTAGCTAAGATTTCTTCTTAACTAATTCTCTTTCCTTATTTCCCTTTAGATTATGAGTCTTTTAATAAGTGTTATATAGTAAATATCTGTTCATTTGTGAAAGTGGGAAACAAAACATATATAATATGTTCTACTTATAGCAATGACTTTTTTTTGGTTACTAAATTACTGATCAAATGATGATGTACATTTGATGAACTGGACCCATAGATGGCAGGATGGGACCATTCAGTTCACATTCTTTAAGGAGAAGACTTAAAGGAATCATCTCTTTTAGCTGCTCATGTTCAGGAAGCAAAAAAACACAGTTGAAAATAATAATCAAATTCAAAATAATTATGAATCTCAATTTTCTTTTACTTAAAGAATATTTTTTCCTGAGTAGTTGGCACACTGTCATCTATTATTAATTTTGCTAAAGTACTTGTACCCTGAGGCTGATCTACAGTGACTGCAAAATATTCTCTCTCTCTCTCATACACACACATACATACACTTTTTGAATGCAGACATATTTCATAAGTTTCTGTACAGAAAACCTAGAGGCCAAGGGATTCCTGTAGACCAGCCTTTCCATAGTTTTTCTACCATACAATTTGCTTTACCCTTACTTGAGAAAGTATACAGTCTACCTGAAGTAATTATATTGATGAAATCACTAACTTCCGTACTTACAACTACAGTTTCTCTTATAATTATAGTCTAAGGGCTACATGCCATGGTGGGAGGCAAAGGCGTTTAAGGTGACAATTCAAAGTCCTTTCTTGTTTCTCTGGGATCTAAGAAAGATGTGAGAAAAGAGGTAAACAGAGGCAAACAGAATGAGGGAGGCTTGCAGAAAAGCAAGAAGTATGGCAAGTGTAGTTCACCAACAACTGGGGTTGCTGCATCTTCATAGTCAAGGACTTGTTAATAAACACATAGCCAAAGGACCTACTAATCAGAAATGAAACCCAAATGAGATAAGCAGCTGAGACATCGAGGCAGGTCATCAGTCTGTGTTCTTCCTTTCACAGCACAGCCTATCGAAAGAAAAGTTTACTGCCCATGTCTCTGCTTCCTCAGCTTATTTAACTTATTTAGCCTTAATCCCTCGCAACATGCCTTCTAATCCCAGTTTTCTACCGAAACTGGTCTGGCAAAGATCACCAATAACTGCCATTGTCAGAGACAGTGGTTGATTCTCAGACTTCCTCTACCTGAGGTAGCATCAGACACTCCTGACCCTCTCTCTTAATCTAGTCTCCTTCTGTGGCGTGCATGGCACTGGTCTTCCTCTGGCATCTCCATCCGTACGGAATCAGCATGCTTCTATAGGATACTCCTCCTCCTCTGTTCACTCCTCAACGCTGATTTTACTTGGATTCTGGTGATTTTTTCTTGCTCATCTTTTCACTCTACATGGCCTTTATGAGAAATATTATTCATTCTCATGACTGAAACTACCACCTTTATTGTTATGACTTTCAAATCATATCTCCATTCTGGACTTAATACCCAGGTACTTACTAGACATTGCTTCCAACTGAATATGTCTAAAATTGAACTTATTTCTCTTCATTCGATCTCTACCTTCTCCACAAATCTGTAAGTGCTAATCTTCCTTACGTGTTCTGTCCTGGTTAATATCATCCAAACTAAACATTGGAAGTTATCCATAGATTCCTATAATTCCATTCCTAGTCTCTAGTCATTAGCCCCTCTCTACTAATTATCTATCATCTCTCATCTCTACTACTTTTTTTGTACAATTATCTTCTTTTGCCTTTATTATTATAAGTCTAATAAGCTGAGGTTAGCCCTCTACATTGGTTAAGAACATCTTTCAGAAACTAAAACTATTTATAACCTTCTTTTTGGCTTCTCAAAACCAGGACAAAGTTCAAATTCATTTGCACATTTTTCTGTCCTAATTCTACCAACCTGTCTACTCTCATCTCTCAGCATTCTCTTCTTCTGCTTTTTACTCTAATCACATTAAAGTACTGTCATGGCTTTAAATGTATTGGATCGCTTTATACTGCCATGTCAGACCCATTCCAGACTAGAGGCTCTCTCTTTCTCTCTCTCATCACCATTCTATACCCAGACACAACCTAATTACATCTGTAGTTCAAGGCCGTCTCCTTTATAGCTTGTCCTGAGTCATTGAGACTGACTTGATCATTTTCTCATTTGTGCCACTATACATTGTGCTTATGATTATTGTTGAATAAATTCTGCAGAGTTCTGCTTTTAAAAATGAGACGGTGATGACTAAAGTGGTATTTGAGTTGTATGTTGGTTATAATTTATATAGCGATATGACTTCTTTTCATGCCACTTGAGACTAAATTAACAGCCTCTACTCTGCCCTAGTATGTTACCATTGATAATACTGCATTTACAGTTAATTGCTTGTTTTCTTGCCCCCTCCTCTATTCATCTGACAGCTCTTTGAGGATGGGGTTCCAGTTCTATTAATCCTTTTCTTTTCAATATCTAGCACAGTGTTTTGCAAATTGTAGGCAGTCAATATAAATATTTAGAGAAAAAAAAATGTTGCTACTGAATGAATTATCTGTGCTTCGGAATAGAACAATTGTTTTAGTTCTGCCTTTACTCTTTGAATCTCCTAGATGTCTGAACTTCTATTTAATCTGAAATTAGTGCCAAAAATTCTGGTTCATGCACTGAGCAAGGGAAGAGGTTAAGTTATGAGCTAGATTTAGGGCATTATTTCAAATTTGCATGCCTCCTCTCTGACTTGCCAGTGAGAGTTTACCATCTAATCCCTTAGAAAAGTACTAGTAGTCAATCATCAAATAAGGTCAGATATCTACACACATTTTTCCTAAATGAATTGAACTGAGTGCTCTTGGGGAATATGGTATAATAACAATGGTTAACATTTATTGAATGTTTACTTTGATCCAAGCTGAGTGATAAGTGCTTTACATAAATCGCCCCATTTAATTTTTTCCTGTAGGTGGGAGTGATCACTGCCCTCATTTTATAAATAAATTAACCAAGGTTTTGACGTTTAGGTAATTTATTCAAAGTCATACATAACTGATATGTGGTAAAACTAAGGTTTTAGCCAAGACTTACTTGACTCCCTTTATGTTAAACATAAACACACACTACACACTGAAAAGTACAACATTCCATTTTGGATAATCTTAGTTATAGCAAAACTTTACATTATAGTTTCTTGCTTTTTGTCTTCTTGTTGATCTGGAAATTGTAAGTTATACAAATTGCAAGTAGATTGGAATAGTCTCAGGATTTATCCTAAGTAATTATGGATGGGGAGCTAATGCCCAGTGGCTAAAGCTCTGTTGAAATGCTATTATGAACAAGTTTGAGTGTTTGCCACAGAAAAGCACTGTGCTAGGTAGCTCATGTATTTGATTATCCTGTCTTTGAGCATATTAATCATTCAGGAATACTAATCATAAAAGCATGGAAATTTGATTATTCATGGCACATTCTATATGTCATCATGTATACAGGGGCAAACTCCAGACCCTACTTCCTTTCACCTGGATAAGAAGATGGTAAGTTAGCTTTACACATTCCCCTAAATATAGGAAGGGCTGATCTTCAGTGACAGATTTTAAAAAGTCTTTAGCAGGTCACAGACTAGAACTGGAATGTTATTAGATCAGCTTAGAATTGGCTTCTAGTCTTGGATGGGTTTAGAGATTAAAGATTCTCCCATTCATAGACCTTGTGAGGATATGACAGGAGTTCTTATGAAGGGACATTGCTTTCTCGCCAGCTAGCATTGTATGAACTTTAGGAAAGCTGCCTTTTCCTGTACATAGTTTGCAGATTCACAAGGCTCATGTTGGATAATTGTACCATTCCAAGGAGATCTGAAATTCATTAAAATGTGTTTAAATGTTCCTGAGTCTCATTTTTTAATAAGTTTTCAGTCAAACATTGACCCCATTCATCTTTCATGTACTTAAACTTGATATCTGATACATGTTAATATCTAAACATTTATTTTAAAAGTTTTTATATATTAAAAGTAGCACTCTAAGTTATTAAAGAAAAGTTGATTAAAACCACAAGAAGGACAAACACATTTTATGTAGAGGTTTGTCTTTCAAAGAGTATGCTGAAATGATATAACTTATGTCTACTCCACTGATGGTCTTATGCTGACAGTGAGAGAGTGAAATGTAGGAAGTAAAATGAGTTCTGAAGCCAGACTGTCAGGACTCGCTTTTTTTGCTTTGTTACTTATTAACTTATTAACCATTTGACTTTGGCCAAGCTTTTAATCTCCCCTTATCTTAGTTTCCTCATCTGTAAGAGGGGAATTATAGATTTTATCTTTTTGGATTGCATGAGAATTAAATGAACAAATTTATATGAAGAGATTAGAGTAGGATCTGGTACATAGTAAGCTAACAATAAGTGTTATTTGTGAGATAACCTCATATATCTAGAAATTACAAATGCACATTCTATCGCTAAAACCCAGTTCATTCATTCATTCATTTATTTGCTAACTTTTCAATCATTTATTCAATGTTTAAAATGATCAGATGTGATCCTGTCTTCTCAACAAATATAATTTGGTGAAGAGATGAAAAATATATAAAAATAATTATTGTACACAATAGAAATGATTAATGCAATAAGATCTTAAGATAAGGCCATCCAAGAGTTCTGAATACACAGATATTTCTTCAAATTGCCAGGGTTAGGTTCATAATTATGATAATATTTGCATATTATCTCTTTATGAAAAAATAAATTGAACTGCACTAGTATTTCATAGCACCTCTACGTACAGGAATCCAGTGGCAGAGAGAGATCATCGAAGTCCATTATACAGATACCATGTTTAGAAGCCTTTCGAGCAGTGCCTTATTTCAAGATGATTGTGTTAATGTTGTCAGAGTAAAACAAACATTTAAATGAGTGACATTTGTTCCTAATTTGTTACATTCATTAATATTTCAGTTTTGAACATTAGAATGTGACTTAAAAAAATTAAATAGCAAAATCTTAATGTGTTATTAAGTCCTAAATGTTTCTTTACTTTGCCTTTTTAATTTAGTTATTTTTTTTCAGTTTCTTGAATATTTAAACCATTTTAAAATATTAATAACATACTAAAGAAGTATCATATATTTACATTAAACTAGAATTTTATACTGCTCTATAATATTTTAATGGTTTACATTAGTCATAATTACACTAAATAAATCATCTTCATGAAAGAAACTCAAGCAAGTATATTATACTATGCCTGTTGCATGACAAGCAATGTTTTCCTTTCAGTGGAGATACTAAGAAATATTAAGTAACATTAAGCTGGAATAACAAATAAGGTGATGTTTTAAAAGTGTATATAGAAAAAATCATTTACAAATGATTATTTTCTATTAACAACAAACTGATATATTTTATTTAACATCAGAATTTCCTAAATTGTGGTAATTCAAAGTTCACAGGTCATAAAAGTTATTATAGTATATTTTTAAGTAGAAAGAATATTATATATTGCATCCCCATTTCTGCGACATGGAAATGACCATGTCTGTGATTGTTACACCATATTTGCATTTTTCAGAGACAGCTTATGATGACTGGATAACATAAATATACATGTCATGTTACTATAAAAATATTAACTGTAAGAGATAAGGATGATCCAGATAACTCTGGAATTGAAAAGAATGTATTCTCTACAGTCTTCTTTAAATATTTTGAGAAACACTCCATTTCAAAATTAGGACTATTTAATGGTTATAACAGTTTGTTGGTTATTCAGCCTCTGAAAACTACTAAAACGAATTTCAGGAGAAAACATTTACAATAGGATGTTCTTCCCTCAACTCATCTTTGTATTTTCTTTTTCATTTCTAGACCTTAGGAACTAAAGTACATTAGAAATATAGTATTTATTTTAGTAAAACATTAAATTGTATTGTAAAAACAGTTTTGAGTAAAAATATTCTCTATGTGGGTAAAATATTTTGTACATGATCACTTATTTACTATTTCATTTTATTTATGGCATGTAAGATTCTTGCTATTCCAAGATGAGTGTCTAAATAAAACCAACCAAGAGTAAACTCAATGCACACTAATTTTTAAAGTAATACATTTTACAAAATAAAACAAACAGAGCCTCACCAAACCAACTGTCTTAGTCACAAGACATTTTTCAGTGGATCCTATTATTTATGCATTTTTTCCCTTTTCTAAACTCTAAGATATTTTTCTAAGCACATGTAGATTTCTAGAGATTATAAAATTTTCAAATACCCATACTCTTTTAAGGCCAAGTTCCCCTGTGTAAGAAAAGTGTCATAATATCAGGCTGAGTCTTAAAATGAACATACTCCATTCTCTGCTGATGGATAGGAGCCAAGAGGCCCATGGTATTTGGCAACACTGTTACTTACGGTTGAGAGGCAGACTCGCATTGGTTGTGCCTAGCTTGTTGGCAGCCACACAAGTATAAGTTGCCGAAGTGCTCCTGTGTCACATTGGTAACAGTGAGAATGGATCTTGTGCTAAAATTTTGAATAATAATTCCTTGTTGGCCATTGAGAGCCTGGAAGACAAAATAAACTCTAGGTGAATATGTATTGTGGATATCATTAGATTTTATCTTAGATGGGTTGTAATGGCAACCAAAGTTTTGACCACACTTGTGTTAAAGCATGATAATGGTGCAGTTATATTTTCCTTACATTAGTAGAGGAAAAAAGAAGTTGTACAACAGCTATAGGCTGTTCCTGTGGGATTATTTGCACTATATAACAAACTGAGCTCAGATATCTATGTGTCTTATTCATACGTCGTTTGTGTTTTAGAAGATTAAACATACCAGAGCAATGACATCTCATCTGTTAAAGTCAAGAATGAGTAAATGATTAAATCCCTTAGAAAGATTCCCTTAAAAGCACCAACTGATGGTTTCTAGTAAGCTGGCTGGATATGACTAGGCCTCAAATGATATACTGATACTCCATGAAAGTTAACCCTGCAATTGTGATAAGATGGTTTTGAGTGAGTCCAGGGAACACCATTTACTTACTGCCCAATACAACCCAGACAGAGATTTGCTGTTAGATTTCATCTAGAGAAAGGCATGTATTATTAAGGGTAGTATTTTAAAGCTGAGTCTTATCTCACATTTTAGGAATGTGCCTGGCAAAGTCTTTAAACTTTCTGGGCCTTAATAGGGATTCAGTTTTGCTGATTCCGCCCGAGACCCAATAACCTTCTTACGACTTACCAAAGGCCCTCACTCCCACATAGACTGGTATAGCTTTACTGTTCTCGCTGCTCCCATAGCCACACCTTGCTACTCTTCCTGAACTGCATCCAGTGGTCATGATCTCCTTTTCCCTCTGCCATCAGATCCTTCCTTCCTCATTTAGGGCTGACCTACGTCCTATCTGTCCTTCTCTAATGTACTTAAATGATTCTCCTCTCTTCCTCTCTGCATGTTTCTCTCCAAATTGTTATGGGATTGATGAAACCAATACCATATTCTTCAATCGTTCTCTATAGCAATTTCTATGCACACAAGTCTTTTAAACTCAAATAAATTAAATTATCTTAAATTTCTCAAAAGGCAGAGCCATATGGTTGTACTTTATTTTATATTTGAATCCTACATAGCACTTAAGAGTGGTATCCTAGTACATAATAAATATTTCATAGGTCAGTGGAATCTGGGTGATGTCCCCACAACACAGGAGAGGATGTCAGTCCTTTTCAGTGGCTCCTTCAAGAAGTTCACTCTCTCATTATGAATTCTGCTATAGTGAGGATGCCAACCAGATAACTTTTCCTTAACCATCCCTATGTTTATTGTGAAAAAGATGCTCTGATCACAATATGGGCTATGTAAACTCATAGCTTAAATGGCATGTCTGCATTACCTCTTTAACGTGTTTGAGTTTTAGTACTAAATATGTACTTAATTACAAAGATGCTAATAAATTGCATTCCTGAGAATTTAGGTTGAAATCCTTTGCATTATGCTCTGTGACTTGTATCTGAATTTAGATAAAATATACTATTGTTAAATACAGATTAAAATAAGCAGTCATGCTTGATTATTCTGGGAATCACTTATATTTCATGTAATAGCTGAATTTGGCTTATCTAAAACTCAAGTTTTAATCATATTAATAAAACTTTGAGTTGAATAAATATTGAAAAAATTCAACCTGAGCAATAAATCTGATGATTTCCAATTCTGACAAAAGAAAATAAGGCGTGAAATATCAAGGCCTTGGCAGCTTTTACTCCTCTGTTTTATATTGCAAATCTATCAAAATTTATGCTAAATTCTCACCATGATTATTACACATTTTTCTGCATCACACTAATACTTTATTTTAAACCAATTAATATTTGTTTATATTAAAAAAATCAGTTTGATTGTCCTGAGAGCATAGGCATTATAGCTCAAATCACTCTCCATTCTACACTATGGACATATTCTCTGGAGATCTCAGCAACTCCTTAGACTACTAAATCCCCATTGTGCCCCATCTACCAAACCAAGATTGATTTGGGTGCTACAGAATTGAGAAAAAAATAGTCAAGATCTTTATTTAGCTAGGCTCTGCGGAGAAAATTTAAGAGAATATATTCAGTTACTAAAGGGAACTGTTTGCTTATGTTCTTATAGCTGTCTTCTAAGCTGGCTTCCAATTCTCTGTCCTTTAACGTATCTAAAGGCAAAGCCACAGATGTTGCTAAATCACATATCTTATCCATGCTCTGTATGTGTAGGTACATTTTTGGCTTCTGGCCAGCAGTGGTATGTACATCCTCACCAGAGAGGCACTTTAATGCTCCAATCCCTGCTGCTCTGATCAGCTTGGCAGGGGACCTTGCTCACCCCCACCCCCCACCCCCAGCCCCCCCAAAAAAAAAGAAAGAAAAAAGAAAAAGAAAAAGGAAAATATCTTCTCTGGGGTATTTTTTTCCCCTCTAGGGAAAGTTACCTCTCTGAGATTACAGAAGAATCCAAAGCTTCCTTTCTTATATAGTTGGGAGTTTCAGAAGTGCTGACTCCTCAAACACCATTTCAGAACCTATCTTTGCCTAATAGATGTCTTCGCAAAGCTGACCTTTGAGGGAGAGTGACTTCTGAGATGGAGTATATCTCTTAAGGGTGTACTTCTGTGATTTTCCTACAGGTATCCTGGGGGAATGAGAGACTTTCTCAGCTATGCCAATTGAGAAAATAGTCATTAAATTGATTCAAAGATGAGTTCTGCACTATGTGATTAGGGACTAGGCTGGACAACACATGATTTCTGAAGAGCTTTGAAGGCCCTTGAAAGGTCAAAGCCAAAGATAAGAATCAGACATATAAACGAGAATTTATAACAGAGGGTGCTTTAGTCACAACAAGGACTAGTTAACATGAACACATCTACTATTAGTTATTGGATATAGAAATATGAGCCATATCTAGAAGTCCTGTCACTATGGCCCTAACATAATTTTACTCCTTGATTAAAAACAAATAATAAAAGAGCTCTTAACTGATGGTACATTTTTCTTTATGAAATAGATTTATCAATATGGTTGGATATAATTTTATTTTCTGTAAAGGGAATCATTCCTTTTTATCAGTAAAAATATATTTGGCAAAGTGAATTGTTGTTCTGTGTTAAAGAAAATCCTTGATCAGTTTCAACCATGGACATATGAGCATATCTACAGAGGATCCTTGCCTTATAGATTTTTCATATCATTTCAGACTTCTATGAAACCAGATTTCCTTCCATCAATGATGTGAAATCTAAAAGTGACAACTCAAGCAATAGTTTACAATATACCTTTCAAAAAAACCAGAGAACTAAATTTAGAATACTGTCTTATTTGAAGTTCTTTCTTTCTTTTCCCTAACACTTAACTCTTTTAAATTCTAAGGGAATCATTCTTGTATTGACTTAGATTATAGAATGGGAGGTATTTTCTTATAGTCCCCAAAGACAGGAACTAATTTCGTTGAGCTAGGGGTTAAGTACGGTTCTTTTCCTCAGCAGTAGATTAGCAGCATACAGTACTTTCTTAGAAATGTGTGATTGTTTTATTTTTTTTACATTTTCACCATTCAGGGACCTCGCGGTTATAAGATTCTTCTATTACTGTTGTCCTCTACTCTCTGCCACCAATAGGAGTTTGTTCCCATACCACTATGATATGAATGTTTGTGTCCTCCCAGATTCATATGTTGAAATCTTAACCACCAAAGGTGACAGTATTAGTAGTTGGAGTCTTTGGGATGTGCTTAAACTCATGAAGGTAGAACCCTCATGAATGGGATTTGGGGCTTATCAGAGACTTTAGAGGGATCTCTCGCTCCTTCGGCAATGTAAAGATATAATGAGAAATCTGCGACCCAGAAGAGGACCCTCACCAGACTATGCTGACACCTTGACCTTGGACTTCCAGCTTCCAGAGCTGTGTGATAAATACCTGCTGTTTCTAAGCTACCCAGTTTGTGGTTTTTGTTATAGCAGCCCAAACGGACTAAAACACATACTGAGGACCATTGCCTTCACTCTTCTTTCTGTCTTTTGCTACTGTCACATATCTGTAAACTGCAGGCTGTTTGCTTTGCTAGCAGATGTTGCCAACTCATAAGAAACACAGCCTAACTAACCAGTTCTGAGTTAGCATAATCTCTTATTTTTTCAAGTGCCATTCAGAAGTAGCACATGGAAACCATACTAACTAGTAATACTTATTTTTCTGACTCATGAAATGTTTACAAACTTTACAATCATAACCCCTCTCAGGCAATACCTATCTAAGATAGTCAGGAGAGCCCACAGCAACATCACAACTGCAAAACTGACCACACAGCCATTGGCACTGATTAAGATTGCAAAAATAAATGGAGCGGCTACACTAGACCACATTCATGGTATATTTATAAATCCAGCCTCAGTACACATTTTGGGACTTTTTTTTTCTCTTATTTGCCTTTTCTTGTCAAGAGTAACAATAAATATTTCTAGAGAAACAAACTCTTAGGTGAAAATAGTTACAGAAAGACTTCATTATTGATAGAGAAAACATATATGAGACTATCAGACAACATTTACAATGTTAAAATAATTTGGAATAGAAGTCGGAGAGGTGCTCTCAAATGATGATAGACCCTTCATCAGAGTAGAGTAACAAGGAAATACAATAACAACATACCATGTTATATAATTGGATAAGATTAATATGGTCTTATTAACTGATCTTTGGGTGTTAGCATAGCAGAGATAAAAGAGTAGGGGAAGGAAGGAAGTTCTTCAATCATAAGAATTATTTGTACACAAAGAAAAGAAATGTAACTTCTAGCAATGGGCTACAGGTTTGTGGAGTTCCAAGATGTGGTCTGAGCTGAAAGATCTAACAACAACAGCAAAAAATAAATAGAAAAAGTCGTGGGTGATGGTAGAACTCTGACATAGTTAATGGAAATGAATTTTATTTGGTCATCAAATGTTAATCATATGCCTCCTATGCTCGAGGCATTGATTTAGAACTCTGCCCCTTCCTCACCAAAAAAAGCACAAATATGACATAGCTACATCTAAAGGAACTTATCTCCACCTGAAATCTGAAGATGAAGATGAGATGGCATATAGGTCATGATGCTTTTCTCAATGATAGAGTTCTAGCTGACATATATTTTGGTTCTGAATCAAAGCTATATTTCTAATCTTTTCAATGTGAGCAGGAATGTTCTTTGATGTGGAAAGATGAGCTGTTCTCAACATATTCATGACTGAAGTAATCTGATTTTAAATCATTTTGATGTACAAACAATGGTTGATGTTAAGAGTGTAGGAAACTGATATTCAGAAAACATTTAAGCATTTTCGAATGTATATGAATTAATCTTTATAACAACTATAGGAGGTAAGCATTATTATTCCCATTTTACAGATGAGAAAAAAACTTAAGAAAGATTAATTTATCTTCCATCATCTGATAAACAGGAGAACCAAAATTCAAAACCAGGTCTTCTGACTATTAATATCCTACCAAAATAGCTATTAGTATTCATATCACCAAGCAGAAACCAGAATATTGTATTTGAGTTTGGAGAGATAAGTAAGAAATTATTGGTGGTTCAAGCCAATGAATAAAACAAACGGAGCTAAATACAGTGGTATATGGCATCCATGCCACGGAAAGCCAAGTCCATCCATGGGGCAAGTCTAATGGGGTAAAAAAGTCAAAGAAAAAGGTACAGTTCAGTTCAGCTAGCTATATTGAGATTTCTCTGGACTCTTAATTATCTAATTGGGTCTAGTTATGCCCATCAGCAGTCTCTTATAGCACCTATCTTCAGTCTCAAAGGAGTCACCCTTTCAGTCTACTTACAGAACTCAAATGACAATCATGAAGTGAATTTGCATCTCGCTCCCTCCTCAAACTGCCTCCTCAACACGCAAACTTTAGCATCAATTATTTGTTTTCTTCCCCTAGGTTCACTAAATATTTGGGCGGTGATAAATCTCTTCACATAGTGTATGCACATAATGTGACAAGAATGAAAGAAAAATACAGCCTAGACAAGGGGCAAGAATGCATTATTTTTAAGTAAGTCCAAAATTGTTTCTAAACGTCAAGTGTTAGTGATGCTATAGAGTTGTGTTATCTTTAATTTGGCGAAATTGTCATCATAACATCATAACATCATAACATCATAACATCTCTTTGTCACACTACTCTGGTTGTTAAATTTTCACATATTAGTGTGATTTTTGATTACTGTCTATATTCACCATGAGAGTGTAATTGTTAGTCCCTCCTGGTTATGCAGGCATGTGGCATAGTGCCAGGTACTTAATAACTGATACACAGTAAGTAATTGTTGCATGTTTGACTAAATTACACATTTTTATAATTTTTAGTTTTTTTATCTGTGAAATGGGAAAAATAAAATCTATCTCAAAGTATCGATGTAAGAAATTTTTTAAAAATAAAATATAATATCTATGCACATATATATCAAAAAAATAGGCACTAGATATATGATAGATGTTATTATTATTGTTCAATGATAGGGTCTGTTTCTTAGAACAGATACATTTCCTCTCAGATGGCAGCAAAATATTAAATATTGAGCATACAGGAAATTATTTTTAAAGAAAAGATGTAGAAGAGTGACTGAAAAGATCATGCCATCATGATTTTAAGATATGCCAAACTCAGTATCAATTACATGTGCATTATCAACCTTGGCTAAGCTTTTCACAGATGTGCAGAGTAGATTAGAAAAAAAGTTAAAAGGAGTAAGAAACTAGAGAGAAATGAAAATTTATGTGAACATGCTGCTATAGCAACCTAGTGGTTTACCATGTTGCTTGGTACTCAAGGCTCAAAACCAATATGATATCATTTATTCTTAGGAACAGACTGAAGAATCTCATGCATCACTGTCTTAGCCCCAAGGGGTATCTATCTTTAGCTGCACATTTGAATAAATTAATGTTATTATAATATATTAGGACACTTTCATGGTTTAGACTATATAGGTTATTTAAAATGTATGTCTTGTTTACTTGATCAATTTTAATGATATTAATAATTTTAGATTAGAGACCTCTGGGCTGCCTTACTGGTGACAGTTTGATTCATATGAGGAAGATATTGCATTTTAACCCTACATCAAATAAACAAAGGCTACAGTGCAGGTGTCAATCCTCTCCTGACTGCATGAGTCTTGTATCCCTGACAACCTGGCCTATGACTAGATTTCTCCCCTCTGCTTGAACTGCTTTTCTAATATCAATGTGCTCATGATTTTAATGTCAAATTTCATCCCACAGTATACCAACACAACCATTTTGCAGAGACGCATTCACGAAAAAGAAATCCTGGGAAGGCTGAATTGAGTAACAGAAACCAGCTTCATTTCTGCAATCATATATAGGGTTTACAGTGTCCCACAACCTACAGTGACAGGATGCATTTGTAATAATATTTTTTATTAATTTGAAAGTATATTAAAATAGGAGTGGCTCTACTTTATCATTATTAAAAGGCTATATGACTCATTCTTACAACATCATGTGTTCCAAACACCATGTTAGAAGCCGGAACACAATGGTGAACAGGGCAGGATCATTGCTCTTGGGTAGATTATACGCTAGTAGGAATAACAGGCAAGTAGAAAAGTTGAGTATAGTTTAATAAGTGCTCTGACAGAGGCGGCTTCATGTGAATACATCTGGAGAGCTCCCTCTAATAGTAAAAAAGGCTCAGGGTAGTTTTGCTGGAAGAGGTAACATCTCAATTGAGACTTAAGGGCAAGTGGAAGGCAACCAGCCAAAGATAACCAGGCACAGGCGTGTGTGCATGTGTGCGTGGAAGGGCTTATAAGCAAATGGGTCAACATAAGAAGAGGCCTGAACGATAAAGATTGTGTCACAGTTTAGAACTGCAATATTTCAGGATGGCGACAGTCCTTATTATGAGAGGGTAGAATGGCAAGATTCACAGTCACACAGGTAAACAGAAGCCAGAACATGAAGGCCTACCATTTCACACTGTGGTATTAGGGACTGAATTCTATGAACACTGAAGAACAACTAAAGGGATTCAATTATAAAGTGGCAAGATCAGATATTTAACTTTTAAATACAACTAAAAATTTAAGAACACGAACACATTCCAGCTGTACTGGTGGACTGTGTATGCAGTGTGAACATCTCAATTTCAGTGTGTCCCAATCTAAACTTAGCCCGGTCCTTTCCAAATCTCTTTTCCTGTGTCCCCAGCCTCAGTTAATGGCTTTACCATTTACCTGTCACTGAGTTAGAAAACTCAAATTACCTTCAAATTATCCTTTTAAATATCTAATCAGCCACTGAAATGCCACCTTTTCTCTCTTTTTTTTTAACTGTGCAGTCAATATTTCAGTTTAAGTCGTATTACATCTTTCCCTTCCATTCCTCCAACTGTTCCAAGAAACACTTTCATCAGACAGCGAGTAGATCATTTTACTATTCTTGAAAAGCTCTTCAGTGGTTTCCCAGTGCCTATGAAATCAAGTCCAAATGTCTTATTGTTACATTTAAGACATTCCAATTCTTGCCCTAAGGTGCCTTTCTAACCTCACTTCTTATATAACACCAGATTTCACATTCTGTAGCACAAGGCATAAAAAACTCTCCACATAATGTTTACATGACATTGTCCATGTTTTTTGACCCCTTGCAATATTTAGAAATGCTATTCATCATTTGGTGTCCAGCACAAAAGCCACCTTTCCTTGAAGCAATGGTTAATGTTCTGATTGGAGTTCAATGGACTCTTGCTGTGCATTTTCCATGGACTCTATTTAAGATTCCCTTAGGATTTTCTTACTTAGTACTTAGTTCGTTGTGGTAATTTTTAAGACAAATCATAAACTCTCAGTCACGGTTTGCAAACTGGAGATGGCCTACTTTCATCTGTGTTTAACTGGTTCCAAGTTTTAAATATAATAATATGTATTTATGTCGTACATGAACATTGTTCACAAGTTCTCAGTAGTCGAAATGCTCCCCGTTGTTTCATGTATTTCCCCTTTACCTTCCTGGCCTCAGGTGCAAAGTCATCGGAAAGGTGATGGAGTTATAATGATAAGACTTTGGGTATTAAAAGAGGTAAAATATCATTAGAATGTAATTCATAAAATAACAAATAAATTAATGCAATACAATAATAGAGAGATAACATTAGAAATTCAAGTTCCTTCGATGCAGGAACTTACTTCCTTTTCAAATTTTCCAAATTAGCTCACAGATAGTGCCCGATGCATATTGTTGAATGTAGAAGTAAAATCTGAGGTCAGCAAGGAAGGTCATCTTTAACATGGGGGGATAATGACTCTATTTCCAGTGCCCTGCAAAATCAAAACACGTAACTGCTCACTCTTGTAAAAATGGCCTTGAGAATAAGAGAATGAAAATGAGAGAGAGAGAGAGAGAGAGAGAGAGAGAGAGAGCGAGAGAGAGCGAGACAGACAGAGACAAAGAGACAGAGAGACAGAGAAAAGGGGCTTATTCTGAGTAATCAAAATTACGGTGTAAAATCTGAAAGAAGGACTATCCTTACACAGAAAATTAAGGGCTTGTTTTTGCTTTTTATTTTAAAAAATCACTTTGTTGAGGTATAATTTGACATATACAAGTATGTACATATTTCTATTTTACATATGGCACATACTAAATTGCATATATTTTGGGGATAAGTATATTATACCTGTGAAACCATCACTACCAAAGCCATAAACATATTTATCACCTCCCATTGTTTCTTCAGAATTAAATTTCACTTCTTTTCAACAAGTCACTTCACCTTATGAGATACAGTTATTTTCCTCAGATTTAATCTAGTTAAAATGATGCTAGAATGGGTATGATTGTATAGCATAAGTTATATAATATGCATTGCAAGATTGCACAGTCAGCATGTAAGGTAAAGTGCTATGTCATAAAAATTGGCCCTGAAAATTTCTCAAATTTCTTTGCTTTAAACTACCATACTTTATAAGATTTTTAAAAGTGGAGTGCAAGTACCCCAAGGTAGGTACAAAGTGACCTGTTGGAGTGTGGGAAGAAAATAATAGAATGTTAATTTAAGAATGTCCATTTATGTCCATTTGAATATCATCTTTTAAATTTTATCTGTTGTATGTCATTTAATGTATGCACTATAATAGTTCATAAATTCACATACATTAGTTATAAATTAGTGCACATATATTGGTTGTTTTTGTTCATGTTTAAATTTTATTCATAGGGGTATATGTTCCAAAAGTGTTGTGGATCATTATTTTATATCACTCTTTATGGTTGAGCACCAGATCAAGTAGTTGGCTTTTGTTTTAGAACCATGTCATATTAAGTATCATTTTCAATGTGTGCATTTAATATTCTAAGTGATATTAGAATGGAGAGTTACAGTGTCAGAAGGATATGGGAATAAAGACCAGTTGAAAGAGCAGTGATGTATGTCTCTCATTGTATGTCTTTCGAAACATATTGAACACTGTAGCAAGTCTACACTGTTTAAATGGTTACTGTTATATGTTTACCTCTTTCTTTTTCCCTATCTCTCTCATGTAGCACTACAGGCTTGAAGAGTTGACTCTGTGTAAGTGAAATGTAAAAATGTGCACATTTTGCAAAACTATCATATATGAAAATGCCTTGAAAATCACAATGTGTTATACAAATGTAATGTAGTCATACCTTTGACATAAATAAATTACATGAAGAAAAACAGCAAAGAAAGAGGATCACTGAAGATACAGAGAAATATTTTAATTCATTTTCTAGTTTCCTTGAAAATATTCCTTTATCAAAGTGAACACTCAGATGAAATTTATGGCCTGTCTAGATGACCAGGTAGTAAATATCTACAACAGGAAAAAGGAGAGGAAAGGTGATTTCACTTCATTATGATTTCTCAAGTTCATCTCACCTCTGTAAAGCCAACAATGAAAAATCATCATTTCCTAAAGTGAAAACCTAGCCTGACTGAAAAAGGTCATCATATCTCTGTGCAAAGTGAACTTGGCATATCTATATGTGGTTGATTTTAGGATTTTCCTTTCTACTCAATGGTATCTGTATATGTTTTGTACATATATGTGCCTAAAAGTTTCATGCACAAAGATTACTAATCCTTTGCAACAAAGCGAAATGGTAATGCTCATCACATTTCCTCTAAAGCAGTGGTATAGACTGAATAATTAACAGCATTCTGAAATGAGAGATGTGTTGACATATTTCTTGTAAAGAATTACTTAAAGTGCACAGATTAAATGTAAAACTTACTGCTTAAAAAGTCAAAATATTATAGGTTCTCATCATCAAATACAAAACATTCGTATTTTAGGTACGCATTTGTTTTTTAACTCATATATTGATAATTTTTAATGTTTTACCATATGCTTTTCATTCATGGAGGTAATTTGTACCTCATTTGTAACTTTTGTATTCCTATCTTAAATTATGATGAAGGACTAAGAAAAAATCTTGTTGCAATGAAAGAATTCCAAAAAACATTGCTATTATTGGTCATTGCCTGGAAACAGGCAAAACAAATAAAATGTTATTTAAAAAGCCTGGAGTAGTTAAATGTCCTGAGAAATCAGTAGGCATGTCTTTCTAGGCCTCGTGCTGGGATTTGAGGAAATCTAAAAAAATAAAAAAAGGAGGAGGGAATTCAACCAACAAGCAAATAGCAAAATTCTGATCTAAGAAAAGGTGGTAATGACAGCTTCACAAAGTGATACAAATCCCATTTTTTTGCAATACCTTAGTCCATTAAAATCTAATTGATGTTTTTAGCCTTAATTGTAAATGAACATACTGTTCTCAAACCATAGATTAACTTAATTTCACTTCATCAAAGACATGATTTGATTAATAGTAATTTGCTGTTCCAAAATGTCCTTTTAATGCATATAAGGAGTACATTTCTTCTTATCAATCTTCTTTATTATTAACAAAAAAAGTTTAAATTTGTGG
This sequence comes from Eonycteris spelaea, assembly GCA_003508835.1. Classification (NCBI taxonomy): domain Eukaryota; kingdom Metazoa; phylum Chordata; class Mammalia; order Chiroptera; family Pteropodidae; genus Eonycteris; species Eonycteris spelaea. Next base: position 17,236,065 of record PUFA01000016.1, read on the forward strand.
TTTTCTCTATGGTTTAACTCAAAACTCTGAATTTCCCAATATTTAAATGTATATGGAGTAAAATTAATCGTATTGTCCCCAACAGGTATGTTGAGACTATACATTAAAAAATGACCATTTTATACCAAGGGATAATATTTTAATAATAAATATATAACTTTGGTCATTCTCATGATACTTATCTAAGCAATGCAATAGCTAAAGGTCAAGTAGCTAATATTCCCAGTAAAATAATTATGTCATCTATGAGGGAGACCATTTAGCAACCATCTTTGAAGATGGTGTCTGATGATTCTCACCTCAATATTCACATCCCTGTGTTTACCCCCCCCATACACATTGAACAGGGTCACTCTGTGTGACTAATATGGTATTGCAGAAATGACAGAGTATGACATGTGAGATTTTCTCTGAAAAGTTATGGAAGATTCTACCTTACTTTCTCTTATCACTGGTTCTGAGGAAAGTCAAGTGCCATGTCATAGGGACAGTCAAACAGTCCCGTGAGTAGGTCCACAGTGATTAACTGATGACTTCTTTTATTACCAACACAGATTTGACAAGCATGTGAGTGAGCTATCTTGGAAGAAGATCCTATAGCCCTCCTCAAGCCTTCAGATGACCAGGACCAGGGACATCCTGACTGTAGCCTGATGAAAGAGTCTGTGCCATAACCATTTAGCTAAGCTGGCCCTGGATTCCTAACTCAAAAAACTGTTTGAGATAATAAATGCTTACTCTTTAAAGCTGCCAAGCTTTGGGTTAATTTGTAACTTAGCAATAGATAATTAATAATGGCAGTGTATACCGGGGGAAAACATGGCCTAAGAGATTGACAAATCTGAAATGTACCCTGATGGCAACTTAAAGTTGCTCTTGGACAGGTTGTGTTAAGTCTCTTGTGTCTCAATTTTGTCATAAGTAAATTGAGGATAGTAAATCATATCTCAAAGAAGTTTGAGGAATAAATGACATAAAAGTAGTAGAGGGCCTAGAAAATGATTTCCCCTCACTAAGTATTTGTTTTTTTCTTTCTTAAGTTGTGCTTAATTTTACAAGACTTTTTCGTAGAGGTTTCAAGTGGATCATTATTAGTACATAGTGATAGATTTTACAGGATGCAGAAGAACTGCATGTAGAGATAAGACCAGGGATGTTCGGGTACTGTCCTTGTTTTTCATTTGTTTTTCATGTTTTGTTTAGAATTTATTGTAATAAAGATTGGGCTTTGAAGATCTTGATTTAAAAGAAATGAATTTTTATAAACATTCCTTTAAGTAGAAGTGAAGAAAGCCTGTAAGTTATTTTTAAATATTTTTGTATGCCCCAAGTACAAAGGATCTCTAGGCAATAAAACTCTAGACCTTGCAAAAAATGCTCTGCTTTGACAGGGTCTCTGACAGCTTCATGCTCTGGTTGGACACCTTGAGGTCAAGAAAACAACTTGGAAACATGCTTTATCTGTTTCTTCTCTGTATGTCTATCTTGATTGTACTATTTTTGTGTCTTTGACTAAATAAATTGGGAAATTCTACGAGTGTTTTTATGTGTGGTCTTTAATTTGCTAATTCATAATTGGCCTGCAATGCCTTTACCCTTGGCATTTAACATTGACATTTCAAATGTTTTTTGATAGATTCTGAGGGGCCATGACCTAATATGATGGATTTACCATTGTATGGGGGTAAATCTATAGACTCTGCATGAAGATTTGCAAGACTAATTGCACTCAAATCTAAGCTCTGACACTAACTGCATGGACTTGTGCAAATTTCTTGAAAACACTCTGTGTTTTGATTTTTCCCAAGCATGGTAAGAAAAATAATAGTATTTATTTTAATATAGGAAAGACGCATTTAGTCAAACTACAGAGATCGACTAAATCAAGTGGAATTTGGAGCCTGTTACATGCTATCAGAACCTGGCCGATCAGCCAGACGCAAGGAATCTAAAGAATAAAAGATTTCTACTGAGATTACTAACAACTATTTACCCATACCTTTAACACTGTATACACATACCATGAAAGGAAAACAGGAAAACAATGACTTTAAGCTGTATCTTACACAAGTTAAAAATAACTCCAACCATTCATTCCATTATTTACTTCCTATAATCAGTAATTTTTCATAGAAACTAAGGATCAGATATAAACCCAATTTCTCAAACACTTAGTCTCATTCTCTGACTTAGAGATGAGACTATGTCTATGTCTGTGGAATGTTATTCTTTCTCTAATAAATGTTCCTCTGTCTTTAACTCTGGTTTGCTCTTGAATTCTTTCCTATGTAGAGTCAAGGACCATCTTTTGGCAGGTGTAGGATTTGAGTCCCCACTCGGGGGGATCACTTGGTCCTGCATCAATCTTAGAGGTTAATTATAAAAATAAACTGTGTTAATGTTTATTTAACAATTTATAACACTACTCATCAAATAGCAGGTGCTTTTGTTAATTTTTCATTTTGATGAGGTAAATATTTGAATGCCCTGGGCCCTGAAACTAGCATGGTAGATCTATTTACTGATGTAATAAAAACTCAACAACCAGAATCCACCTCTCTCTTATTCTCTGCATATACTCAACTTTGTTTTACTATAATTTTTAGAATAATTTATATATTCCAGTGGTGTATGATAATTTGAATACTTCCTCAAACATAATCCTAACAAATAATAAATGTATACCTTTCTCTAAAATATAATTATGTTTTCCTTCTGCAAAGACATTTGACTTTCACATCTCCTAGATTTTCTCTAGGCATGTAAGTGTGTTGAGGGAGAGGCATTGATTAGGGAGAATCAATCAACTGTTTTTAGGTGTGGTTTCAAAATCCTTTGAAAATCCAATAAAAATTATAGCCCATCTCCTCAGTAAAAAAAAAAAAAAAAAAAAAAAATCTCTGAAGTTAAGACTATGAGCACCAATTGGCCTTTGTTATACCTGCTATATGCCAAGAAAGTAGACTAAGTATTATTGTAGCCTTTATTGACAAGGGTTGCTGTATTTAGGAAAGAAAAAGAGAACAAGATAGAGCAAAAAAAAAAAAATCAGGGCATTGCTTCACAAAATATTAAAAGTAAAATGGACTTTAACAAATGAGTTCTCACTTGTACTACTGGGAATAATTGTTTGTTAGCTTTTAAGAAGGGAATGACACAGACTCAAAAGTGACTTTAAAAGATACGTAAAATAGTTTAAGTCATCATGTAAACTCTTTTCTTTGGCAGAGAACCAGGGATTGGGGGACAGGGGCTTCACGAATGTCCTAAGGAAGGGTAGATTCTGAACAGGTAGAATTGAGGCTCTTTTTACCCCATATCTACCAGAGAAATGTTACTTTCGTAGATATTACTTTTTTGGCTTCCAAATAAGACTGCATTTAAGTAAAGGGTTTCACATGTTAGGTAGTCAGACATGAGTGACGGGGGAACAAAGAAATAGGAGTCCAACCAGAGACTGCCCAAAGAACATCTAATGGTAGCAGAATTCTGGGTATGCTCATGTGCACTGAGCAGAGAGTTATATAGCAGCCAAGTGTCAATCAAACTGACCTCACTTACCAATCACCTAGGAATGCCTTTGGAACCACTCACCATGACCTAAATATAATGCAGACATTCCCACTTCTGGGGCCTTTTGCCCTTTTTTGTTGTTGGTTATTATAGTTACAGTGCTCTGTTACAGCTATTTACTAAAACCACGTGCCTCCTTGGGACATTTTTTGTCTTTCTAAAATATACTTTTAATAAATCTTTTCTAAATCTCGCTGACCTGCAATTCTTCATTGCATCAATGAGGACGAACCAAGGAAAAATGCTAACTACACTTCTTGCAATCGTTATCCCTCCCCTTCCTCCCTGCCATTGGGGTGACACTCTTATTGGCCTCAACGGTGACAATAACTTTCAAAGGATTGAGACCCACTCTTCCAGATAATTGTCCATAAAGATAATCACAAATTGAAAAACATCTCAACTTGGATAATCAGAATCTGAGAAAGGTTATATTGGCAGATATACAAACTTACAAAGTGTGACAAGGGTGACCCCAGAGAGATTTATCTTATTCTAAATACATAAAAATATGGGGGTTTCCATGAGCCACAAGGAGGTAGATTTAGCATTAGTAAAAACATTAATTAGTAAAAAATTAAAAATTGTATATTTCAAATTATAGAAGAGGTTGCATATAAAATAGCCCCAAAAATTTTAGGTAAAACCATAGTCAGTTATTTAGGACAAATGAGGTAGTTTTAGGGATATGCTTGTTAAGGCCGATATTGAAGAAGAAAAGTATTTTCCACAAATCCTCTTTTGATTACAATTTTAGAAACAAAGTACCTACTTATGTTACATCCACATCATCAGTTCTTATGTAATTTCACTAGTTTTCTGTTAAGATATTTAGCTGTAATTACATATGAGCCATGACAGAAGTAAACCCATATGTATATATTGAACAGTATGAAATTGCCAATAATTAGCATTTTTGACTGAAAAATGGCCATTTCATATGATTCAACCTAACATTTTCTTGAATATCTTCTTCTCTAGTTTTGAAGCTATATATATATAGCTTCTTAAATTTATATTTATATTTATATAGTATAGATATATTATACATATATATGTGTGTGTGTATATATATATATATATATATATATATATATATATACACACTTAAATTTATATTTATATTTATATAGTATAGAAAACCCTCCCTCTGCATTATTCTTTCCAGTTAATCCACAGGGGTCCCATGTTCCTTTGACAACTGATAAGACCAGCTAAAGAGGTTTGAATGAGCCTACGAAGTGAAAATGAAAAGAAAGTAGCAGAGTCCTGACTTCTCTCATTCAATAGTTCTTACCAAGGCTTTCTGAGGCTTCTCAAGGGCATACTCTTATAGAGCTGAAGTTAGTATAGCCTTAAACACATTGCTTAGTCCTTTAACCATGGATTTTATCTCCTCTACAGCCCCTTCAGTGACAAAATATCTGAAATACAGTGCCCTTTGGGGAAAAATGTTAGAATATTTTGCAGGAGAGTGAGACAGGTGAAAGGGTTGAGGTTTACCAAGGAAGCCAGGCAGACACGGCAGCTCCAATTGCTTTTGGAGTGCTCTCGTGGAGGCTGTGCAAGTCCTTGAAGAGTGGATTTACTTGGTTATTAAACATGGTTGCCAGCAAGAACAATGGTGTGCTGGTTCAGAGGGGAGGGGAAGGAGTAAAACACATCAGCTACTAGGGCTCTGCAGGCATTTCTGAGATGGTATAAACCAAAGTGGACATTTCTTTTGGATGCTATTAGCTACTCTTCCCTTCCCATGTGGGCCCCTACGGTTTGCCTGCCTGCGAGAATACTGTTGAGAATCATTCAAGCCAGTTAAAGAAATTGCTTAAAGTAAGTATCTGAAACACAAACACATTAGCTCAAAGTGCTTGAAACACAGTAACAATCACAAAGTTCTTACTTCTTTTCTCCTTTGTACCATTCAAAGGCTGGAGGCGGCACACCTGCACCTTCACATCTTATCAATCCACTGCGCCCAGGGGCCACGGTGCCAGATTTAATTTCCTGAATAGTAGGAGCAACTGAAAAAGAAACAAAAAAATGGTGGGTAAGTAAAAATAATCTTCACAGAAATATAACACACACATCCATATATTCCTATTCCTTCTATATTCAAAGCAATGTTATACCTGATAGGCCAATGCCTCACATTTTCAGTGTTTTATGCTCCTAATACTAGACTAGTCACTTTTAGCTTCATTTTTCAAGTTGGACAATAGATGAATGTTCCCAGGGAGCGTAGAGTAAATGCAATACATTTTGGTCTTGCTTCCTATAGGAAAAACGGCATTGGTGAGGGAAATACTTCATTTGTCCTCCAGTAAAGCTATACTCCAATAATAGCTCTCATTTATTGAGTGATTGTTGGGAGTCACTAGGCTAGGTGCTTCACGTTCATGATCTCCTCATAGCAATATCTATGCTAGATGGTATTACCTCAATTTTTTAAATGTGAAAACCAAAGCTCAGAGAGGTTAAGTAATTCATCTAAGGTCACATAGCTGCTTAGTTGTAGAATTTGGATTTGAAGTCAGGCATGTTAACTTAAAGCCTAAGCTCTTTCAATAGTCTGTGTTTTTATTCTTGTGTACTCCCATGCTATAGCTCTTTAGTCACTTTTTAAATCGTAGTTTCTTCTACCTGGAATGCTATTCTTCCCCATTTCCATGGATTCAAGAGTTAATTTAGGTGACACCATCTCTAAACTCTTCCCTGTTGCTCTGGCTAAAAAAAAGCTTTCTCTTCTCTGAGTAGTTTTCTAAATCTCTCATACCAAACACTTTTTATCTTGTATTGTAATTATTTATGAGTATCCCAGGCTTTCTTGTTGGCTATGTGAGACAGGGCAAATAACTGATTAAGTTTACATATTTAAAGATTAGAGCACAATTCCTGGCACAAAATGTTTAAAAAGCTTCTTTGTAGAACAGCCAGCCATTCCTTTATTTATCAAATAATTATTGAGCCATCAATACATGTCAGGTATTTCTCAGTGCACAAAGTAGTTAAACTCCTTGACACATAAAGCTTATGTTCTAGATGGGGTAGGGGGTGGGAAAACAGACTATAAGTGGTAAATATTATAAATAAGTAATTTAAATAAAATGTGGGAAAATGATAAGAAATACGATTTAAAGCAAGGTAAAAGAAATCAGAACAAAGAATGGATTTCAATTTTACATAGAGTAATTTAATTAGGACTTATTGAGAAGGTGAGATAGAAGCAAAAAAATTTAAATGAGTGAGTTTGCTATATGGATATTGGAGAAAGTCTTCTAGGAAGAGGGAATAGCTTCCATAAAGACCTAAACTGAAGTGAGCCTGATTTGTTTGAGAACTACCAAGATGATCAGTGTAGCTGAAACTGAGAGAAAGCGAGAGACTAGCAGGAGATGGAGTGTGATATTTAATTTTGTGTCAACTTGACTGGGTCACATAGTATCCAGATATTTGTTAAATATTATTTATTGGTGTATGCATAAAACATTAGCATTTGAATCAGTGAACTCAGTAAAACGTATTGCCCTCTCCAAAGTGGGTGCCCATCATATAACCCATTGAGGACCTGAATAAAACAAAAGGCAGAAGAATTTACCCCTTTGCTGCCTGACTGCTAGAGTAAGACATCAATTCTCCTCTTCCCTAGGAATGGGAATTATTCCATTGGTTCCTCTGGTTCTCAGGCCTTCAGAGTAGGACTGAACTATACCACTGGCTTTCCTGGTCTCCAGCTTCAGACAGTAGATCGTGGGACTTCTCAGCCTGCATAGTCACATGAGTCAATTCCTCATACGTAATCTCTTTATCCATAACTATATCTATATCTAATCTATGCCTATATCTATATGTACATATATAATGTGTATGTATATATACACATATGTATATATGTATGTTTGTGTATATACAGTTGACCCTTGATGAGTATAGGTTTGAATTGTGTGGATACACTTATATGCCAATTTTTTTTCAATAAGTATATTGGAAAATTTTTAGAGATGTCCTTGCTACTGTGAAGCAATCATATCAATTACACTAGGCTATCATAAAGTAATCCTAATGCTGCTTCTTCAGTATCAAGGTATAAATCATTATACCTGTAAATAAATATGAATTTCTTTTTCACATTATCTTTTCATTTTTGATATCTAGTGTTAATAATGCATAAAATATCTACAGTGTTGTGTGTCATGTAAGACAATATTGATGTAGGTACTGACAGACAGTAGGTTTATCTTGTAAATGGACGATGTAAACATCCATTTAAAATGTCCATTAAATGATATCAATGAATACAGTACAAGATTGTAAATTTATTTCCTCCTCTTTACGATTTTCTTAGTAACATTTTTGTTTCTCTAGCTTACTTTATTATAAGAATACAGCATATAATACATATAACATACAAAATATGTGTTCATCAACTGTTTGCATCATCAGTAAGGCGTTTGGTCAACAGTAGGCTATTAGTAGTTAAGTTTTTAGAAAGTGGAAAGTTGAATGTGGATTTTCAACTATGTCGGAGGTCAGCACACCTAATCCCGACATTGGTCAATGGTCAACTGTATACATACCCCCCCCCACACACACATTATTGGTTCCATTTCTCTGGAAAACCCTGACTTATACATGGGGCCAAATGAAAAAAAAATCAAGTAGGACCTTGAGGGTAATTTTAAAGACTTAGCTTTTACTCTCAGTGAAATAGTGAACCCCTACAGATGAGGGATATGATATGACTTTTGTTTTAAAGGTATCACTGGCTCTCATGTTGAGAAAAGACCATAGCAAAGCCAGGATGAAAGTGAGGACTAGCAGAAAGCTATCGCAGTAAGTCAGGCAAGTTATATTGGCAGCTCGGCCTAGGGCAGTAGCGCTGGATGTAGTAGAAAGTGATTGACTTTGGAGTCTGTTGTAAAGTTGGAGACAATCTTGACAGATGTAAAATAAAGACAGGAATCCAGGATGATCTCATTTGGCTTAATTGGGAGTTAAGTAGAAGAGTTCTGAGGGACACATTTGGAGTTGTAATTTTTTAAATAAAATTTTTAATAGCAGTTTTAAGTTCACACAAAACTGAGCAGAAGTACAGAGATTTTCCACATATTCTGTGCCCCGACACATGCATAGACTCTGCATTATCCACATCCCGTAACAGAGTGGTACATTTGTTAAGACTGATAAACTTACATTGACACATTATTATAACTCAAGGTCCATAGTTTACATTAGGGTTTACTCTTGGTGTTGCACATTGTTTCTGAGTTTGAACAAAAGCATAAGGACAAGTATCCTTCATTATAATATCATACAAAATATTTTCACTTCCTTACAATTCCTCTGTACTCTACCTAGCCATGTCTACCAGGTACGGTATAGAATGGTATCTCAGTGTTTTAATGGCATTTCACTGATGATACATGATGTGAAGCACCATCTTATATGCTTATTTGCCATTGGTATATCTTCTTTGCCAAAATATCTGTTACGGTTTTTGGTCTACTTTTTAACTGGGTTGTTTATGTTCTTATTGTTGGGTTTTAAGAGTTCTTTGTATATTTTAGATAACAGTTCTTTATCAGTTGTACCTTTTGCAAATATTTCTCCCCCTGAGGCTTGTTTTTCATTCTCTTAATAGTATGTACACAGAGCCAAATTTCTCTTTTTAATGAATCTCAGCTGATCAATTATTTCTTCCATGGATCATGCCTTTTTATATATCTAAAAATTCATCACCAATATCAAGGTCATCTAGGTTTTCTCCTATGTTACCTTATGGAAGTTTTATATGCATGTCCCTTTTCATAAATAATTTCTTTTCTATCAATCTTTTTAACATAGTTCATATTTTAAATAACACTATTGGAAAAAGTTTAATACAGTAGGAACCTTGAAGATGCAAATGAATTCATTCAGACAAATGACTTGAGCAAATGTGCACTTTGGATATATTTTATATTTCTTTAGAAAGCAATAAAAAGTACAGAGTTTAATGGTTCTTAATATATGGTGAATATAAAAACTGTAAATACAATAGAACATTGCTTTTCTTTTTAAAAATACACTTGCAAATTCACTATTTTCTGTTAATGGTGATACTTCACTTTGAAATTATACCACCTCTATATATCTATGGTATATTTATTTTTAATAGTAAAGGTTCCACTTATAGTTCTGAAAAAAGTTCAAATAAATATTTTTATTAATAAAAATGCTTGCTAATAATAATTAAAAATAATGAAAAAATATTTACCAAAAAAGTTTCAATAAAAAAATGTTATGAGATAAAATACATACTCATACTTTATATATGTATATATAAATGTATACTACATATATATTCACATACATGTGTTCATACCATATAAAGAATTATTTAATAAATATCAACTTTCTTTATTAAGCAAAGAGTCACATTTTCCTATTAAAATAAAATAAAATAAAATAAAATAAAATAAAATATACAAAAGACATGTCCAAATACAATCTCATTTATTTGTCAATCATTATGACACTGTTTTAGGTATAGATAAGATTATACTTTCACTCTTGTTCTCACAAGCTTTTATCTCCCTGTCACAATAAGAGATATCATAATCTTTTATGATATCCAGCTATTATTGAAAATGAAATAACCATATGCAACAGGAGATCCATCACAAGTTTCTATTGATAACCTGGTTAGTTTCATTACTCTCTTATTTGTCAAGGAGGCCACAACTCATAACAATCAAAACCATGAAATCCAGAAAGTGCCTGAAAAACTAGGCATAATGAACTGAAATAAAAATCTAATTTGTCATTAAAAGGTTTTTATGTAGTACACTGTGCATATGGCTTAGAGCTAGGTACTTTATCTCACAATGAAAGGGACATGATCCTGTTGTCCAAGGGTTCATAAGCTGCTATGATGGATGCTTAAAATGGAAAGCTATCTAAAATGTCATATGGAAGCATAGATGAAAAACAAACCAAGAATTAAAACTGAGCATAACAAAAAGTCCTAAGAGTAATTTTTTGCATTACAGAATTAGAAAGTTATGAGCTGTGAGTAATTAATAGAGAAAGAGAAGTCTTATATAGATTTCATTTTGAGGTTAAAATTCTAAACTTGAACTTGAAGTCTTTATTGATTTGTCTGAGGAACATGAATGAACCTTTATATTGTATTGTTCTGCCTCTTTTGAAAATGATTGTTCAAGAGGAAGAGGATTAATCCATTTATTTATTCTTAATTCCTTCATTAATTCTACAAACATTTTATCAAGGACCACATTAATGAAAAAAATTATATTCCTGGCCTCAAAGGGTTAATATTATTGAGTTTTGTGTATGTGTGTGTGTGTGTGTGTGTGTGTGTGTGTGTGAGAGAGAGAGAGAGAGAGAGAGAGAGAGAGAGAACATGTGCATGTACAAACAGTAAATAAAAACTATATTTTTAATTTAATAAATAGTAAGAGATTAATATGAACTGAGATAGAAACTGAGCAGGGTAAAAGAAAACCCTTTACTGATAAGGCAAAATTAACAGAGAATTTAATAATGTGAGAAAAGGAGTCACATAATTGGTTATCTATAGGAAATTATCAAAGTAAGAGGAAACAGAAAAGTCAAAGGTCCTGAGTTGGTAGCATGCTCGAGGTGGAAAAATGCTTAACAGAATTAAGGAAGAACAATACGGTCATCTTGGCTTAAGTAGATAAGAAAGAGGAAAAATCTAGAAGAGAAGATTGGGGGTTGGGGTAGCTGAGGCTCAGATTCTATGGTGTCTGGTTGTCCATGGTAAAGCCTTTGAACTGTATTCTAAGGAGATGAGGTTTTTGAGATCTGTAGTAGAAGAGCACCGTGGTTTATTAACAGTTTACAAAGATTCTTTAGTTGCTGTGTGGAACATGGTCTGCAGAAAGACAGTGAGGAAATAGGCAGAACAGCTAGCTAGAAGGTTAGTGTAGTGATCTTTACGATGATGAAAAAGTCATTGGCCAATCTATAGAAAAGGCAGAAAGTGAGAGAAAATTTAATTAAATACATCATTGGTCACACTGAACCTGAGTCAACTCATTTTAAGTGACTAGCAGTGACAGAACATTTCTAGTGAAATTTCCAAGTTTATACCATTCTGAACTGTATTGCTTTGCATAAATAAAAGAGTTCTGTGGGCTCAGAAATGTTTTATTATACTCAGCAAGTTTCTTTTCTACAGTACATCTCAGAGACTGTGATGCCTGCATATGCCTTATGGATTTCTTACCATATGAAGCTTTGTTCAAATTTATGAGACCACAGAATTGTAGAAGTTTTTGTATTTGAGTTCTTGTAGGCCTATATTTTTGGGACATAGTCTGGGTACAGTGGACAATTGCACAGTAGATGTCTAAGGTCCATTCCGCATGCAACGCTATGTGCTCCGTGATCTTTCAGGTCAGTAATCATCACTGGCCCAATAGGCTCATGATCTATAATGTACTTATGAATTTTATATGAAAAGAAGGCCAATTCTTTGCATCATAAAGATATGGTTACTTATTTGCGTGAAATATATACCTCACAACAGTTATGACTAATTAATTCTCCAACTGGAGCAATAATAGTGAATTATAAGCATGCTTGGAAAGTTGTACAAAGTACTCATTTTCTACTCAAATGTTCCATGTTTTAAGAAATTGAATTGGGTCCTTCCTAGAAAAGACAAATAGTACAACTGAATTATTGCTCCCAGAGCCTATTTCTTTTACATCATACTCCATTGCTCTGTGAATTTTGGCCCTGGCCCAGCAATATAAGCTGTTTTTAAAGAACTGGGAGTGTAAATGTGCACATCTACATGTGTTTGTGTTTCCAGGACTGTCTTTCTTTCCATGGAGATAGTTTTTTGTTTTGCTCAGATACAATTCTTTTAGTTACACCAAAGTAGCAAAGAACGTGATTACCTGGGCTCCTCAATTCATAAATACAATGTCATCCTTTGGAATAGGATGATTTATGCACACTACTAAAATTTAGGGATACTGTCCCCTTATGTGAAATTGCATATGGCTGTGAGTTGAAGCAACTGCACAATGAAAAAAATCAGACCAGAAGAATGTTATTGGACAGATGTGGAACAGCAAAAAACAGATGTTGGGAAAAGCCAGCAGCGAAAGGGTCAAGAAGGGATATTTGACACCTGTGTGATTAGATGTTGGTAAAAGAGGAGACTTCCCTTTTCATTTCCTCAGTGGGATTATTTCCTTTCATTGTTTAGCCAGTCATTTCAGGATGAAGATAATTAAAGATTCTTCATCCAAAACTCCAGGCTTTGCAGGTGCAAGCAACAGAACCTTAGCACTTGGCACTCAACAAGTCTAATCAAGATTCAAGTTCTCTTAGTTACATGATAATAGGCACAAAGACTTTCTTTCTCTCTTGCCATCCCTCATGGGAGCTTTGTTTGTTGTACAGTCTTATCACCCCCCCCCCAAAAAAAAAAAAAAAAAAGAAAGAAAAAAAGTGAATCCAAGAATTACTTCAACAGCCTTAGTGAACTGAGGTAGTTAAAATAAAATTTTAGAGTTCCGATGGCAAAAGAATTTGACCACCATCCGGCCCTCTTAAAATGATGGACATAGACAATGACTAAAGTGTCATGTTAAATAATTACAACAATAAAGAAAAGTAAAAAATAGTAAAGAGAAATAAATAAGAAGAAAGTCATCCTACAGAAGCTACATAGGAAAATGTTGTGGTAAATAAGCGTGTTGACCTTGGTCTGGCTTCTAGAATTTGTAAGCTACACTAAGGCACCGGGGTCAAATGTACAGACTTTGAAAAAAAAATTAATGTTTCCAGTACCTACTAGAGAACACATCATATAGGATGAAGTTAATATACTATTTGAATGATGAGATTGATATAATTGACAAATTTGACGATCTTTCAAAGGTTGTCATAGATCTCACAGAAATGGATCATATATAAGGTCAATAAACCCTTTCTATAAGCAAATCCATCTTTGCATTATGGCCTAATTTAGTCTTAAAGAAAGGTAAGAACTCCATGGTATTGCTAAGAGAAAATTTTTAAAACAGATTTTTTTTTCTAGTCAGACTTTTTAAAATGCGAACTGCTGGAATACAGTTGAATTTTAATCTTCATGACATAAAAGATTTTCATATTGAATTACACCTCTGGTCTGCTTTCACAGGGGATGAAAATAATCCAGGTTATAATGTACCTCCAGCCTCCCCAAGACCTTAAACATTTACACAGTGGCAAAATAGTGTAGTAAAAAGGCTTCGCTTTGCAGTCAAACAAAAGTGGTTCTAACATTCACTGAATTTACTTAACCCTTCTAAACCTTAGTTTTTTCACCTGTAAAATAAATAATGCCTACTTCACGAGATTGCTGTATAGGGAACATAAAGCAGTTCACGGAAAGTGCTTACCCCAGTGTTTTTCACTGTTAGAAATAAACATTAGCTATTATGAAACAAGAATTATTACAAGGGAGTAGGGTATCAGAGCTATGATCCCTTTAAAAGCATGGAATCATAAGATTTTAAAATGAATTGTCTAGGTACTGCAAGCATGTCATTAAATTTATTAAAAGCTAGACTAGTATATCACTTTTACGCTCCCCGAATTCCATACAAATCCTGCTTTTTCAGTGTAGTTACCCAAGAAAATTTTCTTGGAAGACATTTGTGATAGACCTTGTCTTATTTCTTACTGACCAAGAAGTAAAAAGTTTGGCTTTAACAATGTGATAGAACACCAAAAGTATATGGAATACAAAGATATCCTTCAATTGTGGATGTACATTATGTGTTAGGGTATATAGAAGATCAATGTATTGATTCAGTTAAGCATATGATGATATCATTTTCTGTCTCACAGGAAAGATAATGATAAGCGGAATTTCACATGTAAACTTGACTTTATGGTTTTATCAAACATTCAGTACCCAATATGACAGACCGTATATTAAGCTGTGATCTCTGATTATCTTATATTTGCACAGGTGTGTAAAAAGAAAAATATTTTGTAAAACATTTCGGAGCTAAGATATATAACTGCATATTAAATCTGATTGGTGAAAGCCCTTATACTGGTCCCCTAAACCCTCAAAGAAAATTCCGTGCTTTTAAAAAAACATAAGGGATTCTTTTCCTAAATTCATGGTTTAATGCTAGTATAGTAACTAACTCTTTCAAAAAGGTTAAAAATAGTTAAGCTTTCATTAGTTTTTTATGTCGTGATGTGAATGGATCTGATATTGTGTTGCTTATAAGTGTCTATCTGCTAGAAGCTGTTGAAGGATGGATGGTTGTGTTATCTCTGACTCATGAATAGGTAAGGAGAGCAAGAATTATGCAATGAGGAATTTGTTGATGCCTAGGCAGAATTCATTCAGATCATGCTTTTGGCAAGGGTCAGCACTACTGAAATTGCAGCTTGAAGTAACTGTCCCCTTTTAGTCAGCAATGTTCAGTCCACTGATGCATCCACTGTAAAATGTCTGAAATTTATTGGGCCACCAGTTTTATCAATAGGAATTAAATGGATCACTGTTTTCCTAGCTTTTCACCTTTTTTCCTTTAGACTTTACTCATGATTTGATCTCTTCTCTGTTGTCAGTCATGCTGAAGTTATAGCTGTATGTGATTGATTTGGATACACTGGACGCCTCTGCAAGAATTGTGTAGTTGGGATTCTCCAAAGGCATCTCTATTCTCAATGTGAACGATCTTGTAAAAAAGTTGCCCATCAGTACAAGCCTGAATCCTTAACCATGTGAATGTATTTTTTTCATGATATAGCTATTATAAATTCTCTGACATAAAAAAGTTATTTTTAGTGAATCCTCCCAAAATCAAAATTCAAGTTGTTCAGATGTTTTATTTAGATTACCTATAAAATGAAAATGTCGTCAGAAATTTTTTTTCTCATGGGGAAAATTTTCTAGTTGTATTAATCAGTCAAGATAAGTTGTTCAAGCTTCTGTTCTGTTTATTGTTATGTTTTAAGTTATGGCACACTTAAAAAATTAATATTGATCTCTCAGAATATGAATGAATTAGACATATATAAATTCAATATTTTTACAATTAACGAAAAAAAATGATAGCAATAAATATGTCCTTGGTAATAGATGGGGATAACACTGGTGGAATCTTTCTTTAGGCTAATTTCTCACCAGATCCATGTTTTCCTCTGGCCTCAAGGCCAATTTCTCCAAGGACCTACTGGTGAATTTGAAGGCACCAGGAGCCTTGAGCTGGTGTGACTTCTGCCCTAGCAGAATAATCACTGGATCTGATTTCGTAGTTGAATGAATGGTTTATCATTTTTCCTTGTTTCTGTGGCCTTCAATAATCTTAAAATAGCACATTTAAAAAGTTGATTAAAATTCAGTTATTAAAATTATTTAATTCTGAAAAATGAATAATTCATATTGCTAATGTATTCTAAAGAATTACATTCCAAACACAGTCTTGGAGAAAAGAAAGCCTTTATGCAGCTAGAAAAAAAGTAAAATTAAAGAAAAAATAAAATTTATATTATAGAAATACAGTGGTAAACTACCCTTTTCTTCCTGCTCACCACCCTCCAGGCTTGAAGGAGAACGTTAGAAAGTCTAGCAAGGCTATAGGAAATGTGTTAAATGAATGACATTTTCCAAGACTATAGGCACAGATTCCCTAGTAAGAAAATGAACATTAAGCAGAACCACTTCTACCTCTCCATTTATTTTGAGGTGGCAATCATCTGGGTCCTTACACCTACATCATAGAAGTTGTAATGTTATAGTAGTTATATATGGTTTAAGGAGTAAAGCAACAAAAAACTATAGACTAAATGAGGAGAAAAACAACATAGCAGAAAGTGATACTAGCTGTAGAAGTCAGAGGTAATTTTTCTTTGCATTTGGAAAAAAAAACAGTTTTGAACACTTCTGCTTATGGAGAAAGCTAAATTTGAGCAAGCACAGTTATGTAGTAACTAAGCAAAAGAATAAGAAACATAAAGTAGGAGAGACATTTTACCTACATATCTTAAAGAAATCAAAAGATGTAGGAGGAAAGGTGGTTAAGAAAAACTGTAATTTCAGAAACGAGAGTATGGATTTATTTGGGACTAAGAATGTTTTACAAGGAAAAAATGTCATCCTTCTTAAAATTCTTAAATAAAACATGGTATGAGAAAGCTCTGCCTAACAGCCAAAGTAATTTGACAACTAAAGGGTTTGTCAAGAAAGGAAAAGTATGACTGACAAATAAATCCCGTCAGCAACAGCAGCAAATGAATAAATTATTAAAGAAAATGTTTGGGCTCTTTCCTTTTCTGCTCAAAATGCGGCGCGCGCGCACACACACACACACACACACACACGCGCGCGCGCGCGCGCGAACGCCTAAAATTCAGCTGATACTCTTATTGTAATCTCAATCTTATTTAGTGCCCCTTAAGTCAAAATCATTGAGATTCCTCTCTATTTACTGTGTTCATCTTGCAAAGCTTATCTGTGCATTTAATGAACAGTTGCTATTACCAGTTTATAAATGTCATATGAAACATTTCCGTCTCAAGAGACTATAATTTTGTAGGTTCTGCCTTTAAAATGCACCTTATCACTCCTTGCCACCCCATAACTGTCACGCTGGTGCAAGCCAATATTCCCTCTTGCTTGGAATATTGCAAGTGTCCTAACTGGTCCCCACTGGTACTGCCTTTGCTCCCTCTACAGGCCATTCTCAATATAGTAGCCGTACCACTTCCGTTAAAACGAATCAAATCCTCCATCCTTGCTACAACACACAGCCATGCCGTAACCAGCTTCCCCTTTCATTCAGAATGCAAGTCAAATTCATTACAGTGGTCCAGGGACCCCTAAATGATCTGACTTCCCTGCTCTCTCTCTGATCACATTCTCTCTCTGGCCCAATCAACTCCGGCCATAGTGGACTACTAGATATTTGTGGAACATATTATAAGAATGTTTCTACTTCAGATCCTTTTAGTTGGTAATTCCTCAGTCCAAAATACTTACTCCTCAGATATATTTATGTCTTTCTCCAATTCCACCTTACTGAAATAGACTTCCATGACCTTCTATATAAAATAACAATCCTATTCCTTTTCTAGAACCCCTTCCTTCTTAACTTTCCTTATTGTTTGCCATATCAATGATCTCTATCTGACAGTATATATTTACTTCTTTATTTGATGAAGTCTCTTCTACTCATTGGAAGGTATTCCATATAGGAATACCTGTAATTGTGTCTGTGAAATGAATAATGCAATGTCTGCAAATATATGACCTTCATGTTTTTGATGTTTTACTATATAATACCTTATGATTTTTATCCCTTTCTACATAGACAATATATATGTGTACGTATATATCCATATATATCTATATTATCAATATACAATGAATAATAAATATGTTTTATATATTTATTCTATATTCTATATAATATATTATACATATTTATTTTTACATGTAATTAAATTTAATATATTCCTTAGAGTAATTAGATATTATTTGGAACAAAGCATCTGAAACTGAATAGTTAACATTAACATTTTATTTTCATATAATATACAATATCAAATGTAACAGTATATAACTTGGCATTAAAATACTAGATATCTGGGCAGAAAAAGTCTAGAAAAAATTCAAGCAGCGTTTGTCTATGGTTCCCACCAATATATTATGACTTAGAAAGCAATCTCAGATACCTTTGGGTTTATGCCATGTTTTAGTCAACTATTGTCACAGTAATACTGTGTAACGAACTACCACATCTTAGTGGCTTATGACAGTCAACATATATTTCTCACTCATGTGTATACTCTCTGTCAGATATGTAATGCTCATTAGTCAAAGCAGTTGTACAGTCAAGCCTGTCAAATGAAGCTGGGAAATATTATTCCATCTACATTTGGAGTAGAATGGTAGTATTGCCAACAAATTATTAAGACCATTACTTATACGTAGAATTTTCTGTCATTCAGGCTGAAAGTCTCTTCCATATCAAAGCCAAAGAGAGTTCTATGGGTCTACCTTGAAAATCAAAGTTTGTTTTACCTTCTGCTAAGGAAATAGAGTGTCTGAAATGAATTGTGAATTTTAGAGTAATCTAATGTGAAGAATATCTGCCTGAAGATATACCATAGGGAACAGAGAGGCTATGGAAACCAAAAGGATAGCAAGTGTTATGTAAACCAAGTACTGTGGAAAGCTACAATGTCATGAAAGTGTTATTAGAGCACCCAGGAAAAGCTGAAAAGCTGATGGTGGACCATTTAGGAAGACTCCCCACTTCTGCATCTACCACAAATGAGATGTATTTGAAAACTGAGAGATATTCCATGTTCATAGGTCATCTACTGACTCAGGATTTATTATGAGTTATTGTATGTTCTCCTATTTAGTTACTAATTGCTATTGGTCAAGGATAGATTAGAATGGTTTTTGCCTTAGAGAAGCTCAGGGCCCTAGTGGACGTAGAAACTGGCCAATAATATCACAATTTTTTGTGTTTCTCTAGGGAGTAGTCTAGTGTGAGAAACATAGTAGACACTTTAAAAATGTTGGTTGAATAAATGAATGATCACTATAAAGTACTGTAATTCTATGATATTTCTATAATTTACCCTCCAAGCTTTTTCAATTTAAAACAGTTAGATTTCAATCAGTTAGAATCAATGATGATGGGTTTATTATTTTCATGTAATTTATTAGTGATATTTAAATACATTTATATTGTATGGCCAAATATTGATATCAATGCTATTTCTTAATAATGTATGTTTCTCAAAGAATATTTAAGTGAAATTTTGCTGAGTAAAAATGTAGAAATGACAGAATTCCTGGGCACATTTTACCTAATATTTAACCTAAAGTTAAAATTTTCTCTAAAAAAGTTTTACATTCCAGACATAGGGCTGTATTTTGATCAAGTAAATGAATGTGCTTATTAAGGAAATTTTTATTTTGACTATAAATCTTTGTTATTATTTGAGAGTAAAACATATTTATGAGTCCAGATAATTTAGTCACTTTGTGTGTAAACTGCAAGATACAGTTAAAAACTAGAAAGTTGAACTGTGTATCAGAAGCAACTTATGTGTATGTTTGTTAGAGACACAGGATGAACAATCCCAGAATGATGTTAGCAGCAATACGTCCCGCTTCTGTTATTTGGGTTAAATGTTCAGTTTAGGATTTTTGTCTAAATTTGAGTTCACTATTTTTTTAAATGGAAATTTATAGTAGGAGGTGAGTATGACTGCAGTGTAAAATATGTATAAGACTGGTCAAGATAATGCTCCCCATCGTGTCTATTATTCTCAGGCTCTTTCCAATGTGTTCCACTGTGGGCCTCATGGAATAATGGCATATTATGGTTTTATGTTCTTACTGAAGTAAATTGTATGAGGTGGCCTAGTAAAAGCATCAAAATACACTGTTTCGATGTGTGTGTGTGTGTGTGTGTGTGTGTGTGTGTGTGTGTGTGTGTGTGTTTATAGCTTTGTCTCTTCCAAAAGGGAAATAAACTTTTAGCTGGTAACCAAACCAAATGTTTGCAGGGCATTTTAAACGCATTATTCATAAAAACCAAAAATGGTAAAACAATGCACAGACTCCACTGGTATTCATTTAGCTTTTGAAAATATGCAAAAACACTAGGTAGAACAGGTTTTGTCTTTTAACATTTTAATGAGCTTTGGGACTTTCATGCATATTAGTTATGTTGCCCTAATTACTCATTATAATTCTAATATGCATTTTATATTTAATTACAATGCTTATAAAGATTTAGTATGGACAGTAAATTATTATAACTAGCATGTGCATAGTGATTATGAACTGAATTTATTAACTTTTATACCAGCATTCAGTTTTTGTAATTTTCAGTTTTACCTTGGTGATTATCCGCGTTGTCTAATTAAACAAATATTTGTGTCAATTAATGGTAAATATCAAAAAAGCAGTATCTTCTTTTTTGTTTTTTGCCAATTTTCATTGAATTTTATTTTTTTAGTTTTCTTAGCCTGTTTCATTACTAGACAAGCTCATTTCAAAACATTAAAGTATTATTATTTTTTCTTAATTATGTAAAATATTATATAGTCTTGTTAAGACATTTCGACAGGGAGCCCAATATCAAATGATTAGAAGCTTTCTGCTAGGGTAGTTAATTGCTGAGAAGTTTGCTGAGAAGTCAGCTTATTTACATTTCAAACACAGATGTATGTGATTGAAAAAAATATTTTCACATTTTATAAACAATAAGAATAGCTGGCTTCTATCAACAAGAATTTTTCTTCCTTTTTGACATAATGCTTTTCCACTAGTTTTAGATATTAACTTTTTGCCAAATTTTTTGTCTTAAAAAATACAAAAAGCTCTAGATTCATTTTCCATCCTTGAATTTAATTCAGGGTTCTGCATCAAGCGGGCAATCAATACATGTTAATCGATTATTAGAATGGTAATAAAATTTCCTTGTAAAAATTCACATTCGCTCAGAGAGAAATAAAAATAACTGGAACTTGAATGTTAATGAAACCATAACTTTGTCAGATGAGGTCTGTATTTTTAGATTCTAGATAATCTTATTCTTGACCTGGGTAATATTTACCTTTAGTCAACATAGAAGGCTGTGAAAGACAAAGATCATACAAGAATTAGCAAGGACGTTTTTATCTGAGAAATTCTTAAGTATAAACATCTATACAGTGTAGCAGTTAAGAATTCAATTAGGTTCTTAGTTTATAACCAGTTACTAGTTGAGGGATGATGGGCTAATATGGTAACATCTTAAAAACTAATTCCTGCGTCTCTAATACAGAGACGATATACTCTACCTCAAAGACTTGTGGCAATCACTGGGGCTCTATATAAAGAAGGAATACAAGGAAGGCCTGACATATAATGAACACTTGAAAATGTGACATGCTTTCACACAAATACTACTGCTACCCTGATTCAAAGTGAATATTTGTTTATTTGGTAGAGCAATGTAGGTAGTTGACATTTATCTTCCTCAAATTCTCCAGTATCATCTATCCATTGATAAATGTGGTATGTGTATATGGACATATGTAATTTTGTATGCATATATGTATTATATATTAATTCACATGTATATGTTTATGTTTATATTTGCATAATTTTTAAACCACTAATTGACCACTTAGGATATAGATAGAATAATCTCATATACCATTCCGTTGTTTACTATGGACTTGAGTCTCTACTTCACTTTTTACATTACTCTTATGGAGACAATAATTATAGACATGTATGCTATTTATATATGATATTAATTGACTGTTGAATTTCTATGATAGCGGTATTATTAGTAATAAAGCCATATATATAACATTTTATTATTTTATGTGAATTATTATATTTAACTATAAGTAGGAAGTACATATAGCTATATATTAGTATACCACATTATTATTATCACATCATTATTCCTAATAATGCTATTATCTCCTTTAGTCCATTGTAGTCTCTAAAGTAAGATTTAGTCCATAGTTATCATTTCTTTTTCTGTAAATAACAAGCATTTATTGGATATTTACTGCTGGTCAATTGCTGTTGTGGCCTTAGTAGCTAGACCTATGCATTGCACATAATAACTCTTTATGCTATGAGTGAATGAATAAATGATTTATAATTTTTCTAATGTATAGTCTGTTGACTTATGTGAAAGCTTTTTCAAAATTATTTTTTGTTTAATAGGCTGTCTCTAAGGGTGCGGAAAAAATAATAAAGTGATAGGCAAAATTTCTTATCAATCCATTAAGTGTTTTCATGTCAAGATTCCCTGAATATTTAAATTCGTGAATTAATTAATAAGGTATTTTGTTAAGAAATAAACATAACTGAATAAGTCTTTTAAAGTATTTCTAATGATTTAATTCTAAAATCTTAAATTACTTTGAAATTGAGTTTTTGCCAACTTGTATGTTGTTTCTGGTAATTTAATATACAACAAAACTAGAATAAATACAACCATTTACTGTTTTTCTACCCATTTCTTTGTCATCCATGCATTTGATTCAACATGCCCAATCTTACTACTTTCATAACTAAACAGTCTGTACTTTTCTATACCTGGAGTTCTTGCCATCAGGAATTCTTTGTCTTTCCTTCAGTAATTATATATTACAGTCCCTTGGCAGTCACATTCTAATGTTTACACTTCTTAACTTTCCCTGAGTGATTTCAAAGGCCCATTACTTGTACTGTTGGCATTTTTCCGTGGTGCAAAGTAGAATTTTGTATAATTAAATTGTGGGGGTAGGGTGGATAGGAAGAGTTTGAGTCTAAAGGTGTGAAAATTGGCTCAGTTCAGTTCAGCATCAAGGGCCGAATTATGAAAGTTTCAATAGGAATGGAAAATTCTGGGGGGAAAGGATTTTAACTGAATGCAGAAGCTGCAGAGAAATGTTCATTCTCATGAAATTCAAAGATAGAGGAGGGATTTTAATTTAATATATTTGTCTTTTCTCTACCTACTTGCTCACTCTCTCCCAAAGAAGAACAATTGATATTTGCAAGTGGGGAGGAATGGTCATTTACAGATTGACCCCATCTCTCCCTTTACTCTTAAGTAGAGAGCCCTCAGCAGGACATAAACATTCTGCTCAGTGACTCCATGGAAGAGTTTTACAGAAGCAGGCAGCCCATGTAGGGAGGCCTGTGGTTTTCTAGTTGTTCTGTGACTGGAAGATAAATTCACTTCTCATGAATGTTACACAATCTGGTGTACTGAGACAAAAAAAAAAAAAAAAAAAAAAAAAAAAAAAAACCTTAAGAGGGATTTAAGGAACAAAATAAGCATTCAGAGGAGAGCGGAGAAGGTTGTTTTAGACTTGGAGTTACAGGTACTCTATGAATAATTTTCATCATTGTGAAGCTGTCTTTGAACTACTCTGACCAAGAATGCAGCTTTAGGTCTTTGGTGTGGGCCTTATGAGATTTTCACACTAACTTGTGGATCTTTGTCCTGAGAGAATGACTTTTATGATACAGGTGAACAAACTATTAAATAGAAACAGAGTCATTTTTAACAGGAGTGGTCTGACCAAGTAGGTGGGCCAGGCCTGACCTTAAGCAAAGAGCAGTTGGGCCCAGTGGGTGGCCTCAGCAAAATGCTAGAATAATAAACCAGGCCAACCCTGGCAAACAGGCAGCACCAGGGGGCCTTGTCAGGCACCAGCAAAGCTAACTTTAAAGTATAGACTGCTGCAGTTTAACTTTAAACTCTGCTGTCACATGTAGCCTGGTAATGTAGATGAGACAGAAATCTTACATACTTGCATTGTGTTTTTCAGCCAGATTTGAAGGATGAAGGCCAGATCTTTTTAACTGCAGAGATCCTGAGTTCCCAAATAGGTAGAAACTGCTATTTCAGCTGCCACAAATTCTGTTTCTCTTTTTTGTTTTGAATTTATAGCAGGACTGAAACAGTCAACTCCAAAGGGACTAGCCTTAGAAACATGAGGCTTGTCCACAGGCTCTTCAGAGTCATTCCTCACTATTGTCTCAAGTTGGGTCTGGACTTATTAATTCCAAAGGCTTAGGCACTGGTTCTTGATTGCTCAGATCCAAATTATGGCTTTATTCATAGAAGAGTCTTAGAATTTATTAATAAGTAAAAGGGAATGAACCCTTACTCTCTTATAATAAAAGAATATTCCATCTTCTTGAATGGAGGTAGAGAAATAATTCAATAATATTGCTGCAGATCCAAATATTAAAAAAGGCAGTTTTAAAAAGGCCTGGGCAGAAATAAGGAATCAGGTTTTTCAGGAAGTTAAGGAAGAGATGGAGGGATTCAAGTAGTCGTTCCAGTCATAATTAAGGAGCAATAGATGAATGAAAACAGAAAATAAAAGGTATCCAGACTAATTAAATCCTGGAAGAGGAATTCTTAGCAAAATAGTTGAACTCATAGTTGTCAATCCAAATACATATGAAAAACACAAAGACCTGCTACATAGGAGAAAAGAATATGCAATTTCAACTGCTCTTAATTAGGGCATCAGGAAAGGGAGATATGTATTAGTTATTACTAGCTAAAAACAAAATAAATATCCCATCAAAATAAACAAAATAAAAACAACTACCAGCAAGGATAAAAGAAAGCAGTCAGGATCATATTGCAGCTGTCAAAGTCAAGGTACAGAAGTAGAGTTATAGTGGTAGAGATGGAAGATGAGAAAGGATGTGAGAGAACTATTTAAGAGGCAAAATGGATGGGTTTGGTTACAGATTGGATGTGAGTGGAGAGGAAGATGGAGATGTTAAAAATTACTCCTGGGATTTTGGTTAGCACAGTTGGGTGGATGATCATGACAGTGGAGAATAATAGAAGTGGTTAATAATAGACAGCTGTTGGGAATTCCAAGTTCAGTTTGGGAACGTACTGAATTTGACATGTTCCTTAGACATTCAAGAGTCAATATCAGATGAAGTGATTGGTAGAAAGCTCTCTGGCCCAGAGGAAAAGGCTGGTTTGCATTATAAATGTTTGAGTCACCTCTGCAAAGTGTTAATTTATGTAATGGGTAGGCATGCGATTGCAGGATTGAGAGAGAGCTTTTATAAAAATGGTGTCTCCTATTTTGTTACTATGCACTTTAAAATTTTTCATATTATCTAAGTCATTCTACTAGTATAGCAGTATCTTGTTACCAGTAAATTTTTGGGTTCTTGTTCCAGGAGAAATAACATTGTATAAAAGCAGAGAATGTTAAACAACAACAACAACAACGACAACAAAATAAAACAAACACTAAAAGACAAACTAAATCAAAGATAAAAATAATCTGTAGTCTTAAAAAGTCCTCATAATCATGTACATATTATGATCTGTATTATACAAATATAGATGAATTTTTATATCTTTAAAGTATTTTCTGAATAGAACTTCTTAGCATAGCAGTGTTACGGTAAACCCAGAGATAACTAAATATTTTGTTTAAAATTGTATAATTGTAAGTTTGAGAAAGAAAGGATATTGTTGGCCTTATCAAAAGAGAAAGTAAATACAGAAGGAATAATAAAAATCAAGAGACATGAAGAATATCATTTCTATTTCCAATAGGCTTCAGGAAAATTAATAATCTTGAAGTTTGATGTATATTCTAAACCTTCCTAGTCTTTATTTAACCATTTCATGTTTATGTCTTTTAGTTTTTATTTTTATTTTTATAAACATGATGGAAATGTTTTTTTGAAAGGCAAAGGTAAATAGACTTCCATGTGACGAGTAGAACTATAAAAGATTAGAATTATGATCAGGGTAAGGTTTATCATGGAATGATGGATTGATGGGAAATAGCACTGAATCATCACCATCAAAAAACAAGCTTCTTCATTTTGAGAGAGTCCGCAAACTTCTCTCAGATTCTAATGTTTTCTAAGAGATATCATCAAATAATATTTTCTAGACATTCATGGCATATTTGTATCTGATTTTATAGAAAGTCTATACTATTTTGAGTTAGCTATCATATTGTTTGTCATTTAAAAAATGCTAAAAACTATTTTCATAACAGAATGTTATTCAATGGAAAATTTAGTTACAAACATAAAACGTATGTGTTCTATTCAGCAACACTCTAGACAGTGTTTATAAATATGCTTGGAGTTCTTTAGAGGAATCTTTTACCAGATACCCAAGGTCCTGTTTTATAATATTAGCTGAGGCCTTTGAAGTCAGGGAAAGAACTAGAGTAAACATGGATGCAGATCCTCACCAGTGTTTATTTGAGGAACAGGTGAAGGATATACAAGGAGAAATTTATCCTACGATGTATGGTATGAAGGCTACCAACAGAGATTTGCTCTGTCTCCTTTTTTATACAAAGAGGGAAAAAAGTCGGGTTTAACATTCCTCAGAGTCATGAATCTCAAAATATATCATTGATTTGAACTACTTTGATATGCCCTTCCTTCATATGCATAATTCTAAACAAACCAAATGAGCCAGGACAACATTATTACATATTGTTAAGTTCCAAGGTTTTTAGAAACAAATACCCATTAAGTAACTTATATGTCCTACAACTTCAGGGCATTTACAGATGAATAAAATAAATTCTCAGTTCAAAGATTTAAGCTTTTCCATATTATTGTTTGATTATATGTTCAATCATATATGATCATACAAAAGTAACATATCTTAATATAAAATTAAAGAAGAAATTAATATTGCTTAGTTTAATTGAAATGGGCTTTAGAGAGATGAATATCATTAGGTAAATAATTTGGTGTTATGCAATCTGATTTCTATAGATAGCAAGGTAGTAATGATAGAAGAAAAGTCTAAATGTTCACTGCTTATAGACATTATATAAAAATCTATATAAAACTTTCATATGCCATGTAATTATAATCAAAATGAAAGTAGAAGAGGAAAATACTCATACTGATGTCACTATGGTTAATCAATATTTACTAAGTGTTATCTAGGAGGAAAAGGAAGAGGAGAAAAGGAAGAAGAGGAAGAATCATCTGAGTAGTAGGGTTAGTAGACACTTACGGAGGTCACTTAACCCATGTTACTGTTTCCAGGCATCATAAATCAAAGCTGTCCTCACTCATAAAGTTCCTACCCAAATACTAATAATGATAATTAATCTAAATGAAGCATGTACTATGTGTCAGAAACAGCAACGTTCTTTAAATTCATTATCTTATTTAAGAACCACATATGTCCAGTGCTATCTTATTTTTTGTCTTAAAGATGTAAAAGTTGAAATAGAGAGGTTGAGAAATCTTCCCAAGTTCACTAGCTGACAAATTAGATCAAATCCAGGTCTTTCTTACTCAGGAATTCTCATTATACAGATAAACATAGGTTATTCCACATGCAGTTTGGACATGGCTGTCTCCTCAATTAACTTCATCATGAGAGAATATTCTTTTCATCTCAATTAAGATACCACTTATTCTGTGAAGCCCAGATAAACTCTTGCAGAGAGACATCATCCCACCCCCCAGTTCTCATCTTGTGGATCATTTGTGGCCTATTAGCACAGCAACGCAGTGCAACTTTAGAGTGGATTTAAATTCTGTATGAGTCTTTGAGCAAGTTCTCTAACTAACCTTCGTAATCCTGTTTACTCTTTGGCGAAATGGGAATACACGCCTTCATTGTACGGTTGTTCTAAAAATTAGATTATAAAAGTAAAACATTTAGCAAGTGTCTGGTTCAAGTGAGGGACTCAAAAACAAAAATTTGTGTTTGATGTTTGAGTCTTCAAATAAGATGTGAGTTATGCAGTTACAAGAACACAGCCATTCTTCATATCCTCAAAATTAACTAGAGAACACAGCACATGTGAGTACAGAAAATTAAAATTAGCCAATTATATCCCATCTCATTGAAGGACAAGGTACATGACAAAAACTAGCATAGATTGAGCATTTGTTTTATGCCAGGAACTGCTCTAAGCACTTTTTATGAGCCAACTCATTTAACTTTCACAATTTTATTCATACTATTATGATTTCCATTTCACAACTGAGGCAAAGAGAGGTAAAGTGTCTGAGACCACACTTTAACCACTACTGTCTTATGGATGGTAAACCTTTATATTTAATAACCCTTCATATTCTCAGAGAGGATCATTATTAATATACTGTGGCATTTCCCATAATGTCTCCACATATGGCCATAATGAAAGCTGTTAGTATTTTCTGGATCCTTTAAAAATCCCTTTGCTCTCTATATTCAGAATCTATTTAAAAATATTTTTGAAATTTTCAATTACAATTGACATACAATATTGAGTTAATTTGTACTTCTTAATCCATATCCTGTTTTAGAATCTTTCGCTGCATAATATCACAGTGTCTAAATACTGGGGAAAAAATGACTTGTAGCTTTTAACAGCTATACTCATATTCATTTCACCTGTTACAAAGGGAAGTCATAAAGTAAAGACATAATGAGTGAGAATAAATTTATATTTCAAATTCACAGCCTCACAGGAGATCTGAAGCTTCTTGTATGCAGGTACCACTTTGTCAAAGGGAAGGCACACTCATTTAATCTGCCATATGAGTCAGTACTCAGAGTACTTTGAGTAAACAGAAAAATAGACCATCTTTGCATGGAATGCTTCTGCATATTTGAGGATAAATATATGTGCGGTAGCAAAATCAAAACAAAACAAAATAAACAAACAAAACACACAGGGCACAAAGCAAGTTCCCTATGCCCAATCAGGCTTTGTCAACTAGGTGAGTTTATATTTTACGATTTTCATCAGCAGCAGAAAAAACACGTTGCAATTACTGAGCATTTTCACAATTCTTCACTGTACAGCTACAAAGAGCTGGTTCAACAAAGC
The DNA here is from genome assembly GCA_003508835.1 of Eonycteris spelaea. Taxonomy (NCBI): domain Eukaryota; kingdom Metazoa; phylum Chordata; class Mammalia; order Chiroptera; family Pteropodidae; genus Eonycteris; species Eonycteris spelaea. Next base: position 17,265,012 of record PUFA01000016.1, read on the forward strand.
CCCTTTCATCACAAAGGTTCATGCTCCTATTTCTTTTGTTGCTCTTGCTGAAGACATTTTGTCAATATTTTCTCAGTCTCTGTGTTTCAGTGTGTATGAAATTTAGTGTGTATGATGGTCTAGCAGCATGGTAGAAGAATGTGTGTGTGTGAAGTTAGAAGGTGAAGTATAGTCCTTGGACACTATTATATTAAAACCTTGTCTCACAGCAAATACTGTGCTTCTGGTGAAGAGGGAAATCAGAGTCACCAACCATTACTCACTTGTGTTTGGGTTCCAGGCATTTGTGAACTGCCAAGTAATGTGGTGTGGGCCCAACAAGCATGTGTCATTAATGCACCTGAGTACCAAAGGCTGCATAAACAGAGATGCACATTTCATTTGCAGTGTCTTCATGATATATTAGTAGAGGGGTGGAGGAAGGAGATGGGAGAACAGAAAACCAATCAGGACGATCCAAGGAGAAAAATCAGGTCACTCAGTACACGTTTCCTCATTTCAATCTTAAGGATGATCGCTACTCTTTTTGCAAACAAACATCAATGGATCAAGGCAGAACTGCTCTACTTCTTTTCAGAAATGCTCAATTCCAACTCTATGTATTGCCTGCTCTCACAAGTCATATTTTCATTTACACAATTATGTGCCAACTATGTGGCCTCTATTATTATTCTCTAGGAGCAAGTGATGTTCATAATGTGAACAAACTGTTGTCTAGTCAACAATTTCCAGTATAGGTTACCTCATGCAGGAACAGATTATGTGTTAAATGCAATTCAATTTGGGATTCTGTCTTAGCTGATTTGTGGCCACGGTGCTATCACTATGGGAGCAGAAACCTTGGCTGTAGAGAGAGCTGCATGTATGCCAAATTTGGCTCTGTAAAGACTCAGAGTGCAGGCCTCTAATCTGCCTGGAACACGGATCTTTCTTGAAACTGACAAGATGTTCTTGGCTTCAAAAGGTACATTGCAGAGGAGAAGATGTCTCAGAGTGTCAAAGTGAATTACTTCTCTGCACACCCTTGTCTAGTCTCCACTAATGATTCAAGTCAGGAAACAACATAAATGGAATATCCGGGCTCCTATTAACAGTAGAAAGTTCCCGTCTTAACTAAAGTGATAGAATATGATAAGCAATTGATAAACTTTAATTCTTTGTTATTGACTATTCTCACCCATCTAAATCTGTCCCAAGGAGAGAATCGCTTGAAAAATAAAAATAAAGTTCTTTATTAATAATTCAGTATTAACTAGAGGAAGTTATTTTAAAAGCTAAATATATGACCTTAAATACTCAACCTCAGTGTGGAAAATTAAGAAGTCATTTATTGTTTACTGAAAATTGAGAACTTCTGAATAGATCACAAAGTGTAACCATTCTAACTTGGAGTGACCAAATATCTGCTTTATTAATAGATTGAAATGAATGGGTTAAAAACAGACATGTTTATATCTTTTTGTGTTCTAAGTACTTAAGAGTGCTGGACACATAGCAAAAACTCAATAGATACTTATGGGATGGACGATGGATAACTCCTCTCCATTGAACAATTAACTGAAACTTCTGAAACAATGAAGCTCCTCCAAAAGTTTTGTAGAAAACCAGTTGCTAATTCTGTTGGTGTTGATTTTGCAGAACTCACACAACAAAGTATGTAAATCCACTAACTCAGATTGTGTTTCTGAGGACACTGCTCATTACGACTGTATAATAAATGGAAGTGCACAAGTCACCATTAGCACGGAACAGATTGTTTGGGTAGCAAAGACAGCAGCTGTCACAGCTTGACAGCTTTCTTGTTAGTGAATCAGCTTCACTGACAGCCTATTTGATTGAAAACCACTGTTCACTGACAGTGTGCTATAGCTGATATACATATGTATCTCATGAAAAATGAGACATTTGCTGAATACCCATGAAAGGTTGAAAAGCTACAGCTCTATGAACTACATGAAAAAAAAGGAATAACGTTCTAATAAAGCAGGTCTATTAGTGTATAGGAACTTTGCTTACTGAAAAACACTAACAAAAGTGCACATGAAAGCAATGACAGGTGACCCAGTGGTAGCATTTTTGTGCATCGTTTAAATTGGTCTTCCTGTCACCGGAATTTTATTTGCAACCAAATGAGGCCAATGTGGGAAGAGAACCTTTGGGGGAAGCAGTCATTCTATTTCTTAAATCTTGGGACTGTCACAGGATGAATGTCGGGGAGCGAGGATCCCTTCTCAGATTTGAACTTGGGGTAGAAGTACCTGAGCAGAGTGCGGATGACATCAGTGAGTAGAATCAGTCATACATAATGCAGGTGAGTGTGGTGTATACTACCTAGCACAGACTTGACAATGCACTTCAATGCTGAAAAGCTTCTGTTTCAACAGCGCAGTGCCTCTGCCTGAGTAGAGATGTAGGGATAAGAACAGTTCGGATATTCTGGGGTTACTTGTAAAGTGGCAAGGATGACATCTCACTGGAATGGGAAGCACTGAATTCACTCATTTGGGCTTCTCTGTGAGATTCATTAATGTACATCCCTAAACTCTTCCTTAGGATGATCCATATGCTTGGGGCCTTAGAAAGTACAATGAGTTAATGCATTTACCTGATAACATTGTCCAAGTTCCCATTTGTCATCATCACATAATTTGGCAGAGTTTCTGGCCTCTATACAAATGAGAGACAGGATCAGAATAACCAACGTGCCTGCAGGTCAGGAGAGCAGAGCAGCTACACTCAGACATTGATTTGGGTAGGTTGGCAGGGCTGTGCGTCTCACTAGTGGCAAATCCAACTGTTCTTGTGTGGTGTGCCAATAATAATGAGTGGCAACATGGCCAGAAAATAAGTGTTTGAACCAATTATGAAATGTTTAATCCATGGAATAAAAATAAAATTATAAAGCTGATCATGTTAAAAATAAGAGAGAGAGAAAGATGGAGACATTGAGTATAATTATTTGTGGAGAAGGAAGGAAGGAAGGAAGGAAGGAAGGAAGGAAGGAAGGAAGGAAGGAAGGAAGGAAGGAAGGAAGGAAGGAAGGAAGGAAAAGAGAAAGAAAGGAGAAAGGAGGAGAGAGAAGGAAGAGAGGGTGGGAGAAAAAAGGGGGAGAAAGAGAAATAAGAAAAATATCAAAACTGCTACAACCACCCTCATCCTCCCATATTTTGACCCTTGCAACTGTTTCTTCTATTCTTTGTCTGATTTTATTCCTTTCCAGCTGCATTAGTCTCACCTTCAAGCCTCAGTACTAGGTTCTCCCTGGGGCTGGAATGCTCTTCCCTAGATAACCACCTGGCCACCTTCCTCATTTCCTTCCAGTCACTGATCAAATATTAGTTCTCAAAGAAGCCTACAGGGAGAACTCCATTAATCATATAATTCCCAGTCCTCAATCTTTCTTTATCTTCTCTACTTTTTTCTTTTCTTCCATAGCGCTATCACATTCTAATATAGTGTTTATATTGCTTATTGTCTGTTTTCTTTTGCTAAAGTAAAATCTCCATGAAGCCAGGTTCTATTTTATTTACTTGTGTATCCCAAGACTCTAAGAAGGTGTCTGGCATGTGGTAAGTATTCAATAAATAGTTGTTGAAAGAATATAATAGGTATGAGATCTTGGAAAAGGTACTTAAAACACACACCTCTATTTTTACGTCTTTTAAATGGAAATATTTAGAGTAGTGAGAATGAAGTAGGAGAGGTATCAAAGAGGTATCTAGCCTTGCACGACACCTATAACATCCTTTTTATCAACATTAAAAGGATCTTCTACATCCTCTTGTGTTACTCTAGTACCACAGTGATCTTTATCTAGAGGCTTATTCTTATAATTTTCCCCAGACCAGTGTCTGTTCACATATTGTTAATGAATGATACTAAAGTCTGCTAGAAAGAACTATTTTTCCCTAGTCCACAATTTCACTCTTTAGTCATTTTCCTACTGGCTTTTCCTACAGGCTGTTCTCATACCATCTATACATTTATACAGGTCTATATTTTATGCAGTTTTGGTACCTTGACAAGCTATATTGAGACATTCTCTTAAGCATGCCATCCCTCAAACCCAAATTACGAACTAACCCAAGTAATAAGTCAGGTTTGTGTCATACCCTTTCAGTTTTGCTTTTTTCAATTGTAGTAAAAATCTTAGATTATTTTCCACTGTGGAGTTATTTTTAGAAACACTAACACATTTTCTGACTTTTGAAAAGCTCTGCACATAGTATGCATGGAATACACATTTGTTGAATTTTAGGTAAATCAAACTTTGTGATATATTTTGGTCATAACAGCTCAATATACTGAACATTCAGGACAGTAGTTCCTCACAAACCATTTAATCCTTGAATGCAGAAAGAAATATGAGCACTCAATAACAGTGTTATTTATCACATAGTAAGTTTTATTCGCATAATGTATTTTTAGGACTACAACATATTCCTGAACTTGGTGTTTTTCTCATTCCCACAGCAGCAAACAATAATAGTCTTTAATTATCTTTACAATGAGATAACAAATGAGTGAAATAAATTATTACTTTAAGACTTTTTATGCTCATTAAATATTCAGAAAAAACAGTTTTGAAGCCCATGGTAAAATTTAATTTCTTTTAAATCACAGAAAATGACCAAGCTTGAGGTTTCTGGACATTTGAAGAATATACTGGAAGTAAGAGGCTAACATTTATCTCCATATCATCTGCAGTTCTTTGACAGATTAGGTAGAATAGGAAAAATGGGCATTAAATTTCAATCAGGGCTAATCTGTGGACATATATTGGGCTGGTGAGAAGTTGAGTAATGATTGGGAGATTCCATATTTAATACTGGTTGGCTGCCTTGCCCTGCATAGGTCATGAACTCTAGACAGGTATTTTTGGCTTGTAACATTCTTAGAAAAGAAAATTATTTCTTGGAACGTTATCCTGTTCTTGCACTATTCTCATTACCTATCAGAAGTGGAAATAATATTAGCGCTTTGCCCCAAAATGTGAAAATTCACCATTACAATATTTTGGTCTTTGCCGACATTGAATCTTTGCCATTACCAACAATGTTTGTGTGTTTATACATATACATTCATATAGGTCAATCCATGAATCATGTAAACTAATATTTTAAGCATCATTTCACTTTGTTCTCTGAGGTTTCTCAAGAGGTAGTAAATTTGAATTGGTGAATTGCCTTGAACTGGCAAAGTATCCCTTCTGGAGAAGGGGCTATCCTAGGAATTTAAGTATAATTTAATTGACCTGAACCCTCATTACACAGGAAAATCTGCCAGAGATATCCAGAAATTAACTGATTTTTTTTTTTTTTCCCCCTGAGAGCTATAGCACACGATAATTAAGAGAAAGGCTGATCTTACGGAAGGTTGGTTTATCCTGGCTCTCTGAAGTTAGAATGTGTAGCAGAGAGCAAGACAATCTCTTTGTGGTAGGGGAGAATAATTAATGAACGCCATGCATTTGAAAAACGGCTTCTCTCTTTATGTTTAAAAATACCTATATTATTTCAAAGTAAAGCATAATGGAGCCTGTTTATCTCTGACCAGAAATTATATCTAAGTCTTGGAGAGAAAACTGATCTGCTATGCTACCGCATTACTGTGAGGGAGTTTCAGTGACTTTCCAAAGAAGGGTTGTGGATGAGACCAAATCAGAACAACATATACTATTGAATTGTTTCCAAATATATTTTAATTTCTTAAAATATCATCCCTCCATATATTAATCATTCTACCAATTATTGTTATAATATAGACTATGAGTGAATATGTTAAGAAACTAGTTAGCTATGGATATGGTATTTCACTTTAAGATAAAAGAATCTTCATATTTAGAATGTGTTGACTCTACCATATCATGTCAACTTTATTTAAAAGATATGCCAAAAGAATAACTTCTTTATCCAACTAAAGCAAAACCAATGTAATTCTTTATATTGTACCAAATGTGTTCAGGACTCTTCTTAATTTCTCTCTAGTCATTTTTCGAACGTGATCTACCCAGTACCAAGTCTAAGTCAAAGGAATTTCATTTCTCACTATTTTCTGTCTTTGGGGACAAACCAGGGACCCTTATTCATTTGATAAAGTTTCTGAATGCTTGCACGCAGTAATGATTCTTTTCTAACCCAGGGGTCCATTAACCTAGAGTTACAAACAACTTTCAGAAATTTGACCAACCAAAATTCAATCGAATCCACAGAATTTGCATTGGCCTCATGCCTGGTGCCTGGTATGGAAAGAGCTGCTATATCATCTTCACAATCTTATTTATATCATTATTGGTGAAGAAATAGTCATTTGCTCACAATAAACATTTGAGGACACACAAAATTTTGGTTCTGTGCTAGTAGATTGTTCTCCCCCGCCCCCGCCCGCTTCCTGACAAACTCCAATGACCATTCAGTGATTCATATGTGGATTTTTGTTCTTTTGCTATTTTTCCCTGTAGTAGTGACAGATTTACAGTGAGTCTTCTACACTTTCCCCTTTATTCACCTTTATAGCTAATGTTACTTCTTGAAGCCAGGAATGAAAGAGAACCAAAGAACAGGAACTGAATGTGATGGTGATACTAATATATTTCTATGAAAATCAAATTATGATGTCATGACTACTTTAAATATTATTCATAAAAGCATAGGCAGTAAGGAGAAAGCAACGGAGGACGCCTTCAATTCTAATACAAATAATATTTAATGTCTTCTACTAGCTTTACTTGAGCTAGAAAAATATGTAGGCAACTGGCACTGTCCCCATTCACAGTTGTTTCTAACTTTCTTAAAATAATGCTTTGGGGCTAAAATACCTTATAAATCATCTTGGCTAAGAAACAATTTTGTTCAGAAAATTCAATTCAATTTAAAACAAAAACCAGAACAGTTTCTGAATTACCTGACCACAGGGAAGAAGAAAGCAGTTCAGCCATCTGAAAGTATATGCAAGGAAACACAAATTTTTTTTTTTTTAAGATTAGCATGGCCCAGAAAACAAAGAACTTGAGTGTAAGCTATAAGCAGGTGAAATCCAATAATTTTGATAACAGCAAAAAATGTTCATGTCTGCTTGGTCCTGCCTTCTCATTTTAAAGATGAGGAAACTGAGTTACAGAGAAGTTAAATGATTCGTTCAAGGCATAAACATAACATTACAACTCCCTTTACTTGAAGATGTTTTAGTCCTGTAAAATTGTGCAGAGAGCATTCAACTGGGAATTACAAGGCCTGACTCTATTTCTGGCTCTTTTAACAAGATGAGACCCCCTGGCAAAGAACTTAACTGTTTAGTTGCCACATGTGGAAACTGCACAGTTGAGCTAGAACATCTCCAGGGGTCCCCTCCAACTTGGGAGAGCCATGATTCAATAATAGAAATTGCTAGATTGTTTCTTTTCTTTTAGTTTGCTTTTCCCTGAGCCTTTAATGGTGCCTTGATCACAAACCCTATCTGTCAATTACTCAGAGGATTGAATATGGAAACTTTTACATGTCCTTCTCTGACATATTCATTTATATATCACCACCGTTCCATTTTCACCATTACCTTTCCCTAAGGACACCTAAATCTTCTTTCACTTTCATTACTGTATCTGTTCAGTTCCACACCTCAAATTATTTTCCAATGACTCTAGACTTTAGTGAATGCTTTCTCCGATCCTCTCAGTTGAAGTTGACTATTCCTTTCCTCGTCCACAATTTCTTAATTTTACTACTCTCTAGTTATTTAGATATATATAGAAAGGTCTGAGAAGCTTGTGAAGAGTGTACAATTTAACTTTTAATCAATGTCAGTTGAATATTAGTTTACCTATCAAACATGAAATTGTTAGGAAATAATAATATTCAGTGTTGGTCGTGTGTGCAGGAAAACATAACTTTCATATTCTGAAAGTATAATTTTAAGCTGGCACAGCCTTTTCAGAAGGATAATTTGGCAACACGTATCAGAAGGCTTAAAATGCATATCATATGATCCAAGAATTCCAATTCGAAGAATTTATCCTAAGGATATGAACAAAGATGTGCAAAAGAGCAAGTACAGGGATTATCATCACAGTATTATTATACAGCCAAATTGAAAAGGACAAAATACTGTTTTAAATTGTGATACCTTAATATACCATTCAGCCATTAAAAAGCACGTCTATAAATTGATTAATTAACTGGGGACAGAATAAAATATATTAAAATAGAAAGGACACAAAACTATGTACAAAATATATGGAAACAGAATCCAAAATTTTAAGTGATTGTTTTGGGATGAATATCCTTTTTCTCTTTCTTTGATTTGTAAAACCTATGATGAACTGGTATTACTTAAGAAGAAGAAGCTAAACTGTAACGGTGAAAACATGTTATGTTTCTTTGGCAGGTTTTCCTGGTTCAGTAAGTTTGAATGCTGAGGCGAAGGCCTGCTGGGAAGTCAGAAGTTTGTGGTTTACTATTATGTCTCCTAAATGTGAACTGAGGACAAGTCAGACAACTTTTTTGACCTTCAGTCTCTGCATTTCTAAAATGATGTAATTGGAAAAAGCTCTCTTTTATACTCCTAATATTTGTGTGTTCTATAGGTCTATTAAATACTTAATTTATGAAAAAAGGAAACACGTAAGGAGCGTTATACTCTTGCATATGAAACTTGAAGCAAAAATGAGCACATGAAAATATACAACAAGGAGTTGTTGATAATAGAGAATATTTTATTACTAAGTCTGACACTTCCGATTTTTAAGTACTCACAAATAAAAATAAATGAATAGATGCACAAGAAAAAATACTTATTTCTCCTTTAGTCATTTATTGGTGGAAAAGTTCTAAATGATTGAGTCAGCCTACATGTAAATGCTATATGTTAAACAGAAATTTCAGTGACCCTTGCATAACAGGAGCTGTGATTGCCAGTTCCTTTCTGGTTTGAACTGGAAGTTACAGCTTACACTATTTCTGGTGTAATGACTCTATACAGATGGGGAAATCAGATCAAGTGGAATCAGAACTTTGGGTTCTAATTAGATCCAGCTGTTCCATGGAAGCTGAATCTTTATCTGTAGGCCTTAAAACTAGTAAGCACAAGTTTCACATTTTAAAGAGCATTTTGGACCTGTGAAGATATAAATGCAGAAATAGCAAATTTTGAAATGTGGACCTGTGTCTGTCTTATCACAAATGAATCCAGTGTTTTTATGTTGTTACTGAAAAAAGGATATACAGGCTTTCTACCTGCTGTTTCCTTATGATAGTACTTGTTTTCTTTCCCTTTTGGCCTTGATATTTTTCCAAAAAGAAAACTTTCTTTACTCTTTCAGTTGTATTTTCCTAAATTTTGATTTAAATATGTCATCACTGTGTTCATTAAGAGTTTTGATTTTTAATGTAAAAAAATACATTTAAAAATAAATATTAGCTAATATCAACCATACGGAGATATTATTTGCTTTCTAACAACTTTGAAACATCAGCTTTTTAGTATCTTTATTTAGAAAAATAGAATGATAATTAGATAATAATTTCATGCTTTTCTCTGAGGAAAATATTAATAGCATTTTAATAATACAATTTCTTTACCTCGGTCTTAAAAGTAATTTCCAAAAAGTAAAAAAAAAAAAAAAAACCCACAACCAACAAAAACCCATAACTATGGGGTAAATATTTTTAAATCTTTACTGATATATGTTATCCCCTAGAATTGTGCCTGGAACATGGTACACCTGAAACTAATATAAAATAATACTGAATGTCAACTATAATTGAAAATAAAGTATTGTTGAATGAATATGGGAATGAAATTTAAGGATATAAATATTTTTGACTAATGAATGAAATGTGAGACACAAAAATTTTTGCAGCATCAAAGAATAACAGTTGACCTACATGGGGAGGATTAAGCTTCCACTAAGCTCTATTGGCTTTTAGAGTGTATAGCAGAGTGGTAATAATGCTGATATTGTGCAGGGGAGGTAGAATATGAATTCATTTCCAGGATGAGCATATTATTTGTATGACCTTAGAAAAGTCATTAAATCTTTTGGGATCCAGATTGGCTTTTCTACAAAAAGTATGTATAATAATGTCCAGCACATGGGGTTGTTTTGAGGTTTGAATAATAAATGTGTAGCTTCTATAAACAGTGTCATATAAAGTTTCTGCTCACTGAACATGCCTATTAAAGCCCTACTCCTCTTTTTTTGGTATCATTTTTTTTTATCTTTAATATCATTCAACTCCACTAATTGAAATACAATTCAATATACCCAGTCAGTTCAAATGTCATTTCTCTATGAATCTCTTTCTGATTCCCCAGATTTGATTTCTATAGCACTGTCATAGCATTTGTCATATTCTATCGTGCACATTTTGAATTCACTTTTGAATGTATATATCTTATACATTACTATATTTAGTAATGCTAATAAAGCAGTGTCAGCTAATATCAAGTGAACACTTACAAGGTGCCCAGCAGAGTGCTGTTTAAGTGTTTTTCATACTTTATCTTATTAAGTCTAACAATTTTACATAAGGTACTATTATTACTTTTTTTAACTTTCTCCTTTGAAGTTACCCAATAAGTAAATAATTACCTGTAAATTTCTTCAATGCATCTACTACATTCTAGGAATTAAATTCAGTGCTTTATATAAGCTCTTTTGCTTATCATATAAAACAATCTTGTGATGTAGGATTTATCTGTATTTCACAAATAGGGAAACTAGGACACAAAAAAATTGTTAAGTAAAATAATCAAAATCATATAATCTGTAAATGACAAGATTAAAAATCAAGTACTTACAATTCCAAATCTAAAACCTGCATTCTTCCATTGTCAAACAAACAACAGTATAAAGTATAATCCCTCTACCAGATGCTCAAGAAATACTTCTTTAAAAACTATATTTCTTCTCACACATATAATCACTCATTATTTGCACTGTGTCACAATATGAATCTGTATCATTTTTTTACACACCGTCAGTCTTTAGTAAAACAGTTTGATTAGTGATTTTAGCGCATAATCTGAATAAAGTATTTTCAGGTTAATTGCACTCTTTTTTTGAATTTTCTAAACCAGAAATGAGAAAACTGGTCAAATCCAGCCATCTGACTATATTTATAAAGCTTTATTGGACCATATCATACTCATCTGTTTACATATTGTCTGTGGCTACTTATACATCACAATATGGAGTTGAATAGTTGCAACAGAGACTACAGGGCCCACAAAGCCTAACACAATTACTATCGGGCCCTTTGTGGAAAAAATATGCCAACACCTGTTCTAAATTATCATTAGTTCTATCTTATGGTCTTATCTTTGGTAAATTATCTCCTTCACTTTAAACTCAATAGTTTTAATCATCCTGGCAGATGTAGGAATTCATTGAGTCACTGACCTCAAAAATAATTTCCCTCCTTCAATTTTTTTCTATTTTAAAATCTCAAAAATTTTCAGGTTCATAATTTGCTATAATCTTAAAAGGCTGAAGGAATAAAAAGTGGCAATGGTGACTATAAACACAGTCTGTTGAATCTGTAACTCTTGACTCTCCTTTTAATTTATAGTCTTGGAGCTAAGTAAAACATCTTATATACATACGCTTAGTAAATTTGAGGTAACTTTAAAATATTTCAGAAGAGCATAATATTGGTATTCTCTAACTTTACTCTCCTCAAACTGGAAATTACAGACAACTCAAAAAGTTTTACATTTCAGAAATTCATACCCAACTAGGTGTATTAAATAGGGATCCTTTTCCCACATCATTCACTATATTGCTTGCCCATTTCTTTCTATTAATTAGCTTAAAGCCTTTTATTATTATAATTTTTTATATATATTGCATTTTTGGTCAGTTGACTGTAGAGCATTATCTGATTATTAATTATTATGGTACTTTTCTATCTGTATTTATGAAATAAGTGATGTTTATTAAAAGCAGACATTTATCACTGAAAAGACGATGTGCTGGTATGCCAAGCACGTTACCACTATTTCTATGGCAATTCACAGCTGCTGCCTCTGTCGTTGTCAGCATGACCAGGTACTGAGTTAAGGCTTTACATGTTATTTTTTTTTATCATGACCCTTCCAAGATGGATAATGTTTTCATTTGAGAGATGACAAAACCACAGCACTACAATTTTTAGTAAATTTCCCAAGCTCACAGCTAAAACATGGTAAAGCTAATTTTAAAATCCATGGCTGTATAGCTTCGGAGTTCTATTCTTTCCACTGCATGATGCTTCCGATAACCTTCTTTGTTTCTGAAAAACAATCATTATATAAATGTCTGTGTATTATTTAGTACTTAAACGAGATAAGCTGTCAAGACATGATGTGGAGGAAACATAAACACGTATTGCTAAGTGAAAGAAGTCAGTTTGAAAAGACTACATACAGTATTATTTTAACTGTAAAACATTCTTGAAAAGGCAAAACTATGGAGACAGTAAAAGATTAGTAGCTGCCAGAGGTTCAGGGAAAAGGAATAAGGAAACGATGAATAGGTGGAACATAAGTCATTTTCAGGGCAGTGAAACTATTCTGAATTATACTATAATAGTAGATAAATGACATTATGCATTTGTCAGAACCATAGTATGTACAATATCAAGAGCTAACTGTAATGTTAACTATGGACTTAGTTAATATTAATATTGGTTCATCCATTATAACCAATATACCACACTAATGCTAGATGTTAATATTAGAGGACACCGGTGGTAGAAAATGTAGAGGGGATAGATGGGAACTCTATAATCTCTGCACAATATTTCTCTAAACCCAATGCTGGGCCTAAAAAATAAAGTCTAGGACTTCCTGTTTCCAGTTCTGCATTGTAAGGAGCTTGAAAGTCACCACTCATTTCTAAAAGTGAGAAAAAAATCTGAACGGACTGAAAAATCAAACACTCTTCTTGGATCCTAAGAGAGGGCAGGACATAGGGCAAACAACTGCACCAAAAATTGGAGAGTCAGATAGATAAATGGAGGAAATCACAGCCTACAGGAGCAGAGACTCATGAGAAGAAACCACCTGGGTAGGAAAACCTGAACTGTAATTGATGAATTGCTGGAGGTTCAGTGACGACAAATCTGAGGGTTAAAATCTCAAGAGGAACCCAGTTATGGGGGAGGGCATGAAATACTGTGAGATTTACCTTTAGGAGCTTGACCAGATTCACACAGTAAATATCTGAGAAAAATTTCCTTGGGCTTCCAGCACTGAAAGGGGACCATTCCCAAACATACCAGAGCACTTTGTTCTTCTTAACAAGTCCTACCTTCAGGGGAGACTAGTTAACCAGAGCCTAACCTGCTGGGGTATAATCACAACCTAACTGACCTGGGGTGGGGGAATTATCCAACTCCAGGCCACTCTAGCCATCCTGTCCTACCAAAAGGGAGAAAAACTTATGAAGTTCACAACACCGAGACATGGGCACATTAAAAGACTGAGACCTTCCCCCACACTTCCCCTACACTTCATCAACATATTACTAAAGGCCTAGTTATATCAGTTCTTTTTATCTAGTACATCGTGGCCAGCTATCAAGAAAAATTATTACAAAGTATACCAAAGGCAAAAAACACGATTTGAAGGGACAGAAAAGCATCAGAACCAGACGTAGCAGGGAGGTTGGATTATCGGGCCAAGTTAAAACAACTATGATTAATATGACAAGAGCTCTAAAGGATAAAAAAGACAGCATGCAAGTACGGATGGGCCATGTAATCAGAGATAAAAATCCTAAGAAAAACACTAAAAAAATACTAAAGGCAAAAATTTGTCACAGAAATAAAGATCGTCTGCAATAGGCTTATTAGTAGACTGGGCAATGCTGAGGAAAACATCTTTGAGCTAGAGGATATAGCTATAGAATTCTTGGGGGAAAAAACAAAGAGAATAGGAAAAAACAAAAACAAAAAAGAATATCCAGGGTGTGACACAACTACAAGAGGTAATATATACATACCAGAAATATCAGAAGAATGATAAAAAGGAACAGAAAAAATATTTGAAATAATAACAATAGTAGAATTTTCCAAATTAATGTCAGACACAAAACCACAGATCCAGGAAGCTCAGATTAGAGAACACCAACCACGGTAAATGCCAAATATATATAGGCGTTTTTAAATTACAGAAATTCAAACATAAAGAAAATATCCCGAAAAAAGCCAGAGGAAAAAAATGCATTACTTACGGAAGAACAAAGGCAAGAATCATGTCTCACTTATCTTATAAACCACGCAAGCAATAAAAGAACAGAGTAAAATATTAAAGTGTTAAGAGAAAAAAGAATCCTAGAATTCTGTATTCTGTAAAATTATCCTTAAACATTGAAGGAGAAATAAAGACTTTCTCAGACAAACAAAATGGAGAGAATTTTTGTGTGTGTGTGTGAAAAATGTTAAATTCTTTAGAAAGAAAGAAAATAATTCAGGTCAGAAACTTGGATCTACATGAAAAAAAAGAAGAATACCAAAGAAGGAATAGTGAAAGTAAAGTAAAAACTTTTATTTTTTTATTTTTAACTGATCTAACAGATAAGTTTGTTTAAAATAATATCAACAATATTTTTGATTAGTTGAGCTATGTATTATATATATATACATATGCTTATATATACATTATGCTTATATGTATTTCTGTTTAGGTGAAATGAATGGCAGCAATGATACAAGGGGTGAGAGAAAGGAATTAGGGTTATTTTGTTATTATAAGATTTTAACGCTACCTAGGAAGTGGCACAGTGTTATTTGAAAGTTGACTAGAATTATCTGAAAATGTATACTGCTCTAGAGCAATCACTAAACAAAAAGTAACAGAGAAAAAGAAGTATAACTATATGCTCAGAAAGAAAAGCAAATGGAGTCATATGAAATGTTCAGTTAAAACCATAAAAGACAGAAAAAGAATAGAAGACAAAAATAAAAACAAAAAAGGCAAAAAATAATTTTAAAAAAACCCAGTAACAAACATGATATATATTAATCCAACTAAATCAAAAACCATTTTGAATATCAATGATCTAAATGAAGATATTCAAAAACAGAAATTGTAACAGTGGATCACAAAACACAACTCTCTATTATAAGAATCCCACTTCAAATATAAAGAAACATAGACATTAAAAGTAAATCAATGTAGAATAATATATCATGCTAACACTAATCAAAGACAGCAGAGGTAGGTATATTAATTTAGAGAGAATAAACTTTAAAGTTATCATGATAAAGGAGAATAATGATAAAGGAGTCAATTTTCCAAGAAGACATATAATCCCTAACATGCACGCACCTAACAGAGCATCAAACTATATGACGCAAACACTGATAGAACTGCAAGGAGAAATATATGAATCCACTATCATAGTTGGAGACTTCAACTCCTCTCTCACAAAAATAGACAGATCCAGTAGGCAGAAAATCGGTAAGTATATAGTTGAATTCAACAACATCATCAATCAATTTCATATAATTGAAACCTATAGACTACTTTATTTAACAACAGCAAAAACTACATTTTTCTCAAGCTCATGTTGAACATTCACCAAGATATACCAAATTCTGGGCCACAAAATACAACTTAGCAAATTTAAAATAATAGAAATCATACAATGTCTGCCTCAGACAACAATGGAATTAAGCTAAGACTCAATAACAGAAAAACAAAAGAAAAGCCCCAAAGTATATAGAGATTAAAAAACAATTCTAAATAACACATTGGTGAGAAAAGAAATCTCAAGTGACAGTTTAAAATATTTTGAATTGAATGAAAATGAAAACACAACTTATCAAAATCTGTTGGGGGCAGCAGAAGCAGTTTTAGAAGGAAATTTATGACATTGAGTGCATCTATTAAAAAAGAAGAAAGATTTAATAGCAATATTCTAAGTTTCCAACTCAGGAAACTAGAAAAAGAAGAGCAAATTGAATCCAAAATCAGTAGAAGAAAAGAAAAAAGAATTACAGCAGAAATCAATAAAATTCAAAACGGGAAAATGGAGAAAATCAATAGAACCAAAAGCTGGTCCTTTAAAAAGATCAATAAAATCAATAAGCCTCTAGTCAGCTGAACAAATAAAAAAGAGAGAAGACACAAATTACTAATATCAGAAATGGAAAAGGGTATATCACTACAGATCCCATAAAAATTTAAAGGATGATAAAAGAATATTATGAACAACTCTATACCCAAACATTTGATAGCCTATATGAAATGGAAATGGACCAATTCCTTAAAGATGAAACCTGACAAAACTCACACAAAAAGAAATAGACAATCCGAAGAGAACTATATTTATTAAAGCAATTGAATTAATAATTAATTACCTTCCAAAACAGAATGCACCAGGTCTGGATGGATTCAGCAGTGAATTTCACCAAACATTTTAAGAAAAATTTGTACTAATTATCTGTAATCTCTTTCAGAAGATAGAAGCAGAGAAAATACTTCCTAACTCATTTTATGTGGCCCTAATACCAAAACCAGACTAAAACATTATAAGGAAAAACATTACAGACTAATATTTTTCATGACCATTGATGAAAAAAATCTTTAACAAAATATTAACAAATTGTGTCCAAAAATGTATAAAAAGAATTATACACCACGACCAGTGGCATTAATCCCAGGTGTGTAAGGCTGGTTCACCATTGGAAAAATCAATGTAATTGATTGATTTTCAACAGACTAAAAAATAAAAATCCCATGATCTTATCAATAAATGCAGAAAAAAGCATTTGATAAAAACTAATACCTACTTACAAAGCTTTCCCAGTAAAATCAGGTACAAGACAAGGATATTCTCTCACAACACTCCTTTTAACAGTGTACTGAAAGTCCTTGCTAATGCAATAAATCAAAAACAGGGAAAGGAAAAATTATACAGATTGAGGAGGGAGACATAAAACTGTCTTTATTCACAGATGACAATTATCTATATAGAAAATGAAAAAGAATTGATTTTAAAAACTCCCAGAACTCATATGCGGTTATAGTAAGGTTTTAGGATACAAGGTTAATATAGAAAAGTCAACTGCTTTCCTATATACCAAAAATGAACAAATAGAATCTGAAATTAAAAACACAATATTATTTACAAAAATAAAGTATTTCATTCTAATTTTAAACATATACATATATAAGATCTATATAGGGAAAACTATAAAACTCTCATGAATAAAATAAAAAATATATATAAATAAACATTCCATATTCATGAATAGAAAGACTAAATGTTGTCAAGATGTCAGTTCTTCCTGAATTGATCTATAAATTTAATGCAATCCCAATAAATCCAAGCAGTTTATTTTATGTATATAAAAAAAATGATTCTGAAGTTTATATGGAAAGGCAAAATACTCAGATATTCAAGGAGAGGCAAAATACTCAGATATTCAAGGAGAAGAATAAAGTTGGAAGACTAACACTGCCTGACTTCAAGACTTACTATAAAATGACAGTTAATCAAGGCAGTGTGGGATTGGTGAAAGAATAAACAATTAGATCAATGGAAAAGATAGAGAGCCCAGAAACGGAATGCATAAATGTAGTTTACTGAACTTCAACAAAGAAGCAAAGGCAGTGCAATGGAGCAAGAGCAGTCTTTTCAACAAATGGTACAGGAACAACTGGACATGCACATGCAAAAAAATGACACAGACCTTACACCCTTCACAAAAATTAACTCAAAGCAGATCATAAACCTAAATGTAAAATGCAAGACTATAAAACTCTTAGAAGATAACACAGGAAAAAATATAAATAACCTTAACTAGGTAATGACCTTTTTTTTGTCTGAAAGTTTTTAATTTAATTTATTTTATTATTTTTTTAAGTTTATTGGGGTAACATTGGTTATATGATTATATAATTTTGGGGTGTACATTATAATTTGATATCTATATATTCTATTGTGTGATTACCACCGAGAGTCCAGTTTCCTTCAGCTATCATATATTTGATCCTCTTTACCCACTTTATCCTTCCTCAACCCCCTATATTTGACCCCCTTTACCCTATCAACACAAAGGACACAACACCACACAACACAAAGGACACAATCTATGCAACAAAGAATGGGTAAACTGGATTTAATAAAATTAAAAATTTAAGCTCTGTGAAAGACAATGTCAAGAGAAGAAGAAAAGCGACAGATTGGGGGACGATAGAAAAGACATAGCTGATAAAGGACTGTTATCCAAATACCAAAAACTCTTAACATTCAAGAATAAGAAAAAGACCCAATTAAAAAATGGGTCAACGATCTTAATAGATACCTCACCAAAGAAGATACACAGATGGCAAATATGAAAGTATGCTCCACATCATATGCCAAGAAATGCAAATTTATCCGAAGCAATAGAACTATAGTGACAGTTCTATTAGGATGGCCAAAATTCAGCATATTGACAACAACAAATACTGGTGAAGATGTAGAGCAACAGGAACTTGTACAGGAACTCCTTTAGTCTCCCTAACTCTTCCCCATGGGTGGTTGAATCCAAGGATGACAAACCAGGAATATAGAGAGCTGACTGTTTATATTTACTTTAAAAAAATCCTTGTATATGTGGACCAACGAAGGTCAAAGCTGTATTATTCAAAGTTCAGCTGTATATGTTATTCAGGAAAAGGCAAAACTATGGAGACAATAAAAAGATGGATAGTTTTTTGGGGTGAGGACTGGGTGTAAAGGTGTAATGGCAAAGCACAGAAGATTTTTAGGGCAGCAAAAATACTTTGTATAGTATGATAATGATGGACATATGTCCTCATACTTTTGCCTAAATCCATAGAATGTACAACAGCAAAAGTGAACCCTAAGGTAAACAATGTAGTTTGGTTGATTATGATGTGTCCATGTAAGACTTGTCCTTGGTAAAAAAAAAAAAAAAAAAAAAAAAGTACTATTCTGGTGAGTGATGTTGATAATGGGGAATGATGCACATGTGTTGGGGGAGGGGGCATACAGGAATCTCTACATTCCTCTCAATTATGTTGTAAACATAAAACTATTCTAAAAAAGTTTTTAACAATTAAAGTTCACTAAAAAATAAAATAAGTTATAAATAAAGTTGTGACATCTCTCATAATTAGCTCGTTTTCTTTGTCCATTATCTGTTTCTGAAAGTGCATGTTTGGTACTATGAACACATTCAATGGGGTGTAGAAGGCAATGCCAGCTATGAGATATGATGCAAGATTCATTTTAGGTTAAGATAGAATAGGTCAAGCAATAGACAATTTCTGAACTCATTTGACAGAAATGACAAGTGATAATTTTAATGCAAGTGAATGCATTCTATACATTATGGGGTGCTCGTTTTCAATGAATACAGATATTTGGGAGATGTTTTCTAACAAATGAATTCGGTGATGGAATACTAAATGTTTTCCCACTGACAAAAAATTCCCCAGGTAAATGGTGATGAAGAAATATAACATTTTCTAGTGTGAGGTTCAGTGTTGATGTAGTAAGATCTCCCATTGCAGCCCATTCATACACATTTAAATTTGCATGTTTGTCAATTGAATTTTCAATTCTGTCTTTGCTACCTTCAATGAAACTCCTCCTATGGAGTGAAAACTACACATTTTAAATTCTACTCAGAAGAGAATTTATTATGTGTGCTTGTATTCATTTATTCAAGAAGCTTTTATTAAGTACCTTCATTTTGGCAGAGTCCTGAACTAATTACTGACATGAGAAGTTTAAAAGAAATTATAGTGATGTTCTGAACCATTAGGGATCTTACAAAAAGTTTAAGAAAAAGCTTAAGCAAAGGAAATTATAGTATATACTGGGAAGGTGTATTTAGGGCCCTGCGTATTAACATGTCTGAAGAAGAGAAGCAATCAGAGGAAATGTACTAAATAGGCAGAAATAAATATGGAAATGATACCATGCATATAGCTAAAGCCTTAGGATAGACTTAACAATAATGGATTCCTTAAATGAAAATTGCACAAAAACATTTATACAAAATATTTGCATCCAAATTTAGGGAAGCTGTGGACTCCCATTTTTCCTACAGTGAATGATTCTTCAGGATTGGGAATCTCCTAGCATTAATACATGTGAATATAGAACATATATTTTGCAGAGATAGCAAGCAGAATACCTGCATCACAAAACAGTCTTATTTTGCAGCCCTAAAGGACAGGAGTATCTGGTGAAGTAGGAATTCTTGCTTTTTCAGATGTTTAGGAGGGTCCCACAAAATCAGATTGTTTCTTCTCCTCTACTTGCCTTGGGAGTAGGACACAGCTTTGTAGTTGTGATCCAGGGCACAGACTTCCAAACACCCACATCCTTCTATCATCCTTCCCCACTCTACTCTTCCTCTGTTATTTCAGAGTTTGAAAACGGGGTAGCGATACCAATATGTATGGTCTGTTTGACAAGCGCTATGCTAGTTACTTCAGGAGAAGAATGATAAAGAAGAAAAGCCTCCATCCTTCCATAGGTTCAGAAGACATTGGGGAAATTATTACACAAATGTCTGCTTAATTAGAGTTGTAAAACGGACCACTGAAGGAAAAGGAAAAACTGCCGTAATGGTCTATTAGAAAGCATTGTGACTTGATTCTTATCCCAGGGTATCCAGAGGCAGCTACTCCAGCAAGCTTCAGCTTACTAACATTTGTACCATATTATTATACATATTAACATTCTTATATTTTGAAATGTATATTCTATGCAGAATTCCAAACTAGAGGTGATATGTATAATATCTCACTTAACTGCACATAGCCCCATGGAATTTCCCTCCAAAATGAAGAAAGTGAATAAAGCTTGCCCAACTTCAGAGTATTTAAGAACCAGAAATGAACTCTCATTCAAGTCTGATTAGCCCCATAGTCAATCCCAGTGTCCGGCCCCAATGAGGTGTATTGTCTGTTTTAAACAGCTAGTGCATTGACATAAAAATTAAGTCATTATCATTAAACTCATATTTTGTGGTGAAAAGGTGTAATTTCCCATTAGAAGGCAAAAGGGAATCTCTTAACATCTCTTAGTCTTTGTTTATCTATAAAATGAGAGGTTGGACTAGGTATCTCTTAGGCTTTTTCTATCACTGAAATTATGAAAGCTTTTATTAATTGGTTTCTACCACCCTGAAATAAGGGGAACTCTCCTCATAAGGGAGAGAATTTGGTGATTTATCTCTATTGCTAATTTAAGTAAAACTTTCTGAGTCTCAATTATCTCTCTCTATATATATCTTGGAGAAGGGTTCTTGGAGAAGAGTTTGACCTGGATTTTCCAAATAGTTGCATCGTGTCTCTAATTCATTTATTAACACACAAAATGGGTGTTCCCAAATTGGCCCCAAGGTCATAATATTGCAACATAGACATCTAATAATACTGTTCACTTCAAAACTAATAGCTAGGATTTGTCACACGGAGTATAGAAAGATGCAAGAGTATTGAGCAAGAAACCCCATGGGCCACTGTAGTTTGATAAAGAAGATCTGAAACAGCAGTCCACAAAGAATGTCTTGAAATAGCTTTACACTCAGACAGTGAATCACAATAGTATAAAGAACTAGTGAATTCTTTAAAAGGCAAACAAAACCTCATGTTTCTTCACAGGAATCATCCCTGGGAATGGGCTATAACAATGGTTCAAAGGGATTCTGTCTCGACCTTTACAAAAACTGTGATAAGTGTTGGGAAAAAGTCTGACGATCAAGAATAACATAAAAATTTCTGCCAAACATCTGTTCCTAGTGAATTAAATGTTCATATTGCTGTAAACATCACACAGTAAATATCATATGTACACTGATTTAGTTATTGCTTTATGTTACTCTAACACCAAATCATGTGTCACCAAAGAAGCTGCAAAGTTTTATTATATTTATAAAGAAACATTCAGTTTTGTTCTCATGAGAAATGGCCAACATGAAGAACTCATTTAGAAACAGAAGATCTTTCAAGAAAAAGGATTTTAATAATGGCAAGGATATAAAAGAAATGCAACATTAGGGTCTGGCAGGATAAGGGAGCAGATGCCAACAACTAAGAAAACAAGCTTACAAAGAGCAGGCTGGGGACACTGGGCGTGAACTTTACACAAGACAGCTTTGATGGTTGGATCATCCCTGGTGGCTTGTCTCCTCTGGTAATAGATAATGAGGAGGAAGTTTCTTACAAAAAACTATTTGGAATGTTTGCCAAGTACTTTGACAATAGAGAAAAGAAATGTCGTTTTCAATATCTGCAGCTAGATTTAGAACTAAATTAATAACTACAACAGCATGACCAAAAACCATATACTGTTGCACTCTTGTGTAGTAACAGTAACCCAAACAGGTTCAGTGGCTTGTCCAAAGCTCCATCACTAGACATTCTTTTTCTACAAAATGACTAATATTTTCAGTCACAATTCAAATACCATTTCTTTCTGTGGGCCTGCATAGCTCCATACAAAGCATAATTAATTGCTCTATGCATCCATAATATCATACACACTCATATTGAAAGTTCTTTTTATGTGTTTTGAATTTGTATTAGACCGTGAGCACCATAGGGACGGGAATTATTCATTTATCACTAGATCCACAATATTTAGCAAATGCTTGATGCAGAGGTGGCCATGTTGAGGTGTTTTTTTTTTGTTTTGTTTTTGTTTTTTTTTTAGGGATAAATGGATATACAATTAAATTCTTAATTAAATGAACGTATTTTTGTTGCCTACATGCTTTATTATTTATTCATTAATTTGGCAGTAATTACATTTTTATGTGGGTGGAAATAAGCTACATTTTTTTTTTTCTGCACCAAAGAATTCAGAAACCTGCATTTCAAGTCTGTGCCAAATACCTTGTAAATGTGCCAAACTTCTCAATCACTTAATGTTGGCCATGTGTTAAAGAGCTGCTGAATTGTTTATTATAGCAAATGGTGGCTACTGCATCTCCTTCTCAGGCGTGCCATCTCTTTTCTTTCTGGGCAAAGCAGTTTTAATATGAGGACTCTGATTATAATAAATAATATAATAATAAACACTTAGAAAAGAGTAAAATAAAATTAACCAGTAAGTCCACAAAAATATACATTTATTTTAGCCATTTAAAAATAACTTTGGAAAACTAAAATCTTTAGAGAACTACAGCCTTCTGGATATACTCTGGTAAATTTATACTTGACAGTTAATGTGAAAACATTGTAGGCCACAAAATTAATACTCAAAACAACTGTTCAGCACAATCAAAATGTGAAGTAACAAGTTTCACTTAATAGGGAGAGATTTAAAGGTTTAGATAATTGTTTTTGCATCACAATTGTACTGACTATTTACTCTTCAATTTTCTGTAGCAGATTTGACCCAATCTGATGAATTGGAGGTGGCCTTTATTGACATTTGACTTTCTTACTTACTAACCATTTGACCCTATTTAAGTACTTAACTTCTCTGAATTCAGTTTATAAACAGCCAAAGAAGATTTCTAATCCTCATAGTGATTTGAGCAGAGCAACCACAAACATAGGGTAGTTTGTGTGTTGCACAAAGGTACTCATACAAGAGACAAGAGGGCTTAATATCCAGTCTGTTCCTCAATGACCTAATTTTGAATCCTGGAGTTGGGCTCTATCAGCAAGAGACAGCAGGTTTCCCTTTCAAAATTCCTTCTGCTTCCCTGACCTTATACCCTCAAGGATGCATCTGCCCAGAAAAGGTGCTTTTTTCTAGTTCACTCAAAGTTACCATGCAGACTAGCTAAGGCCCTGATAATAAACAAACAAACAAATAAACAAACCAGAAAAAATAACTGTAGATTCCTACACATAAAGAAAATATTATTAATTTTAAACATCTTTGTTTTTTTTTCATGTGGTCGTTTATAATACCTATTACAGGAGTTGGATCACTAAACTACAGATCAATTAATTATGCTTTAATTTATATCATATAATGTAACTTGCCTATAAATGAGTAATCTATAACTAGTGCAAACTTTATATTTCATTCTGTAAACCACTGAATAAATTCTAGGAGAGATATTTATCCAAAGGATGGACACACGAAAACATAATAGAAATTGTTACGTTTATTGTGCATCTTCTACATGTCACATATATTACATATGTATCTTCTAATCCTCATGACAGTTCTGTCACATAATTGTTATGTCCATTTCAGAAGAAAACGAATTCAGGGGCAAGAAGTAAATGTTCAGTTAGACACATGAAAAAATGAGAATTAGGACATGAATCTACCTGATGTTGAGTTCTATGACCTTTCTTTCCATCCTACCACCTTGCCTGTATTAATAGAGTTAAAAATATTTCTTTATTTATTCTACTTCTTATTAGTTCTATGGGTTTGAGCTAATGGCTTAGAAGAAATGTAGCATGAAGATTAATCTTTTAGGCTCAGGAATCAAAAACCTGGGATTAAAATCCAACTCTGTTTCTAACCAACTCTGTGATGTTGGGTAAACTATTTAATCTTTGTAGAACAAGAATAATGGCAGTACTTAGTTCTTAGAGTGTAACAATAAAATGAGATAATATATGTAGAGTTGTTAGTACCATAACAACTCTACACATAATAAATGTTCAATAATCTTTTTATACGAAATGGTAGTCTAGTGCTTAAGTGAACAGATTTTGGATTCTGAAAGAATTTGTGGTTTAAATCTAAATTCTACCATTTATCAGGTGTGAGATCCTGAACAAGTTATTTAACCACTCTAAGCCTCAGTTTTCTTTATTGGTATATGGGACTAATAACCAGTACCTAACTCATAGTGACTGGAAAAAATTAAATAATCAAATATAATTAACACTGTGTTAGCCACATTCTAAACTATCAGTAAAGCCCAGATGTTTTTGTAATTATAATTCTCAAATCCAATAGCATCTAAAGGAATTTGGAGGTGATTATGTGTGGATCATGAAACTGAAAAACAGCTATTGAATATAGCTCCCTCCCTTTATTGTAAAACAGCATATATTAAGAGATATTCAGGTACTACAATGCCCTAGGTTTGTAGATTGAATCTAGGTTATATCACTCACTGACAAGACATTTAAATTTTTGAATAATAGCTTTTTTTCAACTGAAAAATCAAAATATTAATAATAATATATTGCATAATTACTATGTGCATCGGTACTTTGTAAAGAGTAAATTACAACACAAATAAAAATTATCTTTATAACC
The DNA here is from genome assembly GCA_003508835.1 of Eonycteris spelaea. Lineage (NCBI taxonomy): Eukaryota > Metazoa > Chordata > Mammalia > Chiroptera > Pteropodidae > Eonycteris > Eonycteris spelaea. Next base: position 17,290,204 of record PUFA01000016.1, read on the forward strand.
TCAGAAAACATGAATTAAGAATATATATATGTATTATATTACACAGTAGAAAAATAAATACATATCTAAATCATTTCTGTAAAATTATATTCTTCCAAAATCCCTTAATATTCATAGAGTACTTTAAAACATAATTAAAACTAGTTCAGTTTTATGAAAATAATATCTGCACATGAAAACATTCTGATCTATATAGAAACACCTTGAAAAACATCAGTCTTGCTATCTACTTACTCTCTGAAATGATTACTTTTAGCAGTTTTATTTTCAGTATTTATAGTGGTTACTTGTATAACTTAAAATAGTACATTATTTCCATTGATCATATTTATTCACTCCTGGGCATGAAAGATGAATATATTAGAAATTAATTCTTCTTTCTTCTTTTCACTGTCCTACACCTTAATTCTTGTTATGTTATTTTATATCTTCAATGTTTGCAACATACTTATTCTTTTATCATCTATAATTGTCTCCTTTGCTTGTATATTGAGGCTATCAATTAAACTCAGCAAAATCCATCTTTGCAATTACTGATAAATATTATTAATTACAAAAGGTAATTGTCTTTTATTATGTCATTAAATTCTTACTTTTAGAAGAAGAAATTCCAAAATGCCAAAATCTACTGGAATCACATTTAATTAATTTTGCATTTCTTTGCTTTTGCTAGTTCAGTCAGTTGTCACTTTTTAAATTGTCTCATGCCATCTTATTTCTTTTAGTCTTTTAACATTTTACTGTAGTACCTCATTGAAAAATTGAGCGAAACTATGTCTTTGCCTATTTAAAAATGTCTCTATTTTGCCTTCCCACATGATTTTTTTTAAGTTTAATTTTATGATTAGTTTCAAGTATACAGTACATCGTTAGACACTTATATATAGTTTATAAAATGATCCCCTTAATTGCTCTTTCTCTCCTCTGGGCTCCAACTAGCCATTACATTAATGCTAACTGCATTTCCTATGCTGTGGTCCCCATCCTCATGACCATCTATCAGCTATTAATGTGTACTTCTTTAATCCCTCACCTCATTCTCCCAGTTCTCCCAAACCCCTTCCTCTGGTTGTCACCAGATTGTCCTCTATATTTGTGAGTCTGCTTTTGATTAGTTTGTTCTTTTTGTTCCTTAGATTCTGCATAGAAGGGAAATGATTAATAATTTGGCTTGCATGGAATTCTAGGACCAAAAGTATTACTTTTAGTTGTATATCATATTATTAAAGTAATGGGTTTATTTATCTAGGTAGCAGTCATAGGTTTCCTCCAAAGGTGTGTAAGTCATCCGTCTCCCTATCAGACTTCTGGGTTGAAAGGTAAATACCTCCCTTGAGAAGTAATTATGGTGTCTATAAAGTGGGCAGACTGACTGTATACAAATTGGCCACTGCCATTTTAGGATGCATAAGGGTAAAACTATCATACATACTGAGACATTTAACTGTTAAAACAAGAGTTTATTTAGTTCAGCCTTGGAGAACTCCAGTGCATTCCCCTTTCCTCTCACTTTATTTTTAAATTTTAAATCTTTAGTTTGTTTTCACATTTTTCCTTCATTTTGCTTCCAAGCATTTCCCTCTTAAGTACCTCTTTTTTCTTTTTTAACATGTGTTCTCCATGTCTTTGGTTAATATCTAGCATTTTCAAAAACGATTCCTGCCTTACTTAGATCCCCACATAAACATCATAAGTTCATACTATGCAGAAAACTCTCTTCTGAGAATACAATACTTGGCTTTTATTCATATGCTGAGTGAGAACCTAATGGGATGAAAAAATGGAACCCAACAATCCCTGTGGTTTTAGTAGTAGTTCTTTCATTAATTAACTTGATTGCCAGTGATCTGTGATGTTTTCAGACTCACTTTTGAAATTGGCACATAATATTTCTGAACTTGGGAAAGATGGCTCCTATCCTTGCATTTTATTTTCTACTTAAATTTCATTCTACTTTATATTTTACCTACTAAGATTTCCTCATAATTTCTAACTTTTTATTTTTCCAAGTTTTACTTAAACGCACATGTATATTTTATAATTTCAGTGAAAATTTAGAAGAGAAAGGGGTAGATGTATGCGTGAAGTCTTATTTTGTGCTAAAATAAATAATATTAAATCTATTAATTTTGCTTCAAAATTAAACTTTGTGAGACTTCAACAACTTTCTTTTTCTCACTATCAATCAAAACCTTGCCTCGTGTTATTTGGCCTCTTGGGGGGAGAAAAAAGATCACATCTCCTTGGCAAGTTTAGAGTATATTGTACAAAATATCTTTTTGTGTTTCTGACACTCTTTTTCCCTTGATCTGTTAAAGTTGATCCTATTATTGCAGCAGAATAGCAGCAGAATAGTAGCCTGCCATTTGGACTTACTTTATCTAGAAAAATGTGAGTTTCTAGGGTAGATAACCTTTAATAAGAAGGTATAAACATACATTTTCTATCAAATCTTTCTTTGGGATGATTATCAAAATGTGGGAACGACTTAAATCCAACAAGATCAGGCCAAAGTAAAATAACTGTCAAAAGGTTAGGTCGGCAAAAGAAAATTTAATAACAGCATATCAAATATTTACCAAAGCTATTTGCAAAGTTAAATCATTCATGAAAATATATTAAACATTTTAAAATAGGCTAACTTTCATGTGGCAAATAAGAAATACTTAGGAAGTAAAAGGACACGATTCTGCAATAATTTTTCTAAAACTATAGTTTTCTTTAGATACAATTTTCATCTATCTTGGCTGTCTGTGGACAAAAATACATATCGTTTCAGTTAAATTCCTAAGTTCAATGTACTTCCTATTGACTTTAAGTTATAGGGAACTTGTGGGGCTTCTGCAAACAAAACGAATGTGTAGGGTTAAACAGGGGAAGTGAGCAGGGTTACAATATTTCTGAGAGATGTCTACCAAGCCTGTGCTACATTAATTTCATAAACATGTATTGAACCTTACCATGTGATAGATACAGTTACAGATGCAAGGGATAAGAACTCATATTCAGCTTTGATCGAATACTTAGTAGCACCCACTTACAATATGCAGTTTGTTCCATGTTGGAGAGAGCTCTAATGTAAAATATTTGTTCCCCTTAAATTGAACTCCAGTGTTCTTCATTACACTCTCATCTACTAGCTCTGATTCTTTTCTTCAGAACTACACAGATGTTTATTCCTCTTTTCACTGAATAAAACTTCAGATATTTAGAGACTGATTATAGCTTTCTAAATCTTTGATTTTCTGGAAAAAAAACGCTCCCAGTTATTTCAATTGTCTTACAGAACATGTGTTCTACACCTCTCAGCGATCTGGTTACTCTCCTTTAAGGCATGCAGTTTATTTTATAACATGTAACAGAGTTCAGGCTTTAATATAGAACTGTTAATTCCTTAAAATATTTAATATGTTTATTTGACAGATTCTGTGCTAAACACTTGGGATGCAGTGGTAAACTAGAGATAACTCCTGCCTTCAAGAAGTTAATAGTTCAGTCATCAGTCTCATTTCATCTTACTTTCCATGCACATTAAACACTGACACCACTCTTCAATGCGAATGCACTAATGAACCCAAATACTTCAGAGAATCTGATTATCGAAACCTCTTAGTCATTCAAGTACATTATTTACAATCAATAATCTTATCTTTTGTACCATTTTCCTGTTCCAAAAATAGTTTAAAAACTTGGGATTTTTAAGACCACTCTTGACAATATTCATTTGCATTAAAAGCATGGGTCTCACCCTTGAAGGGTTTTCATTTGTCTACCATTGATTGCAAAGTGTGGAAAAAAGACCCAACATGGAATAGAATTCCATTATTTTAGAAACCAAAGCATGAGCTCTCAATCAGCATTAAAAATGAAACATACTAACATCCACTCTGGATCTGTTACTATAGAACTTTTATTTCGATTTGGGGCATAGAATAGGCAGTGTTTATCTTTGGAAATGCTATTCGGGCCTTTTACAGGAAAAAGCACTACATCCATGGTGAATATTTCAAGCCCAAACTGCAATTACATTGGGATTTACTTCAAATCCTCCACCTAGCACTATACCTACTCAGTAGTAAAAGCTCCTTCTCCTTTTGTTCTGTAAATTTATGCTGAAGTATAGTTCTGTTATTACTTCAAAGGTTTAACATACCAGAGAAAGTTCTGTAGAACAGGGCTGAATAACTTCTGCATTTCGTCATTCTTTAAAGTGTAATTTTGAATAACTTTTTAAAGTTGCATTGTAAACTGCATTCCATGTCAAGATTTATTTTGCTACTGAAGCAATTCTATTATTTCTGAACTATAAGCGTCTATAGAAAAATGTCTCATGACCTCATATTTAACAAACCAATTTCCAGTATTTTGAAAGCATATGTCTGTAGGCATTAACAAATATTTGGTCAGGTATTAACATTTCTAAAATTATTATTGTGTACCTTTCTATAGAAAAATATTAATTATTATGTCTCGTCATAAATTGAAGTTCATAAAGCAAAGAAACTAGAGCAGACTGAACACAGAAGACAGTGCACTTCACCAATGTTTTGTTCCCTAACAGATAAGGTGGGAACTATATATCGGATAATAGAATCTTACCAAATGCCAAAATAAAATAATTTATTTCTTGGTAGGTGTAAGGCTAGAATTACAAAGGTTTAGTTTTTAACGTGATGGTTATAAGTCACTTGAAAAATAGATTCAGAATGTTTTGAGTAATATAATGTGAACTGCCGTGGTGACAGTAAAATCTAGTTTCTAAGACATGGTAATGAATTAAGCTCTCTGTGTAACTATGCAATAAAACCAGAGTCTGTGAAATACATACAAGTGAGAATGTGAATAATAATTCTAGAAATATGGTGCCAGATGGAAAAATTAGTGCTGCAATCTGGTGAAATGGTGGACAGAGGCCCAGATGGGGTCAGGAGATTTGGGTTCTAGCTCCAATTTTATGTCTTAGTGTCTGGTGGAGTGAGCTATCTAAATGGGAAGGAATATGATATAAAAACATTTGGGAAAGGTTTTAAAGAAAATCTTTTATTTCATAATTTTGTTGAGATCAAAGAAAAAAAACAGAATAAGGTGTCTCAACAATGCATTATTTGATGAAGATTTTACTAAAATTAAACCTTTACCTTTGAATTTAGAATAGTAAAATGATTAGGGGAAACTCCCAAACCAGATTGTCTGGGTTCAAATTCTTCATTTTCACTAGCTTGGTGACTCTGGGTAAACTATTTAAACTTGGTGACTCTAGGTAAACTACTTAAACCTCTTTTAATGTCAGTTTTTGAACCTGTAAAATAAGCATTATAGTAAGTTGCAAAGAATATTTGTTCATTACTTAGAACAACGCATGGCATGGTTTGGACACTATATAAATTTTAGCTATTATTATTATTTAGATATTAATCTATATAAAAGTAGCAATGGATTTTATTGAATCCATCAGTTTACCATTTTCTTCTTTTTTTGCTGAAATACATAATTTTTAAAAAAATGTTTTCCTCTTTTTATGTATCTATACATGTATACACATGTACACACATGTACATATTTATACACACATGCATGCTAGATACTAGTTATAATAATTATTTTAGTTGGATTTAGTCAAATATATCTTCCTGAGGAGAATCTTTGTGTGTGTGTGTCATGGACATGTTGAACAGCTCTCAGAGCATCACATAGAGGTTTCTCATTCACAGAGGTAGATTGCCCATTACTCTTGCTCTTCTTTCTCATGGGAGGAGTGCATCCTTATTTGACCAGAGGAACTGAAACTCCTTCTATGCTCCTTTCATTAGAGGAAGACCTGGGTAACTAATGCCTGCGCCATTCCCAGGGTAACACTGGAAGCAGCCAATGAGAGCTAGCATGTCATATTTTATGACTGCCAGGATGATAGGGGAGGAAAGAACGTAGCGCTTTTTCGCACAGTAATGCGGGTAGAGGATTACTAAAAGAGTTATTATACTCATTCTTGGATAACTTTTTTTTTTTTTTTGCAATTAACAAAATATTTGTCTTTGAGAGATAAACATCACTAAAGATGTCATGAGTGTTGGAAATAGAAGTTCCATGGTTCTCACTAAGAAAATAGAACTTGACTGAGGGGATCTCTATTCATTTTTTCTTGGGGCCTAGAATCTATCCTTTCCCTAGAGCCTGAAAACATAAGGTACACCTGGATGACCCTGATATTTCTTGGAGACTTAGGAAAGAAACAACAACAACAACAACAACAACAACAACAAAGTGCCTTGTTTAGAAAAGGTGGTGTTTTCTCAAGGAAGCAGAACAAAGTCTTGCAGAGAGAGATCTCTGTGTTACAAGTCAGAATGCGAGGATAGAGAGCCAGGCCAGGAGTCAAAGGAAAGTCCCCAAGAGCAGACTGCTTTGTGTGAGACAACATTTTAAGTCACATATACTGCCTATGTTGTTCTCACCTACTGTATTATTACTGATTTTGCCTTTCCTTGTTCCGTTAGTTATTCATTAAGAGGGGTTTGGTAAAGTCTCCCATATGATTGTAGAAGTGCCTATGTCTTTTCAATTACATCAATTTTTTAAAGATATTTTGATTCTGTGTTGAGTGCGTGTAGAGTTACAATTTTACATATTTCTAGTAGTAGACCCCTTTATCATTATAAAATGTCCCTTTTTATCTCCAAAAAAGTTTTTTATCTTAAAGTCTACTTTGTGTAATACCACAAAATTATATCAATTTTCTTTTGGTTCATGTTTCATGGTATATTCTATCTACCTTTTTGTATTCAATGCTGTATCTTTATATTTGTTTCTGAACAACCCTAGTCTTTTAACTATAGTATACATTCTGTTTACTTCTAATGTAATTAAAAGTATTTGGGTATATATCTACCATCTTTCTATTAGTTTTCTTTAATCCACTTATGTTCTATTTTATCTTCTTTTTAACTTTCTTTAAAGTAATTAATTTTTTTTTAATTTTTACTTTTCCTTTATCACTTTTTTAGTTTAGAATATTTACAATCCTTTTGGTGGTTTTCTAGATATTAAAGCATGCAGCCTGAATTACTGCAGTCTGATTTAGATACCACTTTTACAATTTTACCTCCAATTCTAGGCTCTTAGAACACTTTAGCTTTATTACTTCCTCCATCTTTTGTGTTGTTGCCATCATACATTTTAATTCTAGGTATAATTTTAATATCCTAAGATAGTATTTCTGTTCTGTAGAGTCAATATTCATTTACATGTACTTCATTTTTACTCCTTCTATTGATCTTCATTCCTTTCTGCATTTCTTTTTCTTTTTTTTTTTAATTAAGCTTATTAGAGTAACATTGGTTAATACAATTATATAATTTTTAGGTGTACATTTTAATTTGACATCTGTATATTCTATTGTGTTTACCACTCAAAGTCCAGTTTTCTTCAGCTATCATATATTCAATCCTTCCCCAACCCCCTATATTTGACCCCATTTACCCTGTCTAACTTCCCCTTCTCCCCCATCTTCTTGAATTTCTGTATCACCATCTTTGATCATTTTTCTTCTGCCTGAAAAAACATTTTTTAGGTTTCCTTTAGAGCTCATTTGCCAGTGGAATTATCTGAGCTTTGATTTCTCTGAAAACCTTATTTGCCTTTATTTTTTAATAATCTTTTATTGGCTATACAATTCTAGTTTGGTGTTAGTTTCTTTCAGCAATTCTCTGTACATAATCATCATTTTATTTTTATATTGATAAATTAGCTGTCTTTTGGACGTTCTTTTGAACATACTCTTTTTTGTTGGATCCTCTTAAGATTTTTCTCACTGTCTTTGGTTTTTAGAAGTTGGCCTGTGATGTACTCAGCATAGACTTCTTTATATTATATTTATTATGGCACATACATTTTTAACATTTTGACTTTATATCCTCCATCAGTTTTGGAAAAATCTTAGCTATTGGAGCAAAATATTTTTCAAATATTTCTTCTGGTCCATTATTTTTCTCTTCTTCTCTTGGAATTCCAATTATTCATATGCGTTTGGTGTGGTATCTATTATGACTCATTATTTTCTGTGTTTTTTGTTTGTTTGTTTTTCTCTTTGGGTTTTACTTTGAATATTTGCTATTGACCTGTCTTTCAATTCATTATTCCTCTCTTCTGCTTTGTTGGACATGCTGTTAAACCCATCTGTTCATTTCTTAATTTTAGTTATTATATTTTTTATTTCAGAATTCCACTTGATTATTTTTATAGAGTCCAATACACTGATGAGATGCTCCATCATCTCACCTATTTTTTTTGAAATTGTTCATCATATTTAGCTTATAGTCTTGTCTGTTACTCCAGTTTCTGGTTATATGTGTGTCTCTTTCTATTATCTCTTTTTAATCTCTTGGGTTTCCCATTTGTTCCTGTTTTTTTTTTTTGTATGCTATTTTTTAAATTGGATGCCCTACATTGTGTATTAAAAATTATAGTTTCTAGATGGTGCTATCTTCTTCCAGAAAAATCTACTTTCTTCTGTAAAAAATAGTGTGGGGAACTGATTGCTTTAACTGAAAGTAATTATCTCCATTAGATCTGGGTTGATATTTTTTAAAGCCTCCATATATCTCTGGTTGGCGCTACTCAAGGTCATTGACTTCTATGAGTTCCAAGTGAAAGTCTGAGTGGTTACCAGGACTTCCCCCTTGGCTGTTCTGGAATACAAAATATTTTCTCATTATAAAAAGATTAGTAGAAACTGTACTTTGTTTTCTTAATTCCTTCCATTTAGTTTCTAAAATTCTTCTGTTGTCATCTTAAGAATTGAATATTTTCAGAAAAACTGGCTATGTGCTAGGTTTAATTTTTACCTTTTTTTTCTCACGTGGGTCTTAAACTTGTAACCCCCCACTTTGTCTCCTCAGCATTGTTAGATCTCAAAAAAATACCCTCTGCTCAGAAAAACCTAGAAACTCAGTCTCTGGCCTTGATCCTTAAATTAGCAGAATTAAAAAAGGCTCAAAATGTTAACTCATAATTTCCTCCCTCACAAATATTTGCCTCAACAGCTCTTTGATGGCTTTAAGTAGCATTGATCACAAATCTACCTCAAAGTATTTCATACTAGTTGGAAGCAGAACTCCAGTAAGCTAAATTTTTAATATGCCAAATATCAATACTTATTCTGTTACATTTTGTTACTTTAAATTTGCAGTAAAAAACTTTATATATTAATCATTATTAGGTTCCTTGGTCTAATTGAGGTTAATGGGACAATATGATGGAGTTAGGTAAGAACAATTCCACTTCATTTGGAGGAGTTTCCAGAGCATAAAAATCTGTTGTCTTATGATGTGATTTATATGCTTGCTCCAGGCAAAATCCAAGAGACATTGTGAAGGAAATACAGAAACAGAACCTTTAAATTGTCCCACAGTTAGTAAAGGTCATCTTTGAGAGGGAAGTGCAGAAATAACAAAACCCGGTAACACTTATGATCATTGAAAAGGAAGTGATAAAGATTATAAATTGTAGAGTCTGAGAAATAAAGATTTAAATAAGGAAGATATACATTTATTTAAGAGAAAATTATTTTATAAGAAAAAAAAAATTAAGGTATTACTCTCAAGCAAGGATTTCTAAGGTATTGTTTATAAGCCTGCCATCTTGCCAAGTTCGTCACAAACTCAATTCCATCTTGATCTTCCATCTTTTTTCCTTCGCCTAGCCTCAGCTTTCATTATAGTATGTTATCACTTATGGTTTGATTATTACCATGGCCAGGGTCTTTCTCATTATTCTCTACTCTAATTAATTCTTCTTTGACCACATTCTTAGTTTGTACATTACAGGTTCTTGATAGTACTGCATTGATCATACTTGCCAAATTCCATTTTATATTACTACCTCACTAGATTTGTTTTATTCTTGTTTCACATTTCTGAGTCATATTTTGTTTCTGTCTTCTACATATTTATACCATCCCATGTGTTATTTTATTGAAGGTTATATTAATAATATGAAGCATCTCAAATATCTGTTATGAATGACTAAGTATATTCAAGGATTAAAGACTTAACAGTTTAATACTGGCCCCTAAAGTTAATATCTTGCTGCTGAGAAAATTTGGGGTAACAAACCATAGTCACATTATGATCAACATTTGCTTGATTAAATTAAGAATGCTTGAGGTGGAGACCAAATGAGATTAGAAAAAAATTATTATAGTCATTAAAAATTAAACAAATGCCATCTTTGTAACTTTCAGAGAAAGATACAAATATCCTAAATAGTATTTTTAAAAATATATTTCAAAGAATATCTATTTCATGCTAGATTGTATGTTCTATTAAGGCAGAGACCATGTCAGTGTTCTTCACCACTGTGTATTCAGATTCTTGCATAATGGTATACTGTAGGTGCCTAATAAATATTTGTTGAATCAGTGAATGTCAATAGTGTCAATCAGTGTTCTTTTCTTCATAATCTCTCAGAACCTTTCATTGAGGAATTGTTCTGTGATTACCCAGTAGAGTGACAGAGTGTAGTGTTTTCCCAATGGAGCTTCCAAAATAACACTCTGTGGTAAACACTTCGACAGAAACTTATTATTATTATTATATATTATTATTATTATTATTATTATTATTATTTTTAATACAAAGCCTATTCTTTGAGACAAAGCTAAACTGATGCTAGAAAAAAAAGGTGTCAATAAATTACAAAATAATAAAACTAAAGATCATTAGTGAGTTTAGATGAGGAAACGTTAAATTTGAATTTTTTCATTATCACACACAGTTAACTGCATGGCAAGACATTGTGGTGGCTGAACCCAACAAATGCCACTTAGCACCTGTATCCATATACTATGTCCAGGTCATCAGCCTATTATCATATTAGTAAGTATCTTCGTAGAAAGTTAATAGGCATTGGGGTGTAGACAAGAGAGCTCAAATGTATTATCTTTTGTTCACATTTTAACATTCAACAGGAATGTTTTTAGTGCCTTTATTGTGACAGATATTGAAGATAGAGAGACAAATACAATTTTGTTCCTGCCTTTATGGAACTTATGATCTAATATGGAAGACAGCTATAAAAACTATTATTCTAATAAAGTATCATAAGGTCTAGGAAAGTTTATTCATAAATAACAGTTCCTTGTAAATTAGAAACATAATTTTCCTTAAGAGGTAACATTATTTCCCTTAAACATTGAAGGTGGAGTACATAAAAAATGTGGAAACCTCAATGCATGTTTAGCCCTAAATATGTCTGTTTTAGGTCACCAGTAGACATGTTTAATTTGACTTCTGACAATGTATAAAGTAACCAAATCAATACAGTAATTGTACAGAGCTGATGTCCACATACATTTATTTCCATTAATAATGTTTTTTTTTCTCCATTCAGTAAACATTTGTTAAGCACTTACTGTGCTCTAGACACAGTTCTATGAAGCTCAATCTTTATGGAGAACACAGACATGCAAACCATTAACAGTAACATTTAGGGTGGCTACTAAGTGTTAGGAACATACCTTTTTGTACATTACTACTTGGAATTTATACAATAAAATTTTAGTACTACTATTTTGTTAGTCGAAGAATGCCATAATTGTTGGTACTTAATGTAAAAAAAAAAATCTCTCAACATTTTCTTTTTTAACACTAAAAAAAATAAGTGTTAGAAAATGTATTTATTTCTTAAAAAGTATATACTTTTAAGAAGTAGCTTCATTTGTTTCTTCTAGACATGTTCAGCTTCTCTATGTTTTTAATAGAAAATATTTTCAGGAATAAACCAGAGTCTAAATTTTCCACCTAAATGAAAGCACCCTTACTACTAAAATCAACATTTACTTCTACGTTAAGTAGATCAAAATAATGAAGTAACCACACTGTATTTTTTCTCCTGCCTGAAGACCTTGAAAATTGCAAAATGAACATTAAATCAAGAAATAAAATATGCAGTATAATCCCAAACCAGGACATGTTAGCACTTGCTATGCATTTATTATAACATTTAATTGAAGGTATCTTTCTACATATTTTACTCAACTGTTTCTTAGAAAAAAATGGTAAGTATTTTGTTGCCTATACTATTTTTATTTTACATTGCATTATGTATCTAACACTTCTATGCAGTGAATCTTTCCATAATCCCTTGGTCCAATTGATCAAAAGATCCTGGAGGTTTGCACAGGCAAGACACATATCCACACAAATACACACTCACACTCCCACACATATATACTCTACTTAGTACTATATGTTAAAAATGTATGATATTTAGGCTAGCCTCATCAATCAGTTCGAGTATGTATTATAATAATAACTGTGTATTGAAGACTAACAGTGTATAGATAAGATTGCCTCAAATGAATCAGATATACACATGGCTCTTTCCAATATATTCTTCAATAAAAGTCTAGTATAATCTTACTAAAAGGCCTTTTATGACAATGCTACATGGAATTTCTCCGTCACTTTTGTCTAATTTTCACTTTTTTTCTTCATAGCACTAAACAACACCTGCCATACTATGCATTTGCTCATTGTATGTTTTCACCCAACAGTACATAAGTACTTTGAAACTTGTCTGTTTTGTATCCTTAGTGACACCAGTAGTGCTTGTAGTATTCTAACAGTAAGTATCAGCTGAAAAACTGAATATAAACCAATATATATATATATATATATTTTGCATAGAATTCTTAGAAGTTATATTCAAAGTAGGTGTTAGAATGCCCAGTTAACAAATAGGAAACTTGAGTTGGTTAAGTAACTCTTTAAGAACAGAGTTTTAAGTATGTTTTAACTCAGGTCTGGTTTGACATCAGACCTACCACCTCTTCTGTATATGAGTCTTCTGGAATGTACAGGTGACAAGAGTCCTTTTACAGAAATATCCATGGTATCTGGGCCAGCTATTGCATCAGAGCGGTGCAGAGAGAATTTCCCATTCATCACTAAGCCATCAAGGAGAGGGAGGAAGCTATTTTGCTTTAGAGGGTGCAGAGAGAACTATTATTGGCATCCGAGGTATGAGTTTGAACTTATAGTTTCCAAAGGGATAGTGAGAAAGTAATATTTACTACCAGATATATAGTTCAGATGAGTAGTACAAGCAATGCAGGTTTTTGTACAAAATACATTTCAATCTTGATACTGATACTAAAGAATGATTTGACTTTTAGCACATTACTAAACTTTTACAAAAATCAGATATTTTCTAAAACAGGAAAAAAAATATTTGCAACATAGAATAGTTGTGAGAGTTCAAATGAGATAATTCATTTGAAAGTGTTTTGTAATGTCTAAATTTTAATTAATCTTACTTTTTTATTTGAGATAAATGTTCCAGGCCTCCAGGCCACTAAAGACTTTTTTTTTTTTTTTTTTTTTTTGCGGGGGGGGGTGCATTGTAAATTGAGAACCATTATTTTTCTAGAAGTTACTGTTAACACTATGCTTTAAAGGTTTTGTGATTTAATAAGAAAAATAAGAGAGGTCATGTCTTCTAGATTTTCTCTCTCAACTAAGGACTAGTAGCATTTGGTAAGGTAAAAAGTTATCTTGTGGCTCCTATCATATTTTCTCCTAGCCCCAAGCGCCAATGAGCTGCGATTATTGCAGACATAGTGACTATACAATGCAATGATTGTTAGAAGACAAGATAAAACAATAATAACAACCTTTGAGTAATCTCACAGAAAGTAAGGTATGTCTTCTTTATCAGGACTTTCTTTGATGTTTGCTGGGTGCCTTGCTTGGTACAAATTACAAATATCCCAGCCAATGGTCTTCACTGTCTCTAAGCTAATGTAACCCAAAGGATCCATCACAGGACTGTCTTCATTTTTTTTTTCTTGTAAGATAGAACTATCTGATAAAATAGATGGAAAAGTAAGATATTCCACTCACCAAGTCCCCCTTATAAATCATGAAGGGAAGAAAAAGAAAGTAGAAACTGAAAGAATTCTGAGCTAAGAAGAACATGTCGAGCAAACAGCTGTTAGAATGTAAATTATAAATGTCATGACTGGCAGGGACTGAGCATCTTAAGACTGCAGGTAGCTCATATTGCTGATATTCACTGTAGGGAGTATAAGCAGCAGTTCAAAGCTTGAGCTTTCCAACCAGAGAGATATCATGCCCCGTCGTGCAGTATATGACTATGTGTGGGTTACTTAAACTCTCAGAACTTTGTTTCCTTCATTTGTAAAGTGGAGATAACATTATCTATCCCCTGGACTGTTGTAAAGATTAAATTAGATAATGTATGTAGAGTGTTTAGCTTTGGGTTGGTACATTATTAGCCCTCTGTAATGGTGGTCATTATTCTGCCCCACATGTTCAGGCAGCCCCTCTGTTTCAGTTTTCATCCTCTATGATTCATTGATGGTGACAGGAGCCATTTGTTCCCACAATCTGGTCCTTAGATAGGATAAAGTCGTAACTCACCACCACCCAGGCAGCATTATCTTTACTGCATGCTTTTTAATGATTAACAATCAATTACAATATCATCCTTTAAATCTAATCCACAGCACTGTCAAATAATTATGTTACTATTAATTTAAAAAATGATATTGAACTTTAATTTTAGTTGCATGGCTGCTTTTATTTGATGACTGCTGTACTCTTACTGAGTGAACATTGGGTTCTGGTGTGAAGTTATCACATTTATTTTACAGCCACAAAAGAGCAAACCCTTAATACGATTTAAAAAGATAACCACAAATAGAAATATTTCCACATGAGCCCATTTGGAGGTTTACATTTGCTACTCATTAATTTAGAATTTGCAAATTTAACATAAATTAAAATAAAAGCCTGTTTCACAGAGCTTGTGTTTCATTCTTCACTTTCTCAGCATGACCACACTGATTCTGGTGTTTGGTAATGTCCTTAAACATAATTTACAAAAGAGAAAGTTAGTGGGGCTGGAGTAATGCACGTGTAACTTGCAGTCTAGCTTCCTAATACATTAAAATCTTGTTAATCTGCAACTCGAATTGTGAAGAAAGAATCAAGATAAACATAAATCAGCGTTTGCCTTATAAAATGTAATGGAAAACACTAATAAGATATACTGGTAACAGAACATTGGATTATAACTTACCTATTTTAAGTGAATTTGAAAAGTGGCTTCAAAAATTGTGTCCTGATATGGCCTGAACCTTAGATTCTATTACTGGCAGATACACAGTGATAGATTTGTAAAGCACTAGAATAAAAGGAAAAAGAATGCACACATCTCCAAAACAATTTATGTAAACAAGTTATAAAATTGTATGCATTGTTATATTTATACTAAGAAGAAAGATACAGACCTGGTTGTTTATGTCTAGCTGGAAGTAATCAAAAGAGAATAAACCAGATACTTTTCTTATGTGTTTGGAACACTGAGTACCTGTGATATATGGTGAAATAAATATTCATATTAAAAGCTTTTCTCCTTTCTATATTACATTGAAGCTTAGCCTCTATTTTATCAGTCAATTACATGGCATGGTAAGAATGTGATTTATTCTATAACAAAATTGGTATAATGCAGGAACTAATAAAATTTTTATTCAAAATTTATCTTAAATGAACAGATTCTGAGTAATTGACCATCAACAAATGTAATAATATCCCCTTACAAACTACTTGTCAAGTCTGCCTAGATCAAGACTAATGTAATCGCTACACCAAAGAATTTAATTGTTTATGCATATAACGCCCAATTTCCTTCCACTGTTAACAGGCTGCCAGGAATGTGCCATTTTTTCTCTTATTCATTGACTATTTCATTCAACAGTTATTTACTGGGTGCCAGGCACAGTAATGAGGGCAGAAGAAAATTAACCTATTAGTGGGAAGGCAGAAAAAGAAGTCTTCATGATGTTGTGTTCAAACATTCAGAGTTTAGAAACCATGGTGAATTCAGAAAACTGTATGTCTGAATGGGTGGGACACCAGATTAAGAATAAGAAAAGGGGAGTCCGGAAGAATACTCAGCAAACAGGCAGAGAGAGGCCAGATCCAGAAGACACTAGTATGCCATATCAAGGGACTGACACAATCCTGAAGGAATGGAAAGTTGCAGAAGATTTTTAAGCACGGCAGTGACAGTATCAGGTTTGTATTTTGTAAAGATTACTTTGTAAATTACATGGAGGAGCTTGAAATCAAATAAACCTGATTTAAATTTCAGCTGTAATTTTTGCCCATTATGTTGTTTCAGGTCTCTTTATTCTATTTAGTGCTTTATTTTTCCTTTCCTCCACCAATACCACCCTACATAATGATGGTATCCTTCCAATTTTTTCTTCTTTAGGATTGTCTTGAGTTTTCTTGGCATCTTTATCTTCCACATCAATTTTAGAATCAATTTATCAAGTTTGACTAAAATATCTGTTGACATCTCAATTGAAATCATATTTAATTTATAGATTAAGTTGGGAACAATTAACATGTTCACTACATTTACAGTATTGAGTTTTCAAATCCAAAAATATAGGATATCTATTCACTTAAATTTTCTTAAATTCCACCCAATAAATTTTGCAATTCTTCCATAAAAGGTTTACACATTTTCACTAAGAGAAATTTTTCTATATATTTACAATTGTAAATGCATAGTAAAAATAATTATAGTTTGATTGTTTATGTATTATTCACCATCACTTCTAAAATACTAATTTTAATATTTTTCATACAGATTCTTTTGACTTTACATTATTGTATCCATAAATAAAAATGATATGGTAGTTTTTTCTTTTAAGCTTTTTCATTTATTATTTATTTGTCATTTTGTACTACAATGGCAAAGACCATTGTTTAAATGTTAAGTATGAGTGTTGATGGTCCAATATTTTTCCTGATCTTAAAGGAAAACACAATTTTTTAATGTTAATTAAGATGTTTGATGTAAAGGTTTTGTACATACCTCTCATCAGGTTAACTAATCTTCTCTTTATAGTTTATTGAGTTTGTATAATAAATATATGTTATATTTTATTGCAGTCTTAAATCTATTAAAATGTCTTTATGATTTTAAAATATTTTTCAATAATTCTGGAAAAAAATCTTCACCATTTTTTTTGAATACTGTTTATGGTCTATTTCCCAATTCTCTGTAGTATGTTATTATGGAAGTATATTTTATAGATTTTAGACATATGCACTTTATTCTGCATATCACTTTCTTAAATTTTGTCTCTTTGTAACTGAATATTAGTCAAATAATTTCTCAAGGTCTTTCTTCCAATTCTGTAGTTCTCTCTTTAATTATATCTATCCCATTTTTCTGATCGTGGTGTTTTCAAATGTAGTTATTCTAAATTTCATATCTGGAAGTTCTTTGAGATTTTTATTCAAAGTTGCTTATCCCTTGCTCATATTCAAACTACTTTTACTTATTTAAGCTTATATTTTTGAAATTCTGAAACTTTTGGAAGTTTGTTTTTCCTATTGTTTTTGGTGATTTTCATTTATGTATTATTGTTTCATTGTAAGTTATGTAATTTTTGCTTCTGAGATTTTTATCTTCCTTGGCACTTTACCTATATTTTGAGGCCTAGAAGGAAGTTGCATTTCTCCAGATAACTATTTTTTTTGTTAGTTTTCTGTGGGCTTCACCTATTTTGGACCAGAATAAATTCAATTAAGTTTCTTTCTTCCTCTCCTCTCCTTTCTCCTTTCTCCTTTTTCTCCTTTCTCCTTTCTTTCTTTCTCCTTTCTCCTTTCCTTTTTCCTTTCCTTTTTCCTTTGTCTTTCCTTTTTCCTTTTCTCTTTCCCTTCCCTTCCCTTCCCTTCCCTTCCCTTCCTTTCTACTAAAACTGATATGTAGCTACAAACTTATTCATGGATTAGTTATGGTTATATATTCTCAGAGGAAAATTTTCTTCCATGACATTAGAACCAGGTTTGTGACAGGAAAGATTCCTTGAGTCTCCTTCTGAGACAATAGTATAATTTTCATTCATTCTTATGTTATGGATCTAGCCCTGTGTGCTATAGCTTTATGCAGGAGGGGTAGTCTATAACTGTAAAAAGCCCTTAACTTAATCTCCTGCTCTGTAAATCTGATTAAGTCATCAAAATGGGCATTCAAAGTCTCAGCAGTTCAGCAGATACTCAGGGAAAATAAATCCTTTATACTTATCTCTTAGTGGTGCACATTTCAATTAATTTTAACATATTAATTGAATATCACTAATATTTTTATGTTAATCCAACAGCATCAATATTATTATTAAGATTAGTTATTTTCTTATTCACTTCTACTTGATCCAGTAAGGATGAAGGCTTTTAAATAAAACTCTTTCTAAGAATTTGGAAATTTGTAAATATTTCCTGTCTTTTTTTTTTTCTATGAAGACTTTATATAGATGATCTCCAATTTACAACGGTTTGATGACATACAATTTTTTTTAATCTTATGAAGGTGCAAAAGCAATACAAATCACACTTTGAATTTTAAATTTTGACCTTTTCATGGGCCAGTGATATGCAGTACAATACTCTCTTGTGATACTTGCCAGCAGAAGCAAGATGATTTCGTGCAACTGTAGACTAATATAAGTGATTTAAGCACATTTAAGGTAGTCTATGTTATGTATACTAAATGCATTTTTGACTCATGATATTTTTAATTGATGATGGATTTATTAGGATATAACCACATTATAAGTCAAGGAGCGCATATATACATACTTACACATACATAACTATGCACACACATTTATATATACTTATATATACACACACACCTATATTAACCTGTTCTTTACTGGTATAGACTGTTAGGGGAAGAACTTCCATTTCTCCGAACTCTATTCTATGTGGAAAGTCTTTTGCTACCATGGCCTGGCTCATCATTCCAATGGGAAGAGCAAGTTAACCAAATGTTGAATTGAAAGAAGAAATTAGGCATGCTCTGTTTGACACTTTCATTGTTTAAAGAGACCCTTTCTAAAGGACTCTTGCATTGATTGTTGTCCATGCACTACTAGGTGACAGGAGTAGGTTTTCCATTTATTTAGCTTCCGAATCTACCTCTCACTTGATTGCTTATTAGACTATGTATTGTGCTCCCTTAAAATAAATATTTTAAGATTCTTTTTACTCTTCATTTTCTTTGAATTGCTTTAGCAAATCTCTATCCATTTAAGTTAAACTTTTATGTTATTTCACTTTAGATTTGCCTTATGTAAATTATATATCATTGCTTATTATATCAGCATATAATAAACATTAGTGCTTTAAAATAAAAAACTATTATTTTCCTTGTAATAGAACAAGTGTTCATATTAATTATTATAACTCATGCTTTCATTTGCTTTTTTCTTATTTGTGTATGAATTCAAATTTTTATGTCATGGAGTTCCCTTTTATTTTTCTATATGTGGAAGATATTTGCCTTCATGTTCCCTGCATATATATTTTTAATTTATTTATTTAAATTAATTTCAACTATACGGTCCATTGGTTAGATATCTTTATAGTTCATAAAATGATCCCCTTCACGTATTTTATTAGGGTTTGCTTTTAGCCTTTAACTATATTATTTTTTTAGATTATCAAAATTCAATAATTAAATGTTTGTTTTTTTTTGCTGAAACAATGAAAAATAACATTTAGCATGATTTCATTGCTTCTCTGTGTTCTTTTTCCTCTCCAAACATTCTGCTCTCCATCCTTATAGTCACCTCAATGTTTCTGCTAATTCTTGCTGTTTAGAGAAGATTTTGAGCTTTTATACCCAGACTTTTTGTATTTAATTCCTATACTTATATAGATTTGAATGAAAAACTTTTTTGAAGAAATTTATGAAATCTTGTTTTTAGCAATTTTTGAAATTACATCTGAACTTAGTTGGTTTCAAAGACTATTGTCAGTTCTTTATTTTATTGTTTTTCTATGATTAATCTACAAATACCAATGTATCAGTAGCAAATATATTTGCTGAGATCTTGCATAGTAATAATGTCTTCCTGTTATTATACATTAATGATTGGTTTTTTATATCACAACATATGTCTCCCCAAAGTCTACAAGCATGATTCTGTTGCCAATTGTAATTCAGTACTGTAGAGGAGAAATCTGAGGTTAATGTGAATTTTTTTTAACTTCTCTATAGAATTGACTTTTTTTAAAAGACTAAATTATCATATATATATATATATATAATTAAAAAAATTAACAAGGTATATCTAGGTTTGAGGGCTATATCGATATGTATACTTAGGGCTTTTTGAGTTCTTAAATGTTTTCTTCAACTATTTCTGTGAATGTTGCTTCTTTAAAGTTCTTGTTTCTTTCTAGAAATAAATATAATTAAGTTAGATATTAGTTCACTGTCTGCCAAATCATGCGACTTCTTTTTCAAAGTTTTCATTTCTTTGACATTTTCATCTATATCCTGAAAGCATTTTTTCTTAGTTTTACCACCTATGCAGTCATCCCTAAACAGTATATTGTTTTGTTTAGCTTATTTTTGAAATTTATATAAAAATCTCATATGTATTTTTCTCTTCCTCTTTAGCTTAATATTGCTTAATATTATATTTTTGATTTTCAACCAGACTGATTCATGTAAGATATTATGTATTTACTTTCATTCCTGTATAGAGGCTATTATATACCCAATTTAGTGTTGATGAACATTTAGGATATTTCTAGTTTAGTTGATACTATAAAGAATGCCTCTAGAAATATTTGTGTACGTGCCCTCTGACTCATATGTATACATATGCAGGGAATATACCTCAGAGAGAATTGCCAGGTTTTATTATATACACATGTTCAATTTTACTAGGTGATATAATTGCTTTCTTATGTTATTGTTCCAATTTACATTTTCCTCAACAGCATGTGAGTTCTTTTTGCATTACATTCTCACAAAAATGAGATTAAGATACTGTGTTAAGCTGTTCACATAAAACAGTATGTAATTATGGTTCTAATTTATATTTCCATTATAACAAAAATGAGATTAAACCTCTTCATATATGATCCATGAGACTTTACTTTGCTGTGAATGTCTGTCACATATCTCTCCATATATTATGGAGTTTCTTGGCTTTTTAAATAGATGTTTTTTATGTTTTCTATATATTTAAATTTGTTGGCTTTATATATTAAAATACCTTTCCTAATACGTGTATTTTCCTGTTGCTCTCCTTTATAAAAGAAGTTGTAAATTGTAATGTGGTATAATGTATGTCATTGTCTTCACTTTCCTGTTTAGTTTAAGGAAACTTTCCTTACCAAGGGCTGGAAAGATAGTCTCTTATATTGTCTTTTAAAGGTTTTTAATGATTTGCCTTCCACAATATCATCCTCAATTTAACTGAAATTGATTACACTTATGTTGTGAGGTAGAGTTTCATTTCCTTTTGTTTGTTTTTTTATTTATGGAAACTAATTACTCCCAAACCATTTGTTTAATGGTTTATTTTTTTCCCTACTGATCTACAATATCTTCTTGCTCACATATCAGAATTCTATATATGCATGGATCTTTTTAGGACCTCTCTGTTCTGTACTTGTGTATTTATCTATTGTACTGCTATCACACTTTTAAATTACCATAGTGTTATAATACATTTTGATATTTTGTAGGGGATCTTTCTCACCTATTTTTTTTTCTTTAGATGTTTCTTACACTATCAATATAAATTTTAGAAGTAACTTGTCATTTCATGAAAAAAAACAAGTTTGAGTTTTTATTTGAATTCTAATCAATCTGTATTTTGTTTTGAGGATAATGACATTTCTAAAACATTTCTGAGCATGTTTTACTACTCCTTTTAATTAGGTTTTCTTTAATATATTTAAATAATTATATATACATATATGTGTGTGTATATATATACAAAGAGATTAAGAGTTATCCTCAAGACATTTATATTTTGTTTATATTCTAAATATTGTTATTTTTTAATTGGATTTACTCTTTTTGTTGGTTTACAGAAATGAAATTTAACCTGGTATATTAATTTTACATTTATTAACCATAATTAACTCATTTACTCTATTAATTTGTCAGCACATCCTTCTGGGTTTTATATATAGAAAATTACATCATTTGAATAATGTCAGTTTTAATTCTTATTTCCAAATACTTTTACCTGTATTTTTTGTCCTGTTCTTATTGTCCTAGTCTGGCTAGAAAAAGTAATGAAAGGGGTCATAGGTGATCTTAAGGAAAATATATTTACATTTCATCCATGTGTAGCTTTTTACTGATGCCCTTCATCAGCTAACTGTATTTCTAGTTTGCAAAAAGATTTTTGTGAAAAGTTTTTTGATAAATTTGAATACCATCATATCCTTTCATAATACTTTGATTCCTTTTTTATTTCTTTAAGCATATTAATATCCAGTTAATATTTTATTTGGAGTATTTCCAATAATTATGTCATTGCTATCTTAGTTTGGAGTTAATTTTTCTGCTGATGGCTTGCTTTCTCTTTTGTGCACTGGATTTTTGATTGAGAATTCATACTTTTTGAACACCATTTAAGAAAAATTGAGGCTTGGGTTTAAAATGTTTTCCATAGACAGTATTGCTTATTCTTTTTTCAGCATTTAAGTCGTCAGTGACCTAGCACCATTGTAAATTAGATTTCCTACTTGGCATGTCTTAGGATCTACAGAGTGTGAATCTAGCCCCAAATCTACATGAGTGAATCTCGTGATTGGGAATTCTCAGAAAATAATATTATTTCCTATAACCCCCTTCCCTTGTCTCACCACCCTGCATCAAGATGGGCATAAGCAGGCTGAGCTTTTTGCTTGTTTGTTTGTGTCCTGTTTCACCCCATTCTCTCTTTATGATTTTGTGATACCAATTTTGTTTTGTGGTAGAAATGTCTTCTAGTTTTATATCAGGTATTTTAATAACATTTCTAACACTTTCTCCCTTTTGTTATAGTCAATAATTTAAATAATACATTTATCTTCAAGTTTTTTTTAAATGTGCTCTTTTGTTTTTCTTGTTCTAGTGCATATTTTCGTATTTGTGTAGGGTGCTCCCCACACCCATCTCTTACTGTGTGAAGTTCTTCCTAGGACATAGGTATGTAACTTATATAATTTGAAAATACACTGCTTACTGCCTTCCTGATTTCTGGTTGGATGAATCTCTCAGGCCATGGTGGAGGGCACGTCTATGGTCACAACTATCCTCCTCTGGAAACCGAGGGTCCTGATGACTTTGATTATATTTAGTTTTAAATACTAGCTCTAGAAAACATATCCCTCTCTTTCTCTCTCTATATACACCCCTCAGAGACCTAGCCTCTCCCTGGATAATCACCAATCCCCCAGGCAGCAGAAGACCATAGCCAGGACCTGTCTAATGGTTAGATGGTTTGAACTTCTGAAAGGCTAATGATAACATCTTGACCTAAGTTATTTTTCAGTTCCTGATCCCTAAAGTGGAACAACCCTCTAGCTACTTTCCTTGAAACCAGATAAAGGGACTCTGGAAAAGACCTCAGAGCTGTCCATAAGACCTAAATGATTCATTACCCTCACTTCACCTTATGACCAATCAGCTCCCAGCACAACCCTGAACTCCAAACCACTTGTAATTTTGATCTACACACAATCAGGGAGTTAGAATTTTTGATCATCATCTTCCCATTTTCCTGGATGGCATCATTCATCAATAAAATGGCCAATAGCCCTTCCCAGTGTTTGCAATTCCCAGTGTTTAGTGTTTGGCTCTGCTAATGCAGGTGGATGAAATCTTTCTGTTTTATAACACCCTTTGCTGGTCTAGCAGGATGATTCAAATACAATTTGCAGAATCAAACCTGAGTTGCATTTCTACCTGTAGCCCCTGATACTGTAATACTTGGAGCCAATGGGAAGCTATAATCCCCAACATGGTCTGGTTTTAGTATCCTTCTTATCTTTTTCTTCCCTATATAAAGTTTTAAATTGTGAAAACATACCCACTGAAATGCAATGAATAGGAAGATGAAGGAGGCTAGCATAAAATCAGGAAATAATATTCTGACTGTCTATGAAAGCTGCAACCAGTGGGGAGATTGTCCAGTTTTGTCTTTGGTATAGTTTGGAAGTTTCTAAGCAAGAAACAGGAAGGTAGATCTATTCTTCCATGAGGCTAAGCTAGGCATATCATTGTTTGTTTTTTTTTTTTTTTTTTTTTTTTCTTTTTTCTTTCTTTCTTTCTTTCTTTCTTTCTTTCTTTCTTTCTTTCTTTTGTATTATAACTCTGAGTCTTTTAGTTTGTTAAAATTCCTGCTGAATACTACTGATCAGTTTTAGGTTTTAAAGATTTTGTGACCGCTGTTCCTTTTTTTTTCTTCAAGTCATATTTTGTCAAGAAAGTTCATGTCAGAGCTTGATGGCCAGATGTTATTTGAATCCTATTGTATTTTTGAGCCAAATCATATGAAGTCTCAAAGGCATGATATTCACAGATTATTTCTTCACCATGAATGACAAATATGCAAATATAAATTCGGTTGGCTATGTTTCACCTTGGAGAAAAAAGAGATCCATTATCTCTTTATTCTTCTCAGGAAGCTTTTAATCATTGTCTCTTAGGTAGATTTTTTTTTTTTAAAAGAAAGCTATGAAAAAATAATTTCTACTCTATAGAGAAGATTTGAGTCTATATCACTGATTTTATTAATTAGGAGAGGCTAAGCTATGGTAACAAATAGACCCAAATATGCAATGAGTCAACAAAAAAGGTTAATTCTCACTAACCTGATAGTCCATAATGTTCATATCAGTGAAAGGCTAGGAGTGAATGAGGTAAGGAGTAGAGGTAAAGGCATTCTTTTTTATATAATCACTCAGGAGTTCAAGGTAACAGTAACTTTGTTCTTTTCAATGTGTAGCTTTCAAGGTCATCCTGGGGCTTACTATCTGTTAGCTAGGAAGGGAAATAAGCATGCAAGTGTGCATGGGACAGTTTTGCAAGCCATGCTTGGAACTGGCCCAATCATTTCTGCTTACATTTTGTTGGCTGGAACTCAGTCACAGTGCACAAACTATTCTTAGACTATACACACTGTGGTCTAAGCAGTGGATGCAATAAGAAGCTAAAAATAGATTTTGATGAACAATTTAAAATCTCTACCACTTTGGGCAGTTCTATCAGGACACTGGACTCTTAGATTTATGCACCCTGACTCCTCAAGAATTCACAAGTCATAAGATTTATCTATTTCCTGTTGTGCAGAACAGCTCATGAGAGGCTTTAGCAAAGACTACATCTGTACATAAATTTCATTGAGCTTCAAAGTCCTTTTGACATCCAGGAGAAAAATTGGAGGGTTTGCATAACCAATATGCTCACAAATATGAAACAGTATTAACAAACGTAGCATTTATGAACTTCAGCTAATTATTGATGTACTTACTTTATTTAATAATGTAAATGTACATGAGCTAGTTGTACTAAATGCATAAACATTCTCAAAATCTGTTCTAGGCTACAAAATGCTGATTTGTTTAGATTAGGTAAAATTATAATTGATTGCAGAAAAAATTAATATGCATTAAGCTAACATGTCTCATTATTAAAATTTAAAAATTACATACAAATTCTTAATTTTAACTCTGAAATAACTGGGGAGTGGCTATAATGTATAAATTACCAAACTATAAGTTTTTTATAAACTGAATGGATTATGACCTCATGGCAATAAGAATAGAGTAGTGAATCTTTTTGTTTTGTTTTGTTTTTCCCAGTTAAAAAGAAGCTTTATTGGTTATTGTTTTTAGGAGATAATGTCATTGTATGTGGTAAGTTTTATCAATATTAATATCAATATTAATATTAGTATATGGTTTTATTATTAATATTTCAGAAAGAATTTACACTTTTTTTCTCAGTTGAATTTTCAAACCACACACACATTTATTTGGAGTTTAGGGGTATTAACATATGGTTTTATAAAGAATGAGATTATATCACAGAAGTAAGTTAAATTTAAAAGAAATTGTCAAATAAATTCTTCTAGTATATAAACTCTTATTAATTAGACAGAACTAAGGATGTCATTTCCAGATGCCTAATTATTTATTATTTTATATCCCAATTATTATTGGACACATACAGAAACCAGAAACATTTTTTGGAAAAAATCTTAGTGATCCTATAGTAGCAACATCTTTTTTTCCTGTGTAATTATCATCATCTCTAGATAAATATCATTTGAATGAATGTTATTTGGTAAAATTGTTATGTACAGGGAAAAATGGATTCTGAATGCAGATTAATTTGTCTCTGAACTCCATTTTATCTTATAACTAAACTTACCTTAGACAAATGGCTTTTACCTCATTAAGGCTCAATTGCCTGTATGTTAAATTAAAATATTTTTTCTAAACTATTGAAAGTCTAATGAGGACAACATATGAGTAGATTATAGCATATCCTGGCATATAGCGAGCTCTCAATAAATATTATTCACTTAGTGAATACTATATCAGTTCCAAAAATGGTGTGTGAGGATGCCTCATGGTTTTTGACATCCTTTAAGAGAGCTATTTATTTATAAAACTATTTTCATACTAATTTGCCATTTGAATTTTCACTCGCACACATGTACAGTTACTTAGACGCTATGAGATGTGTGTAATCTGCTTTTGTGTTTATTTTATATATATTTTTAGTTTTAATTTCAAATATCAGAAATATGTAATCTATCTTTGTGTTTTTAATTTTAATTTTTAATTTTAAGTATAGAAAACATGTAAAGAGATAATCTATACAATCAAAAGCTCTTTGGGGATCTCAATAATTTTTAGGATTGCAAAAGGGCTGTGAGGCCAACAGTTTGAGAACAACTATGCTATAGTCTGAAATACAAGGTCCTACAGGAACAGTGATGCACCCAATAGTGAACACTGAGTGTGAGTGGATGTTTTATTAGCCTGGAGTGTGACCTGATGTCTATAAGAGGAGAGTAGTGAATTTTAAACACAAAACAAACAGTGTTTTATATAAAACTTTACCATCTTTTATTTTACCTACGAAACCCATAACTGTTTAATGTCCCCAGAACAGAAGGATTTTGGGGGGATGGGAGGGGTTTGTTTGTATTTATTTTTTTTCCACAGCGGTTAACTTTACTATGCAGCAGCAAGCAGTCAGGCTGCACGATGCTGCCACTCCAGTATGTTCACTATGAAACAAAAGCTCTTATTTTAGACAATATGTGAACAAAACCTATTTTGAGTGCAGCATCATTTCCAAGGATTATTACTGTGATTGTTTTATCTATTCACTTAGAATTCTAATTTTCTCAGTCCCCCACTTGATTTCAGTGTCAGCGATTCTGATAGCTAGCACCTGGTTATTCTGGTTATTCAAATCTTTCCTTCATTACACACAGCGATCCTGTCCCATACTCTTCAGACTACTCTATCTTTCTGTAAGTCTCTGAAGTTTATACGGTTTACTGAAAATAATTAAATTCCATTTTCGATTTTCATCGAGGCCAGCTGGTATAATGAAATAGCCTCAGACCCGAAATCTGGATTTCAGGATTCCATTATGAGTATTTCTGTAAACTCTACAATCTAATTGCCAAAGCTATCAAAACTCAAATGTAAATGTCCATAAGATAAAGGAATTTTACAATCATTATTAACTGTAGAAATCCATATGTGCTTTTTATTCAATCATTCATTAATTCAACAGACATTTATCAGCAGGCACTGTGCTAGATATTGGGAGTAATAATAATATGCTCTAAGCTTTTTCATATATTAAGTTATTGAATCCTCATACTCCTCATTTAAAAGTTGGAATAAAAAAACTGACACACACAAAGCTTAATAATTTGACCAAGCTCTTATAGTATCAAGTGGCAGTGCTAGGATTCGAAGCCAGAGTGACCACCTCCAGAGCCTGTCTTTGTAACCACTGTGCAACACTGCCTGAAGCACAAAGGTACAAGGAGTCTCCCTTCTGAAAGAGCTCACAGACCACAGAGGAAGGCAGACATGTAAATAAATAGGGCAATGTGATGAATGCCACATACTTATGTTTATATTATAGAAAGTCATTTGCCTTGTGCTAGTTTGTTGTCTTACATATATTATGACACTTAATCCTCTGAATAAATTTTCAAAGTGGACAGAATTATCTCCATTTTTTATGCAAGAACCGAGCCCCTGAGAAGTTCACTAATTTTCTGGATACTCCATAGCTAAATAAGTGACTGAGCTGGGAATAGAAATTATGTTTGTCAGGTTCCAAATTCTGTTTTGTTATCCTGTGTCACACTCCATTGCATAAATGGCATTCTTACTTTGAAATTCTCTGAAATGTATTTCTCTATCGCTGTACTTATTTTTTTCCATGAAATTAAAATTTTAAAGTAAAATAAAAAGTTTGCCCAAATTTGCCAACAATGCAGAAGAGAACAACATTATCATCCTTAATGATGTCTCATAGAATTCACAAAGCAGAAGAATTAGATTACCTAGAATCACTGGACACTGAAATCAAACAATTGCTTAAACCTTTGCTTCTTGCCTCCTGGGAACTGAATGCATGCAATGTCTGAAAACTCAGACCTTTGCATCAGAGAACCACATCAGAAGCTCAGAATTATAGGACACCATGGAGATGCTTTTCTGACTTAACAAATAGTTGAATTAATACCTAGATGTTTACATCCTTTGTCTAATGTTGTAAAAATAGTTAAGTAACTGAGTTAAAAATAGAATTCTGCCTTTCTATCTCATATTCATTATCCAGCAATCTCCAAACATAAATGCTTATTATTGTCACCTAGTAAATTTTCAAAAAAGTTTTACCCATTTGTTCATAAGTAAAGATAGTATACACTGAGTAATTCAGTATAAGAAGTGGTTATTCAGGAATCTGTGCATTTAAAATTTGTCCAAGATGACTAAAATTTATTGCTAATTCTCATTATATACAGGTCTTTCAAAAATTGCCATAGTATTAATGTATATGTGAGTAGAAATAAGGGAAGAGAAAGGAGAAAAAATATAATGAGAAAGAGTAGTACTACTGGGCAAGAAAGAGAGAATGAATACAAAATGATAGAAGGAATGAGTGAGGACAGGCAAAGCAAGCTTGGATGTGCAAAAGGAGTTTCCTCACAGTTGGTTCCCTTTTGTTCCAAATTTATTGACCACAGCATTTTTACATACTGCCTTTGTTTATTCCATTTCTATCATATTTTCCCCTAATCACTCCACCGTCACTCCCTTCACACACATGCATATATGCACAGAAAACATACAAAAAGTCATTATTAGACATAAGAATACTTGAAAATTCCTGTGAAGTTTAATCTTAATAATATGGAAAAGACCCACAGAGATTAATTCAGTGTTGCTCTCATCCTATGAATAGCCTTTAAGTGTTCAGTTAAAAAGAATTCAATTCCATAAATTACCTTCTGGATATACATGCTCACTGAGAAATATGCTGATAAAGTTGGACTAAGATAAATTCAGGTTTGTAAACTGTGTGTGTAAGGTTTGAACTGTCAAGATCAGTTGAAGAATATATTCATAAGGAGCCACCTTCAAATTTTCAGTTTCACATTTTGACATCTTACTAGAGCATGAATCTACATGATACACCATCAGAGAAGTGCACATGTAAGTGTGCGTCTATATATTTGTTATTTATTCCCTAATTTCACTCCTTTTCTTTAGTTTGTCATGGAATGATTTTCAACCTAGAGCATTTCACCCTTGAAGATTGCTTTCTTACTGTTCACTATGGTCACACTCTATTATATCTATCTATCTATCTATCTATCTATCTATCTATCTATCTATCTATCTATCTGTATCTACCTATCTATCATCTATATGATCTATCATTTATCTATCTAAATTTAAATTTATAGATTAATATAGAAATATAGATGATATAGGTATAGATATAGATGATATAGATATAGATATACAGGGATAAATTAGGGACAACTTAGAAAGAACTATAAACAAAACACAATGAACAGACTCAACCAGACAAAAGTTTTGCTTATATGCTAAAGCAAGGGAATTGTTTCATCTTCCACTTTAAAAAAATAAAAAAAAAGAGAAACAATAAAAAATATGCACATATGGTTAGTGCAGATGCATTTTGATTTTCCATGAACAAAAGGGTGAAAATTACTCATAGACCTTTAACACCAAAACACCTTTTAAACCTAAATGAAAGTATGGGAGAATACATTTAAGTTAAATTGGGTAGCAGACTCATTAAGTAAAAATAGCCTTGGCACACTAGTCATTAATTGAAGTATATGTCTAAGATTTAAACAAAGGGCCAATTATGTCTCCCTTATAGAAGAAATCATGTATTCCTTAACTGCATGTTTAATAACAGTTTTACTTCAACTCAGGGATTATACAAATCATAGAGTTAAGTCTGAATATTTTATACCATGAAAGTCCCTAGGTGAAAAGAAAAAGTTTAATTCTTAGATTTTTATGTTGTTCTATTGAAGAGAAATGTTTTATTTTAAAATATATTTTCTTGGTAATTATCCATATGTTTCTAATATTCATTGTTTAATACCTGTAGGGATTTTCCTTCAGGTTTCTTAGTTCTTCATATCTGTTAGCTGGAGTCATTCTCAATATTATTATTTTTATCCTTTCCTTTGCCTTTGCATGACAAAACAGAAAATTTCCAGGTGTATTCCATGAAGGGAGAAAATAAAGATATTTAAATACATCTCTTTAATTTTCAGATGCATCTCTGAATAGTTCTAACATCTCAAAATTATTCTTTGTTTAAGAAGTGCTTATGTCTGCTTATGAAAATTTGTGAACTCCCATCTATCTGACCTCCCTTTCTCGAAAGCACCTCTCTTCCTTTCTGTTTTAATTTTTGGTCTCTCCATGCTCCATGGTCTCTCCACTGAAACCTGACAGATCAAGGAGTGTCTTGTCCCCTGAGTTCTATGGGGCTAAGCAAATGCTGCTGTTTCTGTTTGGGAGACCACTCTTCCCCCTTTTTTTCCTTTTTAAAACAAAAATGTCTGTCAAATTCAATTTCATCCTTCAGACACCATCAGAGTCAAGAACTCTTAGAAGATTTCTATGATACCCCAAGGCTGGGTTTGGTGTCTTTCTGACAGCCTTGCATAGCACCTTATGATTGGTTTCTCAAAGCACTCGTCACACTGCATTATAACTATGTGTTTCTTTTGTCTTTTTCCTTCCCCAAATGGTGAACTTGAAGACCAGTATCCCAGAATCTCACATCTTGAAAGTCTCATGGTAAACAATAGGTAAGTAGATAAATAAATACATATATAAAATATAGGAGTTTAAGTGCTTCATTATTACTCTAGAAATGGCATATGAAAACTAGTACTTTATTTCAAAGACAAAGGCATGCATTTATGCCTTAATTTCTGTTAACTAGCTTATAAAGAAATATATAAAAGAGTAGCCTAAATTATAAGCATATTGAAAAAAAAAAGGTAAATGGAAAGTAAAGGTAGGGGAATAAAGTGGAGCTAGAAATAAAACCTAAGGAGATAATTATGAATTCACAAAACACCATCTTTCTTCTGGCCCCATGACAGTATCTTCGCCCCATTTCAGCTCTGAGTGTGGAGATTTTCTCTTTAAGAGATATTTATTTGCAATTTGCAACTTCTAGTTTTAAGTCTGATGTGCATTGTATAACTTGCCCAAGGTTTTGGAGAAAACTTTATGAATTGCCTAAGAAAACTGGTCATTTCCCTAGAAGCCTCCTCCTCTTCCCTCTCCCCAGAGGGAAGACTCTCATTTCAGGCTTTCATACAATTGTACTAAGTTATACTAATTGGTACATTCTATTCCACATGTTTGGAGCTAGTTATACTGAAAGATAAAGTGCACATTTGCATAAATAAATATGTATCAGATGCAAAATAATTCACAAATATGAGCCTGTAATTTATTGTATAAAAACTTAGTTCACAGTGCACCCAAAAATATCTTTATTGTTTGACCATAGGAAGAATTACTCAATTCTATTTTACTGGAAATTGTGTGAACAAAAGAATTTCTCACATCAAATAAAATAATCAATATATAAATATGACTATCATGAGTGAAAACTGAAATAATTTCTTGATTTCTTTTTACCTTAATCTGGTTACTATATTTTTTCTGGTTAATTAATACCTTCTGTTATTCATGTCTTTTTGTTCTTGAAAATCAGAGAAGTAATTAAGTGTTTTAATCTCCCTAAACCTCAATTTTCTTATCTATAAAAATAGAATTAGTGCTTCCCTTCTGAGAGCAAAAGCACTAACTAAATGTTAGGTCATCTTTAATGAATCCACAATAAATCCATGAAAAATTTGGTTAAAAAATCATTTCAGAAGTAAATTAATCAACATATTATTTACTTATTGTCCTGGGAGAATAAAAAATATAATTGTGGAGCAAACCTAATATCTCCTTCCTGTTCTGTCTAGAAGAATCATTCACTTAATGAATCCTAATCTTTTTAATAATTCATTCAATGACTTTTTGGGGGGTGCCTCCTATAGACCAGGTGCTTTCTCTATGATGGGAACACATTATTGTACAAAGAAAAGGAAAATCTACTACTGAATATAGCTTAAATTTTAGAGTAAACACACACACATGCATATACACACACATGGGTGGAGGGGGGAGGAGGGAGGGAGGAAGGGAGAGAGAGAGAAAGAGAGAGGGAGGGAGAGAGAGAGAGAGACTGAGAGATTTCTTTAATTGCCTACAGTGAACCAGACACTATAATAAGTGTATATACACCATCTCATTTTATCCTTACTAGAACCTTGAAAATTACATATTAATGCCCAAATGTACAGAATTGGAAATTGAGACTCAGAAAGGTAAAGTGGTTTCCCAAAGTTTCAAAGCCCAGTAAATTTTAGAACGGGATTCAAATAAGTTATTTCTGACTATTAAAGTCCACGTTTCCAAAACAGTTACCCTTACTGGAAGAATAGATATCAATAGGATAGAGAACAGTTTCTGTCACAGTAGAGATCAGAGCACCCTACCCCTTTTATTACTAGCATTCATTTTGAAGGGTCAGGTCTTGAAGGCTTTCTAATTTCTAATATTTGGGATTCTGCTTCCCTAGAGATGTCTGCATTTGTGAATTCGTCTAAATTACTTAACATTTTCTAAACTTTCTAGATTTTAGATTTAGCTTCCAGTGTGTCAACTTTGCTGATTTTCTAGACTCTGGTCTCTCTTTTCCTAAACATACCTTCAAAGATGCTGTTATTCCCAGTTCAATCGAACCTGTGGGCTTTCTGGAAATCATTCATTTTCTATTTTTTAAAATTAACAATAATAATTATGGAACTAGTCTCTAGGCTGCTTCTAGAGATGGAATACAAATGCAGATAAAACGTAGAACCTGTCCAAGTCTAATCCACTAGCTCCCTCTGGCTTACCTAATCAACTGTCCACTTTTTTTTCTCTTGTTATATAAGTGTATGTGTATTAATCTCTCAAGATCTGATTATAACTGTCATGATTCCTTGTATTACTTTAGTTTGCCTTTCAAGTTGACAAGAAATATACATACCTACTTACATATATATGTGTCAGGTATATGTATAAACATATGTACCTATAATAAAGAAGTTTATATATACAAAGCGATTTATATATAATTTTACACATAAAAGAATGAAAGAAAATAGAAAGACAGAGAATAATCACAGATTATTTACAAACCTGTAAATAACTCAAAGTGGACTGATTTATTAAATTAACCTACTAGCCCAATCTATATAAAGTAAATTACACTAAATCATTTTACTAAACTGTTGTTTAATTAAGTTGAATAGAAATCCACATAAAAGTGCTATAAGTATGAAGTATGTAGCAAATATGATGTTATTTATTATATGCATGTGTTTTATATATAGCGAATGCGGTAGACATATTAGATAAAGAGCAAAATATTAAGCATTTCTAACTTGCAGGAAACCTAAATCTCTTTCTCAAATTGACTTACCACATAACTAAATCTACCAGAGCTTATGAAAATTTATTACACTTCATCTTGAACCTCATTTGGGAAAAAGGACAGAGTTTCTCTTCAAATTATAATTCACAAAGCTATTGCATTTTTATAAGCACAATCAATATTGATTAATAACGATGAAAAGGAAGACTGCCTTGGACCTGGCAGGAGTCTATCTTCAGGGAATCTTCAGGTTATCAGGGATGCTCAGTTCTGTGCTGGTAACATAGACCACTGTGCTCAATTTTTGGCTTTGACAAACTAAAGTTTGTTCAAGAGGCTCTGGCTAATTTCCTTGGGGAAATCAGCTCAGCAAAATCTATAGATAGGACTAAATTTTTGAATTTTGAAGAGTAAAATTCACAAAATTAACTTTTTAAACCTACTCTTAACCAGGAACACACACACACACACTCGCACACCTACCCAACTTAGATATCATTGATATAAGTGTGACATAACTATTTCAAACAAAGGCAAAATTCAGCTCTTGACCAGCAGTCCGACCAGATATCATCTTACACAAAATACTGATTCAAGAGATGTGAATGTAATTGATCGATCGGTATTAAATGCCATTCCTCATGAAACGTTTGGAAAAGATGAGTTATCACAGGTACAACTTGGGAAGGAGCAGAAGACGAAATTGGTTGTTTAAAACCATTAAAAATTCTGTTGGGTCCATTTTTTAGTGTGAGCTATGTTAATATTATGTCTGTGTGCCATAACTTCAACTTAGGACTGTACTTTAAATGAAATTAATTCCTAAAAAGTTTTTCTTTGTGCCGATTTAAAAAGAACCTCTTTAACTACTTTTAAAATTCTCCCCTTTCCCTTTCTATTTTCTTAAATTAAATTTGGTTAACAAAGTCTTCTTTCCTACCTATCCTTAGGTGTCTGAGACCCTATAAAATCCACTGAAGGACACTTTTCAGCTGATGAAATGTCTCTAGGCTCTGATTTAGACTTTTCTCCTCTCATCCTGTGTTGGAAAACAATTCCCCATGGGTCTCTTCTGTTTCTGCATGTCTTGTGAGTAGAGGCACTGACAGCTTTTGTTCCTGACTATCTTTTCAAGGATACTTGTATAGTGAACAGTCTTGGAAGACAGTAGAAATAGTTCTCCCTATGGAGCAAAGGGCAGGTTTGTTTACAGTCCACTATAATAAAGATAATTTCTCCCTCTGCAGCAAAGGGCAGGTTTGCTTGCTGCCATTATAAAAAAAAAAAAAAATCAAGTTTCCAAAGCTCGGGGAGCCTCAGCTATGACATAAACCCACTGTGTGTGTAAGTGTCGCCTAGCCCTCATCATATTGTCCTGTAGTAATTGGGGCTCAGGGAACTGATAAAAAAAAATGACAATACTCTGGATACTGTTATTGGTATGGTAATAAACTGCCTTTGTCTCTGTCTTCTGCCAGCATCTATGAAACTGTGGCATATCTTTACAGTTCTTGACATCTTGTTTCCCCAATTTCTGTCATTCTGTTTTATATAAGGATTCTCTTCTCCACTCAGATCCTACAGTTGTGACTCATTCGCTGGTCATCTAAATCTTTAATTTCTGTGTCTCTCTACATGTCTGCCTCCTTAGTTGACTTTTCTCAGTCTAAGGTGCCCACTTGTCCAGAAAAAAAAACTGAATTAGATTAAATGATAAGTGCCAATGAATTAAAGTCAGAGGAATAAGAAGGAAAAAAAAGAAAGTGTGAATATAAAGAGAAGAGTGAATTATACGTGGAGTATAGGCCCATGAGAATCCTTACAGCAGCAGTATTTTCAACTCCATCCTTAGTGGTAACAGTATTTTAGAGACCTACTTGATCTGAGGGTTTGGGGAGTAGGCCGCCTTGCTGGGCTAGCTGCCTTCCTGATTTGACATTTGACTCTCCATTTTCACTTCCTCATGCTCACTGGTAAAAATACTATTTCCTTAGCATTTATATTTCTTATCTCCCTTCTTGACACATTAACCAATAAAATCAGTAGTCTCATATTCAGATAGATATGGTTGGAGATAAAATGATCAGGATTTTTTACTTGTTTATTACCTCTAATTTCAGAGAGTTCCAGAAGAATAATAGTCTCCTGCAACACTAGTCCTGAGAATCAACAACAACTTATTATAAATACAGATTTCCAGGCCATATACCCCAAGGATTTTGATTCAGTGGGGTTGACGTGGGACACAAAAATTTTCCGTTTTTAAACAAGCCTCTTGGGTGAATCTCCTAAAGTTCGTCCTCGGAACATTATATGAGAAACTCTGCCTTGGAAACTGCCTCTTGATCTGGTATTATGCACATTTGCTCAGTCTCACATAGATAATTCAACCCCAAATATATAGATTAGTCACTGACAAATGTTAGTTGATGACAGTGATTTGCTCTGGCAGACACCTGCCAGAAGTATTTCAATAGTTATTTTTGACCCATGAAACTGAAAAATTCATAATTATTTTTTAAAAACTGCTTTGTTTTGGAATTTTGGGATATATTTGGAATAATTTTTTTCTGATCTATCATATAATATTATATATGCATTTTTAGCTAATGCCCATCTATAGGAAGATATATAAATGCAATGTAAACACTCTGATTAAAAATACTATTAATTCCCAAAAGTTGCTTTATTAAAATAAGTTAAACAATCTGAAAATTTTTGAGAAGAAGACTAAGGGGATAATTTGGAAAAGTAAATACTATTTCAGTCATTGCTGTTGAGATCGTAAGATATAAAGTAGGATGTTAATGAGCAAATGCCCTACATCAGTGTTTTGGGATGTATTTTTAAAAGGGTGTAACATAATAGCATTGATAGTTTGCAGGTATCTCTTACTATTCTAACTTCCTAGTAATATAATTTATGGGAAAATTCTTTATTTTCTCAAGATTTTTCAGAACAGCATTAAATAACCTAAATAAGAGGAGCATCACAGTAACAGCCCTTCTCTTAGAGTACAGACCAGCACACCTTATTTCCATATGTTTTGATTGTGAGTTTCTCACTTAAATTAATCAAAATATACTCCCAGTAAACTTATGAGAATGAAGAAAACACCATGTGACTACAGGGCTTTAGAGATAAGGATGCCAAAGTTTACAATGCCAGGAGCTAGGACAATATTTAAAATATTTTCATCTGCACATTAAACTGAATTATTGTGGGTTTGTTTGGGACAATTGATGTCACATAAAACAATCTGACATATGCACATCTAACACATGTTCATTTTCACTGTCAATAAATGGCCTTTATCAATAGACCTCTTAAAAAAAACAGCAAAATAAATTTCAGACACCATTTTTCAGATGGATTATCTTCTCTAAGGTTATATTCATAAATGATGATGGGACTTACAGTTTACGACAATTTTTACTTTTTTCACGTCTGGGAATGACACATCGTTTTCTGCACTGCATTCATATTCTCCAGCCTGGTCCCTGGTAATTCCATAAATGTCCAAATATTGTCCATTTTCAAATGGTTTTGCTACAAGAAAAAAAGTACAGCACGTTTAATTGTAGGTGCCTGAGGCTTCATTCAAGTAAAACAACAATCTCATGTTTTCCTATTAGATATTGCTGACAAAACAATTCCAAATGAAACTGAGGAATTATTAAAACTTTGTCTCCTATGTTCGAGGAAAAAGTCAGAGGAAAAAAAAAACAGAAACTGAGCAAGGAATACTATAACAACTATTTCTCCAGAACAGGATATACATGTGTTCTTTTTAATTGATTGTGGTCTCACAACCTCATCACAGATCAAATAGAGTTCTGCGCATTTCTGTAATTGAGTTCAACAACCTCCTACCAATGTAGATGAAATTCAGTAATATGACTTGGTATATATTGACTTTTATACACTGTAAGCTAGCAACTTGACACTTAACCTAACTAAACGTTACTTTTCTTTTGGGGAAACCTCATACTCATTATCAAGGTTTCAAGCCAGATGGCTTGATAAGAGTATAGAGACATATTGAACTATTGCAATGTTTCAGTTTCCAAAATTATTAATGTTTCCAAAAGAGGTACATGATATATACCATATATAATGCACCCAATAAACCTTGAAGAAAAAACTTTATGGCTCTTAAACTAAAAGAAAGTGGTTGTAAAAACCAACTAAATTATCTTTATTTTTTAATTTCCAGAAAAAAAAAATATTCTCTTTGGTTAAAAATAGATGTAGATTATAAATATAAAGACATAATCACAGATAAAAGAATATCTCCAGATGAGTGAGATTTGAAAAAATAAAGGCTCCTGAAACAATGGAATTTTCATTTATTTGAAAGCAAATACTCATTGAACAGAAAAGATCCAGATTATCAGAGATATGGCAAAGGAAAAAGGGGCCTATGTGAATTTCTAGAGTGGGGAATCCTCCTTCCTTGAACAGGTCTTGAAAAATCATACTTCAAGGCACACCAAAGATAACTGAAAAAAAAACAATGATTCCATTAAATTGTTTTCAAAATCAACCTTATTTTTGTTTTTATCTTACTCTTTCACCTAAACAATTATGATAATGTAGAAGTTATAAAACTAGATTTAACTTTACTTGAGTAAAACTAAATGAAATTTAATTATAGTTCTCCAAATCTAAAATCCATGTCAATTAAATTTTTTTTTCTTTCCTGTGGGCTCTGTTATCTAGGCCTATATCAGTTGTCACACTACCTGTCTTCCATATAACTATGACTTTGTTAATTGTGACCTAGAGTTTTTAAGATATCTATCTATTATCTATCTATCTATCTATCTATCGATCGATCGATCAATCGATCAATCTATATGATTAAGTCATTTCTTCATTTTTCTGGATGATCCCAAGTTGTAGACAGGGGATAGCTATCTATAGATGGTGGTTAGCTGATAAACTATTTCAGGTATAAGAAGTAAACCTACAAAAGCAGTAGTTGTCTTCAAAGTCAATATTCTTAAAATCTGATTTTCTAATCATTTTCTTAGTTCAACCTAGTGCACTTATCTGACTCAATACACACATGTATTATACCTATTTGAATAATCAACTATATTCTAATTCTTAAACAAAGCATTGATTATGATGTGTATGAGTTATGTGTTATTTTAAAAATAAATTTTTTAACTTAAATTAGTTTCAAGTATACAGTACATTGATTAGACATCTATATAGTTCATAAAATGATCCCCCCCCAACTGCTCCCTCCCTCCCCTGGCCCTCCACTTAGCCATTGTATTAATGATAACTGAGTTATGTGTTATTATTTTTGCTGTTTAAACATTGCAAACATATGAACAATAGCTCTTAAAGTATTGAAAGATAGGAAGAAACATTAGATTTGTGTGTCTATCAGGAACAAAAAATATAATGAAAAGAAAGAAACGATATGTTTCAGAACTTAAAGAAAAAGAAAGCATTTTTTTTCTCTTAAATGGTTAAATGGCAGGCTCTGAAATATTGAGAACCACTACAAGAAGACGTATGACAAAAGCGTCACCGACATTAGGACCACTATATCGCTCAACTCCAGAGAGCACCATTTATGCATACTGAACATTTGTCCCTGCACAATCTACCTAACCATATTTAGGGATCTATCTTTACACTTCCATAGAACAGTGCTCCTATTTACAACTACTAGAATTACTAGTAAATACTTATGCATTGCATAACTCAATAGCTATAGAACTAGTGAATGGATGTCATGACCAACATCATCGATAATATAACAAAAATATAAAGACACAGGAAAAAAGCATAAATTCATGGTTAACATCTTAATTTTTCCCACCAGATACTAGGTTTTCAAGCCATCCTGTTATTTCCATTCACTATGTATCAGCTCTCCCAAAAACTGTGCTCCAAATATTCTCTTATTTTTATTCAAATAGTTCTGTTTCTATCCTACACTCACCCTTGCTCTGTTCTCAGACTGCTCTTACCAGGTTTAAATTTCAAATTTGGAACTTGGAGTTCTCCAGGATTTAAACCCTCAGGTTTACTAGTTGTCTATAATTTGCTTGGCTGCCTCTTTGGTTTTTGTGGTCTTGTTTTCCCCGATAGTAATTCTTTACCTTAGTTTTGGACCCAAGGAAATCAATCCCGTCTTTTATACTTGGCTAGGTTGCCCTCTTTTCCCATCACTCCCCTCACAAGGAGAGAAGATCTGGGCATAGCACATTAAAATGCAAAGAACACTTCAGTTCATTCAGAGTAACTCAACTAATCTCCTAAAATGGAGAGGAAAGACCAAGGCCAAAGAGAGCTAAAGACATGAAGACCATCACCAAAGCCAAGATTTCACAATGCTCATAAGGATATGTAGTGCTTTAGGGTACTCCTTATAAATCTTATAAGAACATTGTGTGATATTTTTATGTTGTAGGGTACCAATTATAAATGCTAATAAGATATAAACACATTGTGATATGGAAGCCCTCTTTTGGTCACTGTTTTTACCATTTTCTATAAGTGCAGTGACAGTTTCTATTGTGTTCATCTCTGTGCCCCTAGCTCCAGCAGAATGCCTGAAACATCATACTCCTTGTAAATATCAATTGAATGACTAATAATTACATTTATGAATGAATTAATAAAGTCCTGTAAGGACAGAACACAGAGAACCTAAACATTTAGTTTAGTTTAAACAAAGACATTACCACTTTCCTTTCAGAATCTTAAAAAGGGGAAATAGCTTTAAAAAATAGTCATCTTTGCTAACATCCTGAAGTGATAAGTGAGGCGATGGCAGTGATTAGAATGGATTGTACAGTTATCATAGATCCTTTGTAAAACCATAAAGACTAACAAAAACTTTAAATACAATTTGAAGAAAAAAGATAAGTACTGCCTATCACCCAAGTAATAGTTTTCTTTTGTGCATAGTCTCTTCTAGGCATGGACTTTTCTCAAAAAACGAAGAACTGAAGAGATTCTGCAAGCCTTCAATAATGCCACTATTATCACCATCTTCAAAGAGAAAGCTGAAAAGTGGATGTAGCTATGCTTTATAATATCTCTTATACAGACTTCTGATAAAAACCTGACCAGAAAGAGTTCTATACGGGCCACTAAAATGATATCTAGATTTGACTTTATGGTTTGGTAAGTCATACCATCATTCTTTACATCACACATACAAAATTGTTAGCAACAACATCATATTTCTATGAAGTATTAATATATTTCAGAAAAAATATTTGACAAAATAAACCTAGCTTCCCTTAATTTCTAGGACATCACCCTTCACTAGATTTCCTCTCATTTCTCTGGGTATTTCTTTTCACTTTTTCAAAACCCTTCACATTTTCACATCCCTCAAATGTTGTTTCTATACTAGGACAGGGCACTATTCTAGGGAATCTTGATTATTCATTTGCATTTTATTACTATTTATTTATTGACTGATTGACTTAGTCCATATGTATATCTTGAAACTTAGACACATGTATTGATCTGGACATCTCCTCTTGGATGATTCATAGGCATCTCGAAGTCAACACACCAAAAACAAACTTACCTTCTCTGCCATATCTGCAACCACTCCTGTGTTCCAAGACTCAGTGAGTTCTGTAATCATCATTCAGTTGGTTCAAGTCAGAAAGTTTAATGTTAATTTTGACAAGACCTTTGATCTCAGTGCATACAACCATTATTCATTGTGTCCTGTCAATTTTGTCTCCTAGGTAATTCTCAAACTTCTTCTAGGAGTCCCTTTGTCTCAGTTGCTGATCTCTGAATGCACATACTCAGACGCTATGCTAATGATTGCATACTGCTTTGCAGAGTCATTTCAACCATTATCTAAGAAAGTCATCCCACTTTTCAAAGCTTTCCTATAGAAATATATTTTATTAGGGTCTCATAGCCTTTATTACTAGATAGTACTTTGGAACTGACCTTCCAAAATATTCTTAGATGGTTCATTTATATTCGTAATTATAAATGTTCTCTGTCAGCTTGTTATTCAACAATGTCCCTGCTGTCTTGCAAGTATATCTTCTGTGGGCTCTACCGTACTGAGTGGTTAAGGATGGGGGTTCTAGAACTAGTCTATCTGGCTTCAAATCCCGGCTCTGCCATTTACTAACAATGTGACCTTATACAATGCATTTAACCTTTACTCATCTGT
Organism: Eonycteris spelaea; assembly: GCA_003508835.1. NCBI lineage: Eukaryota > Metazoa > Chordata > Mammalia > Chiroptera > Pteropodidae > Eonycteris > Eonycteris spelaea. The sequence goes on from PUFA01000016.1 coordinate 17,332,322, forward strand.
GGTGTTTGAGCATAACAGAATCTGCCTCATATGAATGTTGTGAGGGTAAGTGGGTTAATGCAAGTAAAACATTTAGAGCACATCAAAGGAATTAAAAAAAAACACATTAGCTGTTATTACAATACACAGGTTTAGGCATGCCAGGGAGGGTGAATTAGATAAATATTGTTTCCATGGTGAGAGGTTATCATATTCAAGGATTAGTGTTTCTGTCTTAACATGATATTAAAATGGAACCAGAAGTGAAAATAAGAAAGTTGCTCAAGAGGCATGAATGGCAATGAATAGTTTCATTCTCATATCATTGTAGGAGATCAGTAAACACATGTGCCTTATAAACCTGTAGATGGAATTGAGAGTTGATCTCATGTTTGGGTCACTTTCTCTCTGCATGAATTCCAAAGGACAATTTAACCTTCTTGATTCTTTTTTTCTGTATGAAAGTTATATGGCATATACATGATTGTTATTACTTATTTAATTATTAGCAACTTTTAAAATATTCATCTCTCCTGTCATACTGTAAGTTTTGTGATATAAAAGGCTACATCTTATTCTGTGTTTAGTATGGACTCTCTATATATTTGTTTATTATATGATTAAAATAAGAAAACATAATAGAAAGTCCAGAAAATTTGACATTCAATTAGAGAGGGTAGATTAATCTTCTTTTTCAAAAATTATTAACTATGTCACCATAAATAAAAATAATATTTACCTTTTATTGATTCCCTATTGTGTTTAAGGTACCATGATAAATGCTTTTATTATGAATTCCTTAGTTATGAGGTAGATTCCATTAGATATAATAAGACTCTAGCATTTAAAGAGGTTATATTACTTGCCAATGGACCCAGAACTAATTTCAAAACCTACGTGCTTGATCTGTACACCACTGAAATGCTGCATTAGTGCTCTTTGTAAATGATGATAATAAGAACTAAAGTAAGCCATGCTACTCTTAGAACTACAAAGCACTACGTAGATGTTAATCTCTGAAAGATGTTACTGGTTCTTATGTTAGTTTTATATGGCTGTTGAAACAAACAACCACACACTTAACTGTTTTTAAACCATACACACTCATTATCATATAGCTCTGTAAGCCAAAGTCCAGCAGAAGGCTATGATCACTGGAATAATGGGTGCCCCAAAGGTATTCATAGCCTAATCATTGGGGTCTGACACTCTATTAACTTCCATGGCAAAAAAGACTACACATGTGATTAATATTAAGTACCTTGAGACAAGGCGATTACTTATATTGAAGGGCCCAACCAATCATATGAGTCCTTAAGAGTAGAAGAGGAAGAAGAAGAGTGTGTCAGAGAGATGTGACATGACAAATCACCATTGCTGACTCTGAAAATGGAGAAAGTAAGGCACAAGCCAAGGAAAGCTATGCCTTCTAGAAACTGGGAATGGCCCTTGGCTGACAGCAAGAAAATGATTCTCCTCTAGAGCTTACAAAAAAGAAGGCAGGCTGTCAACACCTTTTGATCTGGTGAGACCAATGCCAGACTCCTGACCTATGGAAGTGTAAAATGATAAATGTGTGCTGTTTTAATCATTAACTTTGTGGTAATTTGTAACAGCAACAACATAAAACCAATTCAGGGTATCAATGAACTAAAACAAAAATGTCAGCAGTACAAAGTTCCTTTTTGAAGGCTTGTTTTGCTTATTCAGGTTTTTGGGAGATTTTTCTTGCCATTGTAACATCGAGATCCTTGTTTCCTCGGCAGAGGGTCATTTTTACCTTCTTGAGGCCACCTTCATTCCTTGAGTCATGGCCTCTTCCTTCATCTTCAGAGGCTGCAAATGGTGGGTCAAGTCTGTCTCCTACTTTGAATCTCTACTGCTTCACTTCCCGTCTCATCTCTCTGAACCACTCTTTTGCCTTTC